>JAWWEV010000043.1:35023086-35062382 GCA_035583235.1 Hafferia zeledoni
TCTTTGTTAACAGTTGGCTAGGGTCGTTAAGAGTGGCAGGGGAGAGAATTTACATAATAATTCCAAACTACAACAATAGTTTACAATAAGCATACATTTTTATAATGACATTTTTTCAGTTGATCCCACCCATTCTATCTTTCTTCAAATAATTGTCATTAATCAAATGCAAATATATACCTCATGGGTCTAACTCAGATTTAAAACTAAGCACATGTGTAAGTTTTTGTTAGCCTGGAGTTTCAGTTGTTGCAGTTTTATTGAAAAACATTCTACAATAGGTTTTTCCTGCCACCTCCCCCTTCTTCCACCCAACAAATCAAATTACAGAGGGAAAGATCTAATAATTTTGAAAAATGTTTTAATAAATGAAATATAATCTTACACCACCAAAAAAAAAAAAAAAGGCCAGAACAAATCTGCTTTCTCCATTGTCAGTAGCAGCTACAGTCAAGACTTGCTGTAAATCTTGCAGATGGACAGCAGCATCAGTCACATGCAGTACAGAAATGGCTACAGAGAAAACAAGCTCACAAAGCATCGTCTCACACAAGTCAGGAAAAGCAGGATAGAAGGTTCAGGTAGGTTGCTGCTCTATTAAGCAGTTCCTCCAAAGACACCAGAGGAGTCTTCTGAAGAACAGCAAGTGCCTGATTTGGGCTCAGAACAAGGAGCCAACCTGCACTCTCAGCTGTCACAACGTACCCCACGCATCTCCTATTGCTGGAGAAAGACTTATTGATTTTAATAAGATTCTGTATGATTACAGACATAAGAACATGGCTGTGCTTTTGCACAACTTAGTATATAATAAGTTTTACTCTTAAAGAAGTTTTCAGATGTGTACACATTCATATATTTAGATCCATACATACTCAGGTTCTGTATATACATACATAAGCTACATTCACACGAATACCCACAACTATAAAGGAACAAACAGAAAGCCTGAAGCCTGATAAACCCTTGGCACCCCGACAAACTCAAAGCGAGCAGAAAGAAACAAGAGAACAGAATGTGGCCTTCCTCACCCATCACAAGGAGTCAAGACTATATCAGTACCATGATCCCAGGCTGTAATAGCATCCTCAAATACATCTTTTTATGAAAGCCTCCTTTATGCAACAGGCTTCAGCATTTCACATTCCTCCTCTCCACAAAAGAAGCTCTGGATATGCAAAATCAACCAGACCTTTTTATTTTTTTTTTCCATCCTTAACATCCTCTGACACATACTTTTGTTTCCAGCTGCCCCATGCCTTATTGTAGTAGGAAGATCTGCCATTTCCCCTTATCCCTATGATAAACCTTTAAGGGAACTATATTTTGTACTTTCTGTTTGTGCTGATGTAGGATTTTAACATTTTGGGGGAAACAAGACAGCTCCATGCTAATTTAAATTCATTTTTGCCCTTGAAGAAGGATTTGTGCAGGGAACATTTCAGCATAGAGTAAACCCTCCACCTTTCCTTGGGAGCATAATGTTGGTCTGAGAGCAGAGATGCAAATTTCCAGGCAAATAGCCAGTGAGTTTGCAGGTTCACGTGATCTGTTTTCCATACACTTTGAGCAAACCTCAGACACTACTGGAATGGAAGATGAATTACTCAGGTTCCGTGAGATCAAGGAGCAAGGCCCTTCGTGAGGAAAAACTGTGTAGAGGTTAAGGGTCGAAGTACACCTCAAATGTTCCCAGTTATCTGTTTTACTACAAACCAAACACAAGAGCAGAAAGGGATTTCTTAATTCCACCCTTCTTCCCTCTTCTTGTAGTGAGGGGATTTGCTTAATTCTTTACAGCTGACCCAGCCCTTCCACTCTTGACAATCTTTGTGCAGAGTTTATGGCATGCAGCTGCAGTCCTTCTGCTCAGGGCAGGAATGTTAACCCTTCCCCTGACAATCCTTGAACTAGCTGTTATATACAGTTCATCACATGAATCTGATTTCAGACACCACCAGCTGGTTGCTATTTACGTGAAAGCACTCAGAATAATAGTCAAAAACACTACAGGGTGAGTTAGTAAACTACTAATTTGTGATCAGAAGTTGGAAGGAGGGAATATGCTGGCATGGAGAAGGGGCATAGATGAGAACTGTGTGTTCTGTAGGCCCTCTGACTTCCTCCTCTTGAAGAGCTTTCAAACTGTAGTGGAGAGCTTTTCCTTCCTTTAACTGTCTTGTTTTTGAGCTTGGGTGAGTTTTTTTGGTTTTATAGTTGATTTTTTTTTAAGATTTGTTGTTCTGAAACAAATCTTTTTAAGGAAATGTTGAACTTAATGCACAGTGGAGCCAGAAAAAGAAAGCCAACTTCCTGTTGGCACTTCTGCATCTGAAAAGGGAAAGCTGACACCTGGAAATGCTGACATTTTGGAAAACAAATCTTACCCATTTTGAGTACAAGTAGGATACTGGCAAACAATTTATACAGGAAGAATGTAGGAAGACCTACAAAATAAAACCTGAGAGTACTGTTTAGGAACAACTATATAATAAGTGTTCTGAGCAGTGCCATGGCTAATGAATGTGTATCACCATGTTTCAAGTCACAGAAAGAGCCTGGTAGCTTCTGCTTATCTTTGCTTCATAACAGCTGCAGAGATATTAACACTAATGCTTGAAGTAGCCAATTGAAACTGTTGGATTTATACCAGCATGCCTCCAATCAGCAAGACAGTTTCTTCAGGGTTTTGCAGATAGTCCATATTTCGGTATGGAGGCCAAATTATACACCCATTGAGTTCAGACTGAAATTCTTTTCTCACTAAAGCAAGAAACTAGAAGATTTTTGCTTTACATAAAATAAAACAGGCAAATCAAATGAAGGGTGAGCCCCCTGACAATGTAGGATGAACCTCCAACTTTTCCCTCTGCAACCAACCTGTCCATCTGACTGTGACTCTCTCTCCCACAGGACATGCAAGGCAGAATGCAGAGCCTTAATCCTCTGACTTGGCATCTCCCCTCCTTGCCTTGCATCTCTTTCCCATAAACACACCTCTCACTCTGATGCTGTGCCAGGACAGCTCTGCCAGGTCCAGGCTGAGGGCTGTGCCGACTGGTGGTAGCACCTTCACTAGGAAGGGGGAAATGCTGGTTTTGGTGATGGGGAGCACTGGGGTCACCAGCCAGAAAAGTCTGGATCAAATGAGTATACACATTTACAAGGACATATAGTGATAGGACAAGGGTAATGCTTTTAAATTGAAAGATGACAGATTTAGGTTAGATATTAAGAAGAAACCTTTTACTATAAGAGTGGTGAGACACTCAGAGAAGTTTCAGGTGGCCCATACCTGGAAGTATTCAAGGCCAGGTTCGATGGGGCTCTGAGCAACCTGGTCTAGTGGAAGGTGTCCCTGCTCATGGTGAAGGGCCTGGAATCAGATGATTGTTTTGGTCCCTTTCAACCCCACTCCAATTCTGTGGTTCTATAATTCTATGCGTCTGTATTTTTAAACAGCTCTTCCTACAAACTGAACAACTTCCTTTTAATCTGCTGTACTTGGAACAGTATTCTGTTCCCTGGACACGAAGTATTCATTCCTTTTTGCCCTAGGCACTTACTAAGTTAGCTCACCTAATGTCTGAATCACTACCTCTCCAAAATTTATAAGGAAAGACCAACAAAACCACACTTCTAACATGGAAGCACCAGCCAGGCAGCAGGTAGGCCTGGGTGAACAAAGCCCAAATACTTCCTTCTCTGCATCTTACTAGAGGAGTCCCTTTTATGCTAGTGTCCATATACTCTCTTACATCCTGTCCCTCAGGTACCTTCTTCATTTGGGCTAGTTTATAAGCCACTCAAGGAAATGATTGGGTTTTGAATGAAAATGTGTTATAATAGATCTGTGGTACTAACACAAAAAAAATGTCCTATAACAATGTTTAGAAAGTGAAGGCAAATAAAATAAAGCCTAGAAATTGATGTATATTTTGTCCAAGCAGAATACAACTGAAATTAATTTAGTTCTTACACTTGAATGTATCATATGTGTGTATAAAAGGAATTTCTATAAAACAAACAAACAAAAAAATTACTGGGGGGAAAAAACCAAAATAGGAACAAATCTACAACACTCTGTACACTCATATGGTGGGTGGTTTTTTGTTCCATATTGTTAGCTTTGCTAGTTTGTTGTGGGGTTTTTTTATTCTTTGTGTTGTACCTAATTTGCTCTTTTTAATAGAAAATTGCAGAAAGTTTGGATTGTTGTAGGTGTTCGTATGGCAGCAAACAACAGAAACAGCATCACAATCATTTGGGACCTGTAAGATTAAACTAATGACAGTTATTTTCAAAGATACTGTCTTTTGTAAATAAACTCATATACTACTGAAGTTTCGAGAGCCTGAGTTTTGTGGGTAATACCACAGGAACAATCTTTCTCCTGAAACCATTTTTTTTCCTTCAGGTTATTGGCTTTTCATTTAGCAAATTATGGAAAAAGTAACCAGAATCTTCCAAGCTTGTTGCTGGAGACCACCTTCCCAACTGAGTTGAAAGGTAGTTATATATGTGGGGCTGAAACTTCTGCAAGGATAGAAGGCTTTGGTTTGCTTCTTGAAAGATGGGATTATAATGGAAAATACTGTTAGACTGAAGAAATAGCTCTGGTGGTATAATTTGGCAGAAAAATAAAGGCCATCCAAACAAAAGGGTTTGCATTTCTGGAAATATAATTTTAGTTTTATGCCAAGACTGTCTGGACTGAGCAAAAGTATGATTTACACCTTTCTAAAACCTTGAACCCAGTGCCAGAACTATGTAGGAGAAGTTAAAATACTAAGGATTTCTAGGGCTGCCATTTCCAATGAATAACTTTGATAAATAAAACTTAATTTTTACATCTGCCATGGATTCTGGAGTATGATTAATAGCTTGAACATTGTGGCCAGTAGCCAATGTATGTATGTGATTACAGCAATCTTAAATATAGTACATTTGAATAAATATGCCAAATAAAGAGTATAAAAAACACTCCATGCATGCTTGGAGAAAATCTTGTCACAGTGTCAAATATATTAAATCCTTATGAAAGTTGAATACCACAGGCATCATTAGGCAGAATCACGGAAGCATGGGGTGCCACTGGCAACAGCTCAGCTTTGGGAGCTCAATCACAGAAATGGCATTTTTGTTCATTTTGTTCCTTACATTTTGTTTGTCACAATTTGCTCCATATTGAAGTGAAAAAGAACAAAAAAACCCCAACCGAACACCCCTACTTTCCAAAAGTACCATATTAAATTGGTTGGCTTTCAGTCACCTGTGGAAAAAAAAAAAAGGTTATCCATAGAAAAATTATACTATACTAACTCAGATTTTGTGATCAGTGGGTTTTCCTCTGCTCTTCAAGGGGCATCATGTTCTCATCTTTGCTGACAGTAGCAGGAGGATCATAGAGACCACTAAACTCTACTGAGCTTGCACTACAGAAATACTCATTTCATGGGTATTTTTTATCAGGGATTGTTCACTGGAATTCCAGAGGACATGTAGTATATCCCTGAAATTAGCCTAGTTGGTTGTAGCATGGTGTTAATAACACCAAAGTCATGGGTTTGATCCCTGCATGGGCCATTCACTTAAGAGTCAGACTTCATCCTTGTGGTTCCCTTCTAACCCAGAATATTCTGTGATCCTCCAAACATCTGTATCTGCAGGACAGGGAATTTTTATTCCTTCTCTCTCCTTACCTTCATACCATGGCCTCTCCTGCTTTTGCAGTCCTGTTACCGTTGGCTCTTTCCTCTCTACAGAGGGAAACTGCACCAGGGGATCAGCTTTAGGCAGAAGCAAAAGGGATAGAAGCTTCTGTAAGTTCAGAGCTTAACTGTGGTTTGATCAAGCCAATCAGTAATTTTGACTTGAATACCAGTGATGGGGGTTTTTGCAACTTTTTTTTTTTAATTAAAACTATTGTGCAGTAGGTTTCAAGAGCCTGAATTCTGTAAGTCTCCTCTCTCTCTCTAAAAAGTGGACTATAACCTTGAGATAGTTTTATGTAGAATACTTTCTCTATCTTTAGTAGAAACTTCAGTCATCAGGTTCCCAATTCTGACAAACTATTCAGGGCAGAAAGCATCAGCTGTGTAATGGAAACACAATTACAACCTGAACTTTTCAGCAAAGGGAGTAAGCTATTAAAGGCTGTCCTCTGCCTACCTCCAAACAGATGAGATTAATTTGTTATAATTACAGTTCTCACCTAATTATATTCTTAAACAATAATCACCTTTAAAAGGAGGGCTTGCTCTGCTCTAAACAGTGAATTGGGAGCCAACATTTCTATTACACAGTATTGACATCCAGTGGAGAGTTAGAATAATTACAGGCCTGCAGCTAGCCAAGTGCAATTGTCTGGTTTGTGTCCTGAGTCCAGCTTGAAAAGAGTAGTCTGCTTGCCTTAACCGACCGGTACCATCTTCCCATAAAATGTAGCTCTTCATCTTAGTGTATTCTCTTTGTCAAGAAAAAATGAAATAATATTACACAACATCTCCTATTTCTCTTCTGTGAAGAGATTTTCTTTTGTGTGGAGTTCCTTTTTCCTCCACATATCTTCCCTTTTTGGTTATGGTTGTTCAAAAGTAATGTCTGCACTTCAGGCCCAGTTGAGTTTTTATCATAAAGAAGGCATCAAAGCATGTGTCTGACTGTCTTTGGAAACAGTATTATAATGCAATTTAAACTCATATTCTGAGTGTCAAACTCAGTTATGTTTTCTGAATGGTAGAGAAGATGGACATGCATGAGCCATGAAAGTACCTTCTTGCTGCAATGGAGGCACTGCATGATCTAGCCCTTGCAGTAAAGGAAGAATCAAAATAAGGCTCGGAGCAGCAGCAATAGCTTCATCAGCCCTAGTCTAAGGACCATTTGATGACCCTACCTGGTTTTAACAGACTTAAATTCTTATTGAAGAAAGCTAATTGTAAAGTCTTCACTTTTTCCTGTAAGAGCTGTTGACTACTCATTGTAAAACTAACCACTTGTCAGCTCTCAGAAATCAATAGTTGAACATTTTTTGACAAGAGTGGTGGAAATCGGGTAAAAATCACAGTAAGACTGAAAGAAAAGGAAAAAAAAAAAGCAAGGATACCAATGCATTTTAATTGACTAAAACTTCTGTCTTTGTCACTGTCTTCTCTTTCTATACCTCAGTAACACCTAAGCTGGGACACTGGAGATCTCCAAATATCATCAGTAGAAAATAGATAATACATCTACCTGTAACAAGTTTAAAACTTGTGTTCTTAGTGTACTTCAATGACTATGTCATAAGAGTTTGTTACCTTTAGATTTGCCAAAAGGCATTCACATTATAGAAAAAGAGCTTGTAAGTGCTAGTTCAGGCTCCAGTGAATTTGTTGAACATCTGGTAACTTCAAAACTGCAGAAGGTGTCCAGTGATGCAGGTGCAGATTTGGGGAAGTGTTATATATTTTCTCCCAGTGCATGCTTCAGATGAAAAAATGAGAAGAAAACAAATATATAAAGAAGCTATGCTGCTCTAAAGGTGTTGATGGTTTCCACATGTTCTTGCAACTCCAAGGCCTATGAGGGCCTTAGTCTTTCACAGTACCCAGTGGAGTTCGTAATAAAATGGGATTGCTGGGAGGGAAAACCTTTGGTTCAGATGCTCAATACCTCAGAGTTAAGAGTGTGCTCTCTCACACTGTCCATGTGACTCCACCATTAGCAGCTCTTCCCAAGGATGACTTGAATATGGCTGAGGTCACTCCAAAGCCCAAGACATTTGGTGAGATTTTTTTTTCTTTCAAAGACTTAGTAAAACATGTGAAGTGTGAAGCCACTGTGCTTTTGAGGGGAAACCCACTGCTATCAGAAGCACCTGCCTCACAAGAGGGTCTTATACTAGGACCTCACTGAGGAAAAGCTATCTGCCAGGAGGAGTAGAGAGCTATTGTACTGTACTGTAGGGATGCAGTGTGGGCTGACAGGTGCAGATCCAGGTGGACTATGGTGGTGCATGAATATGGCTGCTGGCAGCTAATGTTTAGCTGCTGGGCACTGCCAGCAGAGTCTATGCAGCATTTTTCAAATAGGTGAGGCAAGCGCTAAAAAGACCATTTCATAATACCGTGAATTCCGTGGGATACATGTCATAGAAATTACTGTGTTCAGGCTGAATCCACCTGAGAGGCTCTGAAGCTATCACCATAATCTGAAGTGTCTACATTTTCTGCAATAGAGAAGAATTCAATTAACCCCAAAATAACTATTATTTGTTCCATAATTACTGTTGGTTTTCCCAGTTTGTCTTGCAACTTTTCTGACTGCTATTGACTTCTCCCATTTAATAGATTTCTTTGGGACACTTGGAAGTGCATCTGACAGGAAGTAAACTAAAAAGACCTGTATTAATAGAATTTCAGGTCTCTGATTAATTTGTTACATTTTGAAGGAAAAATTTGTAGGAAGCCACAAATTGCAGGGTTTATAAAGCCTGTAAATAAAAATCTGTTCATGAGACTTTTTAAAAAAACCACAGAGATATTTGGGAAAGAATAAGAAGCCGCATAGATTTTTATTTTTTTTTTAAATTTCTGAAAAACACTAGTCAACTAGCAGAACCATGCTGAGGTTTGACCACCACAAGAGGTCTGTATGCTCATTACAGACCCAGGCTGCAGTGCTGTCCACTGTAATGAAGAGCGTTCTACATGCTCTGTTTATTTTTCTAATCTGTCTTCAAGAGTGACTTTGTTCAGCTTTCTGTTGAGTGTAGGTGGAAGGGAGCTGCTGGAGCAGACTTAGCACCAGGCACAGCATTGCATCCCACTGGCAGGGCTCCCCAGGGCCAGGAGCCAGCCAAGGCAAGGACGATTGAGGCAGGGGTGTAGCCAGGCACCTGTGATCTTGGGAAGAGAAGCAGCAGCACAGGAGCTGGCTGAGCTCACAGCCCCGTGGTGTGGTGCAGGGCTGCTCAGTGGAAGAGGCAATAACTGTTTACATTATGAGAAACCTTAATCTTGACTGGCACCTGCACTGATATTACAACAGCACAACTAAAGAACAAGAGACACTGCCTGCTTCCTTGCTCTTGGAAAGCTGTTAGACATTAATGGACCTGTGGTCCTAAAAAGCCCCACATCTGTTTTTGAGATGCTTCAAATATAAGAAGCTACGTTTAGCTCTTTACCTTAAGCCACCTAAGAAAATACATGTGCTTTATTTTTGTTTTGCTGGTTTAATAGCACACCTGAATCCCATTGTCTTTTCAGCAAAATATATATGCAAGACAAAAACAATTCTACTTGAGTCTATGTAATGGCATTTTTCAAAGTCCACAGTTGCCCACAGTGAGAAATTCCTCTTTGTCTGAAGGCCTGTGCTTGTAAAACTGTTGGGTCTGCATGCTTAGAAATGGGTAGTCTTTTCTGTAGCAATTTCTTATGTATTTCTTAACCTGTTGGCTGTTGTTCAGAGATTTGGTTGTATATGATAATCCAATCTCAGTAAACCTAGGAACTCACCTTTTTGTACTCATTGTAGGCAATCATTGTTATTATTAATAACTTACTGCTTTGAGTCAAATGCAAGAGTTGTAAGGAGTCATGGGACTACAAGTGATGAAGACAAAATGTCACGAAATAACTCCCCAATTCTATGTTCATGCTTCACTTCCCTATAACAAGTAGGAGACTTATTCATAAAAGCTAACTACTAAACCATCTCGCTGTCATTTGGAAATTCATTTTAGCTCTAGACATCGGGGAAGTGATTTATATTTTCTGGTTTTATTCCCTCTCTTGTGTCCATTCATCTCCTTTTCAATTCTTATGAGACTGAGATAACTCCCTGGCACAATTCCTCTTGGGTTCCTCAGAACTGGAGAGGTATTTTGTTCATAATGCTGCTGAGAGAGGTTTTGTTCATTGTAGTTCCTTATCCCCTGAAAACTGAGGTCCTCAGACCTGTCTGAGGCCTCAGAATTTTAAAGTGCTTCATCAAAAAGAAGGAATTGAAAATAGTATTCTTGACCTCTCTTGGTCTTATCATAAATCCTGATGTTTGGTAAATGCTCAGCCTACTTTTTTCTTTTATGTGTCATACATCTAAAGTGACAGATATAAATTATTGTTCTGTTCCACTGCTCTCTTGGCAGACTGTTAGAAACTTTCAGAGCATTTACAAAAAGCATGAGGCACCATCTCTATACCCAGAGAAAGATTCAAGAGAATATTTGATAGTCTATCTGATATAGCTCAAATAATCAAAATTCATTTGATCAGACTCCACTTAAAGACCATACAGGCAGTGCAGCTTTCCCTTTGGGGACCTTTCTTAAAGAACATACTAAATTATGCTCATAAACACAAAAAAAAAATTCTATAAGTCCTCCCAACATCAAACTATAACCTTGCCCTACTGAGAACACTATCACTTTTGAGCCTCTGGTCTTTCACTGCTAAAAATGGTGCTTCAAGTAGTAACTATAGTTTTCAGGATAAAACCTTTTGTCTAGGTTTATTCTAATAAATAAGAAACAGGCAGGGCACAGCTCACACCCTAAGTTCAAAACTGTGATGAAACAACAAGCACACTCTTCCCTGCCTCTGGTTGGAGCATATTAGTGCTGGCCCAGAGTGTGCTCCAGCCCAGTTCCTGCCAGGGACCTGTCCTGTAAAGGTGCCTGACATCTCTGTTTTGAGAGTATGGAGTTTGGGTCTGTGGACAGCATTGGTGCCATGCCAGCTGGCCTTTAGTACAGAGAAAGATCCCTGGCCTCCTTTAACTGGTGGTGTAGGCACAGCCTTTCAGACAACACCAAAGTATTTATTAAAAGTTCTATCAGGTTAATGGATTCAAACAACTTGTTTATCTGTTTTCTTGCTGAAACCTAGCAGCAGTAAATATGAGAACACGTTATGTTATTCAGATGGGTGAACAGCCTGAATTAGTGAGATGTTGAAATACCAGCCTCACCTATTTTTTTCATGACAGAAAGCATGGAAGATTGTTTTCAGCAGATTTGATTACAGGAATCAAATTGACTTAAACTAACCTCCTGTGTTTAGGTGAGGTGACTCACTCCCTAGCTGTGCCAATTTCTCTCCATGGACAGGGGAAATAGCTTAGTTTTGGACACAGCTAGAAAGGGATCTCTGGAGTTTGAAGCTCCATTTTGATGAAGCAAGGAGGTAAATCCCAGCATTGATGTTGGTATAAATCTTCTGCAGCAATTTAGCAATGGCACAATTGCCTACACAGTGGGCCAAGACTTGATGCCCGATGGTATTGTGATCTTGTTCTGCTTACTTGCTCAAAGCAACCTACTAATTTATCAGAATAAGTGAAGTGAGCAAATGTCTCCTTAAATACCCTGTTAGAGGTTGTTCAAAACAAAGAGACTTCTGTGCTTTTCATATGTGAGGCACCTTGTTAAAATTCTCTTCAAGAACTGCGACTATTATTAATTAGACTTCCTTACCATCAAAGCAGCCACATAAATTAGCTACACAATCATCATTCTATGAAAAATATTTTATCAAACCTTCTGAACACAAATGCAGTGCAACTGAAGAATAATAGAAGATCAACAACTTTATTTCCTCTTGTCAAATACTAAACCAATTAACTTAGGTTAAGAATAACTTTTTATTTTATAGCTACAGCTGTGATGTAACCAATATTCTTGAATTTAGTATGGGCTGAATTCAGCTTTTACCAATTACATAAGTATATGCAAATAGCCTTAACATCATTCTTTTTCCTCTGTAAGAAGCATGTCTTGTTTTCAAATCCTACTCTCAGATGTGCTACAGTACCTGGTAGAATAACCGTGCAATGCCAGTGGTATATTAGGTGATATTTCTTGTTCATATTACATTTTGTCATCTTTATCGGTTGTCATAGTGCCCTTTCTTCCATTCTCTTGTTTTTTATTTTTATTCACAACTCCTGAAGATCAAAACTATATGAGTTTTCTATCATACCCATTTCTGCAGAGTTTTGGATTTATCCCCTCCTAGACCTGATATACTATTCAAATTAACATTACATTTGGCCCTAACTCTTCTGTGGTTGGCCTCTGGCTTTTAGTCTTGAACACCACCACGGTCCTAATGCAGATTCCCACTGCATGTATCTTTTGTTCCCTGTTGTGAGCTATAGCATATTGCTGATGTCTCTCTCTCATGAAAACTGGATATAAATTAAGTCTTTGAAAAACAGAATAGTTTAAATATGCCCAGAAGTATTTTACCTACCTCTACTTAAGAACAGAGTACTACTAGAATGAGTAAATGAAAATGACTGGGTTTGGGAGTTTCTTTTCACTCTGATTAATGCCCTTCACCACTTGACAGAGATCAAGGCAGCTGATTTTTCTTGTCTGCAAAACACATAAAGTGTCTTAATCTTCTCAGTTACCTATTTCATGTGGTGCCAGCATCTGCATCTTCTGGGGATTCCCATGTACAAAATCATCCAGTAAGAAAAGTATTGCTGTCTCGTTTTAAGGATATGGCATCTAGACAAGTACTGTTTTAAGGAAGCATCTATTCCCAGCTTGACTCTGCATAAGAAAGTAGAGGTTGAGAAATTCTCTAGTGGGAAATTTCTTTGAAGATCTACACTCTGGTATAGTATTACTGAATAAAAGCTTAGACCCTGTGAAGTACATGTCAACATTGCTGCTGATTTCCATCAGCCCAGAGCTGCTTCTCGTGTCTTCAACAGAACAAAGGATTTAGAGCCTGGGAGATTGTTTTTATATAATAAAAGTGGAATTTTGGCTGCCTCTTCTGCAAGGAGACAGTCATGCCAGCAGGTGAGAAGGAAGTTGGAGCTGTTTAGTAAATGGAAAAATTATGCACAACAAAGGAGAGGCTGTTTCACAATGTTCAGAGATGTGTTAGAGCTTTCCTGATGTACACACAGGCAGTGGATAAAAAAATGTTCCTCTTCCTGCATTTGGATGCCATACTACATTTTGGTGAGAGAAGCAACATACTAGCTGGTAGAACCGCTGAAATCAACACCAGCCATTTCTGGAAAGCAGACAGCCTTGTGGGATGACAGATATAACAGGGATTGCAGTGATACCGATCTGATCTCCACCCATCCGGTCTGTGTAATTATAAAATAAACCAAAGGAGAAAATCAAAGCAAATTGGCTGCAAGAGCTACGGGATTTCTTCTTTAGACCAGAGCCAACTTAAGGGACCTCCAAAAGAAATTAAAAAAACTCTAATTTTTTATAGTTTAAAAAATATTTTCAATTTTTGAAGCTGCTCACAAATGAATTTCCTAAATGGAGAAAAAAGAGAGAAAGGAACAGCTTAGGCAAGCTAAACTGAAAGTTTAAAAAAGTGGCAAACCCTCCAGCTATTGTGAGAAGAAAAAAATATTCTCGGAAATATAATAGGTTATTTCTTGAGAATGTTCTGCTGCAATAATTTCTATTAGAAGTCTGTAGCCAAATCCATAAGATTTTCACCATCCAGCTGTGCTTTGCAGCCATTGCAGCCAATTTGAACATACCTTTGAGACATGGAGTAGTTCCTATATCCCAGAAACAAACAGTCCATCCCATTAACCAGTACTGGACTGCTGAAAATTTAAAGAGGCAGTTCTACAGTGATAACCAAAATAATTCCAGCTAATCTAAGACACCAAACAAACAGACCATATACGTATAGATATCATAAAACCAACAATAGCTCTGTAGCATATGAATTCAGAGTCTCAACCCCCTCTACCTTCTTGCTGGCTGAACTTTTAGCAGCCCTTTCCCCTCTGGAGTTCCACGCTCAAAGTAAAAATGCCCAATTGTGCCTTAAGCAATGACCAAAAGTAACACCACTGATTAAAAAAAGCCCTATCCATTATTACTATCTAAGGCCCCACACAACCCATGAGAAATTCCTTCTGTTCTGCTATGTGGTTGACTGGAAATGTAGCAGAAGCAGTATTTAAATTAGAAGAGTATCTGAACTAGTGGACTCTCCTTTTGCTTGTGTCTCAGGATCAGTTGGCTCCTGTGTTTATGAAGACATGGGTTCTGCTGCAGCTTTTCACACACAGTCATCAGTCTCTGTCTCTCTTTCTTTGGTGAATTCTCCAAGATATATAAGCTTTCAATAGCATTGAAATCAACCAAAATGTTCAACAAATTGGGAATGCACACTAACCTTGTTCTGTTGAGAAACTTGGCTAAAAATGTTTCCCTTTGAATTAATTGCAAAATACACCTAAAGAACTTCATTCTTACTGAAGCCTTTTCTCATTTATCTTACTGGTAGGCTGCAGGTTAGAGCTTGAGCTCTGTCTGGGTTGTGCACCCTACAGCTGTCACCAGTGCTTTCAAGTGGTAGGCAGCCAAGGGACTGAAAGGCCCTTCCTCCTGAGCAGCATGTACTGAACCTGGCACAACATGAGACCGGCTGCCGCCGCTGCCCATACCCTGCTTCTAAAATGTTCTAACAGTTTCTCAGATTTCTCTTCAATAGCTCAAATTTTTCCACCCTAAGGAACAGAGAATGATCAAGGGAATTGTGTTTCTTTGAAAAGAGATGTGATTAGTCACTCAGAGAGGAAAAACCTCTCATCAGGACTCATTCTGTGCAGAGGAAGAGACTGGGCTGCATGCCAGACTGCTATTAATTCTACCTGGAAACAGATTAAATCCTAGGTCACCATTTTGGACATGGAAACCTTTTGCTTCTTCCATATTTTCAGCAGGACTCCAAAGTTTTTGGCAGTGTTTTGAGCATTGTGCTCTATAAAGCAGTGTTAAATACTGCACAGTTATAGTCAGGAAACACCTCAAAGTCCCCTAATGTCAATTAGCTACTTCCTCTGCAAAGTAACAAGCAGACGCATGAGAGCAACTCTACAGGAATATATTTGCTAACAGGTGCATTATTAGGAAGGAAGGAAGGAAGGTTGTTTATATTAATGGAAGGAAGTACCTTTCAAAATTGCTTGTCCCGTGTTTTCTGTCTGCTGCTGGCCCTGCTCTTGCCTCTCACTTTTCACCCACATGTGTTGGGTAATTAGGGGTTCAAACGATGCATGAAGGGCCCTGTTTCTAGTGACTCATAGTTTCAGGGATTATCCAAGATTACCAAAAGGCATATGATTCCCTTAGGAGTCCAGAAGAGAATGTCTGCTACACGCTGGTCTTCATTGATGCTGTAAGATTAAAATTACAGGAACTGCTGACAGTAATGATAAATCATGCCAAGCCAGGCCTTCCAGTGGCAAAACATGGGGCATTTTCATTGAAGGCAGAAGAATTTTGCCAAATTAACCATGTCAGTGATCTAGCCCATTGCAAGCAGGTGCTGCACAATTGTTTCCTTTCCTTTCCACTACAATAATGTCATTTCTTTCTTGCTGTTCAACTCTCAAGGTATAGAGGGCCAAACACAGTTTTTCCCCCTAGTTTTAGATCACCAAAGTCTTGGATTTACACAAACCCAAGTGAGATTCCCTGGCTAAGTTGACCTGGACTCATTTTATAGTGAACTCTGTTTTGGCATGGGACCAACAACCATACATTTGTAATCAATCCTTACATTTTAGTGCACAAAGTTCATTCAAATCATAGATGATATTCTCGTGCCAGAAAACATTCCTATTTCCAGCTCCACTGTCAATAGGTAAAAAAGCACTCAAACTATAAGTGATCCATTATAAACAATACACTTGAAAACACAAACTCTGAGGTAAAACCAGTGTTTGCAAGAAACTGTTTTAGAACTTGGAGTAGATTGGTGTGAAATAATGTGGCTTGCCTTGAGAAATGCACTGGCACGGTCCTGTGCTCTTCTGAGGGAGAGAGGGACATTCTGTCTTGGTCTCATTTCAGAGACAGTGAATTAAAACAAATTAAAGTGCTTGTACAGGCTTCAAGTTACATGCTGGAGACATCTACATGTTCATGCAGGCAATTTGAAGGTGCTTTTAGAATTAGGGAATGAGTTTGTCTGCCAGGTCTAATGAACCAAAAACTCTTTAGAGATGGCAGGAGGTGCACAGAACAAGTGCACAGACACATGATTTGATCCTGTTGCCACTTCTGTGCTGAATTAAACATACTTCAGATCAGCATGGATGCTATTCTTTTGGATTACTTGGAACTTTCCCTTTAGGGACAATCAATATATGCTTGATATAGCTTATATCATATATATATGATGTAACTTGCCTCATTGGAAATATTCTAACACACTGAGTGCTTCATGAGAAGAGGCATGGTATGTCAGACCCATACCAGATGAGGGGTTTCCTTCAGGGGAAAACGTTTGGCCCTCATGTTTTCCTTGGACATTTTGCAAATCTCCAGTTAACGTAGGAGCCTGAGTCCCATTTAAAACCTGACTCACAGTAGATCTACACTACACAAGAAAACACAGTGCACAGATAACAACAGCAGTGCTCTCAAGCTCTGGTGCAGAAATGTGTGTAAGCACCAGCCCTAGTCTCCAGCGCTCTGCAGCCAGGTCAACAAGGTGCAGCTGAACTGAAATGTTCTGCCCTGAGCTGGGGTACAGCATAGATGGGATGCCCAGAGTCCTGGTGCTGCTGAAATGGCATCCTCCCTGCTGTGTCAGGTGTCTGCTCATGGTTCTCTGTGGCATGACACAAGCGTAACCTTAGGCTTCAAAATTTCAGGGAAGAAGTCCTAGAAGCACTGCTACTCTTTTCCAAATGTTACTTTTCTGCCTTAATCAAGCAAGCTCTATTACTGCTTTGGCAACAGATATAGGGACTGAGTAAAGGAAAAACATGGAATTTAGCCCAGAGCCCTTTTAAATGCACTTCTATGGGTAATTTAATAGCTGTATTATAAATGTTAATGTTAGTATAAAAATCTGGGGAATTTCAGGCCCAAACAGGGTTAACTTTTTTCTTTTACCTTCTTTCCTCTCAAGAAGCTTGTTTTCTTTTTATTGCATTCTAATAACAAGAGACCATTTCACACAGGTACATCTGCAATATGTTACAGGCAGCATAGAATATTAAAACAACCTGTGCTACTGCTAGTGAAACTAATAATGGAGGTAAAACTTTTGTCAGCCTGAGAGGAAAAAGGTGCCTATAGCAGGAACTTCATTAACAAACTCCATTACTGAAGGTACTGCACTGAACACTGAAGTCATTTCCAATTTAAAGTCCTGTTTCAAAAGGCAACTCTAATGCTCAGAGAGAGGAGCCAGGCTAGGGTGAAGTGTGGGTGGTGGTGGCTGGGGAGTTCACATCAGGTTGTGTTTAGATATGGATCAAGGTTTTAAAACAAAACAGTAGGTTAAGATAATAAAACCAAGGAGAATATAAAGCAGAGAGAGAGGAAGTTTATACATTAACCTTTACTTACTGCATAGAGAGGGTAAACCTATCCACCCTAATCCTCTGAACTGACACCAATGTGAAAGTTCACCCCAGTGTTACTGAATTCACTCTCAGCAAAGGATCAGCTGTGAAATAGATTACAAAGCCAGGAGTGAGAGAACAATTGAACTGAGAAATGGAGAGATGAAAGGGGGGATATAAGCAGAAGGAACAAAAAAGGGGAGTGGGAACGATAGCTGAGTGAGAAAAGCCAAAGAAATAGAGAGGAAGAGACAAATGGAAAAATAAACAAATAGTTTCTTCTTTGGTTAAGGCTTAGGAATTCCTGCTCCAACAAAAAATTGCCATTTCCAGATTGATTTTTTTTTTATTTCAAGTTGGAAGGAAAAGTCAGAAAGACAAAAGAAATTTATAATGCAATATATATTGTGGTTCTGGCCACCCACCTGCTTACCAGGCTGGGTCTCAGCACTAAATTCTGACAGAATCAACATATTCCACTAAAATGTCACTGTCCACTGGACAGTGGCTCTACTGGAAATTCTCTGTCCGGCTATATATCCTGTCACTGCTTTTTTAAGCTGTATAAGTACCCAAGTGGAGCTTGGTTTCAAGAATAATAACACAATATGGTATGCTAGTGCACATAATTTTTCAGTTTAGATTTCAAAAGGGAAGTTACTAATGTGCAACCAGCTTTCCAAGGACAGAAAAATAAAATCTATTTTATTGTTGAACCTCTACTGGTTGAGGAAGAGGGGGCAAATGTGTGAGGAAGAGGACAAGACAGACACGTGTTCTATAAATAATGTGTCTGTGTGAGAGGAAATTCACAAAACTGAATTTATTCTGCAGTTCCCCAAAGGACTTACAGCTCAATATTTGGTTCTCCCAACCCCAAGTGTCCTAGACATTGCTATATTTATGATAAGTTTGGTGAACAACTACTAGCTCTTTGATGGTGGACTCAAGTCTCAAATACTGCATACCCTTGTAACTGACTCCTACCTCGTGTTCCTCCCCCATGAAACTGGTACCTTGCATGTTGGGAGATCAATGCCATGACATCTTCCCAGTTGATTCAAGGCCAAGTCATGTCTCTCTGCCACATCATGCACTCTCATGGTGCAGCTCTGGAAGGCTTTTATGGCTGCAGCCTGTGACCGGGTTCTTAGAACATCACTGTTTCTTCAGTGACAATCAGGTTATGGAGCTGTCATGGCAGAGGATGGCAGAGCAGAAGTGGATGTGGAGAGAGCAAGGCTAGAGGGGGGGATGGAATTTCATCCCAAAACCAAGCCAGGCTTTACCCAAGGGACATATTTGGGCAGTGGGAGACCAGGCATGAGGACATCTGGAAATACAGATCAGGAACATTTGTAGATGGGGAGGAGTGAAGGGGATTGGAGCAAGGAGTCTGGAGACCTGCAGATTGAAAAGTGCTGGAAGAGTGGGTTGAAAAGGTGAGCAGAAGAGCACTGGGTGGGAATAGAGCTTGTGGTGGGCAGGACTAGGGAAATAACATGTGGTAGTTTATCACCACCAACCATCTCACTATGTGAGACTCTTCATTCCTTTCACTTGACTTTACTTTGCTTTGCTTCATTCTTTTGTGCTTAATTAAATATCAAGTCCAGCTGTTCTTCTTGATCTTAAGTCTGCCAATTGTTCTGCTCAGGCCTGAGGTGTCCTAGAGCAGGGGAGAGGCTGCAGACCAGTACTTTAACCTGGACCCCCACATTCAGAATCTGTGACCCTCATGATGTGGCTCATCAAGGCATATGTGCCCTACCACATAACTGCATGCAGATGTGGCTGGTCTTCAAGAAAGTTGCACTAGTGTATATGAAACTAGAGGAGAAAAATGCATCTGGCTACAAAGAGGGTCACGTTACTTTGACTTGGGAACCTCTATGTGTTTATTCCTGCCTCTGAAAGCAATCCAGGATCTGTGAATTCACTTGCACATATAGAAGTTTGGCAGATGCATCAGAGAAAAATATGTATCTCCACTATACATCACTAGTAGGTTATTTTATCTAAGGTAAGGGACATAATACTGGCTAAGAGGGCCTTTTTCTTCTGTATCAGTTCTTTGATTTGGAAGCAGTTCAGGTTTTCATTCAGACTCAGTGTTATTTCCAATAAATTTGTTTTCAGTGCCCCCTGTATTTATGCTTCTTTCAGCCTGTTTTCCTTCCATGTGGCAATCTGCATATGCAACTCTAGCTCTTAGTTTTTGGACCTGGTTGCTGCAATTGGAACTGGCTGAGGTCCTAAATTATGTTTGAGAGCTTTGATCCCACCTGAATAAAGTCAAAGGGTGCTTTCCATTAAATTTAACATGAACAACAGAGAAATCAGAAATGAGGAATATTTTGCTTCTTAAAGATATCCAGGAATTTCCACAGCTCTGAACTTTAGTAAATGTGTACAGCCAAGATGCAAAGATGGGACATGAGGCTGATTTATCAGAACCTAGGCTTTAAAACAAAATTAGTAGATATCTTTACCATGAGAGGGACAAATTATAGAATCACAGAATATGCTGAGTTGGAAAGGACTAACAAGGACTATCCAGTCCAGCTCATAACCCTGCACAGGACCATCCCCAAGAGTCACATCATGTGTCCAAGAATATCAGACAAATACATCTTGAACTCTGGCAGGCTTGGTGCTGTGACCACTTCACTGCAGAGCCTGTTCCAGTGCCCAAACACCCTTTGGATGAAGAACCTTATTCTAATATCCAACCTAAACCTGCTCTGGCACAACTTCTGGCCATTCCCTCGAGTTCTGTCACTGGTCACCACAGAGAAGAGATCAGTGCCTGCCCCTCCTCTTCCTCTCATGAGGAAGTTACAGATTGCAATGAGGTCTCCCCTTAGTCTCCTCTTCTCCAGGTTGAACAGACCAAGTGAACTCAGCCACTCCCCACATGGCTTCCCCTCAAGGCTCTTCACCATCTTCATTTCCCTCCTCTGGACACTCTCTAATGGCTTAGTATCTTTCTTATATTGTGGTGCCCAAAACTGCACACAATATCCAAGGTGAGGCTGCCCCAGTGCAGAGCAGAGCAGGACAATCCTCTCCCTTGAATGGCTGGTGATGCTTTGCCTGATGCCCCCCAGGGCACAGTTGGCCCTCCTGGCTGCCAGGGCACTGCTGACTCATATTCAACTTGCCATAGACCAGGACCCCCAGGTCCCTTTCCCTGGCACTGCTTTCCAGCATCTAATTCCGTAGGCTGTATGAACATCTGGGATTGCCCCAACCCAGATGCAGAATCCACCACTTTCCCTTGTTGAACTCCATATGATTGGTGATTGCCCACTCCTCTGATTTGTCCAGGTCTCTCTGCAGGGCCTCCCTGCCTTTGAGGGAGTCAGCAGCTCCTCACAGTTTTGGGTCATCTGCAAACTTGCTCAGTATCCCTTCCAGTCCTGTGTCCAAGTCATTTAGGAAGACGTTGAAGAGCACAGAGCACAGGATGGAGCCCTGTGGAACCCCACTAGTGACAGGTGACCGGTCTGATGTCACCCCATTCACTATTACCCTCTCTGCTGAACCCATGAACCAATTTCTCACCCACCACATGATGTGTTTATCCAGCTGTGCTGGGCATTTTGTCCACAAGGATCCTGTGACAGTCAGTATTGAAAGCTTAACCAAAATCCAAAGAGATGACATCAACTGGGTTCTCTTGATCAGCCAAGTGTGTTACCTTGTCATAAAGGGAAATCTGGTTTGATAAGCAGGACTTTCCTCTCATGAAGCTGTGCTGGCTGTGACCAATGACTGTGTTGCCTTTCAGGTGTTTTTCTATACTTCCAAGAATTATCTTCTCCATAACTTTACCAGGCATTGAGGTGAGACTGACAGGCCTGTAGTTTTTGGGGTCCTCCTTGCTCTTCTTGAAAATTATGACAATATTCACCAGCTTCCAAACAGCTGGGACCTGTCCAGATTCCCAAAACTGCTCAAAAATCATCAAGAAAGGTTTTGTGATGCCATCAGCTAGCTCTTTAACGATTCTTGGAGGAATACCACTGAGCTCCATAGATGTGTAGGGATCCAACTGGAGCAGCAGACTCTGCACAGTTTCAGGGTTGACTGGGAATTGATCATTCTCACAGTCATGGTCCTCCAGCTCAGGGCACTGAGACCCCTTTGGTCTGTCATCTGTATTGTAGAAAGAGGGAAAGAAAGCATTAAACACCTCCGCCTTGTCTCTGTTCCTGTTTATGAGATGACCATCCTCATTCTGTAATGGATCGATTATATTTTTATACTGCCTATTGCCATGAATACATTTTAAAGGATTCTTTTTATTGTCCCCCACCTTTCTGGCCAGTTTCAACTCCATTTGAGCTTTGGCTGCATGAATTTTCTCCCTACAGTGGCAAGCAGCATCTCTGAATTCTTCCCATGTCACTTGACCTTGCTTCCACTGAGCATACACCTTCCTTTTTTTGCCTATCTCCAAGAGAAGACTTCTGTTCAGCCAAGCCAGCCTTCTGCCTCACCTGCTTGACTTCCAACATTTGAGAATTGCCTGTTCCTGTGCCCTTAAGGAGGTGATGTTTGAAAAGGGTCCAGCTTTTCTACCCTTAGACACATATTCCTCTTTTCAAGTCTATTGGACTCAAATTTTGCACTATCTATATGAACAAACTACAGCTTGTTTTACTTAGTCTTCTTATAATTACCTTTCTCACAGTTCTAGAACTTCTTAGGTGCCATCTCCAAAAGAAGCATTTTTGCAAAGATAATGGAGGTGTTCTGGGAAAATGGCCTCTTTGTACTAATAGAACAAGTCAGAGAAATCCCGAGAGACAGGGTAGTGAAATGCTGTTTTGTAGCATCTTGCTGATTTGCACAAAAACCCCCTTGGTTGATTCCCTTTGGTTTTTTTGACCTTCAGCTGTGAACTCTGAAGATAAAGACCCTCTCCTTTTAATTGTATGGAAACTCGTTAACCCAAGAGGAATGGTACTATGAGCAAAGGACAATTCTGAAACTTTGAGAAGCTGCAAATGTTAGGTGGCAAGACCTTTCCCTGTGGATGTGTGCTTTCTCACACAGATAATCCCCCCCAAATTTGACTGGACTCATGATGAGAATAAATGCTTACTGTTGCAAATAAAAGCTGTGATGGAGACCTTAAAGCTTTACTGTTAGCCAGCCAGACAATAATTCATTTGTACTTGATTTTTCATTAACTCCTTTTTTGCTGTTTAAGGGAATCTTCCCAGGGCTTTTTCTAGGCTTATTAACCCTAAGATTTTTATCTGCCATGTGCTTTTCTTCTATATGAAGGGGAAAAGTGAAACCATATGAAACTGGGCAATGCACCAGAAAACATTTATGAAATTTCTGGTGAAGTGTTTTGGCATAACTACATAACAATAACATACTATTTTCATTAACTTGAACAAACAAACCCAATAGATTATTAAAAAACAAACAAGAAAGTACAGATGCAATGTAACTTTACAATTTGACAATGCAGAGGACAGATTTACCAGCATATTTACTGCTTCTCTTGATGAAGGAAAGTGCTAACCCAAAAGCCATAGGCAGGATCTACAGCAAAGAACACGGCAGGAAATGCCTGATGATCTAGGTCTCACTGGTGACAGTAAACCAGCAAGGTCTACAGCACTGTTAAGGATACAATATTTGTGATCTTTTAACTGTCATCTAGTTAAACTTAATGATCGTAAAGGTAATGGACGCTCAGAAGAGCACTGAGTGCTTCCGAAGTGACAGGAAGGTACTCCTCATTTACCCTCCTGTAAGCATGGAATAATATTTGGTCTAGAAGCATTTTTCTCTCTTTTCTTTCAGAGATTACATGGTTGCTCAATAGCATAAGAATGATTTTGATCTATATGCTCTATGAAGCAGTTGGAGAAACTCACTGAAGTGACTAATCAATCCAAGCATTCTCCACTGCTGAGTTGAATTTGAGTTACGTAGGTAGTGCCACACAAACTTCTGCCACATGAACAGTCTGCCTCGACCATAAGCAAGCTAACTTGGACAGTGGAAGCAGTGAAGCCCAATAAATGTGGCAGTCCAGGGAAACTGTTTTATTATACGCACTTTCAGGAAAAACTTGAGTCTGAACAATTTTGCAAAAACCTCTGTGGTACATTGCCTGTGCTTGGGGACATTCAGTTTTCTCAGGTCACACTGTGGGTCTTAGAAATATCCTAAATGTGCATGCTCTCCTGGAGAAAGAACACAGCAAACAGGAAGAAAAAGAAGGAAGCATCAGCTCCACACAGCTCTGGCCCAAAGTCACAAAAGGAGAGGAATCAGGGAGAACCAGAAGCTCAAAACTCTTCAGATGAAGGTAAATGTGCCAATTAAAAGAAATTCAGACTGTTTAGAGGTGGATGCCAAACGGTTGTGGATAAGGGGAGGAAAGGACCCCTGAGGGTCACAGCTCCTCTGCTGTTACGTAAGGGACAATGTATCCACCTCAGCCCTCCCAACAAAACCTTCCCAGCACTTTGAAAATCATTTATTTATGCTTGTTTGGAATACTGAGTCTCATGAGACAATTAAGAAAGCCTGACAGAGCACTTCTAAAAGTCCAACAATTATTTCAAATACAAAAGAGCAGAAGGGGAGGCTAGAATTCAGGGATCTCACAGAGTAAGAAAGCATTCACACTGAAGGAAGTGCAAGTGGGCTGTGTTTGTTACATTAAAGCAGATCAGTTGTGAAAGTGAGGGGGTTTGTGCATTTTTTATTTCTTCTTGTGTGAACTCGTACATCTGTTAGGCATTTGTGTACCAGTTTATAAGTAGTGGAGCTATTTAAGCTGGTAAGACATACAAATACCCCAAAGGGAACAAGTATGTGAACATGTACAGATGTTATGAAACTGGCATTTTCCATGCTAGGCCAAAGAATTACCATCCTTGTGGCATTTTCACTAATTTGGAATTAATATATATGTTGAAAACATTATCTTATTTCTCATACAATGAAGATCAGATCAGTAAAGTTTCTTTTTTTTTTCCATTTTAAATAGAGGTGGTGTTAAGCTCACCATTGCACTTCATTCCAGTGGTTCCTCCTGCACAAAGTCTTATGTCTTGTGGAATACCCTGATTTGATCCAATTCCAAGGAATAATTTTCCATTCTTATGCATGGAGGTATTTTGGAAGAGGCTTTTGTTTTTCTTTTAAATGCAGTCCTGCTGTTTCAGCTCATGTTTTATTTTCCCTATATGCCTTTCAATTAATTATGGTGTTACAGAACTTGGTGGTGCTTGACAAGGAGCTGACCATTGTGAAGGAAAAAAGGCTGACAACAGCAGGCAATGTAAAAGTGGTTAAGTGTGAGAGACAGAAAAAGAGTAATGAGAAAATTTAATCACCAAAATCCAGCACTGTGGGTCCTCTGCCCTTTTCTGTCCAACCCAAAGTGCATGCACTTTGCTCAGTGAACTTTAAGAAAGCCTTGCAATACAGTCAGAGTGTAAAACCCATCCCTTAAAACAGAGGAGTGCTTTAGGCTCCTGAGGAGAACTCTTGGACTGCAAATCCCAGCTGTGCAAGCAGGATCCCTGCTCAGGGGTGAGGAGGATGCTGCACCCACCCCTGTCCCAGCGGGCCATGGGCTATGGCCATTCATGCCCTTACAGCCCTCACACTCCACTCAGGGTACAGCTGACTGGGACCGCTGCCTTGGATTTATGTATTACTCTTCAACCCAATCCCTAACATGTCATCGTGATGCTCAGCCCCCTGGTGTACTTGTGTTAATCAGAAAAACTCTTCACATAAGTGAGATTCAGAGGCAAGTGTAGGAAGATCTGCCCAGTGCTTACAAGCTTTATCAGGACTTTCACTGGCTCTGATGGCCTCCCATTGCAAAGGGAGAGCCTGTCCGCTCGTAATAGAGATATGCAGAGAAGGTCATCCCATCCTGTTGAGATTTTCCATCTCTCAGCATTCATTTTGTCACCAGCTCAAGATCTCCAAAGAAAAGCCCTGAACTTCACAGCAGCCCAGTTGCCCAGCTCTGCACAGTGCCTGTGCCTGTCCAGGCTGCCTTCCACATCTGTGGGAGAAGACCCACACTTCTTCAGAGGGATTTGGCTCACCTGAGGTTTAGATGGATCTAAGCTGAACTCTTGCCAAGGTCCCCAGAGCCATGATCTTCCTTCGGCCTTTGCTCCCACCAGCTGGCAGGGGACAGAGAGCAGGGACGGCAGGCCATGGGGTAATTGGCCTCTGCCAAGCAAGTTGGAATAAAGCTAGAGATTTTGTGAGGGAAATTTTTCTGCTTCCCAAACATTGCTCAGCAAAGTCAAGGCATCTATGTGGGAAGTTTTGACTGTGAATAGTCAATGAAGAAATAAGTCATTGAGTAAGTTCTGATTTGGCTGTATTTGCAGTTGTCCTTAAATGTAGCTTTCCTGAACATTAATGAGAATACAGAATTGTAAGTAAGTCAGACGTGGTCAGCAGGAGCAAAGAACTTAACCATCTGAGTTTGCCTTTATGTCTTATAGCTGTAACTTTAATAAGGTATCATGAGCCCCGTTTTTTTTTTTTTTTTCTATTTGTCTGCTTATACCATCCCCCATTTCCAGCTGTGGACTAGCAAATTTCTGGAAATCGGCAGATGCTCATCTTAACCAAAAAAGAGACATCAGAAAAAAACTGGATTAATGCTGAGAGGGGGAGGTTCATTTTTTAAAAGATGCTTGTGCTTGTCACAGTGGAATTAAGAAATCTTATTCCTCTCACTTGATATATAGCACATTCCTACTCCTGCACATCTGTCTGGACACATGCCTAAAGAGCACACTTTCAAAGTGTCCTTGAGAGTGGCTCATCTCTTGTGCACGAGTTACAGCATGATAAAGTCTCTGTAATAATCATTTATTGTTTCCAATTTCCATCTGTATCCGGGTGTAATGTTCACAGATTCAAAAAGCTGGAACAGGCAGGTATTGGCTAAGTAGCCCACCTGGCTCCACTTATCCCCCTTTCAAATTAGAGGCAATGTAACTCAAAACCTCTATCTTCTGCTTTTTAACATTTCACACAAACTCATTTGGGAAATTTATTGTGACTTTAAAAAGATCTGACTTTTTTATTTGGTGCGTCACACTGCAAGAACAGCGTACAGTACCTGTTAGCCAGATGGTACAGGAATAACAGGCCAAAAGGTACCAGATTTCTTATTTAGAGTCTGCTGTGAAACATGCATATCAGATTCAGGTGATATTAATGAAAAAATAATGCTGGAAAAGTTACGAGCCATTATTCCATGCAGAAATGGCATTTTTCCCCTTTTACAAGCACTCTCAAGTTAAATAAGCTTTGAACTTTCAGATCTTACTGTTTGCGGGGGTTTGCTTATAACAGTCATGTAGCCAGTATGACGACACGTTTGGAAGAGGCCCAGGTATTTTTAATCAGTGAAACCATGCTGCAATGCATGAAACAGATTTCAACTGCTTTTGCCTTTACATGACCAGAATTTTCTGTAGCTTAATATAAAATCAGTGTAACCAACTGACCAAATTCCAGGAAAATTTACTGCTCCTTAGCAGGCTAGGCTGCATTATAATTTTAATTGTCAGCCCTAATATGAAGTTGGGGGGGTTTAATGAAAACCAATTTAGTTTTAGAGATTGTAAATGGTGTTGTGGCTCTGCCAGTGTGAGCACTATCAAACTGCTTTACTGTCATATCAAAATTAATATCCAGTTTTCTTTCTTGTTGGTATTAAACCAGACCAGATGTTTGCTTTGAGTTTGTAAACCCCTGGAAACAGTGACAAAGAGGATGAAAGTTACAGGGGAAAACAAGCCCAGCGCCAGCACTTGGAGCCAGTTGGTTCCCACCCCACTCTGCTCCCTGCTGTGCTTGAATAAGCCATCCCTCCCACAGGGTTGTTTGCTTGCTCGTTCAGTTGTTTGTTTGTTTGGAGGGAATTAGGTTAGAGTAGCTCAACTTCAAATGAAAAACACATCCTGATCTAGCGGGACCTGAATTGGAAATAATGCATCAGAGTGTCCTGGCCCTTTCTGAGGCCTGATCTGCACTAAAGTCTGTCTGCTGGAGTGGTGCTTCAATTAGGAGTTTCCAGACTTGCTGACACAGTCATGCCAGCAGAGCGCTAGAATAGATGGGATCTGCTGGGAAACAGCTTCTTTTGGTCATCCTGTGTAGTTCCATTGAGGAACACAGTCTGCTTTTCTACTATCAAGGGCTTATTTCTTTAGATGTTCCATCAGATCCTTCCAGGTCCAGCCAGCACCATGGCTCACCATGTATTCACCTACTCTGACTTTTCTCTCTTCGTATTCATGGTGGGAATCACAAGTGACATGGTGGGATGCATGGAAGTCATATCTTCCAATCTCAGGGCCACACTGAACCCAAGCTATAAGGAGGTTTCCTGCCATGGACACAGGCTTGATAAGGAAATGTGACAAAGACACAGGGAAATTTAAAACTAAGAGCTTCCTCTTTAAGTAGACATGCTTCAAGAGGTTTGATCCTCTCTTATGTTCCCCTCCCTCAAGCCAGCATAACACTTCATGCCACTGCCATGTTAGTATCTCCAAATGTGATAGTTTTGATCCAAGACATACAAACTACTGGCACCATTTCT
The DNA here is from genome assembly GCA_035583235.1 of Hafferia zeledoni. NCBI lineage: Eukaryota > Metazoa > Chordata > Aves > Passeriformes > Thamnophilidae > Hafferia > Hafferia zeledoni. The sequence continues at coordinate 35,051,075 of JAWWEV010000043.1, forward strand.
TGCTTGCTTCCTCCTAGGGAGACCTTTGGTGTTCAGAGTTGCAGGTCAGGATCACCAACCTCTGACTCCCTGTTGGTGATACTGAGTCCCCTCAAAGCCTCCTGCCACTGGGGCTTTCAGCCCCTTCATGGGCAGGTCCTCCTTACCACGGGGGCTGACCAGCCTCTCTCAGACCCTTTCCTATCACAAGCTCCACACAGATGTTGCTTATTGATCTTCAGCAATATTCACCTCTTGGGTGAATTCACCTCTGAGGAAGCAGCCTGCTGTAGGTGAGACACACATATGTGAAAGACTGTGAGATTTTTAGGGCTACCATAACAAATATAAAATTAAATGAATGCATAAACCTACTCAATACCTCACTTAATAAAAAGTTATCTCTAGTGATGGCAGACATATGAAAAATAACTGCAAAACCTAATCACAGCTGGAAGAAGTATGCAGCACTCCTCATCTCAGCTACCATTAATGTCAGTGTAGGATGTTCTCAGTATGAAACACGAAAAATGGTAATTCCTATGATTTTACTGTTTAGTAGGAACATTATAGTTTACTTGATTTGTCAAATTATATAATGAGCTGAGATATTCAATTAAAGTAATATAGGAAACTGTTCATTTCAATAAGGACAGAAGTGCATCTCTAACTGAATTTACAGTGTTTTCCAAATTCAAGTCAAGGTACTTTAAACATGACCAAGGAAAAAACAAAAGTGAAAAAAGGGTGTCTTTCTAACTTAAAATAATATTGACATCATTATCTTGGGTTTTTGTTTTATTTTGAATAGACCTTCAAAGCAGAACTGTCAAAATGTTATTAGTAAGATGTAAAATGTCTCATGTGTTAACTTTCTTCACATTTCATTACAAATTTAAAAACAAAGAAAAAAAAAAGAGAGAAACCGTTTCTGCAAAGTAAATTCAGTTTAAGTGCATTTTTTTCAGCAAAATGGGTCATTGGCGTAAACCTGTGAACATTTCTTGTTTTTCCATGCCTTGATGAAAATAAGGCATATTCTATTAAAATCATATGATGAATAAGCAAAATCATTTGAAACAGAAAGGAAAAACATATTTGAACAGGCTTTTTGCAACAAGATTTAAACTGTACGCAGCTTCAGTCAGAAAACTTGGAAGACAGCTTAATTTCTTTGAGCTATGAGACACAAGGCCAAAGCCCTCAGCAGAATTAAATTGCTATTGCTCCACCAAGCACATTGGAGCTGGGTTAATGGCAAAGGAATCATGCTGATTGACATCAGATGAGGATTTGGCCCCATTTTGTCTCCTGGGTGAAGGAGATTTTCTGTGTTAAAGAGAACATTATTATTCCACAAATGGCACAGCACTGTTACCCTAAACACCAACTTGCTTTTGCAGACTGTTGATTCCCAAAGATTCCTTAGTCCAAATCAGGATAAATAGGACAAAACAGTTTTCTGTTTTCTAAATGGTGATGTGCTGTTTTTTGTTGCTACTCTGAGCCTGCACAAATTCACTGTATCTGCTTGAATGTGGATTCCTGTCTGTGAATGTTGTCTGGCCACCAGCCTGATATTCCTCAATTGTTACTAGAAAAGATAGATATATTTCTAAGTTCTAGATATATTTGCTGGTTTAGCGGTTTAAGTGTTTACATTTAAAAAGTACCATCTCCTCCAGAATTGCGTCATTTCAGAAAAGAATAGCAACATGGTGGTTTAAAATAACAATGTGGCTTAAAAATGCTATTATCTTATTAGTTCAGTGTTCTGCTAATCCATCTCATCTGTTACCACCTCACCTGCCTTCCAGAGCCCCTAACTGTTAGTTCTGCTGTAACATTTGCAAAATCTTATAGAAAAGTCAAAACGATAAATTATAAGGTGATTGTGAAAGTTTATTTTCCATGCCCAGTGTTAATCCATACTCCAGTGGAGTTGATGTTTCTTGGTTGCAGACAAATGCTAAGCTTCAAAGTGTGGCTCAGGTGCTGAGCTGTATCTTGTGTATCTTGTGTCTGACAGCAGGCTGCTGGCATGAAGGCCACCATAACCCATATCTCTTGTCATGACTCACACAGTTTTTAATGCATCTGGGACCTAAGAACTGCATATTCTTGTTAGAATTTTTCACATTCTAGGCTACATGTGACCCTCCAAGCTCTGCATAATGTATAACTACACCATTACATTGGTTAGAGTAATAAGACACATATCACATAGAAAATACATGTAAGACACTCTCCAGAGAAGCACTGGAAAGTAGAATCCTGGGATCACAAATTTTCAGTGTGTTCTACAGCTCTATTGCTGGAGAAATCTTGCATATGGGCAAGCTTCAGGACAACCCATGAACACTGAGGTAGACTTTGCTGCCTGGCTTTCTTCTATTGCCTGAGTTCCAAACTGCCGAGCATTTTCCATGCCACTATACCTTCGCTCCCAGGTACAGAATGAAGTCTCAAAATTGGAAGTGTAGCTGAACTGCACTTTGCAGTCTTACAATATTTTAGTTATTCCCTTCCTTGCAGCCTTCTTTTCCTTTCTACTGCCTATGAAATTAATTTAGTCATAATGCCTATGACTTCGCTGATTCCCCATCAAGACACTAAGTCCATAAGATCCACAAGACCCGCAAGAGCCTCTGTGTGTCCTCGTCCATCTTGCAGTCATGTCAGCTAGTTCAGAACACAGACTTTATACCGTGTTCCTGTTTCCAGCAGTGTGAAATCACTATAACCCCATTAGCATTCCTAACAGTAAGTTACCTGGGTATCCAACTGATAGCAATGTTTTGACACAATCATTATCTTTCCAGCATAAATAAAACTTCTCTAGACTTCTAATTTTGTCATGTGAACAGCCTCTTGCAATAATGAAGGTAACTGGTAGTCGAGTGATAGTGTGTTGTGTTGAGCTGCAAAATGCCAAGTATCCAAACACAGAGTCAGATCTTCCCTCCTCTCCAAGGGAAAAGGGAAAGAAGAAAAAAACTAGAATTTAAAACAGGTTTATATATGTACACAGAGGAGAGAAAATGAAAAGTAAAACTACAATATAACACATATATACAAAGGTAAAAAGAAACAATAACTCCACACCAAGTTGCCCACCCAATAACACAGATTCCACCACCTCTGCCCACAAAAACACCCCAAAAGACACTTCCCAAGAGACATCCAGCAAGAGAGAAGGAAAACTAACAATAAAATGTTCACTTCCCTAGATAACACAGCGGTGGGGTGGCAGTGGAGTCTAATCTCAGCAGAACAGCAGCCGCACGTCCCTTAGTACTGCAACCATGAAGAAAAAGAGATGGAGGCACCTCCCTCACTCCCTTTTATACTTGTTTTGATGTCAGACAATATGAAATATCTCTTTGGTTGCTTAAGTCAGGTGACACTTGCCCCTTCTAATCTACATCACACTGTCTGGGTCTACAAAAACTGAGGCCTACTAAAACAAAGGCCTAATCTAGGCCTAGCTAAAACTAAGGTCAAAACTACCAAGTCATGTTCTTGGGAACAAGAGATCACACAAAGAGATTTAAAGTAAATTTTGTCACTTTAGTTCTGTTAAGGTGGGTAAAAAGTCCAGCAGGGCTGCCAGATAGAACACAGGACAAAGAATATACAGAGTATCTTCACACAGCAGTGGGAGCCCAAGCAGAAGACTGTAGAGGTCTAAAAGACAAAAAATGCTTTGCTATGTTACTGAATCCCAATTTTCCAATTTTAATTTGATACACAGGTCCACTGAAGTTCAGAACAGATCAGAGAGCCTCTCTGTTCTGTCTCTTTGAAGACTTTAGCTTGTTTTTGATGTGATGGTCAGAGTCTGTAACAGGCAGTAGTACATGAACTGTGTTCCCCTGTGAAACAGTCTCTAAATATTCAGTCTTGTAGCTTGAATTTCATGAGTAAATGTCAATATTCATTTCTGTTTTCGTAACTTTTTCCACATTTTTAACTTCTGGCTACAAAGTCCCAAGCTGGCTAATACATTTCAATTCCAGTATGACTCAAAGCAATAGCCATCAGGCAATAGGCATTAATTCACAACATGAATCTGCAAGAACAGAAAGTTTGTACAGTCTCACCTATCATTTCAGGCTGCCATACGACTTCAAGTATCCCCTCTTGGAAGATATAAAACCTGTTCTACCTGCTCAGAAAATTCTCCACACCAGCAAGAAATCCATGGCAGTTTTTTCTTTAGTATAATATTGTGGTTAGTGCCGTTAAGGTTACACATTATTAGAATTGACTTGCAGTACTAACATCAGATCATGGTCACTGCCATCCAAAAAAAATATTTGAAGCAAAGCCAGTTTCAGCTCTGAAAAACTGCTCTTGAAGTCTTTCATCCGCAACTTTTTTCACTGTAGCACATCTCTTGTGCTAAAGCCACAGGCAATTATTTTTTGTGTTTTTCTTTGGATATATGTTTAATAAATTATGTTTGAACAAGTTCACCACAGTGTACTCAAGAATGGCCTCTCTATTGTGTTAATTCAAATCCTTTTTGCAGTGGCCGAAAGAAACGAATGAGAATCGGAGGAATATGAGAAAGGTGATAATAGGAAGTTCCCCATATCCATACGTAGAATGAGAGCAGAATCTCAAATCATAGGAAGAAGGTAATTCATCATAAGTTTTTGTGCTACAGAATATTAAGCATATCAGAGATAGCATATCTGGGTATTTTGTGCCATGACCACAGTACCCAAGCCTATATCTGACAGGCAATTTGCTGTACTTAATGTGATGAACCCTTTCAGAATTTGGAATATTTATTTGAGCAGAGGACATTTTTGAAATCCCACCAGTATAAAACAAGCACTCATTTCCTTCCCCTTTCAGCATACTCTGTTGTGTTCAGTCTGTAATTTCTCATTTGTGCTGACAAACAGTCCAGTCCTTGATCGGTTGGCAAAAGGCTACGCGGATCCATTACACTTTCAATCAGGTTGGCTTGTAACTTCTATCTTGTCACTCTGAGTCATGCAATCCACATTCTGGCTCCCTGAATTCCTCTGCCAGTTGCAATTAAGTATGCCACAGAAACATAGAATATTAAAATCATAGAATCATTTAGATTGGAAAATACCTTTAAGATCACCGAGTCCAACAATAAACCCAGCACTGCCAAGTCCATGCTAAACATTGTCCTTAAGACTATGTGTCTTTTAAATACCTACAGGGGATGATGACTCAGACACTTCCCTGAAAAGACTGTTGTTACTTGACAACCCTTTCAAGCCTTTATTCACCCAAAGTGAATAAACTTTTTCTAATATCCAGTCTGAACCGCCCCTGGCACAACTTGAGGCCATTTCCTCTTGTTCCAAAGTATCTCAGATTTGTGTCTCACCTGCCCCCTCCGGCAAGTGTTACCATTCGGGTTTTTTTCTGATGTTCTGAGCCTTGTTGCCACGTGATTCTTACTCCTCATCCCATTTGTCTGACTGTCTATAAACACATACAGAAGTGCAATAGCCAGGATATCAAAGCAGCATGTTCCCAACTCCTGTGCTATGGGAGAAGTGTTGCAATTTGCTTCCTACACAGTAATGCAGTGGTGGTATATTGCTTTGGTATGTTGATTCCCATTCCTACTCATACTATGTGCTTTCTAATAAACAATTTCCTCAGTCACTGCTTTTCTTGAAAGAGTCTATTTTAATGCTATGCTGGAGATCTCAACAGTATTTACTGCAGTGGACACTTGTCCAGGAAGGAAACAGAAATCAATAATGGAGGCCTCGATGAACAGGCAATATTCATTTGCATGAGACTACTTCCTTCTATTTGATACTCCTAATATACTCCTAATCAATGACAGAGATAATAAACTTTGATCAAGCTTATCTTTTCATCTATCGCTTTGACAAACATTTTTGGAAAAAACTCAATACATTCTAGAAGGTAATTATTTAACAGAGACAGTAGTAAGTAAATTCCATTTCTTTCTCATCCCCAGTAAGTCAAATCTACAAAAGATCTTTTCTGGTCTGAAATAACTTTAAAAAGCATTAAAGATTTGAAACTGCTGACATTTTGAGCCTTTTAATACAGTCCCTGGAAACCAGTAATTAAAAGGCTTTCCGTGTAAAGAGCTGTTGTGACAAAATGCCTTGAAACTGCTTTAAGAAGCTGTCTGAGAGCATCCTGGTGTTTGACCATATTTGATGTTTGGTTTTTTTAACCAGTTTCTTCCATAGCCTTGTATGTGCAAGTCCATTAGCACAGTTTAGTTTCATTTTCATGAAAAAGTAGAGCAAACAGTGTTTTCCAATCTTTCCCAGACTAATGCAAATGAAGAAACTGGAGCCTCTCTGATGGCTTATATTAGCTGAATTTGAGCTCCTCACAGATTAGGAAGGAAGAGTATTATGTGTCTCTTTTCCTTCTTATGACCCAAGGACCTCTCTTGTCTCTTATTCCTCCATGCCTTTTCCACATCTCTTGATTCCTTCCTGCCTCTTAAAGAATTCTGGACTGCTGGAGCAAATTTTATAAAACATAGGACTAAGTGGATATTGCTGTGGAGACTTGTTATTGTTTACAAAGAGAAAAAAAAATTGTAAGTGGATTTGCGAAAGGGAGAGGAATGATTTTCCCATTCCTCCCCAGTGTCCAAGTTCAGATAGATAAAAGATTCAACCTTATCAAATGGCAAATGACATCACCCCTCTATCTCCCCAAGAAACCCAAGCAGGTTGAACATTTTGCAAAACATTGAGGGTCAGCTTTCAGTTCAAAAAATAAATGCTTGAAAAGAACAAAAAGGAATTTAATCCAAACCACTGCACAAAAATAGAGCCCTTTAGTGAAAGGATGAGACTATTACTATTGACAGGAGTGGGTAGAAAACCTGACAGGTTTTTTTATATAAAGAATAATCAAATTGCCATGGATGATGCCAGAAGAGATCCAAGCCTGCCTTTGGTATCCAATTGAAGTCCTAATGTAACATTTCCCCAAATCAGCACATCTCAGTTCTCTCTCGGAGAAGAGATGTTCAGGCAGCTTTACCAGCCTGAATCTTGGCACAGAGAGGTTTTGGTTCTGGCCTGAAGCAACATCAAATGTTTGTTCTTTAACTGACACCAAAACAACCCAAAGTCTGTTGAGGAGGGCTGAATCCAATCTAAATCAGCTGAGTTTCCTCCATGCCAGAAAACCTTGGGCTAAGCAGTTAGGACAGGTCTTGCAGCAGAGCCAAAGAACTGGCTTTTAATTTTATGGTTTCTATCCTATTTCAGAATCTAAACTGATAATCTTCCATCTTAATTTTAAAATAAGCCCTGCTGCCTCACTTAATCATCTACGGTGTCCTGGTTTCCTTTCCAGAGGGCAAGCCAACGGGTTTACCTCCTTGGGTTCATTCTGCAGGCATCCCCAGCTAGCATAGCTGTCACTTGGTGTACCCTTTGTCTACCAGTTATGCTCTGGTGAGCCCCAGCTTCTCAGAGGCTCTGATAGCCAGCCAGATTTAGGGCAGACTTGGCATTGCATGAAGAACAGGTTGAATTGACTTTCAACAAAACATTCAGTACACAAAGGTGGATTGGGGCCAAATTCCCCTCATGCTGAGTTGAGTGCAGCAAACCCTTGGATCTTGATAAGCTCAACATGTTTTATTTTTTTTCTTTCAAATTGACCTGCCCTGTTTTACTTCACTTTTCTTTCATTTTTGAAAGCTATATTTCTTTTTTTTTTTGACTACCTGCCTCTGACTTTTTCTTCCTCATTTTTTGTTTCTAGTAACAGGCTTATTAATGCATCTTTCATTGTTTCTGACATTGCTTTACCAGCTCATATTTTACCATAAACTGTAACTTCTTTTTCTAATCATGCTGCATTTTCCCCACAAATGCAATCCTTTTTGAGAACAACACATTCCCCCAAAATTATTAAAGGATGTAACAAATCCTTCTGTAGAGATAGTTTTATCTAGGTGTGATGTCTTATTTGTAGCCATTAAATAGTTGTTTGGTTTTAACATGATAAATCTCCAGACTTGTGTTAAATAGACTTGGGCTTAGGGTGGGATTCAGCAACCCTGGCAAAGGCTGGGACACATTGTCTTTCTTCCTACCATTTTTATTTATTTATTTGTTTGTTTGTTTGTTTGTTTGTTTGTTTCCACAATTTCAGACTATAACGATAAATGTTTTTTCTTCCTTTGCTGTTTTAAAACATTGAAGTCTTGGACATGCTTCTTGCCTCTGTATGCTTGATTTTATTGGGTAACATTAAAAGGAGCATGACCTTGGATGAAGTTGTTATGAAAAAACAAAAACAACCTTCCCCAACACCCCACAAAAGAAAACCCTTATGGTTTTATTGTTCTGTCAAGGATTTACTGTCAAATTCCATTTCAGCAATCCCAGGCATCATGATTAAAAAATGGCTGTGTGCTCAGAAAAATGTCCTATTGCTATTTTCAGTCAATTGCTAACTATAAATGTTCTCTGATAAGAATACCAAGAGGACTCCATGAAGGAGTAGTGGTGGGATCTGTGTTACAGCACTGTTCACAGCAGATGAATCTTATCCTACCAGCCCAAAGAATGAGCAGGAGTCATTTCCACACAGGCTAGATTATGACTGAGCAAAAAGGTCAATGAACTAATGAACAATCAATACACTTTCATGGAATATTTTATTAATGGTCTTTACTGATTGAACATGGCTTCTGATGTTAACAAGTTCAGTATTGCAAAATGAGATTCATTCACTCCAACTTCACCTATTTGCAGTGACTCATCTAACCTCTTTGGACATCTATTTTAGAATAAGATGGCTCAAATCCTAGGTTTGTTTATTTATCTTCATTGATAATAGAGGGAGTCCACAAGGTAGCTCATATATGACAGTGGGGGTGGGGCAGACTAAACTATCTTTAAAGTTCCATTTCAATCCAAAACATTCCAAAATACGAGTTTCTACTCCATAGTTTTGCATGTGGCCAGATGAATCTTATCCAGACAGATTTCTCCTTAGTTTATGCCTAGCATTTTGCTGTTTCCACTGAAAAAATAAGGGAGAAAACTTCAGGAGTCTACTAAACATTAGAAGTAAATAAGTTTTGCAACATCAAAGGCAATGGGCATGTTTTAGAGGCAAACACACTTCAGTAGCAAATTGGTAATATTCTGAATGTCTTCATTGGTTCAATCTTGTTTAAGCAATCATGGTAGCATATAACCATAGTACTTTAGAGCTTGAGGGAATAGAGACAAATTGCCTACATAAGCAGAGGAACTCTTCACCTTAGTGCCAGATAAAACTTTTGTGTCAAAGTTCCTCACTGAAGCCAACATTTTGGTGTTGCTTGCAATATTCTAAAATCAACAGTTTTAAGTGTCTTAACAACAAAGTCTAAGTTATCACACATCATTATTTTGATGCAAGCAAAGGGTATTTTGAAGACTATATCCAAAACTAGGCAGTAGACAAAAAAAATTTATATGTACTAACACCTTGCTTTTATACATCTGAATCCCCAGCTCCTAGGGCACCATACAGGACTAGACTGGTGTGTAAGACAGAGTACATTGTCAATCTCATGTCAATGCTCATTACAAATCCATAGCAGTAATACTCAAGTTTGCAGTTGCCTGAAGTTGACTCCTTCTGGCAGCAAGGGTGAGCTGTAAATTCCTCTTCATGTCCATCCATCAGGCATCCACAGCTCTAAGATCCCACTCTATGGGAGACCCTCTGGTCCTTCATTCAAATAGGAAAGCATTCTTCTTCAAGGGAAGAAGGAGAAAGAAGAAGAAGCGACAGTTTCTGTGTGTTGTCCTTATATTCCCATTTTTTTTCCTCTCATTATGTCCAACTCCCACATCCATACCATGATCTGGGTGATTCAGGCTCAGCTCTCAGGATTTCAGATCATGGGTAAGATATGCACAGAAAAAAACACTGTGGGGAGGAGGAACTGGAAGCCAGAATTTCCCCTTCCAGATAGTACAGCTGGGTATGGAGTCATGCTTTTTATCTGGTCCAACAAACTTTGAATACTTCTGGCATGGTGTCTGAGGTTCAGCAGAGGGAATGGCAAGTACCAGATGTCTGGTAGCTAGATGACTTTCCATGGCCAGGCAAAGGAGCTGGAGACCAGCCCTGTCATGACTTCAGTGGGGCAGGAGTTGACTGGCCCAGGAGGCTGATGTGGAGTCCTCGGCCATGGGCAGTGTCAGGAGACCCCCAGGGTTCTGGGCAGGGACAGTCAGGGCTGTAAGCACCTCAGGGCCCCAACACTTGAATGCACTGGTCAGTTCGAAGGCAGGCAGGCTTTATACAGCTGCTGCTTTGTGCTTCTGCTAGTCCACTCACTGCTGGAGAGCCCATCGCTTGCCTGAGCCACCCTGGGTGAACTCTCACCCACACGACCTCAGTGTACACCTTACATGGGCTTGGGTTTCACCATTGATGTTTATTTACAAAACAGATACCACTGAATCCAGCTTATGCGTGTAATTTAAGCATCACATGGGCTTGAGAATGACCAGCTCAGCTGCCACGATACTGATTTAAACATCCCTGAAATGAAACTCGGCTTCCCTGTTTGGACGCAAATGAGTCCTTGTGCTTCTCACACATAACAGTACCCTCATCATACTGAGTGCCAAATTGACCCAAAACTCTCTTAATGAAAACACCCTGCCCCACAAGCAAAGCTGCCTGTGGGCCTGGGTTCGTCAGAGCAGTCAGCCACTGCATGAGGGTTAGACTGCTATGGGTAGTGTAACACCTGTGTGGGCACACTGCACAGTGAACTCGGAACCTCAGCATAACTTAAAGGACGTCTTCAGACAAAATAAACACTTCAGAAACATAAACAAAAATGTTTATTGCAAATAAAAAATCATATTCACATAATTAAGTCTTATGAACGATAAAGGGGTTATTTTGCAAATTGTGCAGTATCCACATGCATAAGGGCTGCTGTTTTCATCTCAACAGCGACCAGGATCATGCATCTGAGTGTGCTGAGCCAAATATCCTTCTATCTAGAAAGGTTTTGATTTGGCTGGTGACATCATTCTGACACTTCCACAGTTTCATCTTCTCTGGATCTGGCAGTAGAGGCTCATAGAAAACACCAAACCAAGAATCTGGGAAACAAAGACATTTCTGGTATTACTTGGCTGTTCTAGAAATCCCAGGATACAACTGATACACAATGGGAATATTTTGTTTGCAAATGTCTTGGATTTGCATGCAGGCTAAATGTGTTATGTAGATCTTTTCTAATGTAACACTTGAAGAGCATGACTAGAGAATAGGGCCATTTTAATGAAGTCAG
>JAWWEV010000043.1:35062482-35180059 GCA_035583235.1 Hafferia zeledoni
AATGTGTTATGTAGATCTTTTCTAATGTAACACTTGAAGAGCATGACTAGAGAATAGGGCCATTTTAATGAAGTCAGTATGTACCACAGGTAAGACTGCAGGCATGATGGAGGAGTTTCATTTGTTTAAAAGATGTTTTGCCTCTGTGGATGGGAAACTCTGTAGTTTTGGGGCTTTAAAATGCAGTTGTCACCTGTAACTGAGCAGAAATTACTAAGAAGTTCAAGAAATTCAGACAAAATTTCAGTATTTTATTTTCTAATAAAGTTAGCAGAATTTTCACTGTGTATTTTAAGGGTTGTTTTCCTTTGAACTCTGTCTTCTTTTCCACTGTCACTCTCTTTCTTGTAAGTATACATGTAAAGTATTATGTATACAGGTATACCCACATGTGTGCCTATTGTGTACAGGTACACATCTACACACATACCCCACCGTTTTGAGTTGTACATGATCATGAAACAAATATTTTATATTCATCAGTAATAGATTTGGGATGGAAACACTGATTCCACTGAAGAAGCTGTTACTTAAATAGAACATTCAGTGGGGTCACCCTCTGTAGTGGAAATTACTGGGTGAAATTCCACAGCCTGTGACAGACAGCTGGTGAGATCAGAAGATCAGAACGTTTCCTTCCAGATTTAGAATTAACCAGTCTGTGAAGCTGTTCCACAAAGGTGGAAAGCATCCAACTGACATTTATGAAGACATGCATACCAGGATATTTCATTAAAATAAGGAATAGACAAGAGCATATATAACAGAGGTACAGCTAAGACAAGGGGAGCTACTCACAGCTGGAATAAACTGACAGGGCTTCCCTTTCATACCATGCCCATATTTTCACTTGTGCCCAAATGAAACCGGGCCCCTCTTATCAGTACCATTTCCACTAAAAGTGTGAGCTGAAACCAGTAACAGCCCACAAGTAGTATATTGGAGCAGGCAGAGAGGGGAAGGGCATTTCTTTTTATCTGGGGTGACAAAGAAACAGGAGGGTTTTTTGTGTTGCTTTCTTCAGTCATTTTCTGTCTTTTCACTCTTCTTTGTCATTTTCTCCTAATCAAATCCAAGTCAAGTAGTTGACTGGGTAACCTCACATTTTCCTCCTTTCTTCGGAGAAAATTTTGCATGTTATTCTTCAGTGTATGATGAAGCAATTAAAATAAACAGCTCACATTCTTTGCATTTTTTTACACACCGGAATATATGGAGCATCACAGGTGTGCACTCAGACACATTCATGCACCATCTTGATGGCTAAAGTACAACTCCAAATTTTAATTTTGTACTGCAGTTTCTCTGTGATAAGAATATGTAGTCTAGGAGCAAAGTTTTCTTCGAAGATGACTTTTTCCTCATACAAAGAAAAGAAAGAGGAGGAAGAATCTGGCTATTCTGCCTCGTGTCTTCTGTTGCCATATATGCACACACCCCTCTCCCTACGGGGCTCGGCGTCAGGGCACAGCCTGGCTCCGGGACTGTCAATTTTTTGCAGAAGAAGTCACATGTGATACACTCACACATGTAGCAGGGTGGTCTGATCTCACCTGAAGTTCACAGCTCAGCAGACATGTACCGTTTATATGAAATAACAGTAAGATTATAGCGAAGGTGAGAAATGATTTTCTTTGTCTATTAATTGAGCAAGCTTGGTGTTTTAATCCCATTCCTAACGTTATTCTAAGTAGAACATATTTCTTGTCAGCTATTAAATACTTTAATGGTGTACACTCATACCTCAATAACAGCCAGTCCAAAGGCAATCCCCATAATTATGACCAGGTGGTCCTTGAGGTATTTGATAATCACTTCTCCACAAGGCTAAAAATGTGAAAAAAAATTATTAATTAAAGGTAAACAATATTATCTGAAGGTTACTAGGAATGCATCTTCTAAAATAATTTTCTCATGCTTTCTCTCTTTCTCTTTGACTCTCTGTTAAAGACCATTTGAATTTACTCTGACTTGTTGCTAATGAACAAAAAGAACACATCTATGTGTATCTTATGCTCCAAGAAAGATATCTAGTCATTGCCTTCCCAAATGCAAAGATTCATTTAGTAGCTGACCATAAGAAGGTAAAGTTTCAAAGGACGACATACAGCTGTAATGCCTAATGTTTGCATGATCTTCAGTTAACATGATCTTCTTACTTTGATTTGATAATCATTCACTGCTAGGAAAGAGCCAACGCAGCCATGCCCAGATCTGAAAGAGAACTTCAGTTTTCCAGCAATCTGATCTTTGGATTTGAAACTTCAAGGCTTATTGTTAGAGTCGGGCTTAACTAAATATATTTGGCTATAAAAACTGGCTTAAAAATTAATTTTGCCAAATGTTTGGTGGTCTTGGGCTGAGTCTGGAAGGAAGAGAGTGTTCATAACTGAAGTTCTGTACAGAGCTACTCTCCTTTTGGATATGTGCATACATTTGTTGTTATAATGACTACATCTTCTCCACACCTTGACAGTACTTCTGCACACTGTAGGGAAAGCCAAGTACAGCTTAAGTCCATCAAAATTACATTACTGTTACAACACTACAACTGGCTTCCCTCCAAATATATTCTTTCACAATATTTCCTTCCTCACAACAGAAGGAAAAGACATGGGTCTTCTCTTTCTAGTGCCTCTAGAAAACACCCTCATTTAAGCTGACTCAGAACTGCACTTAATTTGAAATCTTTTTTTCCCAGATAACAAGAGCTGGATGTCTCTACTAGTATTTCACACCACTGTGAAATCTATGAGTTGATTTGAGCGACATCTTGCACCTGCAGGAATTTCATTTATAACTTCTCATGTGTCCTTTGAGGGCTTGCCTGAGGCCAAAAAGACATTAAAATGTAGCCAAAATAGCCTCTCTGTATACCTCTTGTTTCCAGATTGGGTTCTGGCATTCTCTATTTAACCGGACTGTTCCTTTGCCTGAAAATAGTATTTGCTTCTGTGGAACAACTCTAGGAGGAAATTACTGTTCAGGCAGGACCTGACTGAAGAGCTGTACATTTAGAGAAGTATACAAACAGAATGGACACAGCTAAAATCTGCTTTGTGGCAGGTGCACGCTGGCAAACTTTGCAGGACCAGCACCCTAAAAACTAGATTATTTTGTTGACTTTTTTTCTTTTTTTTTTTTTCCTTACATATGCATGGAGTCCAAATTTCCTCTTAAGGAGACAGGTAAACCTAGAAATGAACTCATTGAGATCTCTACTGTCCACCTATCAATGTTTGAGTATGCTTTCTTGTGGCCTGCCACCAGGTATTTTTGCCTTGTTATTATGTTAATTGTTTCAAGGTTTTCAAAAGGGTGTAGTTGTGGGAAATCATATTTTAAATATATTGCCATAAAGCCTACAATATGTAAGGTTTCTTTTCAGCAGATCCTGCAAAGTAAGTGTGGATTTTTTTATTAAAGGATTATGAAACTCCTCAGGTCTTGCATTTAGTGTGCTCTTTTTTTAATATCCCTTAGCAGTTTGCAATCCTCTGAGTCAACATGCCTACTACAGAAATTACTCTAGGTGGGAACATAAACTTCTGAGGTAGGAAAGAGAGCCAAAGAGTAGCTGATGTGCTAATCTGACCCAGAGGCACATCCTGGCTACAAGGCCATAAGAGTTTTCACTAATAGTAACCATGCAGACTGTTGAGGTCCTAAAATGGAGACACCCCAGGAAGAGGGAGGAGCAGAGGACTTCATGTATATACAGTAATTTTTTGACAAATGGCACAGAGGAAATTCTGGATCAAGAAAAGAAAGCAAAACTTTGCCTTTTTGGAAGGATACAGAACTTCTGACTATGCCAGTCACCAAAGACAACCTTGGGTTAAAACTTAGCTTTTTGGAAAGAAGATGGAACATTACATTTTTCTTACTGTTTTATAGATGAGTCTGCCTTGAAATGAGAAGCAGAGGTCTTTTGATGGCTTCTTTGGTTCACACTCACAGATTTTATTGCTACCAGAAGGATTGTTAAAATTGCTTCCCCAGTCTTCAGGTCCCTTCAGCAATCCACAGCATTGGTTCTAAAAGAAAGAAGGAAATGGGGATATGAGCTAAAAACACAGTGATTTTCAGTTTGAGGAGAGTAGGAGGGAGCTGAGAGGAACAATGAAGGATGAATTTTCTTTCAGCTTTTACCATGTGGAAGTAGACCTAAATTGGTATGTCACAAAACCCCTTTACATTTGGTGTGATTCTTGGGGATTGTTCTGTGCAGAGCTAAGTGTTGGACTCAGTGATCCTTGTGGGACCCTTCCAACCAGCATATTCTGTGGTTCTGTGATTTCCATACCAGTTATAAGAATGTAAGTGCAGAAGTTTAAAAAAAAAAGAAGAAGAAGAAGAAGAAATAGGGGGAAAAGACCTGATTTTCATTATAAAGTTCTCAAAAAACATAAACATACTATAAAGCTAGTAATAGTCAGTGCCAGCATGGAATTAGAACATGGAACAACACTGGGTATAGTATTGTTTTAGAAGCAAGTCTTCTTTTTGTAGGTTTTACTTGCAGAAGGTGAGTAACATCC
Source organism: Hafferia zeledoni (assembly GCA_035583235.1). NCBI lineage: Eukaryota > Metazoa > Chordata > Aves > Passeriformes > Thamnophilidae > Hafferia > Hafferia zeledoni. The sequence continues at coordinate 35,067,024 of JAWWEV010000043.1, forward strand.
ACATATCACAACTTGAAAAACCAGGCTGGAAACATAAAATTCAGTCACATAAAACTCTGAAATCTAGAAAAATAACCACTTTGAACAATGGTTATCTCTTTAAATTAGAAAGGGACTGAGAAGATCAGGGCCCCATTTGGGGTTTGTGAAACCTAAACTAGGTGCAATTTCACTTCATGTTTCATTTTATTCAAGCCACTAAAGCTTAGGGGTACAGACTTGAGTTTGAGATCCTCCCTCCTCTAAGAAGCAGCTGGAAATGTTCACATAATTTTGTGTAAAGGCAAAGGTGGTGGGACATAATAAATAAGTCCTGGTCTATTTAAAAATTAATACAATAATTATGGAGTTTTTCATTTTGCTCACCCTTCAATCATCTCTCTAGGGAGTTGCTTATTATATCAGAAGAAATAAGCTCCCTTAGTATCAGAGGACAAGGCTGGAGGTGGAATGGGGAAGAAGTGGAAGTAACATAAGGCACCTAGATCTTATTTCTTTCTGCCTTTTTTTCACAGAGCAGTATTTAAAAACGTAGGAATTTTTTATAAGTCCATCCATCAAAGTCATCACCCATTAAGGACTAAAAAAGAACCCTCAAAAACTGAACAGCAGGAATTCTTTCCATGTCCAGATCCATGTATTAGTGGGAGGACAAAGAGTCTACACCATCAGTGATATCAGTGAAATTGAAGGATATTCTCTCTGTGATACCTAGGACAAGCTGGCACTAAGTGTCCGTGTCCTGCAACTGGAGGGACCCAGAAAAAGTATTAGCACAATAAAAAGGAGCATCTCATCGTATTTTTTCCCCCATTCTCACACATGTTCCCTTGCTTCATTCCTCTTATTAACACTATTGCACAAGAAAATCATCACAGAAAGACCATCTCATATCAAGAGAACCAAAGTTCCTTCTCCAGTGTTTTAACTTGCCTTTAAGTCAGACCTTTTTCCATTCCCAGGGAATGAAATTCAAATCTACAGCAAAGTAGTTGTAACATGAAGCAGAGACAAATGCCAGAGATGGAACAAATAGAAACAACCTCTGCCCTTTATTGCTTTTTAATTACCTTTCTCTCAAACTTCTGGAACTTCTCCTGAAACACTTTATGATCTTGCGCAGAACTTTGCAGTGCCTTCACACTATCCATTAGAGTCGCGTTAAGGGATGTTTCAACCTGTGATTTAAAATATATTGTTATTTTTTGCAGTACAAACAAAACTCTATGAAGACATCAGTGAAAATATAGAATAATACTGTACCTGAGATCTGTACACTGCTCCTAAAATACCTCCTACAATCTGAAGAATCAGGATCAGAAGCAGTCCAATGAAAAACTAGAATGAAAACAAAAGGGAGAGGAAACTGTAGTACTTTGGACCAAAGTGACATAATTTCTTCTAAATTTACATTAATCTTTAATGTGCTTGAATAACCATGTACATAGAATGCAGTTACAGTCAGAGCTGCTCCAGTGATTTCTTCTTTGGTGATAAAAAAGGGGGTGCTTGAGACAGTGTGCTCAGCTGCTGATCAACACAAGGTGCACACCAGAGTGGTGGCATGATGGCCAGTGTGTAGGTGAGAGCTGTTGGACAGGAGGACAGGGAGGACATTCTGGGTGAGTCAGCAAAGGGAGCAACTGGGAATTTATGAAATTAAATGGGATTGGTAATGAGGGAGGATTAATGGAGGGAAGTTTGGTGATGGCTGGGTGTCAAAAAAGCTCAAGTCTTTCTGGTTCCTGTCTTCTTGTTGCTGAGACCACCATCAATTTTACCCCACTAGAATTCAGAAGGGGCTCAAGCTCAAGGTAAGCAATGAAAACACATGATCATAAAAATGTCTTTGATTAAACTGAAAGGCTCCCATACTCATTTGATACTACTTGCAAGGACTTTATCCATCGAATGTAGCTGTGACTTGTTAAAAGTAGACAAATGTTTTTCTTTCCTACCAAAAGCAGCATGCACCGGCTCTCCTTTACAGCACCACAGCACCCCAGAAACCCAAGAACCATAATGATGGAGCCCACGGCTATCAGCAGATCAACCCCTGCAAACAGGCTGCTGTCTATCGCCAGCTCCTGAAATGAGAGGAAAAAAAAATCTTTCAACCACAAGAAGGTCCTCCTAAAAACATCTGTATCTCCCAAAACAAGATAATCACTTCATAACTGGTAAATATACTGATTGGCAGCCATGAAGAAATTCTGATCCATAAATATACAAAGCTCTAATGCTACCTTCTTAAACATTTTATTGTGTATCTTGGTAGAACCTGGCTTTTCACCGTCTTTGTTTCTGCACAAGATGAAAGTCAACTTTACAGAGTAAATAGAGATGTCGTGTCTTTAAAGTGGTTTTCAGTTGGCTTTCAGTTGAAGAATCTTTGCTTTTTACTGGAAGTAGCAAATCTGATTATCACAAAATCTCTCCTACATTAACCAAATGTTAAAGAAACAAAACCTCTGTTTGTCATTAGAAGGCAAGGAACATACACTCTGGCTGTTCCTGAGAGAACAATTCTCAGAGCGATGCTGGATATATTAGAGAAATAGATGTCTTTTCCAAAGCAGCTTTCTTTTTCTTTTTTCTTTTTTCTTTTTTTTTTTTTTTTTCCCCAGACATAATCTCTAATATTAGCATCAGAGATGAGGACACTATTTTGATGTGTGGGACATTCACTAAGCAATTCATGTACCTCAATATTATAAAATATCAAAGTATTCAATTCCCACAGGACTGACTAAGGCCAAAGGCTAAAATAGAGAAAAAATGTTCAAAGAATATTTTCCAGTGTGACTGGTGCCAAGATTAGCAAAAGTGTCTGGAAGTTGTCACATTTATCTTCTAATGGAAATTACAAAGGTATATGGACAAGTATAATTTGAAGAATGTGTTGTTCTTTCCCCTTCCAAGTTGGACAGAACCTCCTGTTATTTATTCTTAGAAAGCTCTATTCATCTGCAGCCAAATCCTTATGCTCTGCTCAATTATTACTCAGGCAAAATATACATTGGTTTCAAATGAGACCTTTGCCTGCCTGGAAGAAAAAATGTGAGAAAATGCTTTCCATTTTTGCCTCTATTCTCAATTCACAGGTTTTTGGGGAGTACTGTCACTTCAGAAAAGCAGTTTGTCACACATTTAGGAATGCTTTTCTGAATAGGAAATCTCTCAAAATAAGAAAGGATAATAGTGGTTGTGGTTTTCCAAGTGCCATTGGTACCATCCGAGCCATCATATTAGAGATTGTCAACTAGCAGGTATGGCAATTCTAGCTTCAAGTAAAATACCAACTGAGGAGTGAAAGTTGCCATTCTTCCTCCTCCATGGATCAGAATGTCAGAGCTCTTCCCCACGACCTAATTTACCCCATGACACATCATCGTGAACTGAGTTCTTTTGTATCCATCCTCTGCCAGACACCAGACATCTGGGACTCACTAAAAGCAACAGTGTCATCAGCCAAATGGCAGGAGATATATAAGGCTAATTTCTTATCTCCACCATTTATAGATGGGAAAGTACTGACTTAAAAAGTATTGTTCTTAACTGATGGACTGTGCTGGAGCAGCAGGGGAGTGATCTGAAGAATGGCAAATTAACCTATACAAAAGGCTGAATCTGGAAGTCAAAAAAAGTGCTTTCATGTCATGTCTGGCCATTTTTTTCACTTCTAGGGCCAGAAATATTTTGGAAGTAGAACAATACAAGTCAAATTTTTCAATTAATTTGTATTTCTATGGCCCACATTCACAAGAAAGAGTATACCATTTTAACCTGAACACATGCTGGGCCAAAGGGCCCACAGAACCAAAGGGCCTTTGCACTAACGGGACCATTCTCTGGGCATATCTGCAAGACTAAGGGCTCCTCAAAACTGTGTTTTCCCTCACTTTGAGGAATAGGAAGTCATAAAGTGTGAAGTAATTTAATGACCCATACAAAAATCCAGCAGGGAACTCAGGGACTCTTCTCCCTGCAGGAGGGTTGTCAGGACACTTTAATCCTAAGTAGGAGGTTTTCAGTGTCTAAAACTCTTTCTAAACAAATATGAGGGAAGAAGGATAAGGTATTTCTAAGGAGCTGTTGAAAATAGAAGGGCAAAATCCTTGCTCCTTTTCAAAGCTGCAGTTACTAAGGAATTATGTTATAGAAGATAAAAATATCCCCTATAAATATGAAGTAACCCTAGGAATATACATAACTATACTATTTTAATAGGGAAAAATATTGAAAAAGCTATGAGCTACATGGCTCCTCATTATTCTGTCAAGCACTGAAATCAATGACATCATTAGTTTCCATTAGGGGAGAGATACATGTTTTCAAACAGAAATCTGTGTGCATCTGCATGAAACTGCATTAATAACAAAAGCAGACACTTCCTGTAGTCACATATCTCTGCTTGCATCAATCACTTTATCTGACTACCTGCACCATGTTGTTTAATCTTAATGTCATAAAATGCATTAATCTTTACCCACACAAACCACCTCAACAAAAACATCGAAAATTATTGGAAATGAAGATGGGAAATTAAAGTGTATCTAGTAGCTTCCACATTTTACATGGTGCTGGTATATCTGCGTGCATTTACCTCCTGAGCATCTTTGCTAACACGTATCCATATAGAGACTCCCAAAATAATGCAACCACACACCTGCAGGAGAAAACAAAGACAAATTAGAAAGGTCAGCAATTTTTGACTAGCGTTCAATATCCAAATTGCAAATTTCCGTAATCATTTGTTTGGCAAAGTGAAAGAAACATGAATTGATGAAGCATAGAATACCGATTCATATCCAGGAAAATTCATAACGGTAGTTAAATCTTTAGGTATGAACCAAATCCCTGATGTTTCTACCTCAGAGGACTACACATTTCCTTGATGATTTATACATGTGGTTGGGAAGCACTCAGAAAGTCTGATAGATTAGAGAGGAATATAAATTGCTATCGTATGTATATAACATGTCTGTAAAGAATGTTGCTTTTTGTGCAATGGAAACATGAGAATTGATAAGGGATGTTTGCATAAATGTTGTTTCTAGACTTATTCTGGACATACATCTAGAGACATATTCTCAATAGTAAAACTACCAGGAAAAGTTCTAAAGTTTTTCTGCTGTTTCCAATGCAACAATATCTGGCCATCTCCAATCCTTAGAACAGTCCTCATAAAGTGCCTATAGTAATTCTTTCCATTATATTTGCATAGAAAACAACCATATTTGGTCATGTACATGTGAATGTTAGACCAGAATGACTTGCTTTAAGTTGCTGAAGTCAAGGAAGATGAATCCCAGGTCCAGATACATTTCCTCATCACTAATTGAGCTCCTGTTTCACTGACTATTGTGGTACTGTTCCACTGTGACAGTCATCCTATTCCTAACCTTGACCCTGATGATTCTTACACAGAATTTCTCTTTATTAAGTGTTGGAGACAGGTAATTAAGAGGCTAATCAGGAGTAAGGATCGTACCTACTCAGACAAGAGAGATCACTGAGGACCAGAGACTATTCATATTTAGAATTGTTTTCCTGTATAAAAATATTTTCCTGCAAAAGTTTTCGTATAATGTTCCACATCAAAGACCATAATGACTTTAGCAGATTATGCAATGTGGAACAGAGCCAGCACTTAGACATGAGTACTACACATTTTCCTTCTCTAACTAAAACTCCTGTATGTACATTTTAAACATGAAAATGAAAGCTATGCAATCAATGACAGCTGTAAAATGTAATCAAATTTAACTAGAACTCCCAGTGAAACCTTGTGAATCCCACTGAATCTGCCGAGAAACTGACCATATCATATGATTCTGCTTTTGGATGTTGTTCAGCAGCACTGTGTGAGTGATGTGTCTATCCATCAGACAACATGGGCTCGCTAACATGAAGATTTCCACTGAAGCATCTATTGCTACAAATCCAAACAGAATTTGGCACACTGCCTTGTTTTTTACATAGGACCTCCTATAAAAAGACAATACAGTAGTAGAATTAAATATAGCTAAATGTACAGGACCTTACCAATCAGATGGGAATACTACAATATATGTTTCCCCCAGGCAAAAAAAAGAAACATCACTTACAAATCAAAATTTTAGTAAGGTGTGTATAGAGCTGATTCAGGCTGATAAAAAATGTTCTATTTCAGTAAAATCTTATTGTTTTGTTTCTGTTTATTTTTATAATATACAAAGTGTACAAGAATGCACAAAATTTTGAAATAACTAATGGGCTGTCCCCAAAGAGTCCAAGTTGAACATTTCAAGTTTGCTGGAATACTCCATCCTAATTTTTAGGTGTTTTTAAAATAAGTTTTAACTAAAGAAACCTTCATTTCATGAGATTTCATTTTTAAAAAAACCAGTATTTTCTGATGAAATAAAAAGGTCCTCACTTATTGTATGGCTATTGTATGGCTATTGTATTTTTGCCACAACCCTTCATAAAGAATCAGTGGTCTTATCTCAGTCTCATAAACTGAACAGTAAAAAGACTTCTCTCTCTCATATTTGGTCAGTCCTTCTCTTTTCAAGCCCTTCAGTCTTGGTGTGATGAAGAAATATAGCCTAGTTAAATTAATAATACCTCAGATGAGTCTGCCATGAGTCTGGACCAACAGTGTATCAAGACTCTGCACTTCTCATGCACCAAACCTAATGGGAAATTTCCTCCACTAGTGCACATTTTTTAAGCAATCAGTTCAAGGATATCAGAAGGAGCTTTATACAAGGTTGCTTCTGTTCAGGAAAACATTTGACTGGAATATTTCCTTGAGATACCTGAAATTAACCATGCTAGGAAGGTCCTACAGAGAATATGGTCCATGGCTCAACATATCTGCTAAGCTTTTGTTGCTGCTTACGGGAACTGATATATTCAGATATAAGGTCTGGGGAAGGGGCCACTTTCTTTGTAGCTATTGGAACTGCAAGTCTGGTATCAACAACTGATCAAAGATTGGTTAAAACTTGGTTGTAATAACGCCAAGGTCATGGGTTCAATTCCTTATGTGGGCCATTGACTTAAGAGTTGGGCTCGATGATCCTTGTAGGTCCCTTCCAACTCAGAATAGTCTGTGATTTCAACTACTGTTCTTTCTACTCTTTGAACTGTAAGAGAAACATTAACCATGTTGCGCCAAACTTGCATCAGACATCAGTATTTAATGGGAAAAAAACCCACAAAACAAAACAAAAAGCTAATTCTGCAATTTTCTGTGATGTGGAGTAGTAGAAGCTGACAAAATAAAGGCAGCTGGTGAGACTAGATATCCTTAAAACTCTGAAGAAGGGAAAGAGGGAAAAATCTGACATATGTTTCAGGTTTAATGCATAAAACTGAAAAAGATTAATTCAAGGACTATTAGGAGCACCATACAGGCACCCAGCTCCAAAACACAGGTATTCAAAAGCCTATGGTCAGACATTTTTCACCAAACTGGGCAGGTGCAAAGCTCTGCTGTTATGCTGGAGCCCAGCATGGGGCTCATGGGGCTGTAGATTCCCAGGAGACACATGAAGTCATGTAGTGAAGTCATAGTCACTTTGCAGAGCTGTCTTAGACTATTCCAGGGCTTATACACGTAGAGTGAGGCTGTAAGAGGTGACATCAAAAGGCTGGGAAGCCCATTCTTGACCCTTCTAAGAGGGGACACTCCCAGAGGGATTGCAAAGTGTGTAAAGTGAAAGGACGCCGGTAAATATGCAACTCTTGTTCTTTCTTAGTTAAGGCAAAGTCACCTTCATTTCCTACTATCAGTAATTTTCCACTTGTCAACTGCCTTGTGTGTTAGGGAGAGCAGCTGTGGGACCAGAGGCTGTAAAGTCATCACTGTTCCCTCTACCTTACCACAGCAATTTAATGATTTCCAGGAATTAGATACAGGAATGTGAACCAAAAGATTTAGTTTCATTGTACCACTTCAACTCATATTCCTGATAGTGCTAAACATCTTACTTTAAAAAAAATTAACTATAGCTCCATTCCTGTTCTTGCCTGTTCCATCCAGGCAGTCACATGCACAGCAAATATTCTCAGCATATCTTCCTCAGAATACAGTATGGATTTACCAACTTTGACATAAAGATAGGAAGTTTGTTTCACACATGTTTATTTCAAGACTTCCCCAAGACTGCAACCCTTTTTTTTTCCCTAGGAAACACATGCTGTCAGTGGAGGCATGGGGCATTATTTAAATGTTCATTCCAGAAGTAGTTTGGAGCTTTCCTAATGCTAATCTGACACATACGCCCCTGTTATAGCTTACAGTAAATACAGATGAATGTGAACACGTGCACTGGTTTTGGGTGGCATAAAGTTATTTTTCTTCACAGTGGCTAACATGGGCCCATGTTTTGGATTTGTGCTGAGCACAGGGTTGAAAATACATCTGAGACATGGCCAAGGCAGCTGACCTCAAATGACCAAAGGGATATTCCATACCATATGACATCATTCTCAGCATATAAAATGGAAGGAAGGAGAAAGGGAGTGATGGCACTTGTCTTCCCAAGTAACTGTCACACATGATGGGGCCCCGCTGTCCTGGAGATGGCTGAACACCTGTCTGCCTATGAGAAGTTAATTCCTGGTTTTGCTTTGCTTGTATGCATGGCTTTTGATTTCCCTATTAAACTGTCTTTAAATCAGTTCATGGATATTCCAGCATTTACTCTTTTGATTCTCTCCCCAGTCCTGCTGCTTGGAGAGTTAGTGGCTGCATGGTACTTGGTTGCTGGATGGGGTCAAACCACAACAACAGGAAAAGCTTCCTGAGGGGTGGGAATTTCAATTCAGAAACGTACAGATTTTTGTGACTACTGTTGCAGAAAACCTTCAACACAAATGTCAGATATCTTCAGTCTGCCTTCATAGAGCAAGAAAATGGGGGAGATAGTCCTACCCATTGCTGGCCTGTCACAAATTTCTTTGTAAGGTCCACAAGCAATCAAAGAATTATATTAATTCTTCTTATTTTGGACAGCCACAAATTTTCCAGGGTTACTGTTTGTAGTCCCTATTAAATGGTATCACCTTTTCACGTGAAAATAATTTCTTGAGGAAAAGCCTATAATGTGGCTGGTAATTCTGCTTCTGGTTTCAGTGAACCTCTGGTGAATCTGGCAAATCTCTCTCAGGAAATCTGAAATGAGGTTGAACCATAAGATAAATGTTCTTTGATTCAAACCTTTCCAGAATTTCCAGGACCTGAAATTCTTGCAAACCAACTGAGATACCATAAATAGACAAATATGGTTCAAATAACAACTAGAAATCTACTTGCTGCCCCGTGCTGTACCAGCCTGGATACAGCTATTGGCAGTTCTATCAGCTTATACTATCTTACAAACGTTTACTGTCCACCAGCAGAAAAAAATAATACACTGAATGTAAAGCAAAGAACCATAAAGAAGGATATGAAAATCATTTATCAACTAGGAGGCTAAAACTTCAAGTGAATTTTCTGTATCTTTTGTTGCAACTACATTTTCAGGATCATACCATTTGGATGCAAGCAACAGATGATAAAAGCAAGACAACTGCAAGTGGAGAGTCTGTTACATTCTAAGAGTGATGGCCCTTGACATGAGGGGCACAATATGAGCAGGGAGGCAGACTTGTGGCTTGTCTACTTTTAAATGCACAGGGAAGGGTATTTAGAAGGAAAAAGACAAAAGGAAGGCAAAAGTTAAACATGTTCTCCTCTTCCTGATTTAGAATCATACTCTGGTTTCACTTATGCTCCATTTTCTTTACAATTTCTTTAACTACAGCATTCAAATAATGGTGAACACATCGCTAGACATCATACATCACTAATAACAGTTTAACCATCAACTTACCCAAAATAAAAAGTTGAAGATGAACATGGAATACTTCATGCAGCCACTTACACCCGCCATTTTCAACAAGCTGAGACAAAAACTAGCACTGCAGAAGAAAATTCCCTAAAAGTTTGACTTTTATATAAAAGTTGGGGTGTTGCCTTCAGAACCTCTCAAACCGTGTCAAATACACCATACTCTGCTGCTGAAAGCAAAAATTATGACCAAGTTATCGACAGTTAAATAACTAGGTCCTTTGCGGTAAATATTAACCAGAGCGTTGGGGAAGCACTACCAGGTGTTATCACCAAGTCTCCAGAATCTTATTGTGTCACTGAGATTTGTACTTCTCTGTAATCCTGATACTTGTCCTACGCCTCAAAAGTAAATAATAGCAAAAGTCATAGTTTAAGGAGAAAGAGGAGTGAGCATAGAAACATTTTACAGAGCTGCTTTTAAGAGCTGGAAATGACTATATTTCTTAATGCTTTTTGTTTCAGGATTTACTCTTTCACTGCCCAGTGATCATTGCCAGCATTCATTCAGTTGTGTTTACGCTGCCACTTCAGATATTCAAGTGGCTTAAAGGGATGGGTCTGCTTTATCCTAGCAGAGGAGGGGTAAGGAATCTGCCAACATTTTCTCCATCTGAGTATCTACTTCAGATCTTTTCCCTCTTCCTCACCAAGTCAGGACCCCAGGAACCCGAGCACTGTGGCGCACCAAACATCTCACTGTGCAGGTTTTTCTAAGTGTTGTGAACCCCAGCACAGCAATCCCAGTTCTGGCATCAGATACATGATACCTCTCAGCAACAGTAGCTAGATTCATTCCAGAAGGCAAGGCAATAAGCTTATTTCATTAGCTTTGATTTATGTCTTTTTCATTTTCTTCTGTGTCCTTCCAACTAGGAATCCTGAGGGAAAAATAAAGGTATCATTGCCCTGTTTTCTCTATCAGCCTATTTTCTGAAGAAGCCTCATGCAGCAGTCCTTGTAGGAATGAGGGTCAGACACAGGTTTCCCTGAGTTTGCCATGAAAAGGAAGCTTTAATTTGGAGATGAACACAATGTAAGATATTAAGGACACAATGGTCTGAACTGATTTATGAAGCCCCCTTAGCCCAAACTCATTTTTCAGTCTTCAGTGTCAGTTCCCATTCCTCAGTTCCTCTGTCTGTATTTGGAAAAAATGCAAAGTGTTAGTCTATAACACACCTGTAGATGGTGACAAAAAGATGTAACTTAGAATCTAGCTTGTATGGGATCCACAAAAAAAAAATCTACTGTATATTTAAAACTACTTCCTCTAGCTGCTCTCTAAAATAGCTTTCAATGAAGGTGTGATGTTGCAATCTCTCAATTTCATTTCACTAATTATATTTAAGCAGACACAACCATTCCCCTTTTCAGGACTGGTTCTATGCCTACCTTTGACTTTCTGAGCTTCTTTCTGGAATAATACTTTCATATAACTACAGAAGATTCGCTGTCTGACTAGCTTATTTTGCAATATTCACCCTAAAAATAGTTGCACTCATGAAATACAGATTTTGTAAGGATTGTGAGACAAAACTGTGCAGAATGGTTTAGATCTAATACACTCAACAAATAAGCAAGTTGAGAAATGTGGGTGTCTATGGAGGGATGCCATAGCCACAGATGAACCATGAGAAAAGTTTAAAGGGCCATATAAAATTGTATGAAAAGGACCATAAAGAGAAGTAAGGGAATCACAGATGGCATAGGATTTGGAAAGATAAGTCTGCAGTCAGACCATGCAATTGCAGTAAACTAAGTTTATTATAAGAGAAGTTTGGAGAAAGCATTGTGTACAAAGTTTACACAGCTATAAAACTTCACACAGAGTAGATACTCATTAAGAAAGGCTTGAGCTGTAGCACTGTTTTCTGTGAGGTGCTTAGCCCAGGCATTCAGTCAGAGATGTCTGAGGGAAAATACCCAGAACTTTTGGGGTTTTTCTTTTACATTTTTTTTTAATATGCCCATTGAACAAAACCATACACAAGTTCTGTTAAGATCCCAGTTTCCAAAACTCTAAATAGGCTGCTGAATAGAAACTCAGTTTCCATGTGAATTTGGTATAGTTCCTGCATGTTTCGTATCTATATATAATGGTATCCAAAGTAAAAACATGTCATCTAAAATTAAAAGCAAACCAGCAGTTTCCACTAAGTGACAGATTTTTCAGCTTAAATCTTCTGTATGAGTTGCCTATTTCTTATTTTCTGGCTACAGAGTGCTTCTTTATGTCTTGGAGAAGGGAAAAGCCACAATTATTGCACAGATTATACTTGCAGGTGTACCTACAAGTATGAAGGTCATGCAGATAATTGCAGAGGCTTATGAATGACAGCAATGGCATGAGAAATTTTGCTGCTATTTTGTCTGCATGTGAAATTGCTTCCATTACCCCTCCACTGACTGTTTAGATGATCAGTTATACCATACCAGTAACAAAGCCTGTGCCACAAACCGCTCAGAAGCTTTTCCCAGGAAAGAAGTTGTGAAAAGCCATTCACTTACTGCTCCCCCTTACAGATTAGAAGAGGAGGGTTATCAGTGCCTAGCCTGGGTGCAGCACAGGGTGGGACTCTCTGACGCAACACAGATAGTTTTCCACCACAAGGGAGCTATGACACTGCTGACTTTGCCCGCTGTCTCACACAAGAACCCGGAAAGGGAGAGACACATTTTGGCAGAAAAAAAAATGCCATTGTGTCTGTAATGAACCTGGAGGAAAGCATCTTCCCTTTGACACATCCCAAGCAGCTACAGTTGGTTTTGCAATGCTTTTATCTTCTTTCACTTCCAAGCCTCTCTCATTTTGAGTCTTCTTCTTCTTGTTTTACAAACTCCATTCTGTCTTGTGAGGTGCTTCTGCAAGGTCAGACTGTGACCAAAGCCCCATATCAGATGATTCACTGTACAGCCAGTCATACATTCAGGTCCAGACTTGAAAAACTGGTTTTTCCTGTAGCAGTGTGTTCTTTGAACCTCACCTCTGAGTGGGATGTGAAGAGTGGATAATGAAAGGGTTTTTGTCATCAGAATTTCTGCTCAGTGCAGTGATAAATGCAAAACAAAGAAGATGGGTAAGAACCATCTTTAAAGTGGAGCTTGAAGCCTCAGAGAGATCAGTAGATCTTGGGATCTGCTGAATCAGTAGAGTCAGCCTATATAAGGGTGTGCAGAGATGGATTTCAGGATGTCACAGCATTTGTCTTTCAGCCCAAGGAATACTTCACTTCTTGCAACCTCACTTGTTGCTCTGAGGTCTCTGCTCAATACAAGTTTCTGCATTTCCTACTTTAACTCCTGTCTAAACTGTAGTACAAACTACAAAAGCTTTCTCATGCTTTCACAATAATGCCAGGTGAAGCAAATGCTGTGTGTCATCAGCCTTGACAGCATTTTGACACTCATCTAGATGGGGAATGCTGCCCAAAGAAGACATGTTTGCAGTCCAAACAGTAGGACAAACACTTGTAAACCAGTGCAAAATAGAAGTATCTGTTCTTGTCCTTGACTATATTTGCAGCACTGGGTCTGACTAAGCTTGTCCTCAGTCCACTACAACTCATGTTTTGGGTTACAAACTTAGCAAATAGATCTTACTGCAATATAGCTCATAATACTTCAGTTGTAAAGCTGAAGAATACTCCTATGTGTGACTTTAGCAAAATACTAGTTTCCTAACAGACCTCATTGTGGATATGTGGCACTGACATGGCAGCTGAGTTTATACTCAACTTCCACAGTCAAATATTTACAAGATTCCTCATCCTCATTTCAAACTATCCTTTTATTTAAGCCTTGAGATGAAGGGTAAGAGTGGAAAGCATGACAGAAATATACCCAAAAGCTCCAAAGACTGAATAAAATGTAGAGGGAAGAAGACTGCATCATTGCATGTAATCATGAGTTTTACACCATTTTCATGATTTTGGGTAGCTGACTTGTGATCAACAATACTATAAGCACATAAACTTTTTGGAAACTTCCATGCTTCACATGGTTTGGATAGCTACGGTTGAGTCTAAGGCTGATGCTGTAATTGACCACATGAAAAGCAATGAGAGTGTTTTCAACCAATGTTAGGTATGTGTATGGCTGGCTAAGTCAGCTGTCTAGGATGCCTTCACAGCTTCTTCCAAGGAGTGGGGACTGCTAGGGTGTGATTTATCTTATCCTAAAATAGACATGAAAACAAGCCAGGTGAACTGCCCTGTTAAACTGCTTGTTTCTTAACACTGACCAAAAACTGAGTCCAGGAAACTCAAGTCTTACAAGATAGATTCCACCCAAGAGTCTCCTCAATGGGACAGCATCTCTGTTTCACAGCAGAACCTTTTTGCTTTTAAAGTGCTCTAAAGGAAGAGAGTGTGTCTTTCACTTTTAGAACTTCTTTACTCTGTAATAGTGATGCAAAAATGGGGGAAAAAACAACAGAAAATGAATATCTGGCCTTAGTATTTTATACTGTGGGTATGTCTACAGTTTTTGCCATGAGATAGTTTTCTTCTGACCCAGAGCTGTGTAATTGCCCTAGCAAGGTGTGTACTAAAGTCACAAGCCCAGTCTCTGGGAAGCACTGACTGATCACAGCTCAGCAGTGCTCTGACCCCAGCACCACCCCAGTTACAGCTCCAAACGAGCTAGAATCCACCCAGAAAGCAGTCTGGTGTGACCCCTCTGGGCCAAATACTGCTACTGACTTCCCTCCTTTCTATTTCTCCATCCTACTACACCCTGAACTGTTACAAGGATAAGCAAAGTTGCATCTCCAGAGCAGGATCTGGAGCCTCTTCATTTCCTATGGGCTGTAGGAGTGAATTAGGGTTCTGTTAGGGCCACACAGGGGACCAATTTCTTGCCAGGTAGGGCTTTTACTTTCGCTTTGAAGTAATAGGTGTTTGCAGCAATTAGCAATGTAAACCTTTCTTTCATGATGACTATGGTCTTCTGCACTCCAGCCAAGATAAAGATAAAGATAAAGCCCAACATAAGTTGGTGGACAATTCTGCTCTCAAGAGGCAGTGGCCTGATCATCAAAGCAAACCAAGATGTCTGGGACATGTCCACGCACACAGCAGAAGGCAAATCTTGCTGTGTGCCATGAGAGTCCTGGATCCAGGCTGGAAAATCTATAGTTGGGTTAACCTGGTGCTCTCTCTTCCTCAGATGACTAAAGAAAGGCAGCATGGATATATAACATCCCTCATACCAGAACAGCACTTGGAGGACACAGGCACTTCTATGGCCCAGGTGAGTGTGTTGGCCATGCCCTCCCTCTGACTACACTTTTCACATTAGCACTGGAAATCCTGTCCCCAGGGAGGGAGTTTAAATGGGGATATATCTCCACAAAAAGTTCCTATTCTGACAATAGTTTCATCAGAAATTCCCCATCCAGCTCTGTGCTGAACTCCATGGCCTGGCTCCAACATCACTCATATGTTCCTGTTTTAGCAAGATCTAGTGTCTTAAAATCTCACTTTCCCTAAAGCAACAACTCTTCCAGAAAACAAACCTCAAGCAGCAGGTCTGCCTGTGATCTGCTCCTCCCACAAAGGATGTAGCCTCCTCTTCCCATACACAACCAGTTTTCTTCAGAGCCTTTCATCTGAAAACTCTCTGAAATACATATTTTTAAGCTTTCTGTGCTACTTGGCTAATATTAAAATAAAAGTCCTTGAGTATGAATAAACTTGCATACTTAATCCACATATTTCTCTTTACACCTTCCCTTCCTCTCCAGACCTTGTTTGCTTCTATCCTCCTTGGCTACTTTACATAATTTTGCTCATTTATGCACTTTGTGAAGTAAGCTCTTCTTTTATTTCAGTTCTTATGTCAGGCATTTCCTGTTTCCCAGCACCTGGTCAGGATTCATTTAAACTATATGTCTCCAGGTTTAAAATCTTTTGGTGGTTTCAAAATTAATTCATCATGGATTAACATGCTAATCAGTGTCAGTAAGAGCTTTACTATCTAGCCTGTAAGTATATTATTATGTCTAACTTTGCTTTTAAAAAATGCTTGCTAAAGAACCCATGCTGTAAAGGTTTTTGTAGGTCTGAATTATGTAGGCAGGGCTCCATGTACAGGAGCTGTGACTAACATAAGGGGTGGCAGTTTTGACCCCTGGCATTTTCAGCAGATTTTGAAATTGTCTGCATTGTAAAGTACAGATAGCTGTGAAAGTTGCCTTAAAAATGCAGAGAACAGACTGTGTCAAAGAATCAAAAGGATTCACATGCATCTTTAGAATATGGCATTGTTTTTCAAGCAAGGGGAGCTGATCTAGGAGTGTTTCTGCTGGAGAAGGACATGCATATTTTGTATTCAGGTCTAAACACCAGGAACTTAATTCTGATTGTGTTATGCCTATGGAAATCAAAAGAAATTTAGAAGGCAAATCATGGACAGTGCAAATTAGAAATAACATAGCTAACCTTTTGCCCCGCCCTATTTTTTCCAAAGAAAAAGAACAAACGTGCCAGAGAAATGTGACATTTTCTTTCTGCATTTTCTTCGCTGCCCTCCAGCCACAATTGAGAAACGTCACAATGATACAAGGCCCAAACAGGTGGACAGGTTTTTGTGATCCAAACCCAGATATTTATAGGTTAGAAAATAAGAACTAGGTCATTCTGTTGTCGTATTAAAGGCATCAGTAACACAACTATAATTATATTATTTCCTATAAAGATGTTTTCTTAATGCCTTATATGAAAATTCTGCATATCACAGGCAGGCAATATGGTCACCACACTTATGTTTAGAATTAGTACATGGGAAGTACATAACATCTGTCAGGAATTTTTGCTTAAAAATGCCGATTTGATATTTATTTTGACAAGTGTATTTCTTCTATTTCAGGCTAATATGACACTCAATCCCCGCTTTCACTGAGGCATACCTCTGTTTGGCAAAGTAAGTAAACACTAAACACACAAAAATATTAAAAAAATATAAGTAAGCAAGCTTTAGCTTTTAACATTATTAATTCCTTAAGTCTCATTTGAGGTAAAACATCCATGCTCTGAAAGTTGAATGGAAGCTTCTTTATTTTTCTATGGTTGCTGTAGACAAAGTGATGTTATCAAAATAACACTACTCAGCAAGTGAGCTACAGGCTTCACAACTCCCTGAAACTCAGAGATCCTCTGGGAGTATTCTACCAGATGTGTATAGTCTTTTCACAGTCCAGAGAGGAGTTTCCATGAACCCTCATCTGCTCACTGACCTTCACAATCCCACTGACATTAAACTCTGCTGCTCTGCAGCACTCTGTGGGCACTGGGGTCTTTTCTGATTCAGATATCTGTATTGCTTTTTCATTTTAATCCCCTCACACACAGAACTCTTATTTCTACCCCTGAGTGCTGTTTTTCACAAAACTTGAATATGAAAATTCTGTCATTTTCAGACTATAAACATTTGCTGAAAAAACTCTTATTTTAATTTCCATTCATCTTTGTCCCGCAAGTGCTATTCATTTATCCCCTCTACACATAAAAAGACTCTTTTCTTTCCAAATGTTTTTTCTGTAGCTGAAAGGACAGGAAGAGAACTGAAGAGTATTACTGAAAACTTTATAGTAACTACCAAATAGCAGATTTAGAGACTTTACCTACTGGCAATGATCCAGATTTATAACTTGCACATGTGCAATTTACATTTATACTAAAAACTAATATCCTACTGAAGCCATTGAAGAAAGATGCTGTAAAGAGCCCAGTCCTCAGAGAAGCCAAGAAGCCCATGCTGAGGGGCTGTTGGCCTCCCAAGCCTGTAATCAGAGCTAAGAGTGCTGGGCTGCTTTCAGAGGAATCTCAGTACCATCCAGTGCTAAGCTCCAAATGTTAACCACTACTGTAAAAAATAGTTCCTCTTTTTTTCATCTCTCACAAATTATCTGTAATTACCTTCTTCTGATCAGACAAACACATGGAGCTCGAATACTCCTGGTGTCACATAAAGGTGAGCCTCTTCAATGTTACAACAAGAGTCCAAAACCTTCCTTTGCTGAGGTAGAAAGAAAAAAAGATGCATACTGGAATAATCCTGGGGCTTTTGTAGCTACAGAAGTTCTTAGAGACCAGCTCAACCTTTTGGAGGTCATGATGTGCTTTTTCACTTGATCTCTGATCCTCTTGACTCATTTTGTGACAAACGCTACGATACCACAAGGGATGAGATTCTGAAAACAAGCCTTTGGTTGATGCCAACCATGAAAGATTTCAAAGCTCTGCACACAGCTGATCTTAGAGCTGGCTCTGAAACTTCAAACCCCACCTTTGCAGGGCCAGGACAGATAATCTTTATGAAACTACTCTGCCTCAGAGTATCTGTCCTGGGTGGATAGCTGGGAGGGCAAAGGACTCCACTAACCTTACAGTTAGAGAACAAATGCAACAACTTAAGCCAAAATTAAGTTAGTACACTTCTTATTTTATGTTATCTGAGCTGCTATGATCCATACTTGCCCCTTTGAAGGTATTTGGCCAAAGTCAACTCTTAAGCAACCATGTTTATATCCATGGCATGAGCCAGGGGAACTTACAGGAAGTGTGACCTAAAATCAATGCAAATGATAAAACTCTAGTTTTAATCTAAAGTAGACTATGTATCATAGATGACATTTAAAACAGAGGTAAGAATGCCAAAAGGAAGAAGAGACAAAACTTCATGGCTAAAAGGGAAACAAGATCATTTCCTTGGAACACAGTTGCTGTAGTTAAGAAAATAAAAGACACTTATCTATTAAGCTGTAGGCTTCCCATCAGCATAAGGTTAGGCTTTGTGTCTTCTCTTTGTTAAACCACTTACTCTCTCAAAGCGAAGAATTTCTTTCTTTGTCATGTCCACAGATGAGACTAACAAGCACACACACTTTATACACTTCATTAATCCTTGTGATGACTCATGTGCGTGGGGGTCACAGACTAATCCAAGTCAGACCTCTAAAAATACTTGACCTCCAGATGTCTATACTGACTGCTGTAGCTAAGAGCAGTGTTTGGACACATCTTCTTTCTCTTCATAGCACTGTAGTACAGATTAAGCATATTCAAACTATCCTTAAAAAAGACATGCTTAACAGTGTGCTGACCATATATAAAAAAGGTCATTTGGGCAAGGATTTTGATTACTCTGAGCTTTAGTTCAAAATCTGGCATGAATGCATTTTATTTTTGAAAGAGTCTTTTGATTCTAAAGATCAGGCACAGCCGCAGTGCTGCACACATTCAATAAGCTTGGTGCCGGAAATGTCAGATACACTGCTGGTTGCACAGAACTGTGCTCCAGGGTGCCCGAGACCTCCAGAATCAGTGTCAGTGAAATACTCCAACCAAGCAGAAATGTTGAAAGAGGAAAATAACCATGATTCTATTATTTAGCTATACTTGGATTTAACTCCATTCTTGGGATTTGAGGTGTACAACTCATCATGAGTCAAATTTATTCACAGATCTTAAAGGTTTTCTCTCCTGTCCTATCACCCAATCACACAGCAACAAGATCTCTGTTTGCATTTGAGTAATGATGTTTTGGTTGATTTAGTCTTACCATGAACCTACTCAAAATTTATTCTATGACAACCACCCAGAATACCCTGTCATGAGGATATTTCTTTTCCAGACTTTATAAATATGATCCCTTTCACTTAATTGCAGCCATTTAAAAGGTAAGACTCAAATTCAAGACAGTTTTCTAACCTTAAGGAGATCCATCCCAAGTATACAAAGCAGGTGAGAGGGCTTACTGTTGGCAAGGATACTTTTTCAGAGACAAATTATTGAGACTGAATTGAAAGGATTGGCTCAGATTATACACCAGATTTAGGAAGCTAATATTAAAGGATATAAGAATTACCCTACAAGCTTTCTATCTGTGCAAGAAATTAAATGTTGTGCACTGCACACATGATACCACAAAACAACGTTTGCTGGTTTTACTCAGAGATAAGATATATAGCTATTTTCCATCCTGTTGGATTACTTAGGAAATATTTACTCATCCCTGGAAGTCTGTTAGTCATATGCATAAAGGATTGTACTCTTACCTGGTATAAATGGGAATAATTTCACTGTTTTAAAATTGTGCTTAATAGCAGAAAGGACATGCCATAGGCCACTAACTCCTCCTGAGACTATTGAAAAGGAATTCATCAGATCAGAATAGATTTAGGAAGTTTAATATCTTCCACAATTGTCTGTGTGATGTATTTCCTCATAAAGCCTGTCAACGATGGCAAAAAAGAAAAAAAGCACAAAGGTCAAAAGCTGTTCTCTCAAACCCCATCTGCATTGCAGTTTCAATAGATGTTGCTGCTAAATGTGGTGGACTCTACTTCCCTTGAAGCACTTAAATTAAATCTGAATACCTTTCTGAAAAGATATGCTATAGATCAAAGAGGTGCATTGAGCCTGGAGGAAAAACGAATGAGTACGTTTCTATCGGCTGTATTACATTAGAGTTCAGAATAGATGATCTTAATGCTCTCTCCTCACCTGAACATATGAATCCAGTCTCATTTAGATAGGCAGTACTCTGCTGCTATAGTTATGCTGATTTCATGAACTATAAAAATAAAATCTCTAAAAAATTGGTCCTTGAGCTCAGTGAGTACTCCTGAGTCACATAGTCTCTTATTATTGCAGACATCATATTGTATCCTTTTTTTTCATCTCTCATTTTAACAGTTTGTTTTCTTCCCTTCCTCAGCTCCTGTTGATATATTAGTTAAGAACATTCTTCTAATTTCCATTCTGAACTTGCACATGGCCAGTTTATATTTATATACTGTATTTCTGTCTTTTCTTACAACCACATCTTTTCCCTTAAATAGTTATTTTCTTTCTGTAACACCTTTATGAACTGAAAGACTGCTTTGTTCAAAAGATGACATATTCTAGTTTCTCCTTGCAAGATTCTGAACCTAACCATGGCTCTGTGCCCCTTCCATTTGAGTTCATGTTTTCTGAATAAGAGAGCCCCACAAAGGATATGCAATTCTCAATGAGGTCTGAAAAATAGCAATAGCCATCCCTCTCCCCACAGGTAATTGCTCTCCTGACCATAGTTGTCTTTCTTGCCTATATCACAGCAGTAGTACATACTTATCCTGGGAAATTATGTACCCAACTTCCCATTCTCAGATTTTACCTGATTAGTTTCTGGTTTATAATACAAGCTTTTTTTCTTATCCTTTTCCAAGCTAAATACTTTACATTTTATTTTGCAGAAATTCATCCCACTCCAATCCTTCAGGCCTCAGGCCATTCAGTTTTCATGTATATCTTGACTGTTCACGTCTTGATATTCTCTCAAACCTTTGTGTGACTAGCATTTCCCATCAGGCTTTCCTGTTCTCCATACTACAGGAAAAATGTTAAAAAATAAAGGTACCAGCTCTATTCCTTTGATGCTCCTGCTCTGCTCCTTTATTAAATAATTTGCTTCAATGCCAGCATCTTCCCTTTCAACATTACCTGACGAAATCTCTGTTTTTAGCACCTTCTTACCCACTACAGAGCACTTCTGTTGATCTCCATCTTCACTGGTATAATGGATATTCTTCTATGTGGCATCTTATTACATGGGAATGAGAATGATCGAACAGAAAAGAGCTCTTCCATTTCCTACATTTATTCTGCAATTTATCCAGAACAGCCTTGAGATTGCCTTGTGCAGAAGGCATCTGCAAATTCTGAATTTTCTATGAAACATTTTCTGTACCATATCTTCTGATATGCATCTGTACTGTGGCACAGTTTATGGATCTTTTCTTGGAGCTCTGTTATACTTAATGCATGTGCTTTAAGCAGATATACATTCTAAATGAATTAATAATATGAAGTGTGTCCCCTGACTGATTCCTTCTCCTGGTAGTCTCCTAGTCACCATTGTCCCATTGTCTTCTCTGAGTAGTCCCTGCCTTTAAAGACAAAAATAAATCATATTTTTAAGAAAAGGGGGGGAAGGGGGGAGAGGAGAAGAGAGATATATAAAATTAGTCTTTCTCTACTTTTTATTTTTTCTTACAATGACTTCTTTTTGATTACTGGAATGTAATGTCTGGCTGTAATCTTTCAGCATCAAACAAGACTGTCATAACCAAGTATTGTGTTTCCAGGCAATGTGTCTCCCAATTATGACAACATACCAAACCAGACAAAATGTGTTTATGAGTCTTCAACTGCATTGGAGGATGTGAGATCATTGGGCTTAAATTTTAACCACACTAGGCTTTTTTGGGTGTCACTGCAGATTTCATGAGAAAACATAAAGGTAGTTAAAGAGCAAACCAAGTGTTCTTGGTGCACAAAGGAATCCTCCACACTCACCAAATGGGTAAAACTATTTTGTCATCAACTCTGGCTATAGAAAGCATTCTGGGGCATGGCCAAGCAATAGCAACCCTGGCTGCTGCAATGGAAGCAGGCTTTTGCAACCCTGACACTTCTCCAAACCAAATGCTCAGTCTCAGCATCAGGAGTGGGGGAGAGAACAGGACAGAGAATCGATGACAAGGAAATACCAGGGAAATAAGAGGAAGAAAGAATACTGTGAGCTGCTTAGGGCAAAGGAAATCCAGAGAGACAGGGACTATACATGGACTGTGCTACACAGTAAACTATTAGCAACAGAGAACAGAGACAATTTAAAATGCTCTTGAGCTTCTTCACAGTTGAGGCAATAAAACACAGCTTTAGATAGACACTGGTACTCCCTAGTTTGTCAGTCATGTAGCCTAAGGATAAGAAACCCTAGTTTGAAACTGCACCCAGCCTTTCTCCTCCCTTATTCTGTTAATGAATAATTTTTGTAGATAACAACAGCTGGTATGTGAAACTTATGTAATGATGGAGACCTCACTCACATTTACATTACACATTATCTACAAACACACCTTGAAAGATGATAAAAACATGTGTGTGATGATGTGTAACTGCTGCTGCCTGGTACATTATTGATTAAATTAAAATATGGTGTGCACTGTAATGCACACATTTGCTGAAGAAACAGGAAGGAAAAGGTCTACTGCAGCAAACAAAATGTTCGTCTACAAAACTCTCTTTCTTCAGCACATGCTCAGCTTCTTTACTTGGGTGAAACTGATACTGCATCTTTCAGCATGTTTTAGTAAGATAATATTGTTCCAGAAATTATAAACTAAACTTTTTCATGATGCTTTACACCTTCCCCATCTTTTAATTAATTTCTTGGAGGCGTTTTGTCTGTTGCTTATATCTTATTCCTCAGTGTGTAAAAAACATCATTCTACCTAAGACAGCATTCTTTACCTTGCTCCAGATTTTGACCCCAAAACTCTCCTACACTTGGCCCATGTCAGAGCCCTGCTTAACTCCCAGTGACCAGCTCTATATCCAGAGATTTGCTTGGAGAGGGTTCACTGACCCCCAGGATGTTTGAGCAGCCTGCATCTTGCTCTAGACTGCACAGAGACTGTCCCTAACCACAAAAAACCCCAAAACAAACAAAACCAAACCAAATCAAAACCCAACCAACTCCACAAAACCCCCACAAATAATTGATGTAATAAATATTTGTAGTCATAAGCAAGGAAACAAACCTCACAGGTTAAGAATGCCCAAAATTATTAGGTGGAGTAGGAGTAAATTGTTCTCTATTAAAATAAATTACAGTACAACCACAACCCCCCTCCAACATTGTCTGTATTTTGATATTTTAATGAATGTTTACTTAGCTAGTATTGTCTCCACTTTTATGACAAAATTAATGTGCCAATGTTAATTAGATGTGCTGAACAATACATAAAAGTAGCCCCAGGCAAAACTGGGAAAAAAGGTCAATTTTTTACTCAACTAAATTTCTGTGGTGAGAGTAATTCTATTGAAAACCTTACCACTGCAAAATCACACACACAAATAACCTGTAGTCAGTAAAAGTCACAACCATTCATAAAATGTAGTACACAAGGTTGTTGGAAAGAGCTGAGAAAGACCTTTCTATTCCAAAGCAAATTTACAAAGTCAAAAATTAAACAAAGATGAGTGGAAGATAAAAGAGAGCAGAACAGAAAACATTAATTATTCTATGCAGGGACAAAAATGTAACAAAAGCAGGGAAATGAGAAGCAGCATTTTGCCAGGAAAGTCATCACTTGAGCTTTTAGATGCAATTGTTCATAGAAATTGACAGGAAAAGGACTCTTACATCCATAACTCCAAGTCAGAGGTGAATGGGTGGCCATTGTTTTAGCCTTATACTTCTGGGACAGCTTTTGTAAACAGAGACGAGAGAGGCACATCCAGAGCCAAAAAAAGAGAAGAGGGAAAATATATGAAACACTATAAATAAGTTTCTTAGGAGAAAACAGAACTTCTCCACCTTTTCAGGTAGCTCTGTGGCTTAGACCCAAATAGCAGGAATATAAATTGGTAGTAGTCACTGTTATTGTTTAAATACCAGCAGCAAATGCCTCACAGAATATATGTGTAAATAGAGCTTGTAGCTGAGGTTTTCTCAAAAGCTGAAAAACATTCCTTACTAACTGATTAGAAAACAAATGCAGCAGAATGCCAATGCAAAACCTGGGTGCTGTGATATAGCTGGCAGCATGGTGGATGGATACAGTGGGAAGTGAATAATGTGCCATTTACATCTGCAAAATATTTTCAAATATTCATACCTCCCTCAGCTATTACAGGGGCTAATGTGTACTGAGGTGGGAGCAAGATTGACAGGTGTCCAGTTAGCAGCTTTTCCCCTTAGTGAATAAGTGTTATCCTTCAGTCTGGAAGTTCAAATAAAGAGGGACAAAGGAAGGTAATTCTGGTTATGAGGAAGCAAAAAACCTGAGCACCTGAGAGTGTGTAGCCATCTGCTAACACTGTGAAAGTAAATGGTTTCTTGCTTTCTTCTTTGAGCACCCTCATGATTGCCTTGAAGAATGGAACCTGTAGACTTCCCTGCAGAGATGCTGGGCACCTCACCTCATTGGGGTGGATGAAGCTCCTACCTCAACAGGAGTAGGGGCGGACACAAGGTAAAGGAGAAAAACCTTCAGGGAAAAAGTAGTCTCTTACATTTGTGAGCTGCTCTCTAACTATTTACATGTGCTCAGACAGGGATGCCTAAAAGCACTTTAGGGCATCATTTCCATTGATCATAATTACTACTATAAATAAGTTATTTTCGATTATTTCCTGGTGTATGACTGTAATCAGATCATCTACCCTCGAGCAAAACCCCAGGTCCTGCTGCCACCGACCTGTGCAGGAGGCTGAAGCGTTTGTTCCCTGGCTCGCAATACTGAGAACGGGTAGGGGATGGCAGAAGGAAACCCTGAAACGGCATCCCACCAGTCTAGGAGAGAAAGCCCTGCCTGGAGCTACTTAGCACAGAGGATGAAACAGCCACATCGGACCTCCGCATGAGGATGGCTTTTCATCTTGGCATTTTAGAGTGGGGTTTTTGCCTTTGTTGCATTATCTTTCTTTGACACCAAAAGTACAGGAGAACAGCTGAACACTGAGTGAGAATATAAAGTGCTTAATCCAGTAAAGAGCTAGGTGTGAATTTCTCTTTTCGTCTTGTTATTTCGTTCTACTTTTGTGATCACATCTATTGCTGAGATCAGATTCTGCTCTTTTGTGGCAGCCTTCAGAGAGTCATGTTCCAAAGGACAACAATTCTATAAATTCCCCCAAATGGATGAAACACCAGATTTTGAGCTCTTGTACAGCTTATTTTGCATGTTTTAGCCTTGTGCTTTGTTTAATGAGATCTTTATGCACTTTCTGCTTCCAATGGTTCATTTGCAAATTGGTTCCACCACACCATCAAAAAGAAGAAACATGAGCACAGCAGCGGTGCCAGTCCTGCTTGCTTTCATTCAGCGTTAAGCAATCTGTCAAAGGTAATGTTCCTCCCTTTTGAGTGAAACTTTAGTGAAATCACAAAATCCTTTCATCCACGTGCAACTTTAAAGAGGAGTTATTGGATTTTGACAAAACTGCAAAGCTGAAGACAGAAGTATTATTTGATCCTTGAACATCTTCTGCTTTCTCACCAGTCTCCTCACTTGATCAAATACCTTAAAATGAGGGTTAGCAGCTAAAATAATCTGTTCTGGAACAGATCCTACAGCCAATAGCCAAGTGAGTGATTACCACAGCTAAATTTCCCAAGGTAGCTGTAGGTCCCACAGCAGAGCTATTGCAGAGGGGATTGACTAGGAAATTGTCCTTCACCTGCTTCTCTGTTCTTTTCTTTCTCCCCACTTCACACTGCCTGGAAAGCTCCGTATTCTGAATGGTTCACTACCATCACTGCTTTTCTGGCAAGCTCTTCTTTGCCCCCTTTTTCCACCACATACAGGGAGAACAAGAAGCAGGGGGGTTTCACTGGATGTCTCCCACTAGGCTGCCTCTCCTGGTGTGCCTGCTGCCTGCAGCACGCTAAGGTGATGGCAAGTACAGGCAGCCTCTGCCCCCAGGGCTCTTTGTGGAGCTCTGTGTCACTGCAAACAGACCCATGGTCATAATAGCAGTAGTAAGAATTGAAAATAGCAGTCAGTAAGAATCAAAAATTGAGGTTCTCAACTTCAGTGGCACTTACACCACATCCTTTTGCACTATCAAACTGGTATCAACCTGACTTCACAGACTAAGACAAAGGCCACTGTCATTTTTTAATTCATCCATTTTGTTCAAGGAGCAGCAAATGGCTACACACATTTTTAGAGGAACTGAACCTCTCTAATGTGTCTGTCCCCCCTCCCAGGTCCAGGTGACCAAAACAGGAGCTGCATTGCCTTGGTGGCCCATCAAAGGCCAGCCTAAGCATGGCACTGTGAAACTGCCCTCCCTTGGTGTGCCTGCTCAGCTCACTGTCTGACACTCCTGCCCTTGCTCTCACTGCCCTGATAAAGTGTGGTACAAATTGGAGTTGTTTAGGCTGTTAAATAAGTCCAGCTGTGTTAATTTTATCTCCACTCAAAACAAAGGAAAACAAACACACAAAAATGGTTTGACAAGGGGAAAGAGAAGAAGGAAATCAATTGGGAAATAAATAACTTTTTTAAGCTTCTAAGAGAGTATTAAAATAATGCAGATTAAAGAGCAAACAAAAGCTCTGAAGCAAACTGACGGTCTCCTTTTAAGTGAACATGTCTGGGTTTATACATTCACATATGCCCTACAGGTGCACTTGCCAGATACCCAACCAGACTGTACAAAAAGTATGTATGATTTTCCCTCCTTTCCCTCCACCCCATCATACGTATTTACTATAAAAGAAACTGAACAAGTTTGGTCTCTTCCTATTAAAAACTGTTAATAGTTATTTCAAGTATAAAAAGACTTGCTGCTTTTCTTTTTCCTTTAAGTCAAAAATATCAGTAAGATGTTCTGTGTGCTACTTGCAGCACTTCAGCCAACACTCTGGTTTTTAGACATTGGCTAGAAATTTTGTAGGACAAAAGAATTACTACCATCTCTTCAAATAGTTTCCTTGGCTTTTACCTCTGTTTCTCGGCAAAATAATCTGTGAGAGTGCTGTTGATTCTCTTTAATAGAGTTAAAACCTGCCATCAGATGGATTCTGCAGCAAATCTGGAGGCCAGCTCATCTTGGTGTCTCATATCAGAGTGTGTGACTAAAGGAGTGAGGTGAAAAGTGCACAGAAGCCCTTACTGCCCCACTCCTCTTGAGACAGGCAGGGAGAGTGCCATGTCCATCAATAAGAATGATTGGGGAGGGGCAGGAGGTGGCAAGAGAAGTACAGAAAAGCTGAACCATGGCATGTTGATGGCACATAATCTAACCTGACTACAGATCTGGTGGGCTTGATGAGAATGATATGTTCATCAATAATTTCATGGTCTGTCAATCTCTTTTATATAGAAGCCATAGAAGACCAGGACTGTTTTGCATCCAGTAGATTGTCACATTTTGAAATGGGTCTGGTCACTGCACTGAAATATTGTTTTACATAAAACTCACAAGCTTTACTGTGACCATTATTGTCATTAGCCCTCACCAGTATCTGGAATATCTGGAGTTGAGTCGATTGGCTGTGCACCCAGTGCACAACCTGCAATAGACATGAGAAAAAACATGACAAAGTTAAGAAAATTATGCTTTTAGTAAGGAAAGACAGGAAGAATTGCTATTGGTGATGCCCATGACTTATCCAGCTGCCTAGACAACAGAAGAAAGCCAGAGATGAAGAAAGATTTTTTCAAAGTTCTTAGCTCTATCCCATTTGTAGGTATCTGTTTCCTAAAAATTATCTCTGAAAATTATTCCCATATCTCTTTCTCTATGTAATCCTCATTCTAACACTTCACTTCCACATCTCTGGCAATTATTAGTGGCCAAAATTAAATTTACTGCCCATTTTCCCCAACTTTTCCACTGCTCTTAACCTCACACTTCCTCCAAGCCTGTGCTCAGGGAAAATTTGAGATTCTGCTCCCTCTTCCAGTCAGTGTATGAGCCAAGTCAATTTGCCTCCTTCTACATGTTAAGTCACACATTCATCCTTTCTTTCAGCAGCCAGCTAAGGCTCATAGCAGGATCTCATCATTTTGCACTTCATCTGTATTACTCTGGTCTCCAGCCATGTTCCAGCACTACTGCTGCCTTCACTTTGATTCAAAATATTGAGATTAGAACACTGTTCCTGACTCATTGCTTTGGCTGCATCACCACTCTCCTCATGTCCTTCCAGTGGCTTCACAAGCATCTTATCTTTGCCTTTAAGATCCTTTACATTTTGCTTAACCTTATCCATCAAATATATTGGCCTATCAAACTGTTAGCTTCTGTCTGTGATCTCACAAAGATGACAGCCTTCATCACCATGCCTACTTCTTCTTTAGTCACCTCTATGCTTTCATCTGCCTGTCCCCTATGCATAAGGAAAACTACTATGGAGGATTCTTAATTTAACCTCCCTTGCAGACTTCTCTATCTGGGGACAAAGAAATAAACTGCCTAACTCCCTTCCTGCACTGGCCAAGCAAATGCAAAGCTGTGATTTCAGCACACCTACTAAGCCCTGTTCAGTTTATGCTTCTTGTATCCTTTCATCTGACTTGCACTGAGTCGTTCACTGTGACTGACATTGAGAGGAGTTGTAGCCTTTGCTATCTCCCTCTGACTTGCACATCACATAGGAACTCTCCCTGCTGAAAGAAGTGGTAGTAGTGACTGTGAGGGATCTCCCTTTGGAATAGTTAATAAGGAATCCAAATCATCTTATTTTTGTAAGTGTAGGAGGCCAGGACCATGAAAGGTACTAGGTACCTAACTTTAATATTTAGATGCCTAACCTCCCATGGAAATCAGTAGCAAGTTAGATACCCTACAGAAAGTAGACACCCTCCTCCCTTCAGCTCTGCAGGTATGTTTTTGAGACCCCCAAGCCTGAAATGGCTGCAGCAGAGACTGTGGATGGTTAGCACTGCCTACACTGAACTACAGGTTTCCCTATACAGATTTCCCTCTGACTGCACCTCTTCCCAGCAAGGGAAGCTCAGTTTCTGGGTCAGTGCTGTCCTAGTTTCTGCTGCTTCAACTGTTTTGTCTGCCTTACACATACTCTCTTTTTCTTCTCATCACTTCTCCAGCCAGTGACTTTCATCCCTAAATAGTGGCAGTATCCTATAGCCATAGCAGTATTTCTGCTTACACTATGGACATGCTGGCCGGTTCCAGCTCAGATTGTCACCTGTAAGGTCTTTCTCTCTTGGCCTAGTTATGTGCTGTGAAAGAACTGCTTCATGCCCTCTGCATATGAGCTTTTCCATCATGGTTGCTCAGCTGCCACAATCAGGGTAATGACCTGGTCACAGACTTCAGCATTACAATGATTAATTTGACTGAACAAAGGTGTTTATTCCAAGCTATCATTATTATTCTGCTTGCTTAGGTCTTGGGAACCCCTTCAAGCTGTTGGCCTGATACACTTCAGGAGGGTTTATAGCACTGGGTTGCTCAGTTCTTTGAGACAACTAATGGATATTAATGACTAGACTCATTGTTGTATAATTGCAGAATATCAGGAAGCTGTTATACTCAAGTAGTTTTGGCAACCTGGCCTTCTTTCACAGAAGCCAAGATCTTGTACCTGGACTGTATTGCCTAACAAAACTGTGCTCTTTCTGGCCATTATTCATTTGCTAATTCTACTACTATGAATTCTTGGCATTGAACCTTAGTGTAAGAAGAATTATGATCTGGAGTTAAATGACAGAGCATGGAAGAGGTTTTAACTTTATTAACTCTTCACCATCAAAGTGGAATGGTGTTATATTTTGATTTTTTTATTCTTTTGATGTTTTTAGAAATCCCACTGAAACACTGCTGACTAAATTTCAGTCACTCATAAAACTTTATAGATCATTAAAATTTCTGTTTATTCCAGCTCTGAGAGAGATGTAGGTTACACTATTTAGATGTTACTAACTTTTATTCCTTAAAAGCCAATAAATATCAGGTCCAAATTTAGTGCCAGAGATTTAGTTTAGAGGTTAATCTTGCCAGCGGACAGCCTGGAAAATAAAATTTTGTCCCAAGGAAATCACATTCATTTATGTTTAATTTCATCTCCCTGTATGCTGAACATGGACCAAAAGTCAAGCAGACAGGAATGGCTATGGTGTTTGCCATTCCTCTCAGAAGGTGATACTTTTTACTCTAAAACACTACGTTTAATTAGCTCACTTCCCTTTCCATTTCACTGGTCCTAGGACCCTGACTGCTCACAGCGAGCACACACAAGCTTATTCTGGTCCCATTTTGGATGAAGCAAGTCCTCAATAATCAAAATCCTTGAAACTTCTACAAGTATTGTTCAAACAAATGTATATACTGTGCTGTGCTGTTATGGCAAAAACCTGTCATGTGCTTTTGTCAGTTCTTTGGGCAACCCAACCAAGGTTCTTCATCCCAACAAAGTTTTTTCAGCAGCATGTCTTGAGGAGAGAAATCTGCCTTAGACAAAGCGATCCATCATAAAACAGTAAACAGCATTGTGACTTCCCTTCCACTATGTTGTGTCTATTTGCCTTTTTTGCTCCCTATCCAAAATCATACATCATACTTGTTTCATACATCATACTTGTTTGCTCCTGTTACACAGTACTCCTCCAGTCTACTGGCTTCCCTATCTATGTAGACCTGCCCCAGGACAGCACTACAGCACTAAACTTCAGCACATGAACTGCCTCAGGAGACCTTAGCTTGTGTTAAACTCCAGTGAGTTTTTCTGTTTGAGGTGTTTAGATATTGAAATGCTGGCAAATATTCACGTAGGTGCATCAGGTAGTTTTCTTCAGGCTTCTGCTGTCTTTGTACAAGTTTTGCAGGGTAGTTATTTTTAGAAGTTGTCTGTGTGCAAAGTTGAAAAGCTCCAGTGATTTTCTCATGCTAAATCATCCTCCTCGTCAGTGTGTTTCTGTTTCAGGTTTCAGTGATGACTGAAATAATAAAGAAATCTTCAGCTACTCTGAGGTAAAAAGAAAACTCCCTTAGAATCTGTAGCATTTAACATACTCTGTTGATGCTGCTCTTCTCTATGGAAAATTTTTTCAAGGTTTCCATAGTAAATGAGAGACTTACATACAGTTCATAACTCATCAGTTTCAAAGGCCCTGCATATCTGTCCAAGAACTGCATAAATACATCATGTTTTCCTTTTCTAAAGGACTACTTTAAAACAAACATATTGTGTTATGATCAGTAATAAAATTAATAAATCTCTGAAATAATTCACAGCTTTCTGATTTATTTCAATGGTCAGTGCAACATCTTGTGTTCACATTGAGCTCTTTGAAAATTATATATGGCTATGTTGACAAGTTAATTTTTTCCATGCCTCTTTTTCACTTTCTAATGAGATTGAAGACTGCATATAGCTCAACTATTTTTCATAATGTACTTTCTGAAGTATTTAGCACTTATGTTTTGTATCAATTTTTATTTTGAGTAGTGAATTAGCACTTCAGCTCTGAAACCCCTCTGACAAGAACTTGAATGTACATGTATTTTCCCAAGTGTCACAAATAACATATGCCAATGTGCGTTCAGTATACATGTGAGTTTGTCAAGGAGAGGAAGGAGGGCATATCAAAACATTTGGATCTTCATTTCACACAGGCATGCTGAAGTTTGGGCGTTTGTTCAAAACCTATCCAAATGTATCTGAATCTTTTGGCTCTGGAAATCAATCGGAAATCTTGCAAGGTCAAACTTTCTCATGAGATTACCTCTAATACCTCTTCAGCTTCAGTTAGGCCAGTAAAAATACCACAAAATACTCTCTTGTCCACTCTTTCTCCCAGCTGAAAATGGAAAATATGAGGAATGTGAAAATTAAACAATTAATCAAATTTTTTCCAGCCCTCAGGAAAAGGCTTGGTTCAGCTCAAGTTTTTTTTGCAAAGTGTCAGATTTGCTCTTGTTTTATGCAAACTTATTCACAGAGCCCAAGTCTGTATGTGAATTGCATTAATTCTCATTGTCAGAAATGCTCCTGTTAGCTCTAATGGGCTTAATGACAACTCCACGGCCTTTCAGTTTCACAGCAGTGTTTACTGGGGGTTTCTAACCCTACATGCAACCACCCTTCCACTTTATTACCACTTCCTGTTATTATGGGGTACTTTTTTCCAACAAGTCTCCTGATACATAAGGATAAAACCAATTTACAAATCTGTTTTAACTGTGCAGAGGTGTACTCAAGCCTATACATCACACAAATTATACTGTGCTAGTGTGGAACTGAATGTGGTACAGACGTGCTGTTCAGGAATGTTGTGTATAAGTGTACTGTCTATGTTTTTTCCCCAGTGATGATACCCTGAAACACTATCTTCTGATGAGAAGGAAAATAATAAAATAAAATAAATAAAATAAAACAAAATAAAATAAAATAAACAAAATAAAATAAAATAAACAATATATATTAACATGTAAATATCATTCACTTTTGTAAATGAGGAAGATGTTGAGTAGCTGCTGGCTGTCACAGAATAATGGTAGCACTAAATGCAAAGTTTCCAGGCAGAAATTCCTTGTTCCTCATCATCATTCTTCTTTACCCTGGTAAGTCAAATGTCAAGGAAGTTATACAAAATTAAGTTTTTGCCAAAATGGTCTGTAATCAAAATAGGATAAGCATGCTCTTTTTGACCACTT
Organism: Hafferia zeledoni; assembly: GCA_035583235.1. Lineage (NCBI taxonomy): Eukaryota > Metazoa > Chordata > Aves > Passeriformes > Thamnophilidae > Hafferia > Hafferia zeledoni. The sequence continues at coordinate 35,100,102 of JAWWEV010000043.1, forward strand.
CACAAGAAAGAAAGTTAAAATCAGGAAATTACACAAAATATATTATTGGATTGTTGTTTTTTTTCTGTAAAGAAGTTCAGGATACAATAGATGAAAGGTCTGAAATAATTAAGAAAAAATAATACAATTGCAAGTACATATTTGCATTTTCTCTGTGTTTCAACAAATGTGTGAATGCCTAACTTTTATTTCTGAAGGTGTCCATATAGAGATATGCAAAACCCAGTAAGTTTTTCTTTTAAATTTTAATAACATCTGTTCATTTTCCCACTTGAACTGAAAACAAATTGCACGTTTTCCAGTCATCTTGCTTTGTTCTGAACACGATTGTTAATTTTGATGATTCAGTTCTTTATAGTCCTTTCTACATCTCACAGAAAAACATACAAATGCTGTAACAAAGAAAGAAACAAAAAGGATTTATCCCTACAAGAAGCCTTCACTTTTCCAAGAGATCAATTAAATAGAAGGTATTTTGGACACTCATGATGCAATTAAAATGACTCATTGTACTGAAGTCAATGGCTGGTATGAGGCAAGTAACTTTACTGAGATTAGTCCCAGTTGCATTTCAATTCTGCTCCCAAAGTTCAGCTGCACTGAATTATTCTGGTTGGATGAGGGAATAAAGTTATGGGGAAAAATGGAGGATATTGTTATTTCAGCAGTCCAGAGACATGTCCATTATTTGTTTTAAAAGTTACATAGGTGTGTTCATTCAACATTTTCAAAGGCTTGAGATTATTTCTTAGTGGTGTACTTGTTTTCTTCAGCATTTTTCCTCTGTTCCCAAATTATCACTAAATGGCAATATTCAGTGAGACTTCAATTTAAGTCAGAAAAATCAATGAGAACTTGCATCACACTAAAATTTGGGCTTCCCATGCAAACTAATTCCAGCATACTCCTTAGTGTTCCAAGTCTAATGGTGTGGACTCGAGATATTCTGTACTATGTTTATGCTAGTAAAAAGGTTACAGTCGGGACATCAGTTTGAACATTTCCCACAATAATATGTTAAATATAATTGTTAGAACACTTCCCAGTTTTAACATGAGGCAAGGAATACTCTCTCTGATAATGTTAAGGGGTTAGTACAGGAGGAAGAAGTCCTCTTGTCCCAGGAGAAGCATAGACAAGGATGTCCTGTTTTGAGAAGGAAACAGTTCCAGCAATCACAAGGTCTGCCATGGCACCTGTCCCTGAGATCGAGACCTGTTCCATTTTCTCTACTGTACAGATCATATGCAGGACAGGGAGTCCGTGTGCCTGCTCAGGATCCAGTGGTCAATGCAGGCAAAGATGGAACTTAAGTGTGTTGCCATGAAGAGAGCCAAATCTTGAACTGCATTCTGCCCCAGCAAAGACCAAGATATATCTGAACTGGACATGTTTGGAAATATAATGGCAGGTCCTCTACATGTCATTTGTTTGACCAATGAGCTAGACATCTTTTCTTATGCACAAGAAAACAAATCAATCATAGAAGATTAATCTTGAACTGGTGGAAATAGGATTTCTGAACAGTATCTACACAAATGAGAATGCAATTACATTAAGACAGCAATTAAGAAGCTGAATTCTTCATGGGTTTATATCTTTTCATCCTGAAGACTGGCATAACCTCTGTTATGTTGTATTGAACAGTTACAAAATTCTTTTTCTAGTATTTTTTGCATTCCTTGGCTACAATAAATAATTCTTTTCCTCCCTTTCTTATTTTTCTTTAAGGGAATTTAATCATTATGAGTCGTGACAGATTTGTAGCACTGGAAAAGGAAGACTTCAGCTTTTTGGAAGGTAAGCCAGTGGGTGGCAAGAATGCAAATATATTCATGTTGCACTTCCACTTTTTAGTTTCACAAGGAAAAATGGTCTCTGAGCCTTTCTGGTTTTTGCATTTTGTTAAGAACTTCTAAATATATCTTTCTATGTGTATAAGCATGTGACAGAGTAGAGAATGGAAATATTTTTGTACCCTTTTCATATGGTTTCCTTTTCTTTCTTCAGTCAGAATGAGCAGTTGCTGTTCCAATGAGGGATCAGCAGAGGGGTTGTCTCCCCAAACCAATGGCTTTCTCATTATTTTGTATTCAGGGGCTTGCCCAAAATCAAAAGATCACTGGTGGAGAAAAAATGGGAACTTAGCATTAGTTCCTGGGTCACATTGTAGGCAGGCTTTCCACCACCAGATCACAACCTATTTTTTCCTGGATCTTCCCTCCTTGGAACCTGCCCCACAAGAGTGGGAGACAACTTGATAACCCATAACAATCTCAGCATCCACCAGCTACTAAGGGTTTAAACAGTGGCCCAGATGGATCAACTAACAGTCCTTATTTCATAGTCATCTATCCTCAAACAATGTGTGCAGAAGGACAGTAGGGAAGGTTGGAGCTGAAGACAAAGAACAAGACAGCAGAGTTGGCATTTGTATCTCTGCACCTTCAGTACGGCATTCATGGCATCTTACACTGGACACTGTACCAGACAGCATCAGGAAAACAGAAATTTATGTGATGGGAACCAATACATGAATGGAGGAACTGGACTAAAACCAGTTACATATTTCACTGGATAATGTCAATGATAAATTACCAAATTTGGTAACCATATTCTACAGAAGAATGAATCTTGTATGTGTCCAGAAGAGAAGATTTAAAGTGAAATGGGATACAACGCAGCAGGAAAGAATTCTAAAAGGCTGCCATTAGTAAAAATGCAGTTTGAATTTGTTGTCTAAGCAGAAACATTAAATTTTCCAGGGTATAAATAGAGTTGGTGAAGTTCTGTGTCAACAAAAGGGAAAAAATGGTTTAAGGTAAGTTAATAGAAAGGCCACAGTTCAGTGCCAATCATTTCAAGTCAGACTCTTCTGACTGCATGTCAAATGTATACAGACTGCTCTAGTTTCCAGCTAACGGGTTTGGGATTTTCCAGTGCTCTTTGCTGCTTGATCAGGAACACATGACACCACAGAAGTGTCAAAGGATATCACTGGCAATACCCCAGTAGCAAATCTTTCCTCTTTTCTTGCATGGTTCATTTACTTGTACACTCATATCAGTGGCAGATTCATTGCAAAACACATTTTTTATTTTTATGCCCTTTTTATGAAAGCTGTGAAGTTATATGCTTAAAAGACTTGGGCTAAAAATTATGTGAAAATGGATAACATTTACTTCTTCTAAGCTTGGTTTAGAGTAAGCAGTTCACATTTGTGAATATCCCTGAATAAAACGCATTTCTATTAAAATTTCTATTTACAAGCTATTACTAGATGTCTGATTTAAAAGAAATTTTTGAAAGATTAAATTTAAAATACCTGCTATCCTTATGCATATGAAGGGGTCCAACAATTCATGCAAGATGCATTAGGGAATACTGAAAAAAAGCTGACTGATGACTTGCTGATTTTCAACCTTTTTGTCAGCCTGAGGATTGATTGTCAACCTTTTTGTCAGCCTGAGGATTTCTTTGCAGAGGCTTTCTGCCCACTAATGTGTGTTTAGAATACTGGCACTATCAGAAGTGATCCAAGCTGGCAAAACAAAAAGGGCCAAACCTGAGCCCCTCCTTTTCTATGGAAGGAAAATTCCCATTGACATCAATGAGATTTTTACGTAACTACAAATTAGAGAAATTGCCCCCAAATGATGTTTCCAAAGGTGGCTTTACTCTTGGCATACAGCTGTATCTCATGAGCCAGAGCTCCAGGATGCTATTATTCTTCTTTCTATCATGAGTGAAATTACTAAGTGAGCCAAAGTGTAATACTTCTGCACTGAGAAGTGAGGCTAAAACGTGCACCGCATATTCCACATGTACATGCACGGCTTACAGTCGTGTCATTGTTCTCAGAAGGAAAGTTATAGTAACAGGCCACCATGCTCACTACAGTGAAATGAAGTAAATTCACAACAAAGCGTTATCAAAGCGATGTAACACCATAAAAGTCAGCAATGAAAGGACCTACGGTTAGATCCAAATGTACTTAGGCCTCTGAGAAGGGTTTGGTTTGAGTGTTTTTCAATTCAGCTCATTTTATCCCGTGAGTTCTTGACATAATATATAGCAATAGTTCTCTGAAAGTACAGATCAAGAGTCCAGGATGCCCCTGCTTCAGGAAATTAGCTGTATCTGCCTCTTTGTCTCTGGCCCAATGAAGCTTGTATCTCTTTTTTGCATTTGCTTTGACAAAATGGACTAAGTTCACTTCCCTCTGCTTCCCCATAGCCAAGGTTTAAGGCACTGGAGTGGGAGATACGAATCTTCATGTTTTTAAGATTAAGAGGGCTTGAATTCAGATTTCCTACATCTCCAGGATGAAGGCTCACAGCATTACAATATTATATAGAGGAGGATGGGGAGGGTGTCTGTATGGTTTAGCTTTATAAAGAAAATGGCACCCACAAACAAATTTTGTGAGGAATGCCTTTGTTAGCATATTTTGGGTAGGTCCTGCTCTCTAGAGGAAATCTTTCAGCATGTTTTGGTGAGTAAGTGGCTAATCTGGCCCCCGGGGGAGCTTATGCATGTCTGTCCAAGGCTACTTGAACAGTTTACTGGGGTAGTCTTCTCTCAAGTGCTCCATTTTTCTCCCTTGTCTTCTCTGACCCATGTACCAATGTGAAGTGCAAAATGGCATCAGCAGCTCAAAACAAAATTCAAAGATGAGTCCTTTGTTACCAGTAAAGCCATGAAGCCTTGGTGAGCCCATGCACATATATGTATACTCTTTATTTATTAAATTTTGCTCCATAAATGGGAAATGCTAAGCCACCGTGTCCTGTGCTGTGCCTGCCACATGAGGCCTTCCTTTTCAATATCCTCTGACACAGACCCTATAAAGCAACGTGTTCTAGGCTTTTCAATCTGCACACTGGCGAGCAAAGTGCCAAATGCAGGTTATGGAGAATGCAGCCTTGTTGAGTGACAAGATTGCTGAGCAATTACATATGGGTTTTCTTCTGATCTTCACTTCCTCTGGCATCACCAGCTAGAATAACATTAAAATAAAAGTATGGATCAAAAGTATGAAAGAAATGGAAAAGTAAGAATTCTTTTCAAAGGTTATTGAAAATTCACCTTGAAAATGTGGGGACTTGAATACCAGAATGGGTATCAGAAATAGCTTATGAGTCAGAAATCCTGTAAGGAACAGAACCTTAGCAATCCCTTTTTATGTTCCTTTACTGTCTCCAGTGGTCAGTGTTGATATTTGCTGAGCTGGTCTCAAGTTGTGCGTGATAAAGATCTGACAGGCCAGTGAAATGCTTACAGTATGGCCCATCCACATGCCAGTCAGCTGCCTGGGAGCTGCCATTTTGGTGGCCTCTTAGTCTCCATTTTAGTAATCACAATATATCATTATGGGTTAAAACATGGCATTCTATTCATTTTAGCAGTTGAATGGGCTGGTGCCACAGTAATGCTGGCATCTTCCAGGTCAGGAAGCAGACCCTATTGGCACAGTCCAAAGGCCAAACACACATCTCCCACACAAACATGTTCATCATTACTGTTTGGCCATCCTTGAAGAGAAGTCCAGTGAGACTCTCTGTCACTCCTCACAGTTTTATGTCGTCATCAAACTTAGTGAGGGTACATTCTGCACCATCATCTGGATCCCTAACAAAGATCTTATCATCTTAGGGTGTAAAAGCCTTGCAGTTTTTCAAACTGTGACCTGATTTTGATGTTCTGTTGGTGAGTTCTCAACAATGGCTCAGGTTTAAAATAAGTTGCCAGTTAAAGTTAGGTATCTGCCAAAGAGAAAAAGCAATTAGTATGTAGAGTTATGTTTTTAAAATTGATGCAGAACTTTCCCTGACATTGAAATGAACATCAGAAGTGTTGCCAACTAATGTGATCAAATTGCCTCCTAAAGATGAAGTAACAACACGTGTTTCACCTTCACCATGCTTCTTTCACAACATGTTTCTTGCAGGCAAACAACTTTTGTCAGCCTTCTGGAGCCAATGAGCTTATACTGCAGCAGGCCTGGGTGACAGCCAGAAAGTGATTGTCTTCAGAGGATTATGGGTAATGCCTTACTAATTAACTATAATGGTAACCTGGTAATGTTTAATAGTGGGTTAGGCATTGCTTTCCCCTCTCTCAGATGTTATCCGTTCAAGGAGAAAAAATATTTTTAAGGTGATTTCACTTATGGTTTCAACATATTCCAAATGAACAATCTTTGTTCTCCCACAAATGGTATTGTGTTGGATAACACAGTTGACAAGGTTTCATAAATCCTTCTCCAAGTTCAGTTTAATTGCAATTCAATATTATTTTGTTTCTATTAACCCAGGTAAATAAATAGAGTGAACTGGCAATTTCGATCTGTGATCTATGGCACAATCCCCAATGTACTGGCACACACTAAATTCTTGCAGACCACAAATCTGCAAGAAACATGTTTACATCTTCCAACAAAATGTCATCAAAGCTCTGAAGAAATCCATATTTATAGTTCACATGGTGCACTACAGCTTTGCATTAGAAGCAGGCAGACTCTAAAGCAGCAGGTTTGAAATGAGGAGAAGATTCCTCCTTTGAACCTTGCTCTTTCCAAGCACTAGAATTGTAACATACTTAAACTAATTTATTCTTTAAGTAACTTGTCCCAGACATCACTCTTTGATGATATTAAGCTAGATAGTCTGGCCTTATGTGGTAGTTATCTCTTCTTAAGATCTCTTTAGGTAAGATTCTCTTCATCTCCCTTTGGATAAGGGTTTCTAAAGTGAAGAAATCTACACCTGATGTTGTCACCAGAGGCTCTCATGTTCAGAATCAGGCGTTTTTAGGACATGATTCATCCAAACTAGTTTAGACACTGTTGTGGTTTAACTCCAGCCAGCAGCCAAGCACCACACAGCCACTTGCTCACTCCCCTAAGAGCAGCACTGATGATGGGTAAAAGATAGAAAACTTATTAATTGAGATAAAGACAGTTTAACAGGGAAAGCAAAAGGCATGCACACAAGCAAAGCAAAATAAGCAATTAATTCACTGCTTCCCATGGGCAGGCAGGTGTTCAGCCAGTTCATCACCAGGAGAGCAGGGCCCCATCACACATAATGATGACTTGGGAAGACAAAGGCCATCACTCCAAACGTGTTAGCACCCCCTTCCTCCTTCTTCCCCCAGCTTTATATATGGAGAATGATGTTGTATGGTATGGAATATCCCTTTGGTCATTTGGGGTCACCTGTCCCAGCTGTGTCTCCTCCCAATTTCCCATGCACCCCTAACTTCATTGCCAGTGTGGCAGTACAAAAAGCAGAAAAGGCCTTGGCCCTGTGTAAGCCCTGCTCAGCAATAACAAAAACATCTCTATATTATAAACCCTGTGTTCAGCACAAATCCAAAACACAGCCCATACTAGCCACTGAGGAAAATTAACTCTACCCCGCCCCAAACCAGCAAAGACACCTACCTCAGAATGAGATTATTCATACTTTACAAATGTTTGTTTCTCTCCATTGACTACTAAGGCAGCCAGAAGTGATTATTTTTATTGTAGATGTTTATATTTAGTCAGACGAATTTCATCTACTTTTTTTTCCTCTACTACTATTAGAATAAAACTGGTTAAGAGTGCAGCAGAGCAGAAACAAGCCCAATTAAGCACTGTAGATGCACATTCATGACAATTACCCAAACCACATTCTGAACTATGATTTCCAGGGATTCAGAAGAGAGGCAAATGGGATCACATGGCAGTACAATTCTCGTTATGATTGAACCATGCTAGGCAGCTAAGTACTGTACAGCTGCTCAGTCACACCCCCACAGCAGGATAGAGGGGAGAATCAGAAGGGCAAAAGTGAGAAAACACATCTTGAGGTAGACAGTTTAATTATTTGAAAAAATGGAGGGAAAAATTGACAACCAGAAAACATATGATGCAAAAGAAAAATAATTGATCACCACCAACCTACTGATGTTCAGCTAGTTCTCTAGTAATGGTAACTGCTACTAAACCTCCATCCCCCAGTTTTTATTGCTGAGGGCAACGCCATATGGTCTGGTATATCCCTTTGGTCAGTTGGGGTTGGCTGTCCCAGCTGTGTCCCCTCCCAACTTCTTGCACATTCCCAGACCATTGCTGGGGCAGTCTGAGAAGCAGAAAAGGTCTTGACCCTCTGTAATCACTCAACAGTAACTGAAACACCCCCATGTTACCAACAATGGTTTCATCTCAAATCCCAAACATAGCCCCCCACAATCTTCTATGAATAAATTTGAATCTTCCCCAGCCAAGCTCAGTACAAATCAGAATAAGGAAAACCTCCAATAGGTAATCTGTAGATACCATCTCCACAATGTTATAGAGAAATTTTTTAACTCCACTCCTGGTTAGGATACCTATGGTATAAGGAAGTCCTTCCTAGGATTACTCCAACAGGTATTGGTTAAAGGATGAGAGCAGTCCATTTTGGCAAAACCTGTCAACTAGCACTGGTGGCAAGTTGAATTTTTATATAGATATAATATTTTACATATATATGTAAATATATATATATAAAAATATATATAAAATACCTAAAATGCAGAAAAGTGAGTAGTCTTTCTTGCTGTCAATTCAGGCAGATACCTCCCAGAACTTGCTTTTCACCTGGTAACTACAAGTAACACTACCTGCACATACATTGTCAACATACAGGGAGAGATCTGTCCAAACATTTTATCGTGCACATTTAAATCCAAACAATAAAAATTTCCCAGGTGGTAGACTATCCTCTGTTTTAAGCACAACACTCTACTAAAAAATCATTAAGCTTCTGCTTAAAAACACAGCAATAAGGTCAGGTACGCAGAATTTCCACCTTCAGTGGTGGTTCAAATTTCTCCTCTGCCTGAGTTTAAGGCAAAAAAGATGTGCTGTTTCTTCTGGTTTGGATTAAAAAATGAAAACCAAATATTTTTCATGGAGTCTTACAGAGTTTTTTGCCTTCCTGAATCACATTGCATCTTGATTTCTCCACTCTTTTGTTTGGGTGGGAGACCTAAATGGAACTCACTAGCACAACCTTTGGCATCTCTGAAGCCTTGGCAATCTGTTTAGGCAAAATAGGTCAATGGGGTGGAGAGAGCTCCCAGAGCTTAAAACTGTTCTTGAAAGTTGAAACTTCACCAGCTATTTCTATCAACATGTAGGCTAAGATCAGAGTCACATGAAGCATAAGAAAAACCTGGCTTGCCAATGTCCAAAGAGGTCAGAAACCCTGAATTGGAGAGAGGTGGAGGAAAGGCTTTGCCTGTTGCAGCCCCAAAACAAACTTTAAAAGGTTTAAAAGGAGGAACTATAAATGATAAGGAGTGTGTTCTGGACTGTAGTGTTGGCTGCACCACTAGAAGCAGAGAGACAAAGGCAGAAGAGGTGTGGCTGAACCCTGTAGACATGTATGATGTGACTCCAATGTTTATGGAAAGAGAACCACAGCCAAATATTTGGAACCTGATGAGCATCCTCAGCTGCAAATAGCAGTTATTTCAACAAGTAAATGGCCTTCATAGTAGACTCTCTGGACCTTAGGCTCTTCTGTGTCTTGTCTTAGTTCCTCATGTAGAATCTTCTGCCAACCACGGACACTTGGAAAAAACATGGCACAAATGCTTTCAATACATCACACTAAGAAATTTCCAGAGGAAAGGCAGTAGGAGTCAAACAGACAGCCTACTCCTTTCTCCATCTTTAATATTATTCTTACATTAAATCTACATGAAAAATTCTTTTTTGTGCAAATTACTATTTCAGTATTTACATGCTACAAGGTAGCAATAAACCAAATCATCACTTATGTCAGCAAAATAGCACCTGAGAGTAAATGACATCTGAGTAAACTTGTTCCTATAGTGTCATTCATCTCAAATGCCTCTTAGTTTAAATGAGTAGAATAAGAGCCATAAGACCACTACTCAAACTTCTTCTAACCAATTCATGTCATATCAGTGTCATCAAAAAAATTCTTTCTACATAAACCCACAATCTTTGTTCATCAGACATTGTGTGGCCACATGATGCTTTAGTTTCATACAATTTTCTAAAAATTATAACATTTAGATATTCAAGTAGCAAACTACTTTAACCAAGGAGAAAAACAGATTAATTTAAATATTTAAGTTTTAAATTACTGGGACACTGGAAAACACGGGACACTGATATCTGTCTACATATAAATGCAAGTGTGTGTTTGAAAGCACATATTAATAGTTAAAAGGAATAATTATGGGAGGGTCATTTTTTTTTTTAATGGCACACGGCTACATATTCATACAGAATTTGGGATGTTCATGGGCACTATAGAATGAAGAAACTGACATTGCTGGTATTGTTTATATTTTCAATATCATACAACATAAACATTTCCTCTTTTATTTTAAAATCTCCGGTGCTTTTTTCTAGAATCCTGCTGAGTTTATACACTCCAAGACTTAACTTAGTTCATCTCATTTGGTTGACTCATGATTTCAGTGCTGTCATGTGTATGGAATTTTGTACTGGCTGCACACGTTTATATAAATGGAATTACATTTTTAAACTAGCAATATTCCACTAAATTATGTGAAAAATCCTAGTACAAAAATAGCTGTTTGAGTACATGTGTCTAAAAGTCCCAGAGCATGAAAAGTGGCTAACCTACCAATATATAGGCACATACCAATTTTGTGTACTCAATATATTTGCATTAAAAGTCAGATTTTCCACTCTAACTAGTCTATATTTGAAAATGGTACAGAAAAGGACTAAAAAAACCTGATTGTAATTCCTTAATCCCAGGAAATGTGTATTTAGAAATAAGTACTTTTATTTTCTGCTGAATGAAGAGCCTCAGCAAACATACCTCAGTGTTAGTCTGCTCCACTGTTCAGGTGTGGCAAATGGCTTTCATTTATTTCAAGGGTGAAAACATGACCAATGCTCAAAATGTTTCCACAATGCCATGATCTTTCTTTAGGCAGAGGATTTCACTGCAGCAGTAAAGCCTCTGCTGGTTGCTCCAATAATTTTGAAATCACTTTATACTACATAAGCAGACAGAAGGATTTAGACAGGCCTGTCTGAGGTAAAGCATTGAATGACAGAGTGAGCAGAGGACAGATGTTACTGGGAGAGAAGGAGACATATTCTAAGCTGGCATAAGCCATTCCAAAAGCTACACTCATTTAAATTACCACAGGATCTAATATTTAGTCCATTTAAAAAATGGAAAACTTAATCAACTGAATTCTTGCACAACATGTTGTGATCAGATTGTAAAAAAATAAAATGCAATTTAGGGAATGTGGTCCCCAAGACTGAATCATATTGTAAGCACAGGAATGGATGTAGCTGTTACTTTTAACAGCATGCAAGACACAGATGATGTGCTGTATCATGCCACAGGAGAGATGCCTGGTTCCAGTCACAGGTTCTGATGCAGGGTTTCACTGGCCTCCATTACAGCACTGGAAAGGATTTTTTTTCCTGAGTGGAAGAGACAGGAAAAACTAATGATTTCATGCAAATGCAAGAGAAATTCTAAGGAGTTTCAGCCAAAAATGGCAACTAGATTCTTTTGGTAAGACCAGCTGGGCCAGTTTGGCCTTAGAGCAATGACTGATTGTTCTAAACTTTTTAAAAGGTATTTTCAGCACTAAAACCAACACAAGTATTACTGTTCTTCCATTCTAGACATTGCTGTCAAAAATGGGCATCTTTTAAACGTAAATCTGAAGTCTGGTTGTTTAGTATGTTAGGTCCTGGGCAAAGCATTAGCACAGCCTATAGGCCTGGATTTCAAACGCTGTAAAACAGGCTACCCTAAGAAATGCACTCTCTCTCTCTCAAGGTCTCTCTAAGCAGATGTTGTACAGACTTCCAGCTGAGCTCTTTGGGAAGAGCTTAGTTCTACTTCAGTCTCTGTCCCCACTCTGCTGGGTGACTTTTGAGTACCTGTCTGCTCTTTCTCCAGCCAGAAAATAAATGCTGTGATGTTGATCTCCTTAGAACAGCTATGAAGCCACTGAAAGAATTACAACTAGTGCATTACAGAAAACCATTCACAACCCATAGTGCATTATTACTTTGCAATTGTCCCTTTTATTAGGATATTAGAACCTGGCTCTGTAAGAGTCCTTGAATTATATGACCATCACAGGTTTGCCTTCTTCTCTGCCTGCCCCAGAGAATGGAAATGCTAGGCAATAGTGGAATGGGGCTGCAGCTCAGGCAAGGCAGAAGCTGCATGTGCCCCCACACACAGTGCAGGCAGTGGCCTTCTGATGGGGGCAGGTCTGCAGCACCCAAGCAGGGCCATGGTGATGGCAGTGGTGACTGCCACAGCCTTGGCTTCTCTGGAGACACTGAGGGAAGGCAGCAGGACTGGACCGCACCCAGAGATTCTGTGGAGCCAAGGCTGGGCATAGGGTTGCTGGCAACAAGGCCACAGTCAGACCTGGGGCCCAGGCTCCGCCTGCCCTGAGTTTCACTTGGGCAGTGAAGCTGTGATTCTGGCTGACTGCTGGGGGACAGGAACACCTGGGTCACTGAGTCCCCTTCATGGCAAACATCTCCTATTTATTAAACTCCATCTTAAAAGATGCTAGTGTCCTGCCTCCTCTGTTGCACTAGGGGGGCTGCTCCACAATCTTGCACTTTTAGTCACCAAAACGTGTCTTCTCCTTCCCAGTTTGATTTGAACACAGTGTGTTTACCATGATATTCACTTTCAGTCTTCTTAAGTATTTATTTTAAATTCTCTCCTAAACAGAGTCTCAACTCCCCATCAATCTAACACCTCTCTTCTGTTTTGGGGAAGCTCACTACCCTGAGCATGGGTGAGGGCAGCTGCTCAGCCATGGATTGCTTCCCTTCCCCTCTCAACAGTAACTCACTACAACATGTCCTATGGTCACTTGTGTCCTCTTCAACTTTAGCATTGCAGGGTGGTCCTGTGATCAGCCAGTCTTCCTGATTCCTCTCAGCTTTAGGTTAACACTTCCATATCTTTTGATGTCTGTTGTCTTCAGCTAATGAATTCCTGTCTTATTTCAAAAACATTTGTACATTTTCCATATAACATACACCCATTTCTATCTAGCATTGTAATTTTCAGAGTATTAAAATGCTTCTCATATAACTGTCTGATCCTGTTGGACATTAGTAATACCTCTTCACCTTATGCCATCATGAAACCTCATGATCATCCTCCAGTGTACCACTTTTTCCAGTGAAAATGCTAAATAAAATCTGTCCCCAGATGTGCTGCATTGTTCTCTTCTCAGCACTGTTGGTGGTCGTAAAATTACCAATAGCATTTGCTCTCCATTATGTGTCAGGGAAATTAATGTCCCCAACACAATGCCTAGTAAAATTATTCCTATGTTAATGTTAAAGGGAACACTGACAACATGTGAAACTGATCCCCTATATCTGTTCATAAAATAATTTTCTTAATTCCTTTCCCAGATAGATTATTTTTGTCTTCTATGTATGCTCCTTTTTCTCATTGTTTTTCACCATTCTGCATCTAAATGTGTCATACCTGCCCTGTGCATTTAGTTTCTTCTCTGAATACTGCATACCCTTCAACAGTTATTTCTCAGTCTTTTTGGCTCTTCTATTATGCCTCTTTTTTTCTCTATAATACACATTTATGTAATGCATCCATTGTTCAGATTCCTCCACTTCGTTTTTGAGGTTCTTTATCTTACTTCTTTCAGTCTTCACCTGTTTCAATTTGTTCTTTCCATATAACTCTCTAGCTAGATTACATGAGTTTAGCTGCAGCATCCACTTACTTATTATTAATAATTTCTCTTTATTCCTTTTAGTGCTCTTTCGTTTTACAATAACTTTCTACCTTTTGACTGTATTTTTGCTACCCTTTACCTAATTTTACTGTTGCTGTGAAATAAAACAGAAGTTTTCTTTGGAGATTACATGAGGGCCTCAACCTTCTGACTGCATTTATTTGTTTAAAACTTTCCTTAGGAATTACTAACTTAATTCCATAAACTGGAACTGTTCCAGGAGCCCAGTTCTTTATGTTATCATTGCTTCTTTCTGTTTCACTAGAAAAGACAGCAGCGCTACTGAGGTTCCCTGCTTTGGCTGGTTTTATTTTTCCCACCATAAACACTTTTTGTCAATTTGTCTCTACTTCCATGCATTCCAGAGCCTAAAAACCAGTATGCCTTTTTGTTCTCTGGGTCTGTTTTGGTGTCAAGCCTATTGATTCTTTTTAGTGAGGAATACCAATCACACAATCCTGTCCATTTTCCATGAGGGTCTAAAGAGGGTTCTTACAATAGTTTGAAACTCATTTCATCTCATCTGTATTTATCTTTCAAAGCAGGTGTGTATTGTCTATTTTCTCCATTGGGTTCTAATCCACAGCTATCCTTCATACTCATACTTTATTTTCTTGCACCAGCACTCTCTTCCTGTCTTCTGTCTTCCTGTTCTGCCTTCCATGTTTTCTTTGCTGTAGCAGCTGTACTCCGTTACTCTATTTCTCTTCTGCTGGGTAGTCCTTCTTGATGGTGGATATTTCTTTGGATCTTCCTTTGAACCAAACTCTGTTTTTCACATCTGCATCATCAAAACTTATATGCACCTCTGCAATTACTTGTGCCACCTTCTCCTGTTCCATCATGTCCCATCCTTGATGTTGGATTCGACTTGGCTGCACTTCCAGTAGTCCCAGGTTCTCTTCTAGAAGGGTGAGTAACGTTTCAGCCAAAAGTACCTTCTGCCATAAATGCTCTAGAAGATAATACCAACCTTGCATTTCTAATGTGTGCTGAGAACCCAGAAAAACTGAGTTACTATTGACAGGCAAATTCTGAGCATGGAATACAGAAAAAGGAACAATGCTAAACTGAGACAAAGAACATACTAACATTACAGTGTTACACTGTTAAGAATCTGTGACATTTTTAGGAGGGAGTTTATTGAACATTGGAACACCCATCTTCAGGAATGTCCAAAGCCCCCTGCAGAACAGAAGTGGGAATCAAACAGTGCCAAAAAGCTCATCAACACCATGATACAACTATGAGATGTCTATTTTAGAAAGAGAAGTCATCCTACTAGGAAAAGAGAATAATCCTTGCCACATAGGTATACAGACACTGTATTTTTAGTATGTCTGGAATTCCCAAGAAAGTTAGTGGAAATTTCCAGCCAATAAGAAAGGCTCCTAGCTCCTTTTCCCAAAGGAAACTTGAGAATTATTTGGTAATGGGTAAATGTTATTAAAATATTCATTCTTAGTATTATTTTCTTTTCCCTAGTACAGCAAAAGTTATAATTACTTGGTGAGAAATCATAGCTGTGAATAGCTAGTTATTGTTGGCATCACACCCAAGCACCACAACATTTTTTCCCACCTACTGAGTAGCATAGCCGGCAAGTCCCTGAAAACTAATGACCTACACAGAAAGACGTTTTGACAATATTTTGGGAAGGCTGGAATGGCCTTTACTGCTAATATTGAGGGATAAGCAGCTATGCAGAACCAGAGAACTCCAGGAAAACCTGTGTAAGTGTAAGAATCAATCCTCTCCATCTTTCTTCATCCCAAGTGTAGAGGAATCAGTTGTTGGCTCCTGACTTCTAATGTGAGCTACTAAACTCCAGTCTAAACCTAATATTCTGGTAAAATGAAACACACTTAAAATCAAATTTCTGGTGAAAAGTGGTGAAGAAGAATGTTAAAGTGGTGGGGTTTTGTTTTTGTTTTGTTTTTTGTTTTGTTTTTTTGTTTCCCTATTTCTGTGTCTTTTTCTCTTACTAATCCAGAGTCTTTTGTTTTCACACACACACACAAGAATTTTTGAGTAGCAAATGTTATTTAACAAGGCATCAAGTTTTTGGGTTTTTTTTCTGTCAGGACCATATTCAGGAACTTGTTCTGCTTATAGCACAATACACCAATATTGCACAATATTGCACAGTAGTATTAACCTGTCCAACATTCTTTGTGTGAATAGAAAAGCTGCACTCAGTTAAAACACTCTTCACAGGAACTGTAATGGCACAGGAACTGAGCAGACAGATCTCTCTAAAAAGAGTGAAACAAGGAAATTACCTTCTTTAGAGAGAAATTGTTGCTACTTACATTGTTACATTGAACACTTTCTAAAAAACTCCTTTAGATAGTATTGATCATGTCAAAGAACTTCATTGGAAATTTAAGTATGCAGGTCTCATATTCTGGCAAAAATATTTCAAATTCAGTGGGCCTGTGCAAATCAGAATTTCTTTGTTTACCTAATACACACTTATACCTACAAAGCTGTAAATTACTCTATCAATTAGGAGGAAGAGGGGATCCAGGCCCAAAAAGTAAATACAGGAAGGATGTGGGAGTGTATGCACAATCTAAAATATTTTAATATTTTCTGAAATCTAATGAGTTCAAATAATTATGGAATTGGGAAACAAGTTATCAGTCTGTTTTCTGTCAGGAAAACAATTGCATCAAGAACACTCACTTGGAGCCCAATGCTGAGTAATAAACCACCCATGGAGTTTCCATTTTTGACTTCTTGCTTTTAGGGGGGTGTGTGAAATAAGCTGCAGATGACAGTCAAAAGCACAGACTTTGGTAGCTTCTTTCCAATGAATATATTTTCCTGGACACTTGCTGTTCTGTATTTTTACAGTGTGAAAGTAAAAAGAAACAGTTGTGCAGTTTTACTGAGGTTTCATTTGAAGGAATTGCATGATGGTTTCATTACTGAGATGGCAAGTACAGCTCAATCTAGTCAATATGGAATTTCCTTTTTCCATTCTCTAGATATAACAGGATACAACAGGCAGTGAAATGGGCACTTAGTCACTGGGTTTTTTTACAAATCTTTTTAATTCCCTTATTACCCAATCTTGCAGTTGTGAACTTGCCAACCTTTTTTCTTGCCCTAATTCCTGCAAAAGCAGGACTTAAATGTAAAATATAATTAAAATAACCTTTAGCTGCCTTCCATGGATTGCCATCCATAAAACTGGGAATCAAAAAAAAGTATTAATAAAAATAATAAGACATTTCTTCAAAGACACCATCTAATAGGCTAACTAAATGTGCTAACGATGGGCCTAGTTCAGGATACAATTACATCATTTTATTTCTCACAAGACTTACCAGAGCAAGAAACTGTCATTACAAAATGGGTATTCCTATATTCACCATTTGCCTTAACTACTGCAGGAAATAATTTTTGACTACTCTCTGAAGGGTATTCAGAAGTCTGGTCATGGTTCCCAAGAAAACACTCTGGCTGCATAGAGATAATCATGTCAAATTTGATTCAGAACCTTGGAATTACCTTTTTAGTGACTGAACATCTAGGGTACACAGGTCGGGTCCTCACACCTTGTCCTAGGATATCTGTCTCACCTTTTCCCCACTCTGAAGAAATCCCACATTTTTTATGTGGCCTTCTACTGTATGTTGTTCTATGAGAGTGTCACAGATGACCAAACAGTCCTCTAATTTTATATTCCAAGAGAATATCCATTTTCTATATTTGAGACATGCTTTTTCATCCACCCTCTCTTTCTGGAGTTAAGACTAGTAAGGTTTTTGTCTTACAAAAGCCTACCTTATGTAATCATATATTTGGATGAACTCCAGGTACTCATATGCAATAATACATACTGATGATGAATAACAGGATGAAAGAGGAAATATAAACACTTAGGAAAAGACTGAAAAATTACTTTACAGCAATTTTCTATTGGTCATTTTGGACCCTTTTGAAATACTGTGGAAACAGAATAGATAAAAATCAACCAAGACAAAAAAGCATTTATTTTTTCCAAATAAAACCAGCAGAATTTGACTGGTAACATTCAAACATGAGCAATATCAATGATGTTGTAAAAAATGTGTAATTTGTATCAGAAATGGTGTGGTCAGCAGGACCACAGCGGTGATGGTCCCCCTTGTACTCAGCACTGGTGAGGCCACAGCTCAAGTGCTGTATTCAGTTTTGGGCCCTTCATGACAAGACATTGAGGCGCTGGAGCCAGTCCAGAGAAAGGCAACAAAGCTGGAGAAGGGTGTATAACACAATTCTGATGAGGAGCAGCTGAGGGAACTGAGGTTGTTTAGTGCAGAGAAATGGAGGCACCTTATTGCTGTCTACAACTACCTGAAAGGAGACTGCAGCCGGGTGGTCACTCTGTTCTCCCAGGTAAGAACTGACAGGATGAGAGGAAATGGCCTCAATCTGCACCAGAGGAGGTTTAGGTTGGATACTAGGAAAGATTTCTCTATGGAAGGGGTGGTCAAGCATTGAAACAGCCTTCCCACAGAAGTGATTGAGTCACCATCCCTGAAAGTGTTCAAAAAACATGTAGATATGACACTTGAGGGCATGGTTTAGTGCTGAACATGGTGGTGGTGCTAGGTTAGTTGCTGGACTCAGTGATCTTAGAGGTCTTACCCAACCTTAACAATTCTATGATTCTATGATTTTTTTAATCCGAAAAAATCAGTCATCTTTTATGGGGAAATTGCATTTTTGACTTGGTACTGGATCCACAATGAAATATAATTACCAAATATAATTTTTTAAAAAATAGGTAACATAAACTTTCATTAGTGATGCTACCAGTGTCTAGATTTAGATTTCTTAATAAAGCTTTCATCCACTTTCTTCAGTACTGTCCCATGTCTTTCCTCCTTGAGCATTTGACTATGTTTTAAAACACACTATTTCCTCTGATGATTCAACAAATAGAGAAAAGACTAGACTAGACTAGACTAGACTAGACTAGACTAGGCTAGGCTAGAATAGACTGAGTTGGGAGCAACCCACAAGGATCATCGAGTCCAGCTCCTGGCCCTGCACAGAACCATCCCCAAGAGTCACACCCTCTGGGTGAAGAACCTTTTTCTAATATCCAACCTAAACCTGCTCTGACACAACTTCAGACCATTCCCTCAGGTCCTGTCTCTGATCACCACAGAGAAGAGATCAGTGCCTGCCCCTCCTCTTCCCTTCACAAGGAAGATGTACCTGCAAGGAGGTCTCCCCTCAGTCTCCTTACCTCCAGGATGAATAGACCAAGTCACCTCAGCCACTCCTCAGAATCCAACACTTGCCCTTGTTGAACTTCATATAGCTGGAGATCATCAAGTCCTCTAATTTGTCGAGGTGACCCTGCAGGGCCCTCTGTGACACGTTGTGACAGTTCAGTCAAGTCAGTTAACTGATTGCTCAGCACTGATATTATCAGCCAAATGATTCATCATAGATCCAGACTCGCATGCTTCAACGTAGAACACCATCTTCCAGTATTTCTAGGGAAACCTCACACAAGAAGGAACAAGACTTCATCTCTGATTCTGCCAGACTGTTCCCCCTTTCATACCTGTTTATGCTGTACTGTACCTCCTTTGGAACTGTATTTGTGCTAGTTCATTTCATGGTCAATTAAAATCTGCATATTCAATCAAATCTGTACAAACACATTGCTTTCATTATTCGTTTCACATCAATGATATGATCAGTAAGAGCTTCATCAGACAAAAGTATCAATGCATTCTCTAAATCAAAAGCAATTTTCAATTGTTTATATACCTTTTAGGCCATCTTTTTACTACTGGCAAGTTTTTGTATGTTTGATTCTAAAGACAGGTAATGTATGTGAGGGTTCAGGTATGTTTCACACACTCCAAATATATTCTGAAAAACAGAGGTACTGAATTTTTTCCTCTTTCATTTGCCTGCAGCCTCCTCTTCTCAATCTCTTGCCTTCATACATTTTTTATTAGTGCTGTAATTTAAATATAAAATGAGCTTCCCATTCACCTAGGCTAATCAGATCTGACTACATATGAATGATATTTGGGATTATGCCCTGCATGAGGACATTCACTGTCTCCCTGAGGTCATAATTTTGCTGTTGAGACTTATGATCAGGAAGACTAATCAGTCTTGTGATGAACATTTTTCATTTTTATGAGATTATTTTTTTCTCCAGGTGTTGAAACTAGAAGTACAACTCTCTGTTTTATATACATTTGATGGATAATTTCTTATTTTCTTTTCCTTACTCCACTTCAGGGCCAAGAAGTGTGTTCTAAGAAAAGAAAGAAAAAATTGAAGCCTTTTAACTGTGTGACACACGTAAAGCAAGAGCATAAGTTCACAAAATTTCACAATGGTAGCTCAGAAAAATCTTCAACAGTATGTGAAGTGTGAGAGTTTCTTGCCTGGCTACTCCCTCAGGCAGCCTACATTGAGAAATACTTGAAGAATCAAATCTTTTTCAAGATCTTGAAAAACAGTTTGTATTGTCTTCCTATGACCTGTAGACTCTGAAAACAGACATAGGAGCTACATAGTGGTTGGTCTTGATATATTTTCTTAACAAATTTCTTTTCCTTTGTTATCATGAGTCCCAACATCAGTGTCCTCTTCCTCCATCTTTTACAATGAGAAATACACCTATTGCATAAGGTACTGAGGGGAAAGGGCTTGAATTGATAGTACACTTTCACATCCTAGGATTTTAATGGCTTTTCAGCACAGAAAGACCCCACGGCAATAAAGTTCTGAATTCATGCTGAATTTTAAGCAGATGTCTGTTATCATGGCTTAGCACAATACATAACTATGCACTGAAACATATATTGGACTGGTTCCTAGCAGTGACAAGGTTTACATGCTTGAAGTGCAATCTGCTCACATGCTGCACTGAATCTCGTATACTTATCTGGGGAAAGTAAAATACTATTTCACTATGCCCCCCGAAGCATCACTGGCAAAGAAAAGTAGGATATTTAGCATATGTGAGCATCTGTGCCAGCATCTTCTCAGGGAATAGAGTGTATAAAAAGTTTTCCCTTATATTGACTTAACAAGCAGGAGCCATAGCCATGGACCATGACTATAGAAAGACAGTCTCAACTCCAAAGACTTTACCCTAAAAGAAAGAGAAAAGTGATAGAGATGAAAAAAGGCCAGAAAATATTTCAAATAGTGATAGAAAGTGAGATAATTCTTTGTCTGCTATGCAGTTATGCTATGCAGTATAACCCCTGATTTTTTTTGCAGACCTCAGCAAGGAAACATTGAGAAGAGACATCTGAAAGATAAAACATGGAGTGGCTTTGCAGGTTTTACAGGGAGCTCTTCCCAACTTGACAAACTTTCATTAGAAACATTAACAACTGGAAAAGTACTTT
Source organism: Hafferia zeledoni (assembly GCA_035583235.1). Taxonomy (NCBI): domain Eukaryota; kingdom Metazoa; phylum Chordata; class Aves; order Passeriformes; family Thamnophilidae; genus Hafferia; species Hafferia zeledoni. The sequence continues at coordinate 35,121,302 of JAWWEV010000043.1, forward strand.
GCAGTGAAATTATGTAGGATGATCACCAAATACTCTACTTTCTTTCCTGATTATCTATTAAAACGTTGATAGTCAGCCCTATACAAGACTTAAATTTTACTACAATCATATGGGAAATCATCAGAGAGGAAGAAATAATTTATAAAATCTGGTAATATTCAGTTCCTGAATATTTCAGCAACTTCCTTAATGTTTTCATGTTTTCATCATTTGATAATTTTCATTTACCTCTCCTTTGCTCTGTAGTCTCAAATAAAAAATCTGAAGTTCTACTCCTAATCAAGTAATCTGGCATTACTTTTGCTTTCAATATTTTAAAGTGTAACTCAGCATGACGTTTATTGTACCAAAATTTACAGAAGTTGCCTATAGAACTTGTATTCTTCACTATTCAATTAATTGAGCAGAAAAAATTTGTTTGCTTCTAGGCCTGTTAATACAGGCTGAATTCAGTGTCAGAAAGCAAACAGCTAAAACTGACTTCAAGCTATTAAATGTTTACAGTAAAAAATTAACACTCTTTGTTATTTCCAGAAATAATAAAAGTTCTTTTTGTGTACATTTTTAATTACAAGCCAGAATCTAATTTTTAAAAATATTTTAAAACTGTAGTCATCTCTATTTCAATTATCTCTAGGTTTATATTGTGAAGTACAGCTTGATGTGTTTTTCTTTTATACATGTGATTTACAAACATGCCACATCATCTCCATGCTCTTTGTTTTAAAGTAATTTATAGTTTTATAGCTCATACTTACAAAGTTATGCCAGTAGAAGTGGCTTTCAGCAAAGGTCTTAATCCTGTCCAAACTTAGCATGAAAGTCAGTTAAAGACAGAGGAGCTCAATGGTTTCTAACATTTATGTATTTAAAGGTAGTGAATATGCAAATGTTCCTCTCCTGGAAAATGTTGTTGCATAAAATTAGCTGACAGAAAGGATGTGTAACAGGTCCCCTGTTTTCATCCTTGGTTACATCTGTAGTCTGTGGTTTCATGTCCAGTTGCTTTATTAGATACAGAGTATGATCCATGTGCATGTTAATATGAATTTTGATAATACCAGGGCTTATTCTGAAACGTTCAGTTGGATTTTGCTTTAATAAGAAAGACAGAGGAAAAAAAAAATCAAGAATATCAAGAGTTGGCACAAGAAGAACAAGAAGAATCTTGATCACATAATGGCAACTAACTCAAATACTTATACATTCCTAAGGATTACGGTAGAGGAAATTATTTGGGACCAAGGGATCTTAGAATGGGTGAGATTTTATCATCATTAGTGCATATTATCCTCAATAAGAACAGCAGGATTTAGCCAAATATAAAGAATCTCTCACAATGTTTTTTTAGCAAAATGTGGTAATTTTGAAAGGAGGAAAAAAAAAAAAAGCTTTGTATACCCAGGCAGTTTTGAAGATAGTAATCTCCATCCCAAAATCAACTTTTAAAGTGTATGGAAAGATGGAATGCAGAGGCTGACAGAAAAGATTTACAAGCTTAAACAGGAAAGTAAACGAATCAATGCAAGAAAAGCAAGGCAATTTCCACTGACTGATCACTATAGTCTAATTAGAGCAACAACATTGTATCCAGTTCCCTCACCTAACATCCACTGAGGCATAACGACCTAAAAGAAATCACCAAGAGGGTAGGAAAGCAATGCACAATGGAAAGTTCCACAAAATGTTCCTGCTGCAAATGGCTTACAGGGATGCTCAGAAGTGGACACTTTGCATGTATTTTGGAATAAATACATCTGAATTAGAGTCAAGGATGTCTGTGTTGAATGACTTTGACAGTAATAAAGTGCTTAGTAATTTTACATTTAACATAGAAAATTATTTCCAAAGTATTGGACAGCAGCTCAAAATTATAGCCACTTTTGGAGCTGTCTGACTAATGTACATGTCTCACAGTGTATAATGCCAGCAAAGGTGTTATTTTGAAGTTAAGTCTTTGTTGTGACTGTTTACCATTTTAATTGCATGGGAAAGTTGTATTGTTTTTCCAGAATCTGTTGCTTGGCATGAGGAATAATGACTCCCTCAATCATGCGTTACATTTCTACAAGTGAAGGGCCTAACCCATGTCGTGTCTTAGAGCTCCAGTTTGGTGTCCTAAAGAATACCATATTTTATGAGTCTAACCTTGTCATTGTCATTCATGGTGATAGGAAATAACATATTTAAGAAGAAATGTACAGATGCTGAACCATGGACACAGACAATACAGTGGCATTTGGCTCATAGTGAGCTGGGTGGTTAGCTCTGTCTCCTTGTCCAGTGTGTATTTCTCACTTCCATGTAACAGTCTTTTTATTTCCAGAAGCCCTTTTAATGGCTATTCCCCCACTTTTTGTGTGTAACATATGGTATGTTTTCTTTGAGTTGATGCTGCTTTCCTAGGGAAAACGTTGGGTTTAGGCACAGATCATGCAGGTGTAAGTTCGCACAGATCATATGGCAAAAATTGCAGGGAGTGTCAGGACACTCTTAGGCTTATTGTTTACCTTCTTTGTATTCTCAGGAGTTGGGGCAGTGAGAAATATCTGGGCAGAGAAAACTACCTTATTTCCTCTGCCAGTAAAGAGACCTGTAAAAGCTCTACCACTCCTATCTGGCTCAGCTCACTTCCTCTCTCCTTTGGAGCAGCAAACAGCAAAGGTGTCTACTTTTCTGGGGTACTCTGGGCAGTGTGGCAAAAGGCATTCCAAGCCAATTCTTGCCTTGTTATGCTGTTAATTATATTTTGGCATCCTCTCATTTTCCATTCCATCTGTTTCCAGAGCCTGTAGTTTGTGGTCAGTTTTTGGCCACTGGTCTAAGCGTGCCTGCCTATACAGAGCTAGCCTGCAGCTACAGTTCATGAAGAGGTGGAGTTCAGATAGCAGCAGCTTGCTATGTCTTCAAGTTGCACTGCCATGTAGTAAATCAGCTTTTACAATGGAAAAAGTATATAGGATTTCATTTTGAAAGCAAGATTTCTGTCTCTACATGGCATATAGTTCTTGCTATTCTAGCCTTAACATAATTTTATAGTAACTTACTCTATTTTTTCAATTCACATAGAAATAAATTACTTGTTAAGGACCTACTAATTAATTTCATTAATGAGGCTTATTGTTTTTAATGGTAGAAATTTACTAATAAGCAATATCAAATTATCTTAATTTAACTATTAATTATATTTATAATTTTATTATTAATAATTATAATTATAAATACTCACATCATTACTAATTTTTAATTATGTATGCATAAAATAGTGAAAGACATAACCATATATGTCCTGCATATACATATGCATATGCACATACAAAAGACACTGATAAATATATATTACTAATTGGTACATAAAGATATCAGCAGTTTTGGATCCTTATTTTGTCACCGGTAGAGTCAATTTCTATCAAAGCCAAGAAAAACCCCTCTGTATCTAAGCTGGTATTTTACTTATCACATCCTCTGGCAAATAGCCTTCCACTTAATATAGGAATAACATGTAGAAGTAGGGTCAACCACTTCTACAGGCTGATCTTTTTTGCTTCATAAATAACTTGTTTAATATGACTACATACAAGGATAGAGACATTTAGGAATGAAGACAGTAAGTTGAATTGAGAAGAACAGGGATACTATCTTAAACCACAGCATCACTGGAAAACTTGTCAAAATCATGATTATTGAATAGTATTTGTTTCCAATGTGGTATGGACAGAGAAGATAGTCCTTGAATACAGGGATGTGTAACAGTGTCAGGAGTGGTAACTTCTTAGTAATACAGTATTAATGGATCACTGCAGACATGCACTGCTGTCTGCATTTCTAAAGGAATCTTGATGGCAGAATGTGAGAAAAGAGCTACAGTAACTGCAAATGGGAATAACAGTGAGAGAGTGACAGAAGCTCTATTCATAGTTAATTATGAAAGTGACTGGATCTAAACATGCTACAAGTAGTCATGTGGGGAAGAGATTTTTGATAACAAATAGATTTTTAACAGAACTAAGGAAGGCATAATAAGACCCAAAGGTTATACTTAAAATGGTGAATGGAGTTTTCTAGCCATACAGTATTCTGATAAACAGAAATCAGGCTTCTCATAATCTCTGTTTCCAGCTGATAAATTCTCAGTTTACAAGAAAATTTTATATTTTCTCTGTAGTACCTTTCTGAAATGCTTTGCAGTTCTTACAGCTGAATCTCATGTCTAGTTCCCCAAAACCTCAAGGCAATGCAGCTATTGTCATTGATTGTCATGGTTATCTGAGTTTCCTAATACTGTACTATCAGGAAGCTTCAGTCCCACTTTTATTTTATGACTATCAGTGGAAAGATTTCTCTTAATGCAGCTTCTTAAGGCTCAGTCCTAACCATGTACCCATGCCACAGCCTAATTGTTCCTTTTTCAATATTGTCTTAAATCACCCACCATGGTCATCTCACAGTTGTGTTCTTAAATTCCACTTTTTTCAAACAAGTAAGCAATTTTATTTTCAGCAGCATAATGAGTGCATTATTAAAGGACACACAGAATATACCCCCTTTATTTCCTTTCTCTTTAAAATAAAGCCATGCTATTTTAAAAAACAAAAAGAGAAACAAAAAAACCAATCAAACAAAAAAACCCCAGTCCACTGATCAAGTTAGTTTGGCATAACCTGCTTTGCTAAACCAATACTCCACTTCCCTACTATCTGTAGCTTTAATGATCTTTTCCTTCAAAGCCTGTTTTAAAATTACATGTATTACTGAGCCAGACTCACAAGTCTGCAGTTTCACACAGCAGTTTTCTCTTCTTACACAAACACACACAAAGCACTTGTATTCGGATCCAGTACTATCACTAGTTCAGTGAACTTGATTTAAAATAGCTGTTACTAGATCTGTATGTTGGTGCAAATTCTCAGGGGACAGCCACTATTGGGTTTGTTCCTCTTCTGACAAAATCACCTGTAATTTTGTTTTTACTTCTGTTACAGTTATTTCCATTATTTCTTTCCCATTTATACTTCATTTTACTCCTGTAGCTAGTAATAGTCACCATACTGAAAAGCAGAGCAAATTACTTTCTCATTTTGTGTCAATAGCAATGGTTTCTTTAACCCTTTTGCCATTCAGCTCATTATCTAAGGTCTTTAGCTTCTGTCTTCATCCCTATGTATCTCTACCTTGGTGTTTAGAGCATCAACACAGTGAAATTCTGCTGCAGAGTAATCATTTTTCTAACCTATAGTTTGTCAGCTGCTTCTCTGTGGTCATCTATGCCCATCTGGTGGTTAAATGCAAGGCAGCTGATTATCTTCAGAGAGGTTTGAACTAATGTGTTTTTTCATGATTGAGGTGTGTTCACAGATAATTTCTGTGCTTCAAATGAGAGGTTGTCACTTGTAGAGCTGTTGCTATTCACTAAAGGCATGTTCTGTATTAAAAACTTACCAAAAACTCTCATCTTTTGAAATCCTAAGTCCACTTACAGGTCTGAATCTCAGCATCCTTCTAATTGAATTTCCAGTTCCCCCAGTCTAAGGTTATTTTCTATAATGTCTTCCTTAAATGCAGACTGCTCCGACTACTTATGAGCTTATGAGTTTTTCTAGTGCTCTCCAGTTGTGTCATAAATAGTTGGTGAAGAAATGTGTGCTCTGAAACGGCACAGAGACTGAACTTTGTCTTCAGAATGGGGTTTCCTAAAATGCAACTGCCAAATAAAAGTCTGTCACAATCACATACTCTTACTGAAATGTCTTTCTCTAGTATAAGCAATGCACCAGATTATTTGAGTAAGCAATTATATTTTTCTGCAAGTAAGAGTGAAGAAAAGCACGATTCCTTCCACTTTTATTTAAAACTATGAGAAATAGGGAAAAAACCCAAATCCTCAGGCTGCTGGGAAAATGGTTGAGTTATATTCAGTTTTCTAAGTGTTTTGACCCCAGCAGTGATCAGGAAGTATCACATTGCACTGAATATAGAAGACAACTCATACTCCAGTCTAGAAGGTGCCTCCTTCTAGCAATTACTCCCTTTGTCACCTTTGCATGTTTATGTGTGAAATCTCTGGAATCCAAAAGTTGTAAGTTTTTGACTGGAATTCTGGTGTCTTATTATTATATCTTTATGCGATCTCTCTGTCTTTCTTTTAAGTGATGTGATTCCAGCACAAAAGCTGACCAAACTTTCTACACTTTTTGACTGTGAAAGGTGAAACACATATTTTAGGCTGCAATCTTTAAGCATAACCTTGATACTGACTCCTGTTTATTTCCAGAACTAAAAGGATTTTCAAGAAAATTAACTATAAAATTTTATAAGTTGCCTCTCAGTTATTGACTAATACTCTCTCCAGGCATGTGTTTTCTCATACTTTGACAAAAGTACCTACCTGAGTGAAACCATGACCCTTTGGATGTCAAAGGCAAAACTCAATTTCATGACTGAATTTTACCCTCTGGATTATATTTTCAAAATATACATTTAAACAGAATAAAATGTCCTGTAAATCCCACGCCAACACCACCAGCACCACACATAGTAGGACATTTTTGCATAGGCATGAAGAATCCTGGTACCACCCTTCCTGTGGTTTTGCTTTTTCTGTACATAGGCATTTAGTTTCAAATTTGGGGAGAAAATATTTATACACCCATCTACATAGGATGTATATCCCTGCTGGTGCAATATAAACAACATCAGTAATAAATAATAATAAAATGCTTCTTTTGCTTCTTACATTGCCTCTATATTAGCACTAACCAATGATGTATTGATTTTACATTTCTTAAGTTTTTTCTGTTTTGAAGTCCTTGGTAGTGAGGGCCTTTATTATAGCAGAGTGGTTCTTGATCCTCATCATAGTGGGTCTGTTCTCAACACCGGTAGCCTTTCGGGCACTCTCACCAGAGTGAAGTGCTCATGAGATATTTAACAATGTGGTGAGTAAAACACATTTAGAATTTGTTTTTCTCCATTATATTGCACATCACTCTAAACACCAGAAAATACAAACCATAAAGACTTTGGATTTTTAATGGACATTGTATTGTTTCTATATATTGTTTCTATAATAGACATTTTTCATGAGAACAGATTTTTTCTTTGCCATGTTAGGTTGAAGGATTTGTTTTGATCAGAATTCACTCTTGATTTGACTGACTGAAGAGCTATACTTACCAAAAATTCTCATTGGCTTGGCTCACCAGGATGTCAGAAACACAAACCTTCTTCAACACATTATACATTCCACTTACTATAGCTAAAGAATAATAAAAACTATATGTTAATGAAATTCAGAGAGGAAAAACTACAGGTTTCAACAGAAGGATCACATAAAGATAGCCCCAGAGAATCAGAAATGATGGACCAGTGTTCTTTCTCCAGTCTTTTTTTGATAGAATCCTTCTACTTAGCAACAAAGTCTTTATTCTATCAAAATTATTTATTTACTATGCTTCTTTAAGAAAAACAGCATTTGAAAATTATTCTAAAATAACCTTTTGTGGTAAAAGACCTGCACAAAACTAGACGTGAGCCACAGGCACAAGAGCTTTTGGCATAGACAGAGAATAATTACAGGAACAGCACTGAAATGATTATTTGCCTCTTGAGAAAACTTGTCCCTTGCAAGCATAGATAACCCTCACCAGAGCTAAATGATAGAAATGTTTATTTAATATACAATCCATGGTCCTTATGTATAAAAAAGTTCTCTTTTTTCACAGATCACCTTGTATCAGCATGAATATATGGAGAAGTATAGATGGAAAATATAAAAACTGAAACTGAAGATCAAAATTATCCAGCCTTTATAACAACAAAAACCCAAAAATTATACATGCGATTTAAACAGATGTCTTACATGTGGAAGCTGCTCATATTTTCCCACTCCCTGTAGTGTTTCTGTATATAGTTGTACTGTATAATATACAATTCTAAAGTGCCAGAGAACTGTCATACACTTTACTTGTTTTTGTTGGGTAACAACCTATGCCAGAGCTTCTTGATCGAACACCATTCAATAGTCACACAACATTCTATTAAACAGAACAGAAAAAACTTTGCTATCAACACTCACACTTACTGTAAATATTATCTTCTTACTCAACTGAGCCACTTCCTCTCTGATTGTTAGGTTTGTATCTACTAACTTTATTAACATAAAAACCTTTACTTAACTTTATTTCTATAAGCCCTATGAACCATTACTAAAAAGTACTTATTACTAGACTTACTCACATTTGTGCAAAACTACAGAGTTGTTTGTTCATTCTAATCACAATTACATTTTTCAATCCTATTAAAAAAGAAATAGAATTAACATGGAAATCACCTAGAGACTAACTTACCCAAATTTTTATAACTGGTGAGAAAATGTAGTCAGGAAAGATCTCAATTTCTTTGTTTGCTCTCACAATTTGCAGCTTTGGCAGTTTTCACAATACGTTTTTTTACTCTATAAACTGGGTTCTTTTATTTTTTGATTGTTCAGACTCAGCAAACATGGAACATAGTGATATCAGTTTTATTCACTTTTCAGATTAAAAGTAAGCTTTACCTGTTCTTGAAAATTGGTTCCCAATTCCATGGTTCACGAAGCATAAACTGCCCCACCATGTGAGCTGCACCTTCATGTACACCTGACATACTCCAGTTTCCTGGCCTATCTTCACAGCTCAAAGAGAATTACAGAAGATAAGTTCTGATGCAGTTGAGTGGCTACAGGGTACTGAAAGCAACATTAAATAAATGAAGTATTGTTAGTTATCAGTTTGATTCTCTGCCAACCAGCTAAATGAATCACTTTGAAAAATTAAACAAAAAAAGGTTTAATTTGACATGACTGTTGTTTGACTTTCCGCTTTTTTGTTTTAGTGGGGACCCAGGGTTGATGCCATGCCATGGCAGCCAGAGAATAAGCACCACATATCTATCCATTACCAACCCATAACTAATGCATTAAATGCTCTTATTTTTCACTTCTAGTGTTTGCCACTAGAAATCTGTAGTGCAAACCCATAAGTCTACAATAAAGACCCTGGAAATTACAACTAAACCTTCTCTATCCTCTTAAGATATTCAGCTGGTTTTCTTTGCTCTTTATGTAGTAAATAAACTTGGATGGATACTGAACACAGATAACAAAACAATTTCAGGTCTTTTAGCAATTTATGTGTGCCCTTCAATCTTTTAAAAAAGGCAAAGGGCAGAGGAGGCAGGGTTGCTGCAATAAAATGTTTTATATAGTAAATTCAGCTTAATGTTAGAGTAAATCACTGGTTTGGCAAATAGAGTTAGCATGAGGCCTGCTTCCTGGCCATTTACAGTTTTGTGTTTCTTCTTCTTTTCCTTATTGCTACTTAAAATAAATACTCTGGGCCAAATTTTCCACCCTGCTACAGCATGTGACCACACTGGCACTAATTCAGTAACACTGGTGTAACCATGGCAGGAGAATTCGCTCTTCACATTTATAGTCTGCCTTTCATCTGAGGATATCAAAGAACAAGTCTGACCAAAATCAAGTTCCAAGATCTAAACACTCCAAAGCTTTGGGAAAGTTTAGAGCCAGCCTTTGCAGCCAGATCCATTTCTTCTCCATATTTAAGGTACTTCTGCTTTGAACCAAGACATGCAATTAGTTACAACGTTCTCTACGCAAAATGGGAACCTGAAGGGAACATTGAGAATTATTAAAACCTGTGACCTGTTTCAAAATCAACTTCTTGTTTAGAGACATAATTGTGGTTCTAAAGGGCATAAGCCCCAAACAGTTCTTAATATTTTGTTTTCTGCTTAATACAAACCCAATTGCATGAGTAGTTTTGCCTGAAAGAAAAACAAATCTATCTAAGGAATTTGAAAACTTAGTTCATGTTGCCAGCAGAAAGAATTAAACAAAATAAATTATTACTATGATACACATTATACCATGCATCTAATCTCAGCAGCAGAAAACCATTTCAGTTTCTTAAGCCAAACAATCAATTTGGTCAATGTAATATATGTCTTGCAGTATTCAGGAACTAAAATGTGAAAAATACAGAAGTTTCATCACCACAGAAGAGAATTCCCCATTTTAAAAGAAGCTGCAGTAGGGGTTATTTGTATTGAGCTGTCTTCCACTACAAGAATTTATTGAAAGCATGCCCTTGCCTGCTTATGGACCCTGCCTTTGCCAGATCCAGAACTCACCTGGGCAGATGACTGGGCTGCTCTGAAGAAACACAACCTTTTTCAACTTGTGGTGATGGAAGCAACAGGCATGAGTCTTTTTCCTGCAGAGGAAGCAAGGGAAGTTCAGTGAAGTTTCCTATGACCTTATTCATGAGCAGACACTAAACATACATTTTTTTCAAGCTACTAACAATAGTACTTATTTAAAACAAAAAAATGTGAAGCAGAACGTAGGCTACCGAATGACTTGGTAGAAGTAAATCTTAAACCAAATTAATTGTCTTTAATTTTATTCATTGATTTCTAAAAACTCTGAGGGTGGGGAGGGGGAGAAAGGATAATTACTAGAAAATACACAGCTAAGAAATTGAAATATCCCAGCCTTAGCATGGCACAACACCCCCTCTCTACACACAATCCAGCTGTGGGGCAGATGAGAGCAAAACAACATTTCTAAAAGCCATAAGTCTGCTTATGTTGCCCTAAAGTATGACCAGAATGCTAATGGAGCAGAGTCAGTCTCTGTTCTATGGACCTCCCACCAAGTTTATGCTTCATCCACTACACATAAAGAAAAGCTTTGCATGTTAGGCTAAAATTAACTCTTCATTTTCTTCCCTCAAAATGTGGAAAAGAGACACTGTGCATGCTGCTGCTGTGGGCCTGGGAATCCAACTCCCTCAGCTGCTCTCAACACCACTGTGAGGAACAGCACAACTACCAGCAGCAGCTTGTCTGCCAACCGTGTTGCAAGCTGGGTAGTGCTTCCAGCAAAAGGATTTACAGTCAAATGATTTCTATCTGCCAAGATCACCCTGATGAGCTGCTGAAAAGCTATGTTAGACATTACTTCTCAGGCACATGGGTCTATGGATATACACCAGACAAATCCTCGTGACAGACTGACTTCCATATTAAAGCAAATTTTAATCTTGGGTTAGAAATTAATGGATATCAAACAGTGTAAGTATCAGACACTCCTCTCTCAGAATGAGTGACTAAAAAAGGCACCTATCTTTCTGTGCTGGTTTAAAGGTAAACCAGCTGGAGAAACAAACCCAACTCAAAAAGAGATTACAAGTCAGAGTTACAATGCCCAGTACCTCCCCCAGAATGAGGAGTTCCACATGGGTGAGTCATGAGATTTTTTTTTGAATCATTAATGGCCCATTAGCAGACACAAGCCCCAGGGCTGGGTGTGAAGGTGCTGATGCCTCTCCTGAGGGGAGTTACCACGGCTGAACCATTGGTGTGGACACAGGAACACCTCCTTATCTCATAGGGTCCTTTAACACCCAGCTTGTAGCCTGAGGGGTCAGGTGTGCCCTGGGCAGCTGCTGCAAACGATCCATTATTAAGAGTTTGTCAGAAATGACATAGATTCACTTATGGTGTGATAAGCTGGTCAACAAGGACACTTTCTGCAGTCATTCCTATGTCTCAAATATTTGTTCCTTTAGCACATATATCTTACAGGATGAAATTTTTCACTGAATAAATGCCAACAGGCAACATCTACCTTTTTATTTTCTGTGTTTTATAAAATGAATCTGACCTGTATGCTCTTAAACCCAAATCAGCTACTTTCACATTTTTAGCATTTAGCATTTGAGAGCAACCTAAAAGGCCAATAATAGTTGTCAAAGGCTTTAGGACTCTTGACAGACTAACTGCAGGTTCTTTGTTTTGAAAAGAGGGAAAGATTCATAAGAAGTTTTAAAAGCAAGGCTATTATTTGCAAGTTACTGAATATAACACATTTTCCAATTTAATATATAACCATTTAGGTTTGAATAGTAATAATATAACTGCTACTTGAGGTTTTCTCTGAGAAAATATAGAACTACTATATTCACCTTTTAGAACATTTCTTCTAGCAAAATAAATATGTGTACACAGCTTCTAGGTCAACATTCTTCAAAAGAATGTCCCTGTCTAATTTTGTAGCAACTGCCCTTTCTTTTCATTTCATTCTCACTACAAATCTCAGAGTAGTAAATGCTACGAAGTGGGGATTTTGTGGTGTTTGAGATTAAATCAATTAACTCTGAGAAATCTAGTTTACATGCACAGAAACATAGATGATACACTCTTCTAACTTATACCTTATTTCACAAAAACAATAATGAGACCTGAACAAAATCATCCTGAAGAAACCAAAAACTCCCAAGCCCTTTGTTTGGAGTATCTTAGCCCTAAGGGTAGGGAAAGGAGAAAAATAATCACATTTGAGATGTGTACAGACCACCACAAACCTATTGGGTTTTTTTACTCAAAAATGAAAAAGAGACATCACATGCCATCATACAGAGTCTGAGGAAGACTAAAGAGTATCAACTTTTTCTCAGAGACTCTGTGCAAAAGCACACTTGAGCACAGGCACTAGCTTTCTCTAAAGCCTTTGTGCTGTATCCAGGAAGGATGCAGGCACTTAAAATAGGATTGAAGTTCGAACTGAAACTCTGAGACCAAAATTGGGATCCAAATAAGACTCATCAGCTGTTGCCTAATCTTGAAGTTGCTTAAATTCACCCAGTATGTATACATCTGTTAGATTCAGTGCTTTTTCTGAAATTGCCAGCCTAGTTATGGTCAAGATCCAGAAAAAACATGTTCCACTGGCTTAAAATCTCTGAGTAACAAAATGCAGCAGACATTCAGAGAGACATTTAACACATATTGATGGAACTGGACTTTCTAGAGGTCGCAGTTGTGAGCCATCAGGTTTGTTGTGTTTTTAATAACCAGAGGTGAGTGCACCCAGGAAGTTAGAAATGCAAATTCCACAGTTTAAGGACATATTTTGAGAGCACTCAGATTCTGCCTTTGGAGCTGTTGGCTAATATGGAGGCTATCATGCATACAAAGATCAGTTGCAATACAGCGATTTACAGCACAGAATATGTTTCTTAACAGTAGTGATACAGATAACTTGTCAACCAGATGGAGTATTCCGGTTCTGGTGTTTGCTCCTGAGGCTGGAATAAGGACAAAAATCCAAAATCATAACTGAGGTATGTGTCCAAAATAGGAAGCACACAAACAGGTTTCCTCTTGGCCTTTTTGGATCAATGAATCTTGAATACTTTTCTGGATGGTGTCACAACTTTAATAGTATAGGCAGGGTGTAGTTTAAAGACATCTTGTGGGAAGTAAGAATGACCATTTCCTGCATTTGATTGTATTGGACTCTTGAATCTCAGTAAATGCCCCTGCCACATCAACACCTAAAGCAGAACAATGTGCAGCTCTGTACCATCACCACCATGTCACCCTGGGAGAATGAAACTGAAGTGCACAGCCTGAACTTGAAGCCTCAGTGTGTTATAGTCAAGGCCCTGATGACATCTTCAAGAGACCAAGACTGCAGTGTTCAGTTTAGAGTCCACTGATCTGCATCCAGATTTGCCTCGCAAGACAATGGCCGTGATCTCAACTTTTCCAAACCCTCAGATTGTTAGTCCTTAAGCTGTAAGTCAATTAAGAGAAACAGATGGCTGTCACACTATCAACAAATGTGTGATCAAAGCAATGCACTGAAACTTGAGGGGCTCCCATGAGAAGGGTTCTAGACCAGGCATTCAGAGTTAGAAATATACACCCTTTGAAGTCAGATTCTCTCAGCAGAGAATTAAGATTCCTAACATTTCACTCTAGCCCTCTGTAGAAAGTCCCCTCCACAGGTCTCTTGCAGATGTTTTCTTGGTTCATCCTCTCTCCCCACAGCGAACACTAACACTTAGCTCAGGATGTGGGATACAGTCTAGAATTCCTATTTTGAAAATGCCTAATTTTTAAACAACTTTTACAAGAGCTATCCTTTAGTCTCTGAACTGAACCAATTGCTCAACTCTTATGAAAGTACAAGTGTATTCAAAGGCACTCTTTAATTAACAATCTGTGAATAAATTCTATGCTATTCTGCTTTGGGCTCACCTAGGTAATGTCTACAGAACTCTGTGAGGCTTCTTGTATAAAAAGCTCTGAAAAACTTGGTATTTTGGATCAGTAAGTCAGGAGTCAGGAACCTATCTAATACTTAAACCAAGAGAAATGTCCTCACAGAGTGCTTAACTCAAATCTAAAAATTTAAGTTAAACCAATGCAACTTGCTTCTGCAAGCTCAGGGCATGCTGCTCTACATTTATTCTGCATATCCAGACTCCTACAAAAGGAGCACAGGGCATAAGATTTTAAGAACAGTCCATTCCATATAATTCTAAATTAACTTTCAAAAAGGCCAGCCTGTGTTGGTTAAGGCCCTTCTTGGCTATGGATTTAGTACACACTGTTCCCTCTAACACCCTCATTGCTCTACATTCTTAATCCACCTGGGTGTTGCATATGTTTACTTTTGGTGCAACATTTATATATCACCTATCATGCAAAATTCCTTATGCCATGACTAGCAGGGCTGCCAGGAAATCCGGAGACATTATAGCCTTTATACATAGTTCTATTAAAAGGCGTCTTAGTTTATTGCTCTGTCTCTAGCAAAGTCTTTACATTCAAAGCCAGTATGTGCCAGAGAGCAGGCACAAAATAGGCTGTCTTTATTTCTAATTGCTGCTAAAAATCAAAGAGTAGATGGCTATATGAGAAGGGAAGTGAAATAAGGTAGATACAGCAAAAGCTGCCTGTCCTCTTCTGAGTCAATAGTTATCTGTGCTTGTATGATCTGAAACCTGAATTTTAAGAAAGATTAATATTTAGAAATAAAAAATCTGCTCACTTTTTAACTGAAACCAAACTCATGTTTCATATGTAGAGTTAGGAGACTTCCATAAAAACTCCTGTCTGGCCTTGGATGATTCTGAGGTATTTTTGTTGGGCCTTGAACTCTATAAACTAGCCACTACTAACAGTTTCCTTCTGTGAGAGGCTCTGTTTCAAACTACAGCAAAACTCAAAGGTTAAATCCAAAATAAACAATTCCTGTGAAAGTAAATTGATAAATAGCTCCCCTGTAATCATATAATTAGTAGTACAATGTGCTAACCACTTTTGTGAAAGCAATTTAAATGTTCACCATTCACATTGTCAAAAATATCATTGACCCAGTTGCTTGAAAACAATTGCTGAAATGAATGCTGGTCTCTATTGCAATTATTAATGCTGGGGCAGATCTTGCTGTGTGCAGACACCAACAGACCCTTCATTGGTACACATCCATGCTGTGTTTTTTATTATTTCCTAAGAAAATTTGGAGATTGAGGCAGCGTGGCAAGGATCCACATCTGGCCTATTCACTTATCCCCAGACATTGCATCCACTAGCCAAACTTCCATACTGAGGATCAGTAGCTGTTAGGAAAAATTGTACCTCAACAAATTCAAAACATTTGATATCTAAAGCTTCAGTAACACAATCATACTTCATAGAACATGGATGTGCTTCCCTCCCTAAAGGCTTTCACATCATAGTGATAGACTTACATTTGCAACCTAAGAAAAACCTAGGGTAACAAAAGGGATTTTAAGGAAATTTTCCACCCCTCACCAGAAAATAGAGGTCAAGATGATTAGAGCTGAATACAATTCTGAATACAATGATTAGAGCTAAATATATGTTGGAATTCAATCAACAGAAGCAAATACACTCATCATCACCAAGAATGCAAAACTTCTGCAGTCTGCAAAATGTTTTATCTCCATAAAATATCTAGTGTGAAGAGTTTTCCACTTGCCTGCCATTAAGCTGATAATTATAGAGTAACATTTCTCAAGATGTAGAACATTCCTTAGGAAATGGACTAACTTTGGTGGGCAACTTTCCTAACAGAAGCTAAGAAGCCACTATTAAAAATTAAGGCTTTAACTCTTGTGGTTGTGAAAGGTGCCTGCAAAAAAAGGGAGCAACTGGTTTAGAAGGGTCTTCCTGCAGCTTACATTCTTAGACATGGACTAAATCCACCAAATGCAAGGGGTGCTAATGCCCATACTACTATCTATTTCACTACTGATGCATGGGCAAAGGAAAAAGCACCTTGAAAGAATCCTTACCTCAGTTGTTCTGAGAGTAAACTGTAAAAAATGGCATGTAGTGAGGAGAAAACAGAATATACATATGATAAGGTGTTTAAAGCTAAAAGACCACGGGAAAGCAATAGGTTAAATTGATTTCACTTTGGAAATGATCTCAGCTTTTAAAAGACTGAGAAGTAGTGTTACAGGAAGATGTAAAGATTTTACAGTAACAGCAGATACTCAAATAGCAACAAAGCACTGAACACAAAGTTCCTGATTTGCAAGTAAACAGCTGTGCAGCCCATGCCTATTTTTCTCAACTCTCAATTTTCAACTCCTTTTCTCCTGAGCTTAAAAGAAGATTCTTTACTAATAAGCTAATAAACCTACCTATATATATTGTCTTACATTCAGATGTCATTTAACCACAGTTTGACCCAGATGAGTGATTCTCAAACTTTCTTTATCAGCACACCTAGTTTCAAAAATTCAGCCCTTCAATGAATTCCACTCTACAATTGTTCTTATTCAGAACAACTCCTTTTCTACAAGTCCATACTATTAAAAAGAACAATCACTTCCAAAGACCATCATCTCAAGGCTGGGTGTCAGATTCCCTCATGGATTGTACTCTGTAAGCACTGTAATTTCCAACCAACCTACAGAAATATAGCTTAGCACAGATCTAGGAACAGATGCTAAATGCAAAATTAACACACTGTTACATCAAGCTGATAGTATTTCTGCTTCTTTGTTTTCCACTCCTTTTCTCACTTTGAGAGTATACCACCTTCTAAAAAAGTAGAATTGGGAGCTACTCAATCTTCATATTTTTGTACTTTTAACAGAAAACAAAAGTTAAGTCCTTTCATGATGCAGCTATGTAGAACAGAGTAGAAGAAAACTTGATCATGTTGGGGGAGGCATGGGGGAAAGAGGAGGCAATAGACTTTCATTGCATTGATCTAGACATGCAGAGGGAAAGACAAGATGCAAGGGATGTGGTTTATTTTGGCTGCAGCTTTATTAACTCAACTCCTCTGGGAACTACCATCAATAACTTGTACAGTACAGGTCATCATTCTTTCCGTAATCATTTCCACCTGCTGGAGAGCTGCAGTTGGACTCCTTTCTCCCATCACTCCTCCCCTTGTTCCCTCCCATCCCCACCTCCACAGCTGGTCACCAGCTCGCTACTGACCACCATATCCCCCAAAAAAAGAGTAAAGGGGCTGGAACAGGCAATTGATTCCTTGCTGTTACAGACTATAGTAATTCCTACTCTCTCGCAGCGTCTTGCCTTTCTCCAAGTCTTCCTTCTGTTCCCTTTAATCATACATTCAGATCTTCATTTAACAAACGGCTATATGGCACATCTGCCTTATGGCGGGGACAGCAATTAGCTTGGCTGAGCTACTCCACCCCTCTATACTGTTTCCCACAGAATTAAGAGTTCACATTTGCTGCTAAGCATAAAACTGCTATCAAACTGTGTATATAGACTCAGCAAAGAGTTTCAAGTAGAAATAAATGCCTTTATCCAGAATGCTGATTATCATGATGTTTACAATTGCTGTAACAATGTGAAAATATAATTTTAAATGGCAAAGGAAGTGGATTTTTACACTGGTCAGAGAAAGTGAGAAGCAGAGAGCAATCTGATTTCCATGGGTTTTATACATGCATCAAATGATGTGCTGACCTCACATTCTCAACTTTGTTCTTTAGCTCTAAGAATGGACATGATACCCATGAAGAGAGAGAACCAAGGAATGAGAGGGACTGTGCGTTTCGCAAGAGCCAAGACTGTATGGAAGTGTATGGGGATAGGCCTACTGAGTCTCTGTATGTACAATCAGTCCCTTCAGTTGTTCACACATAAAGTTTATATGATTGCATGTAGACTTGCTCCCCATCTTTTTTGGCAGGCAGATGGGCCCTGTGTGTGCAAATTCCATGTGGAAGAATGAAGGATGAACAAATGTAGCAAGAACTACACCCCCATCAAAAGTCTGTCTGTTAAGAAAATAACAAATATACAATCAAAAACACCACAGAAAAAGTTTTCTGATATAATGCAAGCCATTTCTCAGATAAAAGCCACAGAAGTGTCTATGGAAAATTCCATCCGGTATTCCAACGGTATGACCACTGCATCTTAAAAAGCAATCAGTCTATTTCTATACTTCTGTTCATCCAAGATCTTTTTATTTGTTTTGGTAATGTATATACATTTTCTAGAAATTATCAGCAAATGTAGGAAAGGCTTTCTAGGACCTTCAGTGCAGCAAATGTGTTTGGAAAGATATTTCTTAAGCCTTTAAAACAGAATTGTATGCAGTAGCTATGCTATCACTGCCATGACATTTTAGATAATTATCTCCCTTCTTCAAAGAACAGCTAATGCAGACCCACTGACCCTTCCCTCTTCTGAACTAATTCTCTTTTCTCCTCTCTTACTGCTTCAGTAACCAAATTGAAAAAAATTAAAAGCTATACCAGTTGTAGAGGCAGTGTAGGAATAGAAATTGATCTGTTCCCATTGACTTTAGAGAAAATGGGACATTGGTGCACATGATGCTGGCTCCAGGAATACAAAATTAGAAGGACTTCGCATTTCTGTTTTCTTTTTTTTTTTTTTTACACCCAATTCATTAGTAAAATCAACTGCATAAAGAAAAAATGCATAAATAAAAATGGAACACATTTTCATCTGGGTTTTATATTTTCTAAATGAATTCCCTTGAAAATGAAATACATTATTGAAACAGAAATTATATACTTATTGCTCATAAAAATATATCATGCACAAGACGTTCAATGTTGAACTACTTAGAGAAATTCACTCCTTTGAATTTTTCACACAAAGTCCCGTTATGGGAACTGATGCATCTTTTCTGGATTCAAGGACATTTGTCTCTGTTCCCAAATGCAGACGAATGGAAATACAGTATTCTATCATTAAGCTGTGCTTGGTCCAGGTCCATTCAATTTTTTTCCTAATGTTTTGGAAACATACAGACATGCAAACCAATGTCTGCCTGGCCCAGCAGGAGATAGTAAAGTACTCCACAAACACCAGATGGGATTTTAACAATGTTTGTAAAATATAAAACACTTGAAGCATTCTCTGCAAACCCAAAACTGGACATGTTTCATCTCATTATAACTTTTTTTCTCCTAGTGAACATCTTTAAATTTTTGTTACAAGACAGACAGTAACAGATCTCTGATATTTAAAAGGAGACCCAAAAATCAATTTCTTTGGAATCTAATATTGACAAAATACTTGTGCGATGTCATCAGTGTAAATCCTCAGTAATCATTATAATACAACTGCATGGTCTCAATGCTGTAAAAAAAAAAAAATATTTTGTGTCTCATTCCTCTAATAAATAACTAAGGCATTTGTGGGTTTCAAGATATTGCATTATGTTTATGTTTCTAACCATCAGATAACTTTTTAAAAGTACAAAAGCAGACTGCCTATCCATCATCACATCGGAAGAAATAATAATGAGTTCCTACTCCTCCAGAATTAGGAATGCTGCTGAATGGAAAATTTAAGAAAACTGTTTTTGCCACAAGATACAAAATGATTTAGACTGAAGTTGTCTGGGGGAGATGAGCCAAAGGCACTGAATTTCTTATTAAAAAAGGGAAACATTTCAAAACTACTGAATAAAGTTATTTAGACTATTTTCTAACAAATTTTCCGTTTGATCAGTTTTCCTTTCAAAGCTTTCATCTAAGGCAGCAATAGCTGAAATAATACCCTTAAAATGAAATTATATATATATAAACAATGAAAAAGAACAATTCATGTTAAAGCAGTTGTTATGTTTGCAACCATTCTTGAAATTTCAACATATTGCCCTGATAGTAGGGGGGACAGGATCATGAAAATCTTGCAAGTTTTCCCAGGACAGAAAATCATTTTAAACTATATGAAACAATGAAGTTCATTTACATGCAATACAATATAATATTCTCTAAAAGGAAACTGTGTCAATATACAGTCTTGTAGCCTACATGTTCTCTTAAACCCAAACAGTATTTAAGCTAACTGAATAGTTTAAAATATGTTGTGTGCAAGAATTCTTACTCTCCATGCTAAACATTTCTCCTTATAGGGTACCTGCACTTTCCCGCACACATGCAGCTTTCTTATAATCTGTCAATTCGCTGCCTCCATCAGATAAGGCAGTAATCCAAGGCTAAATCCTTCGCTAGCAGTGACAGAGATGTGTGCTCTCCTGATCCAGGAGACCTGGTCTCCCCGACTTGGTAAGATGCAAAGTCATGCTTTTTGATGCAGTCTCTTGCATTCCCAGCATCACAGTGATCTGGGTCTAACTAAATGACTCTCTTCTTGGCATGCACTGCAGCTGGAGCACTCAGGACTCCCAGAGGAAGCAGCAGTAAGTGACTCCAGAGAGCCTGAAGTTTCTCTTTCTCACCTCCTGGCATAATATTGGGATGCAAACGGGACAGTAGCACTGGCATTACTCTAGAAGAGGAGTGGTCAGGGTGTGACCACTGAGCATAAATGCAACGTTGGCTTTGGATGGGGGAGGAATTCCAAACTCCTGCAAATCAGCAGAACTCAGATGGGAGAAAAGGGCACTTTTACACACCCTGGGGGCACTTCTGAATGGTCCTGGGGGTAACTTCAATGGTAATCACAGTCACACTGAAGAAATATTAGGCAGCATAAGATGCAACGGTGGTAATGGTGAAAAATAGCTCTTTTGGCTGCTTCTTCAGGCACCTCATTTAATGCAGTTTCAGCAATCTTCCACTTAGGAAGCTAAGTGGTGGTAATGCAAAATAGCTTAGCTCAGAAGGATTTAATTCCAGAAATGCCTGTTGCCATCTGAAGGTACTTAGTAGAGTGCAGCAGTCTAGATATTTTTGCATCAGGTTTATCAGATTCTCTCAGTGGCAATTTATATTTATCATATAATTTTAAAGAGGTATCAAAGGAATTTTGGCCTTCTAGAATATGCCCCTTTTAGTTATGACTCTTGGATGACTTTATGCACAAAAGTGCAGGGTGTTGATTGAAGTAAAGCCACAAATGGGTTATGCATGGTCACCTTTAAACCAGAAGAGTATTAAATGTCTTTAAGTTTCCCTATCCCTTTGCATTGTAGGCCAGATTTTCATAAGGTGAAGCTTGATAGCCATATATTTTATGAGACTAACTTTTGCACTAGCAAGTGCCGCAACTGCATCCTTAAACACAGCTTTAATTCAAGAAAACAAATGGATATTTCTGTGGATAAAGGGACCGGTGAGGTCTTACTGAATTCAGAATGAACCTTTCCACCAGCTTCAGTGGGATTAATGTCAACAGTAAAATCATATCTTTATTAAGAAATGAAAGATTTCTGTAAAGAGTTGCATAAAACAAAGAAAAAGATGGAGTCAGATATGTCATGATCTCTGGCTTGCTTTGTGAAAATCCTGCACAGAAGACCATCCAAGAAATAATGACTTCAGGAGAGCCAGTGCTGTCATAATATTTTTGTTATGCTTTTTGTAGAGTTGTTTGTTCTATTAATTTAGTAGCAGATATTGCTATAGCAACTGAAATGTTATGAATTATTAATTGATTATTTTTATTCTCTTGTCCTGTCGTGCATTATTGTACTTCCTGAGGGTTTCATGTGATGTGCAGTTTGTGCATTTGGGTTAAATATTTTTAAACCAGTACTACTACCAGGATAAAAAATACAAGCCAAAATAAATTCTACTCATGAAAATTTTATTTTTGTTAAATAATGTGTATATAGGTATTACCTACACATTTGGCTGCACCCATTTACAGACAAAATCTGCCTTCATAGTAATTTATATGCAGAAACAAAGGACAATCTTTAAAAGCTGGAACACTTCAATAGAGATCTTTTTATAACAATCCTATAATTTGAGTTACTCAGTTCCACATGTGGCACCCCCTTGAAAACTACAGCAATTGTGAGTGTACAGTCACAGAAGAATTATGAATATGGAATATATTCCTTAATGAGAAAGATATAAACAGTGTCCCGAAGGAATTCACAAAATAAAACCTATCTCACTATGCCATTCTGGACTAAAATACTTCTGCGTAAAACTCCGGTCTTTGAGTACTTTTATTTCCCAATGACCTCATAGATTTTCTATACATTTTATTCAGTTCATAAGTTAAAATATGTTTGCCCTTCCTTTTGTAAATGTCACCTCTCTGAACTAGGCCTGAAATGTAAAAGTCAAGTTAGATTTTCTCAAGTTTATACTCAGCAGTATCACCAGTAGAAGAGGCTTTGCAGCTGGATCTCCATCAACAATGCTATTGTGCAAGACTGACAATAAACCAAATCCCTCTCACTAAATTTGTTGGCTCTTCAGAATGTGAAAAGCAGCTAAAACACACTGGGAAGGGCTATGGCACCCTTAGAATGCCTGTAAGCACCACTGCTCACACACGGCTGTTAAAGGAGAGCTGCAGACTTCTTACCAGCCTGCCTTGTGGGGCATCAGTCTGTATTCTGTCCTGCACTGGCTTGCTTTCTGTGTGATTTTAGGCTTCAGGGTTCCTTACCCTGTGATTGAGAGCCTTTTTGAACCCTGAAGGAACCCAAAATTCTAGACTATGAGTCCTGTGGCCCTCTGGGGTACATGAGAATGACCCTCTAGGGACTATACTCATCCTTAATGTCAGCACAGCAAGCTGGCAAAGCTCAGCACACAGTGGAAGCAAACAATAAGAGGAAAAATGCATCATTTTCAGTGGGCACCTTCATTTCATTCACAATAATTGTTCTCAGAGTTGCTTACAAGCAGAGGAGTAGGCTCTGAATTTCTGTGGGAAATGGGAAGCTATGTCTTCCTTTGCCTCCTTTGAAAATCATTCCCTGTATGTTAGTTTTGATGCAGCAAGGAAAAAAAGTTGTATTGAAAGAACTTTTTTTTCTGATTTCTGTTTGGCCATAGAACAAAACTGTCGATTATTTGTGCTAGTGTGTGTATGTGCCCAGATGCTACTTTTCAAGTAACACATCCTACCCAAGCTCCACATTATGGCTCCATCCATGCCTTCAATTGCACTAAGTTCTCATTCCTGTTTTCCCTTTCTTCATCCAAGAGAGAGTATATGAGGCTGCGTGAGTCCTGAACTATATCATTTTTAATGAACACAAATGCTAACTACCCGTTCTGCATTTCAAAATTTACATCTGGAAACAATAATAAAGCCACTTTTCCTATAAGTAACTTTATCCATGCTACTTACAACTTAAAGAACATTGTATTTGTATTTCTATTTAAATAATTTGACTAAGAGATCTCTCCGATGCTGGCTGGTTTTCCTTGTCTTGGCTAAAGGATGCAGTGTACCCTTTCAACCTCCAAATGTGTTCTCTTTGTGTCTCTTCTGAAAAAAAGTTTCCTTTTGAAGTTATTAAGGCAAGCCAGTGGTGTTGGTTCACCTGGCTGCTTCCCTAAAACCTATTATTCATAATTTGAAACACCTACTTGATGACTGTAAAGGCACAAGCTACAGGCTGGGATTCAGTACATTTCAGCAAACATTCTCCCATATTATTATTACAGCAGACAAATATAAGGTGCAGAAGAAATTATTTCAGAAGAATTTACGCTTGAAAAGCAGATACTCCTACTATAAAATGAAGTTAGAAAAAAACCCTAGATTTCATAGACTATGTACTGTATTTCAATGAGCAGTGCATGCTTCTCACAGAATTTTTTTAGGCAGGATATGGAATATTTCTTTCTTTTGCATTTTGTTACAGGATCAAATAGGATAAAACTCAGATAAAACTGAGAGGAGGGTAATCATATTCATATTTTTACACTACATCTTGAAACCCCAAGCATTCATCTCAACAACATATTGTGTTCTCCAGTATATTGAAAATGTGCTAGAAAATAAAAAGTCTAATAAATCTAATGGCTAAAGCAGTGCCCCATTTTTGGTTTCAGAAAGAAACAGCCCTGATTCTTAAGTGCATCTGCACTGCAGAACTACCTAAAGCAGCCACTTGGCAATTCGCACAGTTTGTGGATATGGTGCTTAGGGACAAGGTTTAGTGGGACTTGGCAGTCTTAGGTTAATGGCTGGACTCAATAATCTTAGGAGTGTTTTTAAATCTAAATGATTCTGTGATTCTATGACATGAGCTAGCTCAGCTTTGCATTTGTCCTGAAAGATGTATCTGCCCAAAGCCAGCTCAGGTATATCAATATAGAAATATAGAGGCATGTAAATACTCCTGTTCTGTGTCATAATGTAGCCCTTGAGAGTTAAAATTTCCACTGACTTAGATTAAAATTAGTGTAATAGAATACGGACCGAAAGACTGGCACCTACAGTTATAGAGGTAAGACAATCGTGGAAGGGAATGAGTCCCTGAACTTATGTTTGTCTCATTGTGACCTCTCTACTAGCTCAATTATCAGATTTTCTTCTTTTTTTGGTGGCAAGAAAACTAAGTCTTGAAACCTCACCCTTCAAATCCCAACATCATTCATCATGTGTCTCAAATCTAGGCATAATGGCAGAGAGTTTCTAACTTGAGGATGCTTTCAAACCAGGGTTTTTGCACCATTCATTTTTCTGCATAGAGTTTAGAGGGGCAAATGGTGTCTTAATGGTTTGAATGTAAGGGAATGGCACACAGCTATCCAATAAATGCAATATATTTATATAAGACACTTCTAAGGTAATCACATAAAAGCAGTGAGTTCTAAAAATCACCAGTTTAATAAATCCATATGTATATATATATAAATCCATATATATATATATCATATGAAGACACAGATGGTTCACGAACTTGAGGGAATACTGTCCAGTTCCTTTGTAGTACTACTATCTTTTAGTATCAACAGGATGAAAAATCACAGCTGTGCTAGTATAACTAAAATTATTTTAAGTAAATTTGCATCATGCTATAAAGTAAATCTAAGAGCTATTGTGACAGATGTTACAACAGCATCTGGAAATGGCAATATAAGCTGCACACTTTTCCTCACTCTTCTGAGAGGCTCCATGAGGGGCACATGCCAGTACTACCATTAATCCCTCAGACTATATTGTAGGTTCACCATTTTCAACAAGTATCTCTGAACAAGGCAACCTGTAAAACGTGCAGTGACTTCAAAGTCAATTCTATAAATTACATTTTCGATGCCAGTTTCTCCTAGTAAACAGAGGGGCAACTTGCAAAAATAATCACATGAGGCTTCTTGTAGCTTTTGATTTGACTTTTCTCCTATTTTCTGAAAAACTGTCCAGAAAGTCAAGGGTATGGTGACTAAGGAGGACTAACTTGAGGATACAGTGTTGTCATTAGGACTATCATCACAGAACTACCAGGGTGTTTTTAAACCTTCCTTCTCATATCTGACTGTAGCTGGGTTTATCGTTAACATGCAAATGATTCAGTCACCCTGTTTCTTCAAAATTTTGTTTCCTTGTCTAGCTGATGCTCTTTCATCATAAAACTACTATTACTTTAGAGTGTCTGGGCATTTCAAATGCAAAATTCATATTCCTGTTGTATTTTAAAGATTATATTTAATAATTTTTAATATCCACTTGATTAGATTTTTGCATCAAAGTGTATTTGTTGGAAATAAGCTACAACTCGTGTCGTCTCAGTTCCACTGCCTGGAGCGCCTGAAGGCAAAGGGCTCAGAGCTCCCGCAGTAACCAGGAGAGGGAGCCAATGCTTTTACCTTGGTCTTACTGACGGCGGGGAGCAGTATAATGAGGAACTATCAGGCATACAGATTCTGCATAGATAAACTCAAGTGTTGGTAACAGATGGTAGCCAAATTACTTTTTAATTCAAGCAAAGGTATCTGTGTCTTCGGTGGGTGTGCTTTTGGCAAAACAATAAATAAAATCCACACCTTCCAGTAATAAGCAGTAAAAAAAATAATTGGTATGAATACACAAATGCATTGGAAGCCATTCAACTTCTTCACAGATAAACTCGTAGATATGGTTGGAATCCTTTAATTAGTCTTTGGCCTCATATGCCTTTTTGTCTGTCACTACTTTTTCAAAAGTCAAAAATAACGTCTTTAGCTACTGCCTCATCTTCCTCAGTTCAATCATAGCTTTAGACTCCAGGGTTAAGATCAAATCTGTGCATTTATTTTGTCCATATGAGGATTCCCAAAGAAGCTGTGCAATCTACAACAAATAGATTTATAATATATACCTGTGAGATTTTCCAAAAACCTTTTAATGTCTTCCTGAAATCTAATTGCTTGTGCTGTTTGGTTTTGTTTGATTCTTTTTTTTTTTTTCAAATAGGTCCTTTACAACTTATGTTAGTCTTCATGTGTAACCATTAATAAAAATATACTTTTCATGTGTTATGGGTATGTTTTTACAGAAATTTCTCTCCATAGTTTCAATTCACTTAAACCCAATTCTAAACTTGTTAGGTTTTACTCTGGCAAGATACTGAAGATACTGAGACAGAAATAGAAAGAATAGCTTTGCATGCCGAATGCAATGGCACTACAACAATAGCCTTTATAATTTAGACAGACCACAGTAAACAATAAGCTGTATTTGAGAAACATCTAAGTACCTGACAAAACATTTTCTTTGTATCTATCAACCCACAGCAATTGTAAGAGATGAAATAACTTAGCCTCACCACGTTACTCTGAACTTCTACACATCAAAATAATTTAATGTTGAAATTACCAATGTTAAATTTAATGCTGTCTCTTAGATACATGTTTCCAAGAAATATAAAGTAAGAGTTACTTCACGGAAAAGGTTTTTTTTAAAAAAAATGCAGTGGGAAAAACACTGCTGATATCCTAGACATGCCAGACAACCATAAAACAGGAGGAAATGCTAAACAGTAAAGCTCCAAAATAAAATATATAATGAATAATCTTCTTTGGTCACCACAGTAAATCTGAATTTAAGATCTCAAAATACCTTACTTAGTATAACTTTTGAAACTGTTTTTAAGTTGTTCTCAATTTACAATGAAGTTGTGAAAAGTTAGGAAGCAAAAACTGCCTGTCTCAAAATTAGCAGCTACATTTTGAAAGTGTAAATAAATAGAAATACTGCATTCTGAAGATTCCTGGGCACAAATGAACATTACTAAAGAGTAGTGTCTGATTTGACATAAATTCACCTGTAAATAATATGCTCCTGCCCTAATTAAAGTTTAATACATTGTTAATGTATACACATATCTGACAATTTATCCTCAGTCTGACACTGTATGGAAGAGGCAGCTTTTGCCCTCTGTTACAAATGGGTCAAGCTGCAAGCTCTTGAGAGGAGTGAAGTCTGAAGCAAAATAAGAGGCCAGTTGAATTCTGCATGGCCATCAACAAGCAATACAGCACTCCTTCTGAAGTCTTTCTCTCCCTCCTAACCATTTCAATTGTGGTAAGTGCACGTTTGAATAAATACTCCCTAAAATCATCAGCCAACAGACTCGACATCTCTGACTTCTTTCTATAATAAGACTTTCTAAAATTCTGGATGAATCATTATTGTTCTTAATGTTAAATGCATTAAGTGTGCATTTGTTTTACAGATGAAGATACGTTCCATAAAAAGGAAAACCTATAATGGAAATGAAAGTGAAAACATACAAATACATTGCTTTTGACTTGCTGCTTTTGAAATCCATTCCAAGGGGCCAAACTGAAAAGTAATTATTTTTCAATACTTCAATGCTTTCTTCTGCATGTGACTTCTCAGGGTTCTGCCCTGTTGCAGCTATAATCAAGGCAAGGATACTTTTGCTTAGCAACCCCTATTTAACTATCCACAAATACATTAACTAATTAATGTAGGTACTTTGAACCATCTTCTGGAGGAGTCTATCACTCTTAATCAGCTTCAGAAATATTACATTTGTGTGTTATAAATACTCTCTTCTCACATCCTACTGTCTTCATTAATTACTGAAGAAAAGTAGTCAAACCCTCAGAGGTCCAAGTTGTTAACATACATTGGCTTCCATGGTCCAGATCTATATAAATTTTCATTTTCTTTCAGACACTTTTAAAAGGAAACTCCTGCAGCAACCATGAATTTGGAAATTTCAGTTCTCCTGGTAGCCACTGGAGGTATATCCAAACCATCCAGCATGAGAAGCAGTATCAAACTTGAAAAGTCTCTAAGGTTCCTTTTGGGATGTCAATGGACAGAGAAAGTTCTCTCGGCTTGAAACCAGAAGCCAGCAACTGCCTTCTTCAGATACCTCTTTGTCTTCAGTGATGACAGATGAAGCTAAACAACGCAATACCCTGCTCCCTGCTTTTGTTACGTGTAATTGACCTGTGCTGACTCTCTGCTAAGCTGGGATTTGTAAATACAAAACTCTTTCATATAAGTTGCTTGCTTCAAAGGCAAAAGCATCCCAAAATAAATGTGCCTTAAAGTCAGCCAACCAGCCTTGCCAAAGAACAGAAGAGCAACACAGTGCATGTTATAAACATGATAATGTTATGTAAGGACCTGATTCTGCCATTCAGTCCAAAAATATATCTCTCTATCTTTCAAAAACATTTAATGAAAATACATAGCAATTCACAGAGTATTAACACTATCAGGAGCAGTGTAGAAAAACAAGCATAGAAACTTCAGCGTTGTGTATTTCAGCTTGCTGACTTTATTGCATGTACCGAGACCTCTTACTTCTTTCTCCTGCAAGTTTTTTGTGGGCCACTTTCTCTCCTCTTCTCTTCAAAGACCTCCTTGTCATTCCTCTGCTCTAAAGCTCTATTAGCTCCGAGTGTCCCCACGCTCCTTTTTTTTAAATATGAGAGCTCGTCCAATTCACTCACTCTCATCTTCCTTATAAACATCTGTGTAGCAATCATTCTTCCTCCCTTTGCTCCCCTGCATAAGGTTCCTTCTCTCTTTATCTCCTTGGCAGATGACACAAAATCCCACTTTTGTATCCTGATGGTTGCTCTGTCCAGATTCTTGAGCAGGTCCCTTCCTCTGTTTGCAGCAAGGGCCCTGCATGATTGCCAGATGCAGAAGAAATAGCATTTCTTTTACCACCATGTGTCACTGGCAGTGCCACCATTTGGCACTGGAGGCTCCATGGATGTGCTGCAGGTCATAGACCTGCATTTTGTTCCTTCCCTCCCTTTATGCTGTTTTGTATTACTGCAGATGGGACTGCATCAACTTAAGAGAGCCAACAGAGGTGGGTAACACACCCTGACAGTTTATCACCGTGGTACAAAGCATGAACAAAGCATGTGAGCCACAGAAACACGGACACTTCAACATCTGTGCTGTATGTACTGTAAAGCTTTGGGAATTAATTTTGCACTGGGGAAAATGCAAATGGTTTTTAAAAACTTCTTGAAAAATGAAGTTCCATAAGGTATTTCCCATCTGATTTTTCCAAAGTCCTAGTCAATAATAAGAGAAGCTCTGCTATCAAGAGGATAGAGGTGTTTGAAATGTTTTGGTCTTACTAACAAAAAAAGTATTGACTTCCCTCTTTGCAAAGAAATTTGCTTTTTCTGTGCTTACACCTCAGAAGACAAATACACAGACACAGAAATAAAATGCAGGCCCCTCCCCTCCTTCTAGAGGGGAATTTACAGGAAAAGAAAGTATTACACCACATCTAAAGCCTTCTGACAATTTGTCACAATTAAGGGATTCTTTCTTACATACACTTCTCCCTTTTACATGGCAGCTGATCCCAAAATTACTAAAGCTATTACAAGCACCACCACAAAAAAAAAAAAAAGAAGTAAAAAAAAAAAAAGATTATTGAGACCTCCTTCAAACAACTACAAAACAATGTAATCACTCTTTATACAGTATCATGAAAATACACATCAAAAACCACAGGAACCCCAGAGTGTTTGCCATACAGACACAGTAAGAGAAGGATGAAAAGAATTAGACAGAATTTCTATAGGAGCTGCTAGATTAAGAAATTACTCTATTCATGCACATGGTACATATCAACTCTTCTTTTTCACCCAGAGAAGAATGCAGATCACCACAGCATGTGTAGGACACAGAAATACATCATTCCTCTCCACATGCATATATATTTATAAGTTTTATGCTTTGCAAGTGTTTAGGAAAACAAAAACAACTCTGCAACCCTCTGTGAACTGGAGTTAACTTCCTCACAGATGTGGAAGTATTGATTTTCCACGGAAGTGATAAACTTTTGTTGCATTAAGTGAACAGGATTTTGGAGACCTTCCTGAAAGTCCCACTGACAAGCACCATAGAATGCAGCACTCTCTGGACTTAACTACAGGTGCCAAAATGCACACTAGTGCATTTTTAAATGTTTGGCTCTGACACCTGCCATTATATAGAACATGATATGATTATTTTTGTGGGAAGAGAAAGTAGGGACCCAATTCAGGAAACAGTCACAGGGATCCATCCATCCAAACATGCTCTTCCAAAATTCACATCCTTCTTTCAGTCCTTTCAGAGAAACATTTGAGGCAACTTGCCATTTGGATCCAAACATACTTCTGTTCTTCTCTCCATGAAAAACAGGACAAATCAGTTCAGAGACCTGTTGCAATGATTTTCTAACTATCAGAAGGCACAGTTAAGACTACAATATAAACACCCAACTAGAGGAAGGCAGCAGTTGATTTGCCCTGCCTTGCTGCCACATTCCCAGTTCTGCAGCTTTTTGAAGAAACCATATCATAGTTGTTGATGTGATTGTCTGAGTCTACAAGGGAGACAAGCTTTGAATGGGCAATTAGATATAACTTGATAAAATAAGACTTAATGAGCCTAAAAGAAGTCTTGCCTGTTTGCAACTATTAGTTGTTCTGATAAAAAGTATTGCTCCTCATTTAATGCCTTACCATTTTTCATGCATCTTTAAGACATAGCTTACATGTCCTTCTATTTCTTCTGGCTGTACATGAGGTATACAAGGATAAGGTAACAGATCAGTAAATGTTAACGATAAAAAACATCATTTAAAGTATTGTTTAAAGCACATAGTTTCTGTGTTGGTGAAATATCCATTTCATGCTTTAGCAGCCTGGCTGTAATTCTCTGAATGATGGCACATCCACCTCAGCTCAAAATAATAGAAAGCTCTCTTCATATACCTTATTTCTACATCTTCACTCTAACACGTGAATTTATTTCCTAAACAGATAATTACTGCAACAATCAGCTTTCATTCCCTTCAAACAAACATTCAGTAAATCTGCATCCTATGTATTCACATTTTTCCCTTGTTTCTTCTCCCAAATTTCTAGCTATTAAAATGTGCCTTGGTAATCCTGATTTTCCCACTAATGTTGCAAGCTTTATTATCACATGTTTTCAGACTAAAAATAATGTTCATACCAGCATTTACTTCAAAAATATATGCCTAAGTCAACTGTCACTGTACTAATTGTAATAGTAATAATACTGGTTTTCTATTTTTGTCCCTTCCTCCTATCAAACACTTGACTATTGAAGCATATTTCAGGTGAATCCAAGTAAATCTTAGCTGTCAGATATTTCACCTCTGCCCTAGTATCACACAGAACTGCTTAGGGAAGCATGCAGGTAGGTGGCAGTGTGCCAAACTAAAAAATCAATATAAAAAGATGGTTTCTAAAGATGCATTGCATAGAATGACTTAAATAGCATGAAAACCTGAAAAAAAACCCCAATCCATAATGCAAAAATAAAATCTTCCATAACATTATTGTGTTTGAAAAGCTGTAGTCAGGAGGTAAACTGAGCCAGGGCAATTAAAAGTCCTATATTTCATTCTGGTTCAAGGAGTGACTCTGCCCTAACCATCCAACATTTTGGGCACAAGCATTTATCTTTATGTGAAACAGAAACAGTGCAATCTGCCTGGGTCTGAAGAACGTTGTGTGGTTTAATTAAGGGATGTAAATACACATACATGTTTAAGATCCTCAGTGAAACAGGATAGATAACATGATGTGAATGAGTGTAAACATACACTGACAGGTAAATATGGAATCAAGTGAACACAGCGTATAAATAGCCTCCTCGTGTTTGTATAAAAAGCCTATATAGTAATAAACCTTAAAAAAATATGCACCATTCTCCAAGGCTATCCAGAATAAAAGATAAATCAGGTGTCCTGCAAGGAGGAAAGGATCCTTGGGCTCAGATCCCTGGGCAGTTGCCGTATTGCTCAACAGTAGAACAGCCTAAGGGCTGCACACTTGCCTACTGAACTCTTTCAATGCAATGACTTCAACACATCCAATGAAGAATTCCTTATCCCAGTAGGCAGAAGAAGAAATCCCACCCTGCACAAGAGGTTTATTTTCTCCACAGTCTAAACATGCAGTTGTACTTACAGCCTTCTAGGAACCTACCCTTCATCCATAGGCAGGAAAGGAAAAAAAACATGCTGAAGTTAAGAGTAAACTACCTTGTCCTTTGCTGCTGTGTTTTTTACTTTGGCTCTGTATTGGATTTGCCCTAATATTTAAACACTAGCCACTACCTTTGTTAGTGCTGATCTGTTAACAGTTCTGCTTTAAACTCCATTTTGGCTGGGACGATTGATCATTTCAGATTTAAGCATAACTTTCCATTGTCAAATGTTTTAGCCAGCCACACTCCCTCTTAATTTTATTCAGTTTATATTTACAAAACAGAAATAACAGTGAATATTTTGGATACGCAGTTTTCCTTTTACAGACCTATATTTTAAAACCAAATTTCACATAAAGTCTAAAATCTGTCATGCTGTAGGTGAAGATCTAGAAGATTAATGTTAAATATATACATACATTAAATATACAAATATTTGTATCTACTGTGCATTCTTGACATATGAATTGCTATGCTTTTTGTGTGCTAACAATGTATAGCACAAAATATCATTTTGTTTACTTGTATGCAACATTCCATAAAGATATCCTTTATAGTGATGAACCTTAGGCTGGAGCATCATAGGGTTAGGGTTAGGGTGATGTCATATATCATATTCAGAAGACAAGGGGTTTTGCCAGAGTATCAGGAAGACAGATTCAAGAGAGCACTCTGCTGGCATCCCTAAGGGATTTGTTTATTGCCATGATTAAAGCTGAAGACCACTGATGGCTGTACCATGATGTCACTCCAAATGACTGGGACCTTATGGCGAGATGTTGGAACCTGCAGGAAATCTTGACAGTCTCAATGGCCTTCTGGAACAATAACAGCACCTCCCAAAGATGTTACCAAACAACTGGCAAATGCTTTTGTGTTTTTTTTTCCCTTTATGGAGAACCAGAGACCTATGAGAAACACAAAAAGAAAATAACTGAAAAACCTAATCTAAATACACAAAGGTAGGCATTACCCATATCCATTCCTATCAAATCCTACTTTTAATCTTCAAGCTACTTTTCTTTCAAAAAAATTAATAAAAATTATGGAGAAGTGCAACAAATATTCTAAAGAAAGTCACTAGCTCAAAAAATGTATTCATGCAAAATACACAACATTAAAAGGAGGACTTCTACAGCTGAACCCTCACTACTAATTAATTGATGTCTACTTGAGATATCTTGTGCAAGACGATAAATCCTCAACACAAAATGAAGAAACAGTACACTCTTTGCTTTCTAGAACAAGCAAAAGAAGTGTGCAAAAGTCTCAGGTTATATAAATACTATTTCACTACATTTATGAAAAATACTTATTTGTTGACTGTAACTATTCTGATGTCTTTTGGCACCTTGAGGACTTAAATATTATGTTGTTTAGATGCCTAAAAGAAACTACTTCATCCTAGAAGAATGCGAAGTTTTTGCAATTTATTGAATGTACGTATCCAGCACAGTGTGAAACTCTTTTAAGCCTACTAAATTCAGTTACAAAGTATTGCTGCTTTGAAGTGATATTAGACATAGGCAAGGGACAGTCAGAGGTTTTGGGGTAACAGGTCTCCCGGACACATATTATGGTACAGCATGAAAAATCCACTTTCTGCAGATTTTTTCTCCTCAGGCATTTCTCATGAAAACTTCATGCTTTCAGTCATTGTTGTTATGAGCTTGGGATAAGGTGATGCTTGGGGAAAAACTTCCCAGCACCCTCATAGGCCTAGATTTGCAAAACATTCTGGCCTGTCTAACCAGTCAGACAGTAGATTCCTTTTCTATTATTTTTAAGCACTTGAGCTTCAGTACAAGAACCTTCTGCAGCTCAGATTATACCAAATGATGGTCCAAAAGGTGAGAACAGGTATTATAAACTGGGTAGAATATAAAAGCATGTCTTTTGCTGGCCATTTCACTAGGCTCTCATTTCAGACTTAATTGTAGATTCAAAGACAGTGTAGCAGAAAACTAATACTATCCAACATGTACTGAGTAGCCTGACCAACAGTTTAGTCACCAGTCAAAACAAGAATTGGCCTGCGACTGGGTTCTTAAACTAGCAGCTAGTCTCAAATCTGGAGCTTGTGGTCAACTTTGTTCAAACTGAAAACTGATTTGGAGGGAAAAAAAAGGTTTAAAAAAATGCCATCCTCACCCACCTTCACTTCACAAATGAGTTTGGCATATCAGTCACAGAAGCTTATTACAAAGGCCACCACCTGAGGAATGGAAACCTCTGGCAAGAAGCTGAGGGACAGCTCAAAGCTTTCAATGGCAGCTTCACTGTAAACTCTGTTTCCCTAAGCAGTTGATCTCCCTTAGAAAACTGTGGCCTGTTGGAAAGCCTGAGATTTAATTGAGTGGTTGTGAGGCAAGTGAGTGCATACTCATCATTGACCAGGACCGTGGCCCAGTCTGCATCTGGAGCCACACAGTGACTAAATAAGGTCTTAGAGGTTAGACCTCTCTTGCAGCCCACAGGAACACCCAGGCTTTTGTCCCACCAACCCACAGACACACCGCTAACTGCGCTGCCTCAGGACCATACTCTCATCTCCATAGCTGCCAATTCTCCCACCTTCCAGAAATGTCCACTGCACACATCCCTGCCCTCAGGGGAGATTCCTTCTTGAGATGACTGAGAGGGGATCTCACTAATGTGTATAAATATCTAAAGCGTGGGAGAGGGGGATGCCAGAAGATGGAGCCAGGCTTTTCTGGGTGGTGTCAACCACCAGGACACAACACAATGAGCAGAAACTGGACAATGCTTTCACATACATGGAGTAATTCTTGGAGTGTCCTGTGCAAGTCCAGGAGTCCTACTAGATGATCATGATGAGTCTCTTCCAACTCAGCATATTCTATGATTCTATGACTGTATCACGCGCAGGAAGTTCCACCTGACTATGAGGAAGAACTTTTTAACTGTGTGAATGACCATGGACGGGATTGCCCAGAGAGGCTGCGGAACCTCCCTCACTGGAGATATTCCAGAACCGCCTGGACGCAATCCTGTGCCACGTGCTCTAGGACGACCCTGCTTGAGCAAGGAGATTGGACCAGATGACCCCCTATGGGTCCTTGCAGCCTTACCCATTGTGTGATTCCGTGAGATCCCCGCCCGCCGCGAGCCCCGAGGCGCGGGGGCAGCTCGGAGGGCAGGCGAGGAGCGGGGCTTCCCCCGCCTCCTGCTCCCCGCTCGCTCGCACGGCGGCGCGGGCAGGGCCGGGCGCGCTCGGCGGGCAAGGCTGGGGCGGCGTCAGCGGGCGCGCGGTGCCGGCTCCAGGGCTTTAAAGCAGCGTGTAAGCTGAGATGCTACCACAGACAGCGGCGCGGCGGCGGTGGCTGCAGGAGCTCCCTGAGCCCAGACGGGTGCCCGACTTTCGCCCCCACCGCAACGCGGGGCATGAGAGCGGCCGCCCCGCGGCTGTAGTACCCCCCGGGCCCCATGGCGACGCACCGCGCTGCCCGCGCCCTCCTCCTCCTCCTGGTGCTGCTGTGCCTGCCGGCGCTGCGGCGCGGGGCGCGGGGCAGCGGGCAGCGCCCGCGGGGCTGCCCCGCTCCGTGCCGCTGCGAGCAGGACGGCGTGCGGCTCCGCGCAGACTGCTCCGACCGCGGGCTCACCGCCGTGCCCGCCAACCTCAGCGCCTTCACCTCCTACCTGTGAGTGCGGGCGGGACGCGGAGCGGAGGGGTCGGGGCAGCGGCAGGGCTCGGGGTGGCCGCGGCGCTGACAGGCGGCTCGCGGGAGTGGTGCAGCCGCCGCCCGGAGCCAACACCCGACTTCAAATAAGTTTCTAATCGGTATTTAATCAGCGGGCGGGCTGTAAAGCTGTTATAGGCGTCTGGCCATCGCTGTGTGATGTGCCGTTTGGGGGGATATTAAAAGCGATTGCAACAGCAGAAACTCGGTGCGATCCGCAGGGACGTTGAGCTTCACCTTTGCTTCCGGGGACAGCGCTTTGATGTGCACTCGCTGCTGATTTAATGGTTAACAGATCTCCCCTCGGGTGGGGGAAAGGCAGTAAATACAGCGCGCTCCCAGGAGGCGGGCAGCATTTAGGGGCTACAGTGTCCGTGCCCCGACACAGGTGCCGTGTCGCGATCCGGCCCCGGCGGAGCCTCCCTGGACCTCGCAGTGCCCCCCTGACGGGGCATCCCCGCCGGCCGCGCCGCGGTGCGTGCGAAAGGCGCGCTGAGTTGCAGCGTGTAGGGACAGACCCGGCCAGAACGGAGAACCTTTGTATTAACAAAAACAAACTAAACCAACCAACCAAACAAAAACCTGTGCAGAGACTTTCTTTGTTTCCGTATTTTTGCCTCAGTGGTCGTCGTTTAGCATCTCTCGGTTTCCTGTGTTGAAAGCGTGGGTGCACTAGAAGTGTTCCTTTATTTCCCTCCTTACCGGTTCCATAGATTTTTTTGTGATTGCATGATCAGTAGGCTGTTAATGTAATGCTTATCCTTCATATCCAGCACAAAGTATGTCTGTTTCTGATTGTGTTTGTCCATCTATATATTTTGACATGCTGTTGACGTGTTTGCTGCTATAGTCACTGTGAAGATGCTTGCACAGTGTTATATATCTGGAGTACTAAAGTGATCATTCTGAACTGGCTTCTCTGTTAATACCATTCTTCAAAGGACATAAAACATATGTTGCATCTGAAAAAAAATAGATTTAAATAAACTAGAAATGGCTTTCTAAGAGAAGTACAAACATGACAACATAGACAAGATAGAAATTAAGTGCAACCAATAAAATTTTAAGTACTAATTATATGTCAGGGGAAAGCTGAGAGGATGTAGAGCTGAAAGACTTTTCTAATTATTGTGCATGTAAATACTGTTCGAATTTTGTCTTAAGATCAGTTTTGGCTTATTTTATCACAAATGTTTCAAAGTCAAAGCTATTAATAAGAAGCAGCAGTCAGCGTCATGAACTACTGCTCACAGTACAGCAGAACTCTAGCTATGCATAATAAAGATACAATCTTTAAGATACATCCAAAGTCTGCCACTGGTTTCAAAAGCAGCAGGTGGGATTTTGGGGTATACATAAGATACAATTGTTTTCTGGTGCTTTGAAAAGCCATAAGGAGAAAGGTAAAGGTATAAAGGCATAGTTAAGCTGGACATATCCTGTGTCAAGAAGCAGAGGCCCTAAATTCTTTGTTGCTTGGAAGAAAGCTAAAACTGGAAAAACGTTTGACTGTTTTATGAAGAAAAAGAAAGCATATGCATGATGATGTCAAAATACCACTACTGTGGCCTTCTGCTGTGGTTCTTCTGCGTCTGGTAACCTGTGACTTGGTAGGATTGTGATCTAGTCTGCACTTTGGTTTTTAAATCCTCCTCGCCTTCAGAGGGAATGTCTTTCTCCAGTCAAGAATTCTCTGCTGTTCAGTAACATATGCAATGAAGTGAAAAAACATCACTTGGACAGGCAGAGTTTTAAATGACCCAGACTGCATACAGGCAGTATAACAGTATAAAAGACTGGTTCATACACACAGGCAGCTACACTTCCCGTTTTCCAAATTTACAAGGCTGCTATCCTTGGGTTGATTAATTATTGTCTAATTATGCAGAATTGTAGCTCCTGCCTGCCTTCCATAAAGAACTGTCAAATCTGTTTGTCTGTAGATGGCTAAGCAATGGCAAATTTTAAAACATGCCTGCTTGTTATAGAGATTTTTCCCTCCCTCAGCTTGGTAGTGAACAACTAGCTGCTTCTTGATTATTTTATTTGCTCTTTGTTTGGAGGTTTTTTTCTGCCCCAAAAAAGCAGAAATGTCTTTGTACTGTGACAATTTTTACTTCAGATCAAAGCAGGAGATTAAAACTGTGTAGTCACATTTAATCTTCTCTAGTCAATTCTATTCTTGCATTGTAGACATGTCTGACCAAAACCAGTCTGTAGTACTACCTTTTTGAGCTTTTAAAGATTTTTTTCTAAATTTCTCATGTTTTTGTTTGGGCTGAACACTCACATAGGAGAAAAAAGGCAGACATTTTCTTGGTGTGCACTGGAAATTGTGTGAAAAGTTGGAATGCTGAGTCCATTAAGGTTTGTTTGATGCTGAGTCAGATGTGTACTGAGCATGATATATTATGGTGACTGAATTTTGCATGTATGACTATTATTTTAATGATGGTGCTCTTCGAGCAGAGCTAAATGTAGTCTACAGATGTACCTGCTACACTTTTCTCCATTCTCATTTATAATCCCAGGCAGCAATTCATGCCTCCCATCAAAAATATTTTTATTTATGATTATGTGTCTGCTGCCATGAACTGTTAGACTTCTTAAGAGTAGGCAAGGAGAATCCATGAGTTTCTTTCCATTCCTTTTTCTTCATTTACTTTTTGCTAAATAATATATGCAGTGTATTTAATGCAGCTCCTGTTGACATAAATGAGAATTCCATGTGCTGATGAAGGGCAGCACAGAGTCTCTGTTTCAAATTAAGAACAGATCACTTTCTTATCAGTACACTGTGAAAAGAAGAAGCCAGAGTCTACAGGTCTTCTGCACATGGTAGTCTCATTAATTCTCAAACCAAACATGTGAGTTAGTGAAATATTGTTACCATTTGCTGTAATGTGGAAAACTGAGGCAAAGAAGGGCTTGCTCAAAGTTAAAGTTTAGGACAAAGCAAGTAGTTAAAGACAAAATGCCTTATCCTAACTCTGTTGTTTAACCACAGGCTCATCCTATTCACCTACATAATTACTCATTCAAAATTGTAAAATCTGGCAACTTCTGTTCAAGAATATTTAGTATGAGAAATATGAAAAGAAAATCTGTTTTCATATCACATGTGATGATGTGGTAGTTTTAGCCCACAGATGGTAATATAGAAGACAGCTCCTAAAGATTTTTAGGTTCTCTGTTAAGGGCCTGGATAGCACAGAAGAGTAAATTTATTATAAATGCCAGGTCTGCCTAGCAATTCAGATTCTGTGTTTGTGATCAAAATGCATCAATGATGAGCAGAATGTTTGCATAATGTTACCATCTTAAATTGACATTGATATGCATGCATAAATATTGCAGCATGCTGCCTTTTACATCATCGTTTACTTAAAAAGTTTAAATTTGAGTACATTGTAAATATGTATAGTAACACTTGGGGAAATGGTCATGTAAGTTTTAATTGTTCATAGAAATGATTGAGAAAAATTATTTTTCAAAACTTTGATAACATTAGAACCTATGAAAATAAATCAGTAAATCAGTACATATTACAGGGTTCCTAACATACTAGTCTTCAAGTAAGTTTTGGCCTTCTGCTTCATAGGTTGCCATAATATTGTATTTGTTGATAAATAATTCTGTAGAGCACAGTCAAAACTCTGTAGCGTATCTGAAAGTGTTTAAGACTACAAATCATAAAAATAAAAACAAAGACCAAGAACTTGGGTAAATTACTTACCTTTTCAAAGCTTAAGAAGTATATTCCCAGAAACTAGTGATGCTTCTGAAATCAGAAAGATAGTAATTTCTATGTCAAAATTAAGACCAACCCTTTAGGGTAAATTTGCACCAGTTTAGTCATTCTGATCTTGCAGTGCAAACTCAAGTCTTGTTCTTCATCTGAGGTATCTTGAGAATGACCATGTTTTTTAAGAGATCAAACACCAAGGTATCTTCGTACGAGGAAGTGAGATTTATAAAGTCTCTTGCACCTTCTAGATCCCTTGACAAGATTTAGAAGTTACGTATTTCATAAAATGTCTGTTTTTTCTTAGAAAGTACTTCTTTACATAGCTGCAAGCTTTACAAACCACTTTTGTGCCTTAAATTAAGTCATTGTCATGTGATTTCAGTTAATAATCCGAGTCTTGTCCTGGTTGAGGATGAGGTTGAATCCAGGCTCTGGATTTAGAATTTAGTGCTAAATCTCCCTTTTGAAAATGAAACAGAGCATTTCCTCTCTACTCATGGCTATAGTACAATATAGGTAAAATATACGCGTAGATAAATTAGAGGTAAACAAAAACTGAAGAAGTAACAAACTATGTAAAGTTCATATGGGCCAGTTTTCAAGTGATTTTCTTTAGATTTCCAAGCATAGTGTGTCGAGTCAAAGATAGGTTCATTGACAAAAAAACTGGATTAAAAATATGTTTAGGAATGTCACTCTTCGCTTTTGAGAATGCAGTGCTAAAAATAACTCTTTACACTGCTTCCTCAAGAGCCTTTTGCTGCTCAGAAGTGGGGGAGGAATGGTTGAACACACTACGTTCCTCCTTTGTAGCATTTACTCTGTGGAAACGTTGCAACAATTGACAAGGAAAAAGAAGCTGTCTTGAAGCTGGTAGAATGTAAGGTGCTGACAGAGTGAAGGCACCTTCAATTTGGTTGGTATCTGAAATGCATAGGACAATTGGCTGGGCAGAGGGAGCCTGTCTCCAGCTGTGAACGCGTGCACTGGGTTGACCTTCCCAGTCAGCATGCCAGCAGAGATTAGACTTTCCTCAAGTGCTCCCTTGTTAACCCAGTCTTTTCTGCGTTGTCATTTGTCTTTCAAATGCTTAAAATTGCTACTAATTTTGCAGTAGTCC
Organism: Hafferia zeledoni; assembly: GCA_035583235.1. Taxonomy (NCBI): domain Eukaryota; kingdom Metazoa; phylum Chordata; class Aves; order Passeriformes; family Thamnophilidae; genus Hafferia; species Hafferia zeledoni. Next base: position 35,162,391 of record JAWWEV010000043.1, read on the forward strand.
AGATTGCTTTCTTTTATTCTATTTGTTGGCCAAGATAATATTTCATCTGCATGCACTGATTTCTCAATTCTCTGTTGGCTATTTAAATGGTCATGATTAGTACGGTTTGTGGTATTTTCTCTGACTTCCTGCCTTGAACTGTCCAGCAGATCTGATTCTTTTCCCAGTGAAAATCATGGTAAATAAGGTGTGGTTCCTTTGGCTCCAACTAAACTGATTGAGGGCAGAATATGATGTAGTGTTTTTGACATACCAAAACAGCTTTAGACTTCAGTTAGAAGAAAGTACCCTAACATCTTTAAAAATAATAAGATATGATCAAAGCATGCTTACTCCTCCGAGATTTAGCAATTCATGTGGCAAGTCCTTATGCTACATGCTCTCTGCTGTTTCCTGGGAAGACCTGAGAAACTTCTGTACAATTTTTCTGATCAGATATGAGAAATTTAATGCCTGGAGAATTATAAAAGACATATATGTGGTTGGGGAGGGGTAGGGCCTGAAATAATGTTGCTGTCACTTGTTAAACGAGTGTTACCCTTTTCTATCTCTTGGAATCAAGGTTTAGATGCAAAATGTGCAAAACTAAGATAGTGAGCAGCTTCAACTGTATATGACAGCAATTCATGGTACCTCTGATTTAGTCCTAGTGCTTTTTTTTCAAAAAGTGTATGGACAACTGCTTCTAATTTTTGTATGAGAGACCTTAGAACAAGTATTAAAGCAGCAGCACGCAAATAGAAATACCATCCTGGACTGACTTTGCCATTTAGAGGAAAAAAGACTCCCGTCCAGCCTGTATTATAGTAGGCACCAGCAATACCTGGAACCCTAAGCAGGAATTAAATGGGATTACAATGCAGGCCCCCAGGAACTGGCACAGTTTTAGGACACCTTTGCTTAGACAGCACTTTCTGTATCACCTTCCAATTTTATTATTTTGCTGTGTTTTACTAATTTTTAGCTTTGAGCTTTGAGATTTTAGGACTGCCCTAGCACTGAGGTTGGTCCCTGAAAGGACAGGTTATATTTTCATGACTAGACACTGTTGCAAAAAAAAAAAAATAATCTAAAGTGTCCAACAATGATAATCATAGTAATCAGCCACTCGCAAACTAGGATTTTATTGGTAGCAAATGTGCTCTTATTTGGGTCCAGTTGTATGATTTGGCTCCAGTCCTGCAAATACTTATCCAGATACGAAACTTTAGTGTTAGGCATGGTTCCACTGAAATCACATCTGCAAATGTTTGTCAGATCAGGGCCTTTAATAATTCTAAAACAATTATCTCTTCCCCAAATATCAACTCACTTGTGGGTAGTAGTTTCATTAAGCTGTTCTGTTTCACTGTCTCATTACACAGCCTAAAGAATTATATGTATCATAAATCTTTTAATACCATTGCTTTCAAAAATTTTCAAAAATTTGATGCTGATATTTATGAAGGGAAGGTAGGAGGAAGAAAAATAAAGCTGATGTTTAGGATGTTTAATACTACTACTTCTCTATTTTCTTCCTGGTTTTTGGTTGGTTTTTTTTTTCTGTCAGTTCCTTTACCTAACACTCCAGCCTGCTTTGTTTGAGGATGGAATGGCTGAAGTACTGATACTACACAGAAACAGAACTTTCCTAGCCCTCTTTTCTGCAGCAGTAGGTCTCTTACGATGCCAGTTATACCATGTCTTCTGGATCTGTGATAATAAAAATGCTAGTGTAAGTGAATGAAAGAACAGATGTGTGATGATGTCAGCATTAAGGGACGTGTAATTGCACTGATTTGGCATTCATTGAGTTTGTGAATGAGTCTCTGTGTACCCTAAGGGGAGAGGTAGGTCATAGCTGGCAAAGCAAGCAAGACAAAGCTCTCTCTTACCCATCAGTGAAAGTTACCTGTTCTGAAGCACCTTGATGGGTAACTTTCCTTTGAGCTTGGTCCTTAATCAGCTAGATGTGGAGGCTGCCTCAGAAATTAAATCTTTCTCCTGTTGGTCTTGCATATGATGAGGTTGCATTTATGTTTGTGGTGGGGGGCAGACCAAGTTATCCAGTGTCCAGAAACAGGATTCATCATTATGAAGGCATAGAAATCGTTTCTTGAACACCCTGATTCACAGATACTGCTGTTTTGGAAGCTTGAGAAAAGGGCAGAAACTGCTTCTGGGAACAGGGACTGTGATCAGTTAGCCATAGCTGGGATTCTTTCAGTTCTGCTCCTGGATAGCGTAATTAGGTAGATTACAAATGCAAGTAAGTCATGCAACTTTTCTCTAGTCTCACTCTATATATGTGATGGTTGACAACTACCTACATCTGAATTTGGCTAATTTGACAGTAGCTGAAAAAAGCTGGAGATCTGTGGTTTAAAAACAGGTGCTAATTATGAGTATGACATGGTAAAATAGGGGAATCACAGCAATTTTCTTCTCTCCATGAGGATGTATGTCTGCCTTTCCATTTTGCTCATGGCGGTCTATTTGTGCTGAGCTCTGTGATATATAAGATTCTCACTCACTGGAACAAGTGAAGTCTATGCAGGCATCTGAAAGCAATGTCTGACCTGCTGGCAAGAAAATACAGGATCCATATGCTGGGTGCAATATGGAAGTGTTTGCCTGCACTTGGGCTGAAGTTGTGCAAAGACCAGGATTTGGAAGCAGTCCAAAAGAGGTGCAGGTCCAACCTTGTGACCTGACAAGGGTCTCAGGGAGTACATTCCAGTCCTACAGTGTCCCTACATAAAGCCTCATTGTATTGACTGTAACCTGCAACAGGCACACACAATTACAGGAAGATAATAGAGAACCAAAAAGTGCGTTGAGAAGAAAGAGATGACAGGTAGCTTGGAAATCTGCCTTTGTCAATGCCATAGAGTAGTGAAATGTGGCTCTCGTCAGGCAACTCAACCAATTCTGAACATTTTAAACCCTCAGGAGAAGAGGCAGTAATAGAGATTACAGTTTGCATTTGTACTGTGTGTCTGCAATAGGACTTTGTAGGGTACAGTTATTATCAGAAACGTTTGTGCATAACTGGCTCTAGTGGAGATAACACCTGAGTATATAGTTGTGGTTGGGTAAAGAGTACAGTACTACTGCTAAGTGTTTTTAAAACTTGAGCATGAGGCACTGGGGAAGAGTAGTTGGTAGCAGGGAAAGAGATTCACATGGTGTTATATAGACCTATAACTGAAAAGGGACAATGTGAAAGCTCTTGTCAGAGAATAGCATGTGAGAAGACTGTAAGTTCCTTAGCATATGGAGGCTTCATATTGCCTCTTACCTATTGCCTATACATATGTAGAGTACTGTGAACTGCCAAGTGCCAGAACTTTACTTCCTTCTGGTCAAAACAGAAGATGTGAAAAGAAAGACCAGGACAAGCACCTTGGAATATCCTAGCTGCCTGAAGGCCAGAGACAGTACAGAACATAACTGAACACATTCTTGAAACCTTAAAGTACATGTTTTTAGAATAAAACAAATGCTTACTAAATACTTATAAGGGGAAAAGCTTTAATCTGAAATAGGAAAAAACATTGTGTAGAAACATATATATGAAAGAATATTGTATCAGAAGTATTTCATAGGTTATTAGGATGGAATATATAAGATAAATCAGTACAGGGAATGGCAGAAAAAGACCCAGGGCCAGATTGTGGTGGTACATCCCCCATTTCTTGAGCTGTCATCTCAAAAATGCTTTTTAGCCCTCAGTCTTGACAAACAGCACCTGGACAAAGTTCCTCTTGACTTTGTCAGAAATTCTGTCTTCTCCCAAGAACTAGTTCTGTCTAACAAGCTCTGTTTTTTAACAAACAGCCTTGGAAACTTATCTTGCCTGAATAACAAGTGTAATGTTTGTGTTATTAAACTTTAAAAGAAAGTTACTAACCCAAATTGTGGCCAGGATAGAAAATTACTATGACTAAGGCCAACTGTCTTGCAACCCTATAGACAGCTGTACTAAGTGAGACCCTTTGAGCTCTCCTGGGATGCCACTCAGAGACAGAGAGCTCTCAGGTTTGCTGTACTGGGAGGACCACTGCCAAACACCACTAATGGAGCCTGGGTCCATACTCCCAGTCCTGGAGGCTCAACGCTTTGCCTGTAGAGAAGACACAAAGGCATCTGATGTGAGTATTCAGTGAATTAGAGGGAAACTTTTCACAGATGCATACCTTGTACATACTCCTTTAGGTCTTTCTTTGTGTGAGTGAGTGTGAATATGCGATAGCACATGTGCTGTGAATGTTCTCTCTTAGATTCTTAAGGAGGTTAGATTCATAAGGTAGCTCTACAAGTGAGTTACTCTTGTGCATATAGGGCAGTTAAATGCCACCCTGATGCCCGATCCATCTTGGAAGCTGAGCAGGGTCAGACGCAGTCAGTGCTTGGGTGGGAGACCTCCTGGGAATACCAGGGGCTGTAGGTTCTAGTCCTGAGGACTTCACTGTCACCGTCCAAGCTCGCTCAGCTGTGGCAGATGAACCTCAGGAGTGAAAGGGTGGGGCCAGTTCTGCACACGCTGTGCCTCATCTAAAAAATCCACTGCACAGGCTCGAAGGGCACACCCACATGGGGAGAGCCCGTCCCCAAATCATTCATGAGGCCTAGCCATGATGATTGTGCATATAGTAAATTCTATAGAATCTTTTGTTAAATTGTTTAAATTGGTCTATCAGTTAAGTGCTGCTAAGTTTAAGTGTAGTTAAAATCTTTAGGCCTGAAAGCATTGGTCAAATGTAGGGCTAAGTTTGGCAAGCAGGTCCACTCTAAACCTTATGGTTAAGTGCAAGGATCTCCCTCATTCATTTTTATCTTTATTATTTTTTCAATCTCAGCATCCACAGAGATCATTTTTTCTTGATTTTAGATGTTAGTCCAATTTTTCTCTGTGTGCTTTAGTCATCTACTAAGTAGTACAGTGAACCTTGCCTATGAGCTTTATTGCACCTTCACTTTAGTATTTAACCTGCTTTTGCTGATGCTTTTGCTGGTAATTTTTGGAGGAACCTATGACAGCCATACATGACATAGATCCATCTCTGTGTGTGAATCCATGCCAAGAAAGACTTCATGTAGTTTCTGCTTTGCTTATACTTATGGAACTAACTTAATTGTGTGGAATTGGTACTGCTAAAATAAACTGAATTTGAAAAATTTGACAATTTTTGAAAAGCATTAATTAATATATTGAAGCATTTGCTTTAGTTTTAATGTGCCAACTCTTGACAGAAGAGCTTCTGTCATTACCATGCATGGTGTCTGTCCTGAAATAAATAAAAGTCAATTTTATTTTTTTAAAAAATATTTTAGACATATAGCCAAGTGATAATCATTATTGCTTTGATTGCATCCCAATGTAGACTCTGACAGGTGAGTTGTATTGTGTTGTGCCAAGGAGTTGTGGTCAATTGTACAAATTTTCCGGCAGTTTGAGAAAGGAGGAGTTTTCTTCTGTTTTTCAGTCTTTTTGTGGTTGTTGTTGATAGCATTCAGTGAAAAGAGCAACATGGGGTTTATGGACAGTGCTTACAAAGTGCTGTGATACATTAATTCCATTTATCATAGACAGAAAGAACCATCATACAAATAGAGTTATCAAAATCATATTTCTGTACGTATTGGTGCCACACTTATTCTGACTTCAATGGCTGTCTCTAGTCAGTCTGTGAAGAGTCCTATAAAACTGAAGCCAGATGTGGTCTGTTTTCTACATTTATCATCAATCGTAGATGCAGCATCCTGTAGTCATGCAGCTCTGTGTTCCTGCCTGTCTGACCATAGCGCAGTGCTGTAAGAGCATCAGATTTCAGAAGGAATTTGTAATATCCAGGTTCCCTGGATGTTATTATTTGCAGTTCTGTATCTCTGTGTGGGAAGTATATAAGGAAATGCTGTGTGCTCTCAACATGCTGCTAGTTTAGTCTCTTCTCATAGGGGTTTGTGAAAACTAATTAGAGCCAGTTTCCTTCCCAGTGAGGCTAGAACTGCAACTCCTTTTAATGATGTGGATTGAGTTCTTGGTATGTCACAGCTAGTTTTATTGTAGAGGGTTCTATTAGGTCATTATGAGTCTACTAAGGGAAATTACTCCCTCTTTATCCCCAAATCTCCATGTATTGAGTACAATAGCAGGTTTGGTTTTTTTCATATTTGGTGAATGAATAATTACCTAAGTAACAATGAATTAATAGTTAATGACATTCATTAGTGATTTTTATTATCTTAGCGTGGAGGGCTTCCATCAAATTGTGTTCACAGCTTTTATAAAAGCAGTATTAGGGTCATTGTTCAATAACGGCCAAAGAAAACAAGAAATCATTTAACAATATGATTTTGGTAAATGGATGAATGTCCCAAAACCAGGAGAATTATAATAGAAAGACATGAAGGAAAAAAAGTACATCTTAGCAGCAAAGCATTATGTCTGTATTCTTACAGTCAGTAATAACACTACTAGTACTAAAGATAAGTGAAATACATTTTGCTATAACAGTGAAACAAAATCAGACATGAAATAATCCTGCTGTTTGTTCTCTATGTGTAAAATGGTGTTGTTTAACAGAAATAATTCCAGCAATTAAAATATTTAGTAATTTAACATTTATTAGCAGATTTAGACAGTAACCTGAGTATTCCTCTATTCCGTTTACAATGAAATACCAGTACTAGCCAATGGGAAACTTGAGAAGGTGAGTCTAAAGAGCTGACAAAGCACCGAGTATATCTCTATGCTGTTTAACTCACAGAGCAGGTCTTGGCTTATTCGGCAAACTAAGGTCTTCAAACTGTGACAAAGAAAGATCCAAGTCAGTCCACTTAGGGGCATCAGTGGAGGCTGTTGCTGCTGCAGTGACCGTGAGTGCACTTTGGGAGCACAGGCTTCAAGACTCTGTAAGCTGACCCCAAAAAAACCAGCCCAGGGCAGGACTGCACCAAGTGGGAAGAATGACAAAGGAGAAAGGGAGTTCTAAATTTTTCTTTATACACTATGGCACAATTATTGATGAAGATGAAATATGAGGTGGCAATTTCTCAGTAGTTACAGTACGAGATAGAGGCTTTGAAGTTACATATTAAGATGATTTTGCAGTGCTGCTTCAGAGCATGTAATTCTTGAGTAAGTATTTTAATGATGTAATATATGTGTGTTTTCACTTCTAGTTAAATAAAAGAGAGATTTTGAATATTTTTTTTTTCCGTTTTAGGGCAAGAACGGTGCATAGAGATTGATTTCAGTGGACGGGGTTTTAAATCTAGAGAAAAAAACCCCAACAACATTCAAGATAAATATCTTCCCTTTTATGTAATCATCCACCAGAATTGATAGTGCAGCTCATGTAAAAGAAAGAGTTTTATTTCCTATGAATATTGGGTTTATTTATTTATTTTTCATTATAATCTTGTTCATGGGTTGTTTCTGACTGCTAGATTTAGTAAAAATACGTAACTAAATATTTTGATGGGCAAGATGATGGTTAGATTTACCAATGGCAGGAGATCATAAACTAACTTAAAAATTACTGTGAAGCAATCAGGAAACAGATTACATTACCATAATATCTTAAATTTTATCATGTTACTCAATATTGATGAATAAAAATTCAAACTGGACAAATGAAAGTGTACATTAGACCATGAAATAATATCTTCAGACATATGACATGAAATAGACCTGCAGTTTCCTATGAATAAATAAATAAGAGAAACAAGTTTGAGATGTCACAGTGTAAGTATATGTGTAAGGCTGAGTGATACTAAAATTAATAAAAGGTTGTGTACCAGTCTGAATACCAGTTCTGTCCCTCATGCTACTCTTTCACAAACCACATGATGCAATTGACTACACTACTTACTAACCAAGAAGAATTCAGTAAGGGATACTAGAATAGAGTTTACACTGCTCCTAGAATTCAGGAGCAGGGATGGCTGGAGGTATCTTTTGCCATTTTAAAATATTTTCATTTTTAAGTTGCTTAAGACAAGAACACAATGCACAAAGAAAGTAGAAAAAGCCTAAGGCTGCTTCCTAGAAGAGCAGTTAGCTCACATATATCTTGGCTACTGTTCAACTAGTCTAAACAGTAAAGCAGAGAATGTAAAATGTCTCTGGCTTCTGAGGAGGTTTGCTATATACCTCTGCCTCATCCCAGGAGGGCTACTTAGAGTTGAATGAGTGCCCTTCAAACTGATCCACTGTTTCTCAGTTCTGTTAAAAATGATGAAGATCTGTCAGAACTATCAATTTAGTTCAGTAGTTCAAATCATTTTCTTGGATCTTGAAAAAAAGAAAAGTACGTTCATAAATTTTCACATCCAAAGACATGACAATAAAACTACAAACGTTGCTGGTTCTAAGTAAAACTCTCCAGTAAAATGATTGCATTATTTATACATATTATATTTTCTGGAGACATAAACAAATACAGGCTAATACAACTGTGTGCATCTTTATGCTGATGATTTCAGCTGCAGTGCTTCTGTATAGTGCAATACCTTGTACACTCATTAAGTCTATATTTTAAGTGTACAGTATGTTAGGATATAGAAATCAGTGGGGGCATCTTCTCTATCTGCAGATGCCAGCTGTTTTGTGTTTGGAAGGAAAGACAGATTGTGCTGTGACTGGGGTAACATCAGGCAATCAGCTGTGATGACTATCACCTCTGTATCCTCCAGTCGGTGTCTGGTCCTTCCCAGTATGTCTGTGTTTGTCATCTGCAACTCTAAGTGCCTATACAGCTTTTAAGACCTCTGTCCTTACCATCTTTATTGCCTTACACTAGAAAACAAAGCTTTTTAATGTTTCTCAGACTACTATTCCAGATCTAGGAAGAGGTTTTTCCTAAGATTTTTCTAGCTATTGAATCTGAATTACACACCTCACTTTTTCAGACATTAACTGATAACATGGCAAATACTACCTCCTTTGTAAGTTCCAGTTGATAAAATACATGGAGATATTGTGTGTGCCTGTATACAGGCTGGTAAAGAGGTTCTGGCAAATATTTGACCCTTATAATATTTAATTTTAGATTATTTTTTAATGATCTTATTGTAAGGGGTTTTTAAAAATTCCTCTAAGTTAGAATTTTCCAATAGTGAACATTCAGTGAATACAAATTTTTTTCTATAAGTATTTAATTACTAAAATGAAAAAAAATTGCAGAATAATCAAAAATCAGTGCCACCATTGCAGAAGCCACCTTTGAGAGCCAGTTTATCCTTTGCTCTAATTACTGTACCTGAAAGGACGACAAGGAATGAAGATGCCGTGGACGTGCAGTGTTCAGTCCAGAGATCATACTTGAGGGTATGTCATTAAATCTTGTAATATTAGTGGTTTAGTGAAAAAGATGAGAAAGAAGGCAGGAAAAGTTTGATTTCTATGCTTTATTTTCTGACCTTGACCCTGAGATTAGCTCAGTTGGTTAAAACTTGGTTGTAATAATGCCAAGATCATGGGTTCAATCCCCTGTGTGGGCCATTGACTTAAGAAATTGGACTCGATGATCCTTGTGGGTCCCTTCCAACTCAATAGTCTGTGATTCTGTGATTCTTAAAAGCCAATATGTTTTATCTACATTCTTTCACTTCTGGTCCTGTAAGCACAGAATTTCATCATACAAAAGCATAAGAAACCAAAAGGGGCTTTTTCTCCAAGTTGTTAAACAGATTTAAACAGTTGTTACAGATTTAAGACTTGCTAGATGTATGGGGAAAAATAAGGGAAAGTAGACCACCAAAAGTGAAACTTCCAAGGTGCCAGCATGTGTGCTGACTCCTGATAGTTCTGGCTCAAGCACAGTTGACAATTTAACTTAGCAGGGCATGGCACTGGGAAAAGAACTTGCTTTCTGCAGCAGAATTCCCTGTGTAGGAGCTGCTTGTCTTTGCTAGTTAAGTTTTGGAATTCACAGAATTAGAAGATAGTCCTCAGAATTTTCTGCAGGATTGGAATTTGAATAGGAAACTCAGAAAAAATGTGCTTCCATAGAGTCCTTCTGAAAAAGACAGTTTTAGCTGTTCATATTGGTCTTCCTCCCCTTGGAGCCAGTTGTTCCCACCCTCCTGCTCTAGGCTCCCTCTTTCAGCTATGCTGACTCAGCTGTTTGTTTAAAAGGAAACACATTTCTGGTTGAAAAGTATGTATCTCATTGCAGTGATTTGCTCTAGAATGTAGTCACACAAACAGCCAAACAAGCACAGCTGAAGGGACAGGGACAACTTTTTGGGAGTTCAGTGAGCAGATGGAGGGGAGTGGAAAACTTTCCAAGTGTCCTTGCACCATTGCAGATTCCTATGCAAAAAAAGACCCTACAGGAAACCATAGCGGTGGGATTTTCTTATCTTAGATTTAGCTGTATTCATGTGCTCATTGGAAAAATCTTTTTCCTTAATTAATTTGTTATGGTTGTTAAACAATACTTTGTAAAAATTCCATTGGAGTGGCTTGTAATACACACATTATAAATTCTTTGGAGTATTCCAGATGAATCTAGAATCCAGCAAAACTGAGCAGCTAAATGTTCTTGGAGAATTTGAGTGCATTTACAGTGGTTCAATGTAGTAATCAGTGGTGAGAAAATTCTCCAGCCAGTGATAGCTCTATAAGTTGCAGTTCTTGAATTTTTGAGTCTAATAAACATGAAGTATATACAACAAATTTCGTGCGTATATATTTATACATAATTTCACAATAATGACTGGGTAAAAATCTTTTCCAAAATTAGAAAAGAAAAAGCCCTCTTCACTCCATATTGAAGTACCCACAGGTAAAATTTTTTGTCTGCCTAATGGCAAACTTCACCCCAGGTATATAATAATAATAAAAATTATTGTTATTATTATATAAGCAACATCTTTCTACAAAAATAATTTCATTCCTTGAGATACTGTGCCACTATTATGATACAATAACAGAAATGATTTGTTGTTCTTACCTTATTTCATATGCAGAAAGGAAATATTCTCTTCTGTCTCCCAGCTGCCATTGCTTGCATTGAAAATCAAGACAAAATCTTCATCCACAACCAGTGTTCAACGAGTAAAACAGGTTATCATATTATCACTTCACAAAAAAAAACATAGACATGTTTGTGTTTCTTAAAAAGCTAAAACAATTTTCCAATTTTATGTTTCAGTTTTCTAAAATTCATGAATATAAGAAATGGTACACTTGGGGCACAAAACAAAATGTACCTTTAAAACTGAATCATATCATTGTGAGCCTCTTACAGTAGCCAGAGACTGCACTTTATATGAGACATACAGCATGGCAACACTCATCAGAACTACTTTTTCTTGCTAAGATCTGTATTTTAACATTTTCAAGGTAGTTGTCTGTTTCTGCATTATCAAATACCAAACCCCTCAGATATGTTTCAGAATTACTTTCTATTTCTATTTAATCTTATAAAGAACTATGTTAAATATATAACAAGATAAATAGAGTTGTATTTTAGACCTTTGAATTCCTTCCACAGTGTTTAAGGCAAACAAAACTGTTATATATACTTCTGTAAAAAGTGTTTATTAAAACTGACTTTATTTGTTTTACAGTTTAGCAAACTCTGCAGGTAGCCTTAAGAGCCTGCTCACTTTATTATCATTAAATCAACAACCAGATCTTCTTTCTGCCATTCCCTGGCAGGATTAATGGAGTTTGGCATGATTTGTGCATTTAACAGTGAAACCTCTTGCTGGGTAAGCTAGTAAGCTTGACTAATTCTCAGTTGTGCTGACTTCATAAACCTATTTTAAGGTTTTAACTTTGACTAAAGATCAAAGGAAGTGACTTACGCTATTACCTTGGAATATATCTTACTTTATTATGGTTAATAAGTGTAAATAAAATAATGAGTATATATTTTATGGTACATGTGAAAATGTGTACGTTACGAACATTGTACAACAATTTGTATTTTGTAAAACCTCATTTTTGTGGTTTAAAATGAGATTCCACAAAGCAATTGATGTACTAATACTAAAACACCTGCATAAATTTAAACACTTTATATATTAAATGAGTGAATTCATAACAGGGACAGATCATTTGTATTTCAAAATAGCTTACACTTAATCATAAAAGTGCACAATTATTATTTGATTTGATTAAAGCTGGCTTGCTCAACAAAGCCATTTTAACCTGTAAAGCATTCCAGTTACTACTGGGTTTTTCACCTTTCCAGACAACCCTAGAATCAGTATTCAGAAAAGCCTAAAGAAAGGAGAAAAGAGAGGAAAAAATATTTTCAGCCTGTCTGACAAGACTACATAAAAAGCCTGTGATCAAAGGATCTTAAATACACGTTACTGGTGTGACAAACAACATTTTTGTCCCTTTATTAGATTTATTTTCCTTCTGAAAACTGCAGTGGCCATAGTATAGTTTGTAAAAGAAGGCTGGCAGGGTTGTATTCTTTGATTCCTAATTAACACCTTCAGTCTCAAAAGAGAACTAACTGAAATACCATAAAATGTTGCAGCTGCATTGTTATTCCGCTTGGTTGGTTTGTTAAAAGTCGGCTGGGCATTGGCAGCTGCAATAAAGGAAAAGCTCAATGGATGTTTTGTATTGTGCCCACTCAAGTGAAAGAAGGCAACCATTTTATTTTCAAATGGGCAGCTGCATAGTGATGTTTAAATGGAGCTAAATGTGAGATTTACTGTTAATTTATAGTAATTGGTTATAAATAAAGTAGCAGTATAGCTTGGCTGTCACCTATTAAAGCCATAGAACACAAATTGAAGGGAAATGAAGGAAAATGAATTATGAAGGGTAAAATACTGGAGTGATAGAAAATGCAGTTACTTGGAAGGAGTAATGGTATTCAGTTTTGCAATATATTGCAGCAGCCACCTTGGAAGCAGCTAGTCAAACCTTCTTTAGATGGTGCTTTGAGAAATAAAGGTAGACAATACTTTGTAGTGAAAAGCAGTGTTTTAATGCTGGGATCAGAACCAAGTGCAACTCTGCCTGGAAAGCATAGGCTTGTATTTTGGGTAGTAGAATAAAGGAGGCATTTAACTCTGGTCAGATAAATTGCTCTCACATTCAAAAAACGCAATTAGGAAAATATGTAAATCTAGATGTTTCATCAAATGCTACCTAAGGGGTTACCAGTTCTTTCCTTGCACAATGACTGAACTAAAGAACTTCAGTGTCTGTGTAAGAACCATTGTCCCAGCCCCAGAGCCTGTTGGAAACCGAGTCCAGACTGGCCGTGGGAAATACCTACATATTTGACACAGGCCCCATTTCTGAGAGAAAAGGGGGTGGAATAGAAAGTATGGAGATTTTACTGTTGCATTCTAATCAGCCATGATCTGCCTAATTTGCTTTGATCAGGAAGATAAACTAATTTTCCTATAGGCTGGATAAAAGTAATTAGCAATCCAATGCTTTCAAGCTTTTGAAAAGGGTAAAGAAAAGAATAGCAGAAATTGTAATGGTGGGAGCAAAGTACCCCTTTTCGGCTCATCTGAAAGCATTGTTAATGGAAAATAGGATGGTGCTATAGGAGAGAGGCCTTGGTTAAGGTGCTAATTTAGGTTGGGTTATCATTGTACACCATGATCTATAATGTTACACAGCTAAATGTTTTTGAAGATTAATTTCACTTGAGTTTTAGTATATTTAGCTTCTGTTCTCTGGAAAAAGCATATGTTATGTAAACAGTATGTCTGACATTCTGTAAGGATGCTGTTTGATTTCCCGAGGCATTTTAATATCTTTTTCCACAATTACATTAGAATGATTCAGTGGTTAAATTCAGTCTGGATCTGCTGCCACCATAAGGCTTTAAGATGAGGGTTTCTGAGGCCACATAGTGCAATCAAAAACTCCATAGCCAAAGCCACATTACTGGATATCCCAGTCTCTTGATTCTATTAGGTAACAGCAGTGTAGTTCTGTGGGCCTGCAGTGTGAGTGTTAGCCTGACACAAGTGGTATGGTATAGTGTGCTTCAGCTAAGTTTTCTGGGAGCTGTTACTCCTTCTTGGTTTTGGCCATTCCATTTAAGTACAAATGAAGATGTCTTGAAAGATACTAAGTTTCACTGTAAAGCCCTTAATTTGCAGAGCTAATGGAATGCCAGCACACAGAACTGCCATCTTTACCCAGGCAAACAGTACTCATTCAGATAATCTTACTGAATTCCATAGGCTGCAGAATACTTCACTTTAAATATCTATCTTGCCATAGGTTTCTCCATCGTTACATGGATTGAGTAGTTCAGCAGGCAGTGACAGACAGCTTGTATAATAATTCTGTCCACTTAACTCTTTGTATTTTGAAAGTTATATTTAAAAAGTCAGATAATCTGAAGAACTCTGTTTATCATTCGTGTTACAGTTGTATTGCAATCCACAGCAGTAGTTGGAATTGTGGATCCAGCTGTCAGGAATAGCTAAAATACAGAGGCAGGCTCTATAAAAGCCTTCATAGGAAAAAAAAAGGCAGCTATTTGTGATGAATGAGAAAACATTTTATGGTGTGGATAGAGAAACAGGGGCATGTGTTCTATCTCAAAGACGCTCCTATTAAAAAAATAATATCCTTTAAAGACTGAGTTTGGAAAGTTAATTTCCCCTGCCAGCAATATGCCTTGAATAGTGTTTGGAGGAAAAAAGCTGTGTTCCTGAATGATAGCAGCCTTAAACTGAAGCATATAACAAATGTCTCAGTTGTCTTTCTACGTCCTAAAATATGTTGGCTTTGCGATCATCTGCAATGTTTGTATTCCAACTCATGTGATATCAGCTGCAAAAGCTATGTTACTTTGAATGTGAAAACACAGTCACAGAAATAAAAATTGATGTAAGAACGATAAAAAAAGTAGAAGCATTCATTGAAATACCACTGAGAGTTGTGTTTAGCCTGGGAATATTTATTTGTTTTTCTTATGGAGGCAGCACCACCTCATAGATAAAGCATTGGTTTGAGATTTAGACCTGTATTTTCTTCATTTCCTTACTGTATTGCTTAGTGCCACAGCAAAATTAGTTTGTCTCCCACTCTACGGTCTCCTTATCTTCTGCTTAGGAGTTAACTCTTTCTTTATGTTGTTCTTTGAAAAGTGTTGCATGATTGAATATTGCCATACAAAAAGCGCAAGAGGGAAAAGACATAATTCCTTCAGCCCAGAAAGTTCTCCCCCCACCCTCTGCCAATACACATCCTTCTTTTGGGTATGGGTGGGCAGAAGTTGTTTCCCTGGCCCTCTCAAGAGAAGATACAGCAATTCTGTCTCAGACCTTTGAATTACATTACATTTTCTGTAGGATGTGAGCTAGAGTGTAGATTCCTACAGCTGTTACTCCCAAATCTGAGGAAGGACAGGGAGTTGTTTTTGTGACTCTTTTTGAGTCACATAGAAATTAGTTTCCTAAATCTTTAGGGGTTTTCCAAATGAAAGCCATAAGGAATACAGATGATCTGTAACTCTTACAGGAGGAAAACACCCTAATTATGAATGTTGTCCTTCTTCCATAGCATTCTGTTCATTACAAGACTGAGGGTATAACATTCTTGTGGTAATATGGGAATACACAATTCTCAAAATGGTGCAGAAAAATAGTTTTACAAGGAATACTTCACACTGTTGTGATAGCACTCATTTCTAGTTCCAAAGAACTCAATAGACATATGAAGTCACATCTATGTAGAATTTTTTTGGAAGATACATGTAAACTCAGCCCTTGTTTTGAGCCATCTGTAAACCTTCAGCAAAGCCCTAAGCCTGACCTTACCTGAGCACTAGCCTTACCAAAAAGGGTGCTATTTCTCTGGAGACACCTAAGAAACTGCATGGGGGAGAAATCTCCGCCTCATTGAACCTAGAGGAGTCTGACTACACGATTGAAACCCACATGAAACTGAGCTTCCTGAGGTCTACTTTCAGGAAACACATACTGAGTTACAGAGATGAAAGATTTCAACAGTCTTGTTACAAAAATGTTACAAAAGTGTTGTTGCAGCCTTAAATTGCATTCACTATCCTTAGGTTGCACTAATTTTTATTAAATACTCCCTACTAAGTTTTCTGTATTTCTAGGAAGATCTACCTATTTATATTTTTATTAAAAAAGCCCAGCAATGAAGTCACAAGTCTTAACATATACTGACGAAAGCAAAGACAACTTCTCACTTTTCCACATAAAGAAAACTAGTTATTTTTATCCAAAGAAAAGCTTGAATAACCATCCAGGCATTACAGTATGCTTCTGATATCAGAAAACTTGTATTGGTGCAGATAAGGAATCAAGGAAGCAGATTTCTTCATCCTTGCACTACCACTAGTACGAATATTGTGCATACGTTTTACCTTCCAAGTTAGTTGCTGGAGTCAACTTGAAGAGGTATTCAGGTATTCAGCTCAACATGCACACGCTAATCTAAAATGCAGCTGTCTGGAGTAAGCATTACCTCGCTCTACAGATAGTCAGTATAGTCCCAGTTGTTGGAGGGCACTGACCAGAAAAAAAGTCACTTAGATGAAGATAAATCTATCTACCTTTAGCTGACTACACTAGGAGCACAGAACTCTGTTTCACATGCAGCCAGCTAACTTCAGAGTGTCAGGAGCTGAACTACTATCTCAGGGGTCAGTGGAATTGGCTAAGCAAAGGTATCTATCTGATGCACTCAGTTTGCCTGAGGGTATCTTAGCTGGCCTTCACTTGTTCGTTCACAAGGCAACAGGTTATGTCATAGGTCATAAATGTCCTATTTACCAGGCCAATGTGGATGCATCCAGTAATATTTCAAAGACTCTAGATGCCTGCGTTTACCAGACTAAATTGAGTCTCTTTTCCCTAATGCAGCCAGAGCTTCATTTTAATGCTCACCCATACCTGCCTTATGCCGCTCAAGACACTCCAGGTTATCTGACATGTCTTCATGGGATACATATGATATAGGCTCTACAGGAAGTGTGTCCTCTACCATTTGAGTAGTTTTGGTTGGGAGCCAGGCAAGTAATCTCAAAAAGTGATGACCCACAGCTAAAAATCCTCTGGCAGTTTGGTTTAATTCTAAAACCCATGCCATAGTTCCCCTAGAAATCTTAAAGATACCTGAAGAATTGCAGTACTGTTCAGATAACCTGCATGAGAGGGGAAATTTGGCCTAGAAAACCCCTCCTGTTTGAAGTTGTGTGACAGGCTTCATATTAGTTTTACAGAGTTGTACTGAGCATAGATGATCTGTTATGCCATGTCCAAGCTGCAGAGAGTCCTCACATTGAAATTATGAGGTTTCTTCCATTGATAGCAAAAAAACATGTGGGACACATTATGACATCTCACCCCTGAGAGGAAGACAGCACCCAGTATTCCTAGATGACCATGGTTGAACAACAAAACTCAGAGGGTCCACAAAAATTTTCAAAGTTTTATTAATAAATGATACACTTGCAGGGAAATTGGTGGAAGTTAGTCCCTTGTAGTATAATCCACATGGTGATGGATTTTGAATAAGTGGTAGAGTAAAAGAGAAGAGAGAGAGAGATCAAAGAGAGGAAGTGTCCTAGTTTAGTAGGTGAGACCAGTTGGCACTGTGTGGGAGTGATCAAGGCCATGTATTCTACCCCCTCTATTCATTCCCCACAAACAATGGACCATCTGCCACAGCTGGCCAGGGAGTCGTTAACACCTTCACG
>JAWWEV010000043.1:35180159-35250566 GCA_035583235.1 Hafferia zeledoni
AAATTGTAGCTCTGACTTATAATCTCTCTCGTGTTGAGTTCATTTCTCCTGCTGGTTTACCTTGAAACCAGCACAGGAAGGCAGGCAGGTTGGGAGGAGGGCAGGCAGGAAGGAAGGCAGGAAGGAAGGCAGGAAAAGTCCAGTTCTAGCTCCAGCATCAGTCCAGCTGATGGGTTGTCAGAGGACCTAGAGGCACTGCCCAGACTTTGTGGTGATACCTCTTTATAAGTTTTCCCATCCTGGAGCTAGGTTTCTCTCTTTCCATGTAAATTAGTTATCATTCACAGTTTGCTGTTCTATATCTTTCTGGAAGTGAGTTGGAGAGCTTTGAAGGGCTTTGGTGGTCTTGATCACCCTGCCTGGGTCAGCCTTTATTTGACAGTCCATGCCTGCTTCTCGACCTCATTCTCGTGCCTGTACTGTACTGTGTTCTGCTTATCTCTAGGAACCAGAAGAAGGACATTTGTCCCATAGAAGTGCCCCTCTATCTCTGTATGGCCCTCTTCTCCAGCCACATCCTGTTTTTTCTCATGGCGTGTTTGTCCCAACAGTCCTTGATTGGTGCCATGACTATCCAGCTCTTGGTGTTTGAGATATACATATTAACCCCTTATCTATATTAAATAAATATTTTTACCTGATTATTTCAACAACAACAATAATAATAGTCATCATCATCATCATAAATGCCTTGTGCCCATCAAAATAGTTCATACCTTGGCTCCGATGTAACTTACTGGATACAACATAGAAAAAAAAAATTAGAAAGCAGATAATGAAGACATCCTTGGAATGTAAGACAGCCTGAAAAAGAGTTGATGTGTGTAAGGGGCACGGATTTTGAGGGTTTAAAGCCTGTCCATTAGCTTTATTTGGAGAAAGGTAAATTAAAACAGTATTTTTCTAAAAGACAAACTCAAAGCAGTATGTAACATATTATAAATTATTAAGCCTTGTAAATATATAAAGTTTTTATAAAATATCATAAATTTAAAATGTTGAGTAAGGATTTTTATAAATTTCTTGTCTGTACTTTCAAAATAAAACAAACAAAAAGTCTTCTGACATCTGATTAAGGGAAATTTCAGACTTTCATTAGATAAAGCAATCAGGTTGTGCTTTAATCAGTTTCATTGTTGAATTAGATACCTTCCAGTCTTAAAATAGTAACATAATTGTAAAGTTGTCAGTCTCAGGTTTCTATTTGAACTGATTACACTTGATAAAAATAACAAACCATGACAAGCAGCGGGGCTAGGTTTCAGTAATTCACTGAAGAATGTCTCTACCCAGTCTTTGTGGCAAAATGTCTTGTTTGCAGGACAAATGCAGAGTTGAAATAACAACTCATGAATACCACTGGTGAAATGGCTATGTACACAAGGTGAATGCTAAAGTTTTCCCTTCTGAATGGACCTTTTAATCCAGGCATTATCTAGGCTCTGAAAAAGTCTTCAGTGGCCTTACGTACAGATTAATGAGAAAATCTGAGACTTGGAGTTGGGCTATTTGCAGAAACAGTTTTCAAGATTTACTGATGGTTGACAAATGCCATTTAAGCTTTCAAATCCATCAATATGCTATTGAAAGGGATTTAGAGGGAAATCCTCCCACTATAGAAGAGGAGGTCTTTGAAGGATCTCGGTGGAAGCCCTTGGTCTCCCCACCCCTTCAAACCTTTCACTGGCTTCCTTCAGCATATAGAGCCCTGAAACGCGTGGCTATGGGAAAGGGAGGGGGAGGCTCCTTTCAAAGGCGTTTGTATGTAACTGAATGTGCCAATCTGCTTTTGTTCAGGCATGAGAACTGAATAGAAGTGTTTCCAGAAAAAGTCTCTTGTGCTCATGGTCAGCTTTTCAGTGGGCTTTCTGCTAATAGATTTTTAATATGGGAGCTGGAAATGGCGAAAGACAAGTTTGAAAAATTTAGTGAATTGAAAAATTGCCTAGGAAAGACTCTGCTCTATAGCATCTGTTACCGATGCTACCATTTCCTTCTCTAACACCGTCATTCAAAGAAAAGTAACCTCATACATTATACATGTGACAAATCACCTAAGCTTTGAATTAATTTTTTTAAATAATGGCTTTTTTTCCACAGGCATTTAAAAACCTGTTTCTAAGTTATTTCTTTTCTCCGCTTATTCAAAATCTCATTTTCAAACCATATGTTTTATTAAAAAGACATCCATTATGGGATTTGGTTAGGATAAAAGATACCTTAGATGATCATGTTTTCATTAAAGAGGTTTTAATTTAAGATCAGGTTGCTTGAAGTCCTTGCTTGGTCCTGTGCTGTTCTGAATCTGAAGGATTCAAGATGAAAATTGTGAAGTTTAAAAAAATTGGACAAATGAAAAAGTGGCAGAAGCCACTACACAGTTCGGGAGAAGAGATCTTTCTGGAATCTGTGGTGGATTATGCAAGGGTTAGGTGGGGCATTATTCATGAAGTTCACAAGAAATTTGTGGTTTTCAGTCAGAATGAATGCCCACAAAACCCTCTCTGTGGTCCTTTTAATAGCAGCAGCGTTTATGCGTGGAGCACCATGTGGTGGTGACTTCTTCAGTCTGTCACAAGTACGTGAAAGTTGAGATCCAAATGCCAAGACCATGACTGAGGAGAGCATCCTTCATCTCTGACCTTCACACCACTCCCCAGGTGAGCTGGGAGAACAAAGGCAGGATGTTGGCTGCAGTAGTCTCTTTATAGCCAGTGTATGGTGTGAAGAAGAACACCGCTGTGCATCCCACCAACTCCAAACCCCTCATGAAGGAAAGGCAAGGCTGACTGGATTCTGCAGAGTATGAAAAATAGGACAACGCCTCTCGGCAGAAGGCTTAGTGAGGGCTTTGACTATTTCTGTCCTATATTTGAATCTGCACCATTTTCATACTGGCCTCCATTTTGCCACCATTTGCAGGGGGAGTGTTGCAATAACAGTATGTGGCAGATACTGTCTTGTACAAGGTGACCTGCGGTCATCAGCAGCCACTGTCATTTTAGGAGGTGGGTGTTGTGGTGTTCATTTGTGCTACTTGTTCATTGCAAAGCAAATTAAGCCTGTAAGAGATCTCCCAGATTGTCTAAGGCTTCCTGTAAGAGATCTCCCAGATTGTCTAAGGCTTTTAGTTCCAAAATGTTTGTGCATTTCACCCAGAAAGAACTGCCTGTCATGCCCCAGTACATTTGTTGTATTTAAGGGAACATTCTTTGATTCACTCTGGTTGGTGCATGGGAGAAATAACTAAATTCCCAGAAGGTTCAATAAGCTTTTACTTGCAAACTTTAGAATATTAAGGTAGAATAAGGTACTTGGCAAAATTTAAAACAACATTCAGACTAAGTAGGACACTTAACAAACTTTAACTTAGTAAACTTAAATTTAGCCAGCTTTAACTTATCCGGATACAACAAGGCACTTAGTAAGGCATCGACTGGAATCGTTTTAGTCTGGCTTACAATATATTTTGAGAAGAAGTAGTTATGAGAAGACAGAGAGAAAGGATAAGAGTAGAAAGATGTTACCACCAGTGAATCCAGCAATGGGAGTTGATTGTTGCAATTTAGATGTCCATCGCAGAGTTGATCTATCAGGGTGGGGGAAGCCCAGGAAACAAGAAGTTCAGTGAGTTAATATGCACTTAGGCTTGATGGGAACGCCCACATACCTCTGCTTGGGAAGGACTTCTACACTGTTGCACCAATGTGGATTGAGCAGTCCTCTGGTGGAAGGACCCAGAGAGGAGCCCGGAGGTGCTTCAGGTGTCTTTGGTGGTTTATGACACGTTCTAAGACAGGATAGCTGCCTCTCATATCAGCATAGCTGAGCCAATTATACCCCATTAGAAGGGGTGAATACCTTCAGGCCCACATGTGAATGTCTCAATATCTCCCCCTCTGGGGAGTTTTATAACTCAGCCAGTAAGGGAGAACACTGGCATGATAAAAAGCACTATCCCACCTTGCAGGATCTGCTTCTTATTGGCCTCTTCCCTTATCTGGCTGAAAACCCACCTTCTTGATAAATGAAGGTTGATTTTGTCATGGTCATCCTCTGGTGCTCACCAATTCTGCACCTGGGCTGTTACCTTGCACATGATCAGCAAAGCACTCACTGCTTTTGCAAATGGCTGATTAACATTTCAGTGTCTCACACGATCGCAATGCAGATAATTCTGAGTAATCCTGTTTTCCTGATGGAGCTAACTGGAAAGTTGAACTTGATGTGAAAGAGAAGTTGAGCAAAGCCTTTGGACAAAAGAGGGTGAAGAAGGAAAAATGAACAGAATTGGCTCATCACTTTGAAAAAACACCCAGAATGAAAAGTTAAGTACCCCAATAATTGAAGCAGACATGACAACCAAACAGGAAACAAAGAAAAACTGTAACAGCAGAAAATGTCACACTTTCCTTTCCTTACCGGCCCAAAGCAACAACATCCTGCCTTTAACACAGCAGATTTTGGAAATTATAAAAGAATATGTAGAAATGTTCCCAGTGAACCCATCAGTACTTCATGCACT
Source organism: Hafferia zeledoni (assembly GCA_035583235.1). Classification (NCBI taxonomy): domain Eukaryota; kingdom Metazoa; phylum Chordata; class Aves; order Passeriformes; family Thamnophilidae; genus Hafferia; species Hafferia zeledoni. Next base: position 35,184,685 of record JAWWEV010000043.1, read on the forward strand.
ACTGCAGGCAAATCAATCTGCTGTTGCATAATTTCCACAACTGTGAAGTACTGCCTGTTGGGTAGAACATGGCATTAGGAACTTGTAGGCCTGGCATGACGTCTTCCTCCCATGGGAGTCACTGGCAGTTTTGCTACTAGCATCAGTGGAGCCAGGTGTTTACCCCCAGGCATGGTTCTGGTGCTGACATTGACTTGCTGTAGTAGAAGTTTTAAGATATGTAAATAATAGGGAAACTGATTGTTTCCAGCATTTTTATAGCATTTGGAATAGCTAAATGAAAGTGATCTTGGAAAGATCATTTTGTGTGCAAGAAAAGCAGACCAGACAGGTGCAGTATAAGGGACACACTTATTTCACATATGCTCACAGGTGCAAGAGAGTTGGCAGTAACCGTTTCCATTTGGAAAAGGTTTATTTGGCTACTGATGTTTTGTGGTATTCATTATTTTCTCCAGGAAGATCCAAAAGTGATACTTGAAGCCTGAAACTGAGGCATTGCAGTGGATTTGGCTAAAAAGGACCAGTTAATTGCTTGCCCAGAAGGGATTTTCTGTTGATCATCATAACGATAACAAGAAGTGGTGGGTCTCTGGCCACAAAATGAGGTTGCCAAAGAGTGGACTATGTAAACTGTGAAAAAAAGAAGGAAAAAGGCATCATTTATTCTGGATGAGAATATGCTGTCTCTACTCCCACTAAATACTAGCTTATCTTCTGAACAACCCAACTGATCTCAGTAGAAATAGTTCTGAAGTATTTTGCCTCTACATATTAATTCTACAGCTCTGATCCCACTAATTTAAGTTATTGTAAAGTAAAATAATTTAACCAAAGAGAAGAAATTTATATACTAGAGGGAGCACAGCACTTTTCCCTGAAGCTTGTGCTGGTGTAACCACCTGAAAAACACTTGCCAGCCCACTCCAACACATAAGATCTCTCTACCAGAGATTTTTCCTTGGCAGGGTGACTTAATGCATCTCAACCCTGCTTCTTGACCTCAATTGTTTAAAACTGGCTCAGCTATTTCAGTGCTCTGCCTATCTGAAGGGCAGCTGATCAGTTACAAGCAAACAAAATGTGTGAAGACTAGGTATAAGTGATGTCAGTATAAAATTAAGGACCTGGTATTTCTGTATATTAAGACTGTTTTATACCAGCCTATGTGAAGTTATCTCATGATGAAAGTGAATTTTGATTACCTAAGAAAAAAAAATTACCTGATAGAGAAATACAGTGTTTTTAAGTGCATTATCCCTGTAAGAATAAAGCTATGCATATTTCTTGGCACTTACTATTGCAGGAATTTGGGTGTTCGGTCTGTCAGGGAAAGATCTGACAGCTTTGTCATTCCTCTGAGCTCTGTAGGAGGTGTTGGAAGAGGCTGTCAGCCAGCTGAGAGCTGGCAGATCTGGAGGCCTATTGTATTTCAGCGAACAAGCTCTGTCAGACATAAAGGTAGAAATATGTGTATTAAAAAAATCCACAATTCCTATATCTGAAGAATGTTTACAATATTTATATTCTAGGCATAGGATCACCCTGCGTTCCTCTAAGCCAAAACTGCCAACTGAAATAAAACAGTTCTGCTTCACCTTTCTTATTTGTTTCTCCTCTATGCTTGAGCTTGTGGAGGCACAAACAGCAATATAATGAACCAATTTAGGGAACTAATTTGGATTAAAAGCAATTTTTTTCCTGCTGGATTTTTTTTTTTTTTAATCCAGATCAGTTGTCAGCTCTGGTTTATCACCATCCTCACAAGGAACGAGTAGTGCTGGTCTGAGGGGGAAATCAGGAATAATTCTTTTGGTAGTGACATTGAATAAAACATCCCTTGTGTTGTCCATGCCTTACAGAGAAGATTCTGTAAATAATTATTTTCACTAAGCAGCAACATAAGAATTACCAAATTAGTACTTCAGAGTAGAACTACAGAAGGTGTGATACAGTGTAGCAACATTTCATTTTCTCTGCCTAAATTCTTCAATTGCTCTTCAACAACACAAGATACAACTAAATTGTAATAAAAGCAGAACTGACAGTGCTGTGTTAAAATGATTGGTCTTGATAAGAAAAGTGAAATTAGAAAAGTCTTACCATCATCCCACTGTACCTGGGGTAATTAGTCTTTCTGAGGGCACCTAACGTGGTCATGTAAGTCCCATCTCTGGACCCAGCTCACTCATCTGTACCTTGGGGACCTTTGCACTGTGCAATGGAGGATGTGTATTTCCTGCCCTGAATACAAGTCTGTTGTGCACATTTCTGGATACTTTGGTTCACACTGTCACTGTTGCAATGTGTTTGTAGAAGATGCTCTCATAGCTGTTTGGTTTTTAATTCTTAAAATCCATGCTGTAGAACTAAGTTTAAGACAAAGACCAACAAGATCAATGACTTACAGTGTATCTTGTTTTGAATTAAATCAGGCTAATTGTAATTAATTTACACCCTCAACAGCTTCACTGAAGTAATATTGGGTATTTTGGTGAAGATGAGTTTTAAAATTCGCTTGTGTAGCACGTAATCTATGCTGTACATAACTTGTCATTGAGTATTCAGACCAATGGGCTTTATGGTTCATAATATTTGATTTAAGAGATGTACACTTTATGACAATGTGTGTTTTCAGTCTTCATCTACTCTCACAAATATTTTGAACTAGTTTCTGCTGTAAAAAAGGGTAGTACACTAATAAACAAATGGTGCTGTGCTTTTTGTAGATGCTCTCTTCTCATATATATAGTCATAATTTAGGAACAGCTTCATTGAAGTCAGAGGGATGAAATTATAAATTGGGAATTAGAAGGAAATTGGACTTCAAATTCTTAAAATAGATGAATGTGTCCACTCATTCAGAAATTTTTGTAGCATATAGTTGTAAAATAAGCGACTTCTGAAGTGACAGAAAATATTTTGAAACTGAGAGAGGCTACAAGGTTTGTTTCCCAGACTTGGTCACTTCTAATAAGTATTGTTTCTCAATTTAACTGTACTGTTCTTCATCAAAATAAAATAAACAGTACCTGATAAACAAACAGGTAATGATGAAAAACACAACAAACATGCTAGTAGTTGTCTTCATAAATTATGATAAAAACTGATATATTTTTCTGTTGTGTATTGTTCAGTATTTGAACAAGATGAATCATGTATGCAGTACTCATTTAATCTATTTGAATTAGTGAAGCAGAAACAGGTAATAACTCATAAAGTAAAATAGTACTAACACAATCTGTGGGCATGGGAGAAAGAGGAATTCCATTCAGTCCTCTTTTAATTGCTCTTATTGGCTTTTGTATTGTAAAATATTCCTTATTAGTTATTTAAGTTTTTTAATATGCCAGTTAAGTACAGGGATTTATTGACATGTTGGAGTATTTTTATAACTTACCCAGGTAATTATTACTTGGCAAACTGAGTCTTCATCATCAAATGAATGCCCATGAATCAGCTTTGAAAGTAAATGGTTGATTTCATCCAGGGAGCATCATGAATTTGATATACAAAAAAAAAAAAGCAGAGAGCCAGAATCTTTGTACCTAAAGTGAAATGTCAGGTACTTGTCAGATTAACTCAGCACTGGGTGTATTTGATCTGATCTTTGATCTTTACTTTCTTTTTTGACCCTAATTGTTTTCTGTGCCCTGCTCCCTCTGCTGGAGTCTTGAATAAACTGAATAGCAAAATTGTTTCCTGAAAAGATTAATCATGCACACACTGTTTACTTTACAAATGTTTTACAGCTGAGATATAAGTAAAGCTTTGATAGTTGTTTATGTGATAGAATTGCCTATGTTCAGGAATAATGTATGCTGTTTAAAATTACTGTTACAGAGCTTCTCCAGTAATAAGGCAAATTTTGCTGTCTGTGACATCAGAGGAACACACTGACAGGTGGTTGAGAAGGCAGAATTCTGGCCAAAGCATTTTTTACTTTGTGTTGAATCCAGGTATAACCTATCAGTTTGGTTTGCCAGGATCCAATGTCATGGGCCAATACAGAACAGCAGAGAGGAGATGTATACAGAGCCCTCCTGACCCTACTGGATCACCTTTGAGGCTTCCCTAAGTTCAGGGTGCCTGATCGTTACCATATATATCTATTTACAGTTCCAATGGTTGTATCTTCTGTAAGCAAAATGCACCTCTAGAACAAGCACCGCTAGTGTGCCAAGGAGAGGAAGGACAGTTTGGGGATGACAGCAAGAGTCCTGCCCTTGTGCTGGCATAAAGGTCTTTGTGAAGTGTGCAGGCACAGGTACTGAAGGGTCTGTTCTCATGGGACCACATGCAACATCATTTGCTCTTTGCAGAGTATGTTTTAATACCAAGGTGTTGGGTCTCTGGAAACAGTGAACTTCAATGTCAAATAACAGAAATTTCCTGTAAAAAATATGCAGCAAGCAATCCTTTTAGCCCTGCATCACTCCCATGTAAAAGGATAACATGGGATCAGTTGCTGTGAATTTGCTATTACAAATAATAGTACATGAGATAATGAATTTTTAAATACTTGATTTTAGCATTTGTCATTATCAATGTGCAGAAGGGCAGAAGTATCCATGCTATTGCCACTTATTATTTACCATGAATATCTTGATAGTGAGATTTTCTGTTTTGTGTAACGTCTGTTATAACTCTCTTGCTACTACTTCTTCCTGCAAATCTACCACTTTTTCTTCCAGAAGATTTTTCCAAATATAAAGATGTACTCTTCAAATGTGAATCATTTAGTAGAAATTCACATCTTAATCATAGTTTACTACAGAGTGCTTCAAAGAATCACAGATGAAGTTTGAAGCTAGTTAGAAGAAAAGCTATGTGTTAATTGTCAGAAAGCACTTACAATGCTTTATGTGTGCTTGTACTCTGCCCTATACTGTTCATGGGTGTATTAAACATAACTAGCACTTTTCATGTTTACTTTGAAATATAATGTAATCTAGGAACATTAAAAAGAAAATATGGTCATTGTTTTCTGAGTCTGTTGACAGCTCATGCATCACACTGGTGTAAACACCTTGGTTGAACAGTGTGATGTAATGAAAGGAGTACTGGACAAATCATCATCCGTGTTGGTTTCCTCTGTGGTATATAAACATCTGTTTGATTGTGAACATGTCACTCTGCCATTAGTTGTCTTAGTTTCCCTTCTGGAAATTGATGGTAATTCTATTTATCTATTGAGACTGTCAAACAAAAATGTCTATAGCAATTTATTTGTAAGAAATAGGAACAACTACTACTACAGTGTTGGTAAATAGATCTACCTCCTTTAAGCAGCTGTAGCAGATAAAGATATTTTCCATATCCATAGTGGAGCATTGGCATTAGTAGAGAGTGTGTAGTCAATAGCTAACATACTGTTCCATCATACAGCGAAGCAAGTGTTCTGCCAGCAGTAGAAACAAGAGTGCTGTGTTATAAAGATAGGCAGAGCAAGGGAAGAGCAGAAGTAATATTCACCTCTTTTCGTTATTTTGTATTACTGCGTGTAATCTAGTGTCAAATTTTGCAGTAAATTAATTCAAGAAATTATCTTAGTTTAGAAACTGTTCTTAGCTCATATTAACTAAGTCTGTTGTCAGTAATTTGTGAGAGTGCTTTATCTTTCAAAGACTTCCATAAATATAATCATTAATACATCCTGTTGGGATAAGGCAGGCTTAGAAGAACCAAAGTTAATAATCCTAATAGTTAGTCTTGATAATTTTCTAAAAATCGAACAGGTTGCAACTGTGAAAAACAATAAGCTCCAACATTAATTATCCTTAATATTGGATTATTGTATTAGACCTGCAGTGGGTAGAAAAGTTTGTACCATTCAGTATAATAGATGTTTAGCCTAGTAGTATGTTGTCATGTTGGTGAAAGTCAGTAGAAGTTCTGTGTGTATCCCTAGACAGTTTTCCGTTCTCCTTTAAAAGACATAAGTATAATGTGAAAAACTGATCTTCCAAAATGAATAGTCACTGAAATATGTTTTGTAATAACATTTAATAACAGATTAGTAACTCAGCCTCCAGATTCATCTATTATACGTTAAGAACTAGTTTACTTAACTTGTTTTACTGGCTTTTTGGAATTCATTGTGAACTCACTATTAAGATGGTAACTGGATGTTTTTTCAGCATGTCTATGCATGGACAACAAAATGGGGGGCAAAAAAGACCTGTTGTGTTTGCCTTCTTGGATGCTGTTTTGCAAATGTTCAGAATTTGCCAATCTACTCACCAAGAAAAACAGACAGGTACATGGTGCAGTTTGCAGTGTTTTCCATCCTTCAAAGATTTCATCACAGATAGGATTCCCTTAGCAAGTCACCAGAGACACAGCATGGTGATTGATTGGCACAGCGTACAGTTAAGATATCACTATAGTGAATCATGTGGCCAATGCAGTCATTGAAGCAGAACTTCTTATCTTTTGAAAAGATGAAGGTTTCATTTGCTGTTATGTTGCTTTTATAGTGAACAGTTGGAAACAGGCTGCAGGAATGCTGTTGGGAAAACAGGTGATGTGTCATTCTGACTGTTTAAAATAACATACTGCCTTTTCAGTATAATATAGCAGCTCATGGTGTAGGTAGTTGTCACAAAGGTAGATCTGGTACTATTGCTAGTTATATTAGGATCATTTTAAAACTTGGGGTATACTCTAAACATGTTGCTCCTGCTGACATCAGTGGGGTTTGAATGTGCTTTGACAGTGGGACATAGTAGTTCTGTTACACTGAGTTATTTAAAGGTTTTCTGCATTCTAATAATTCTATGTTTTTCATTGCTTTTGTTTGTAAGAGTCTACCAAGATCCAATATAAAAGCAGAACAATTCCACTGAGGATAGTTAAAGGTCCAGTACCTTGCTTTTAATATTTTTATGCATTACACTGCAACTGTATCAGTTAGACTCATCAAATATATTACCTCTCCCTACAGTATATTCTGTATATATACTGTATACATATATAAAGTGTATAAATGTATATATAGATATACTCCCTTGTATTCTTAAACCCCTGTAGCTAAAAGAATAGCACATTGGCAACCTAGACTGGAATGGCCTGTGTATTAGTTGCTAGTGTGTTAAAAACTAGTTTAAAAAGACATTATTGAGCAAATTTAGGAAATAATTTTTGTTACATCCACCATCCCTGGAAGTATTTAAAAGATGTGTTAAGTGTGGCACTTAGGGACATGGTTTAGCGATGAACATGGCAGTGGTGGGAGAACGCCTAGACTGGAATGATCTTAAGGGGTTTTTTCCAACCTAAACCTGAAATACGCATATTATACGCATAATATTTGTAGTTCTGTGGCACAAAAACATCTTTGTATGCTGTGTTCCAAGAAAAGAATAACCTGGAAAAGAAGTAACCAGAAAAAAAGTAACAGAAGGAAATCATCTAACTGGTAGGTTTAAGAAGCGTTAGCAATTGCTGCAGAGTACACTGGGAAAGACGTTCTACTCCATCATATGATGTGGAGCACATACTTTACCACATGACTGAGTTCAAAAAGGAGACTGGGACATAGGAGTTCACTGTTGGCAAATCCACCTCTGGAGTCTAAAGATGTTATTAAGAAAAATGCACATATTGATTTTTTCCTTGAGCATCAAAGCATGTAATGAAAGCCACCTTCTTTTATTTTAATCCTCTTAAGATATTAGGGTCTGGTCTGTAGATTGCTTCTGACTGGTTCATCGTGGAGTCCTGTGGGTGATACAAGCAGACAAGTATTGCCTACTAGTAACAGAAGTTAATATGCTAGAAAACCAGGCTTTCCTGTCAGCCTGTCACTGGTTAATGCTGGTTTTGTAGAATGCCCTAAATATGTGTGTATCTGGAGATAAATCACTCCCATCTTCCACCAGGGCTGGCTTTTTAAGTCTAAAATGGTATTTGGCATGTTTCCGAAAACCCATTATGACATGTGTTGAAAATTCCACAATCAAAATGATCTTGTTAAAATATTGGGTTTATCTTAATATTCAGTAGTATATAACTCACTACCTGGATGAGGTTTTTCTTTTGCCAAATACATCCATGTTTTTGTTCTTTTGCCAGAATAAACCCTTTGAGGCTTTATCAAAGTAAAAGGGCAATAACCTGCTAAACAGTATGAAAGAATTAGGTGATAAAGTATTACAGTAAAGAATGAATTTAATAAGTGCACGTTTCTTGAATTATACTTTGATTTTTTAGTAAATGCAAAGCCCTTACTCCACAGAGATTTGATAATTGTTGTAAAGTATTAACACATTGCCTTTATTTCAAAATCTCTATGTGAAGTATGTTTATAAATTATACATTTTAAAATTCAGCAAAAGATCAAATATATAGCAAGCATATATTCCATAATGTGAAACAGACTGTGAATAATAAGAAATAGATGGAGTAGAAATAGGGTGCCTACCCACCAAAATACAGATAACTTATTTACCTTGAAAGCTCTCAACAGCTGGAAGAAATAAAGTTATCTAAATAGTACGTAAAGTAGCTGGAAACTATAAGCCCTGCTACAAATACATAGATGTGTTTAAATAGGGGGAAGTTTTAAATTGCCATGTAATGTTTGCATAAACTATGCAGATCAGTCTTAATTTTATTTTAAGAATCTACAGGAATTTTGAAACAGTTGTGTAAGTTGTGTCTTCCACACAGAATTTTTATTATGCAATCTGTTGACAGTTTTTGAAAGTGATTATAATGATACTGTGAGGCATGGGGAAGACAAGGGAAAATAATGAAAAAGCAAATTAAGAATAAAAATGTATTATATGAAATTTAGTCTAAAGTATGGCTTGAATGAGCTCTGACAAAGCTGATATGGCTGGTAGTTTCCTGTACCAGGAACTACTGTGGAACCCCACCAGGAAGTGTGCTACAGAGCAGGATCACATTACACCCTTGTTTTATGGTTCATTTCACTTATTTAATGCAATTTGAGTACCTGTAACAAAAGAGCACTCAAACCCAGAATGTTTATTATTTGAAAATATGTCATTTCTTTGAATTGAGTGGGTTGTGGGGACACCTGATGTGCCTAATGTGAGGTAAGACAAATCAGTATGACCGTGCAGCAGGTTGTACAGCAAAAGTAAAGTGTTTCCATATTCATTAAATAAAAAGGATGTTGCAGATAGTATGTTCTGTACACTTTTGCCTGTCTTCTTTAGTAAACCAAGTGTATTATGATGCTACAATAACAAAAATTATAGTTTTCCTTTACAGTACAGTGGTTTATTAAAATTATGTCAACTAAAAGGGTTGTTTAGTATTCCAGCTGATTTATAGAGCGTGATAAAATATTCCAAATTCTCTGGAAATGAGGAACATGCTACAGACTGTATTTGGTTTCACAACACAGTGTTCATACAAAAGAAGAATGTTTAAATGTGCTAACCAGATAATGATTCATCAGTTCTGGCAGAAGAATTAGCTTTTGTTAATGTAGTACTTAAAAATGTGTGGAATGAGCAGCTGGATGCCACAATTGTGGCATGCCATATTAAGTCTCTGTCTGTTTTCCCCTACAGTGATCTCAGTATGAACAACATTACTAAGCTGCCCTCAAACCCTGTGCACAATCTCCGCTTCCTGGAAGAGCTGTAAGTATCATTGTATCCTTGATGGGCATAGTCAGCACTAGACACATTCCTGTGTTTGTCTTTAATACTGACTGTGGGAACCAGATAAAACAGTGCAGGAAAACTGTCAGCCTGACACTTTTGGCACATGCAGAAACACTTAGGTGAAAAAAATCCAATTGCTTGTGATTCTGGAAATGAACTTATAAAAGAGTTACCGTGAGGCTACAACTTCGCTAAGCAGAGACAGAGCCAAACAAATTAAAATTTTTAAACAAGGGCTGTTTAAAAGAGCTGGATGGCTTTTTGGAAATAGTTAAGCAGCAGGATATTAGAAGTTTGAATACTGGCTCATGTTTATTAAAATCACAAGTAAAGCTATAATCAAAACCAAAACCTGCTGCTTCGTTCTGCCTGTGTCAAGGACAATTGAGTCCACATTTGATAATATCGAGGCTTCTTGTCCTAATCACTTTTAATTACAGTTTCCTTACTCTTAAACTTAGATCCCTGAAGGCTGACTGTAGAATGCAGAATCCTGCAAAAAGCTTAGTTACACTATCGAGTACGTTCACTGAGGGGAAAAAGGACATTGCAAAAACAGGCTGATCGAGCACTACATCAAAAGAGGAATCCTGGCTTGAAGTGATGGTGGCTAACCAAAAGTGAAAAATATTGTGCATTCAGGAGACCTGGATTTGGCAGTTGCTCCAGTCATAATGGCCTGGGCTTAAAAGAAATGTAGGTTGCTGAGGAATGATGAAGACTCTGTAACAGATGCACCATAGATCTTGTGGAAAAAAGCTGGCACCTGTATTTGCATGAATACCTCTCAATGTTAATTAAAAGCCTTTTATGAAATACGGTTTATAACTTTAAGTGAAAGTCTTCTTTTTTATAGCATGTTTAACTGCTAACATAAAATCCACGTACAAAGTCATTGTGCTGCCCTTCTTGCAAAGACACAGACTGTTTTAAGCTATGAAATTTGTACAGTCCTCTGCAATTTAGGTGGGTGTTGCTCTGAGAACTTTTGGTGTCCTTGCTAATGCTTCTTCGAATTTTGCCAGCTGGTCTTTCCAGGTGGCATCTCTGCATCTATGAAACGGAAAAAAAAATTGAAACCGTTTTGTAATGTTAACACTGGACAATACCTTATTTGCAAGCAGATTTTCCTTTCATGACTTATTTTTATTACTGTCCAGACTTGGTTTTTTTAAAGCTTTACTTCTTTTCATTCTGTCTCTCTTCCTTTACTTACTTCTTTGGTTATCATTATCTGTCTTGCTGTTAGTGCAACTTTCTAATAACGTTAACACATATGAACATAACAAGGAGAGATGTCACACACCAAATGTTGACAGTATCAAGTGTGTATGAAGCGAATCATGCCACAAAGCCCCTGCTTGTGGACTTTTTCATCGTGTTCATGTTTGCCTGTCCAATCTCCTTTCGACTGTCATAACTCTACTAAAGCCATCCAACCCAGTGATTGCTCTTCAGCCATTAAGGAAAAGAATTAAAACAAAAGTTTGGGCTTTTCCTGGAAGGAAATTCTAATACATGAAGCCAGTTACCTTCACTCTTTCATTTTGTGGTCCAAAGTTAGATGACTCAAATAGCAAGACTTAAGTCACTGCCTGAGAAACTATTCCATGGTCTATGTCATCTTCTTCATCAAGACTTTTGAAAATGTTCTCAGCTTATTCTTGTGCTGGGCCTACTTTTTTCACTGTTAATATTAAACCTTTATCCTTACAACCCTCTGTTCCAAATGAGGTAATGCCAGTCCTTCATTGCTGGTAGTACTAAAAAGGTGTTTATTTCTTTAGTGTATTTTGTTTTACACACACACCTTCAATTCTTGTATTTGTTTCACACAAGCTAATCATTTCAATTTCTCATTAATTTAATACTGTTTTGTATTTTGTTTGTACGGTTTGTATTTACTTTTATAATAAGCATAGAAAACTGAAGCCTTTGAAGATGTGAGGCAATTGGTTATCTCTTCTCATTGTGCTGAGGGATTCTTTGATGTTGGAGGCATGCAACACAATTAAGCTTAATATTATATAGAAAAAGGTCTAGATAATGGAGAGGGAATTGGATATTCAATTCTGAAGCAGGGGGTAACAGTCATTGTAGTTCCCATACTCCCCTATGTTAATTTCTGAGCAGCAATTCTACATATGAAAATTATTTTTCCCATCCAGGCATGGCCACATGATTTTTTTCCTAGCTTGGCTGGGAATTCTGTGTTTTGTTTATGTGGCTCAATTAAAAAACATTATTGAAAAATATAACTTTTTCCATAATGCAAACATCGTTAAAATAAGGTTTATAAGATGTTTACCAATGCAATGTTCCATAAAATTAAAATGCATCTTAGAAATGTCTGTCTGCTCTTTACAATACAAAAACAGCAGGAGCTTAAAATGCATTTTTTAGGGTTTTTTTAGTGTCGAAAAAAGTGTTACTAATCCCTTTATTAGAGGTGTGGTTCAAATATCTGATAAAAGTTAATGATTGATCCAGTAAGTTTTAGATTAGTCCTAGATGCCTGGTTTGGCCGTCCTGATAATTCATTACCCCAAAAGAACCGAGATTTTTATTAAAAGACAATTAAACCAATTGTTTTGCCTCCAAAGTAATATATGAGCCAGGTCTGTTCAGCCAGTTCTGACCTTCCAGGCTGAATATGATCCACTTTTACAGTCAAGGTTAGAGAGCTCTGAGCCCACCATTCTTGCAAACCTGATGATCATAGCTGGTATTTATTCTTAAGCAAACACTGTGATCCCTGAAGTCCAGTATAATGAAAGTACGTTGTATTTTTGAGGTACATGTTTCTATGAAATTTTGGTAAACATTGTTGTACTTTGAACTTTTTAACTCCTGAAAAGTTTAGTTACGAGCAAGATCTTTTAGTTGTGAAAATGTTGGGCCTTTCAGGCCTAATTTTCTCTTGAAGTGTGTATGATAGAGCTCCCACAAAGAAAGAAATATGCTTCAGTTGCTTGATTATCAGCACGTTGCTCTGCATGAACTTGTTCAACACCATTATGTCGAATTCTTCATTATAAATTCAAAATAACTACAGATATTTATCAGTCTGACCAAGACTCAATCTGATGTTGATTATTTCTGGACATATGATGTATGTCATTGTACAGTATGTGTAAGAATACCTGTACTAATAGAGCAGTGAAATAGAGTAATGCATGGAAAAAAAGTTCTTAAAAAACTGTGAAGACTTACCCAGGGTGGGATGCTTAAGAATTTTGGAGTCTACTGCATCTGAGTGTAGACGTAACATTTTGTGATAAGTACCACTTCAAAGTAGTGCCTGAAACTGTTTTATTTTATAAGTTAATGTCTCAGTGAAAAGTGAGGAAGAAAGCAAGTAATAATCAGACCTAACTGCAAAATCTGTCCAATTAGATATATATCAACATATACGTAGATATGCATAAATATATGCACAGACACCCACATATGCACATATATGCGCATAAGGCTTTTATTTTAATTTTAAACACAGGAACATTCCACAGATAAACAAAGCTCTGAGAGATTTTTAGTAAATTGCTATTTTTCAGGAACTTAATATTGGTGTTGTAGTGAAACAGCAACAAAAGACTTTTATGTTATAATTACTTTACTATAGAGCAGGACAGTCTCAAATAACTTCTTTTTCACAAAATGAAGTAATGAAGTCACCGTAACTTAATTGCAATCTACATACAGGTGCAAGAACATTTTCTGACACCCATGTGATTATTTTAAAGTCATCTTAAAAGGGATTAAATATATCTACAAAGTGTTTCCCATTGGTCTTGGTTTTATTACCTCAATCACTCAGACAGAAGCACCTTTAAAAGTACATTTTAATGTAGTATAGAAGTGCAGAATTACAGATATGATCTACAGGAGATGTATTCTGTAAATCTTACCATGATTTGTGTTGAAATACCTTTACACTGCACATGTGGTCAAGAGGCCACTGTATAAATTAAGTCCTAAATTACCAGGCACGATCCATTCCCATCTGTTCTTATTTATTCTTTTCCTTTCACTTCTCTATTTGCTCTTTCTTCCTACAAAGCTACAAAGAGCTTTTCAAAGCTGTAAATGGGAATTAGTTGTTCTTTTCCCCACAGACTCTGTGCAGTGGGACTGAGACCTCTGGTCATGTATGTCTTTGAAAACTCAGTGTGTTTGCTTCTGGGGTCCTGTACAGTCTTTATTTTTGTGCTGGTGCAGGCACATTGTGACTAGCACTTAAAACAGATTCTGTACTTTTTACTATTATGTAAGCTGGTAGAAAATATGAAAGTGCTGCAGACATAGTCCAGAAATTTTTTGAGAAAGTGAGTCAATCTTGTCATTCAACAATCTTGGAACTATATGGTTAAATACTGCAATCTTTCCCACAGATTAAGCTGCATAAATTTTAAAACATCCAAGGCAAAGCAGTAAAAATGCCTGTAACTGAAATGCAGAACTAAAGTAAAAATAGAGCATCATCTAGTGATCTCACTGTGTCCACACACATTCCAATGTCACTTCAATATCAGTTTTACAGTTCTTGCACAGCAGGGTTTAGCGGAGCTGTGGCTGGTGGAAATTGGCTTGTGTCACCTCCATCAGCTGAAGTTTCAAGAACGTTCACTGCTAAATTACATGATCCCATGGATAATTTCAGAGCTGTGCACAATCTAACACATAAGTTGTGAATTCAGTTTCTTTGTATGAATTGTGAATTTGGTTTCTTCCCTTCATGCACACATACACATAGATCAGACCATGTCCCTGAGTTCAGTGTGGGGTGTTTGTCAGTGAGAGGTACCTGTCACCAGCCCAGCAAGTGGCCCGTGGTGCATTCTCAATTCTGTCACTGTAAGACAGACTTTGTTGATGCCTCAGGAATGTAGTTCCCAGCTTTACTTTAATATAGGGCTGCACTCAAAGTCCTGACAAAGGGAAGTGCACCAGTTACGAAATTAACCCTATGCTGGTGAAAACATTATGCTGTTTACCTAGTTAATCAGTGGGAAAAAATGACAGTAGTTTTGTCCTCTAGTGTTTGCATGCACAGTTTTGGTTTACTAGGAAAGGACAAACCCAAGCACAGAAGATTCCTACTGTATGAGTTAACAGCTTGTAACCTTAACACCCACAAGACAAGGGCCCTGATGTTCTGGAGCTGTCACTGCCTTTGTTGCTGTCCCTTTAATGCCACAAAAGCAAGCAACAACAAAGAACTGCCCATGTGGATGTATCAGCCTGACATCCTCCAAACTGCTCTTTTTGCTCTCTTATCAAGAATGACAAGATGGGGAACAAAAAAACCCCAACCAAAACCAAAAAACCCACAGAGCAAATGCTAAATCAGAGCTGCTCGTGTTGCTTGTTGAATAGCTTATGCTGACTGACAGTTACTATTCTGGAAATGTGTATGCAAATTGCGTGGAGCAACCTTGACACTGGAACTGCTGTGCATCTGTGGTGTAAAGGGGCAGGAAGGGAGATGATGGAGAAAGAAGAGAATAGAAGTGAAAAGAGTCAGATATGCATGAAAACAGAAACAGTAAATGTTCTAGGTTGGTATCCAAGAAATCTTGTCAGTGCTGCTGTGTTAGTCTTACTGAGTGTCCATTGAAGTTTATTTTTGGCTTGTAGCTTAAAAGTGCGCTCTGGAACTTGCAGTTTATTATCTAGCAATATTCATTAGGAACTAGTTTAGAACATCAAAAAGAGTCATTGGAAGCTCTTTTTGTGTTTTGTGATCAATACAGATAGTGACATTATACTTAATTAAACTAAGGTGAAACATGCTATACATCTGTAGATCCTGAGGCAGGATTTCAATTTAAGTCTTACACATTCTATGTGTGTTGCAGTAGCAAGTATGCGGAAATAATTCCCCCTTTCAGGGGAAGTTCAACCTGTTTGTAGAGTGCTTAAATTTCAGTGCAGTGAGCACTTTTGGTACCTACATAGGTCAATTTTTCACTTTTTTAGGATTATGGCTTAGGAATTCAGCCCATATCACATTTACATCTAATAAGTTCACAAGTACAGTAAAACCAACTTCTCTCTAAGTTGCTTTTTTTTTTTAATTTCCAAACAGAAGTTGCTGTAATTTCTGCAGTAATTCATCGGTGTTGCCTTACTGTACCACTCAGAAAACAGTAGCAACCTCAAAACTTGGATCTGTGTAATTTATGTTCCTTGCCTACCACACTGAAATGACTAAAGAGCTAACACATTTTTCATTATTGACACTGTGATCCCAGTGTGTTGTACTGCAGTGCATTTCAGCCAGTTCCTGCTATTAGTGATTAGTGTTATTAATTCCTACTCTTTCTGGTGATACTGACACTACTGGGATAAAACTAAAACCAGCATCAGAAGTGTAAATGACACTGAGAAGACCCAGTCTAGAAAATGTGATCTGTATGATCCACCATTTATTGCTCCATCCTTCTGTAACATTTAAACAGCAAGAAAGAAATTGTAGCAATTTTAAGGTTGTTCTGGGAGCAGTGATTCAGTGACAGCATTCTTCAAACAGAAAGGAATGCCTCTTATTAGTTGTATTCATGGGTTCCACTGCTGGAAGTCAGTGTGGGATTTCCTGGCTGATGTTGGAGTCCCTCCAAACAGCTGGCCTTGCTGCAACTGGAAGGCAGTTTCTGGGATAGGTGTTGAGCAGAAAGGCCCTGTGGAGGAGCAAACCAGCTTGTTCTCAGCGCTGGCTGGGGACAGCTCCACAAACAGAGAGACCAGTTGGCGTTAGCAATTACTGGATCACACTCGTGTGAGGTGCAAAAGGAGTCTCTGCCTTTTAGAAGTGGAGAAAGAAATAGTACATTTTAGACCATATCCTTAACTGACAAAAATCTGTCATCTGTTTATCAAAGCCAGCTCAAGATCAAATACACACTGACTTAATTCCAACTGCTTTAGGTCAGTTGGAGTTATTCCAATTTACACCCTATGAGAATTTGGCACATGCATTTTAAAAGGTAATTAGGCCCTAAAGCAAGAGCAGACTGTGGTATATTTGAATTTGCAACTAAATTGTAAGTAGCAATAAATACAATATACAGCACAATTACGACTTGCACACTCCCCTCCCCTTTTTAAAGTAAGGAGAATATCTTTACACTTTCTTCTTTGATGTCTCTTAGCATCAGATTTTTAATATATTATTTGACCTCCATTTCTTTTTTATATTGTTATAATTATTTTAGTTTTAATTAACATGACAGATTGAAATATAAAAAGATAATTAAAATACAGACTAGCATTTAAATTCCAAGTCTAACAAGGTAATTCTTCAAACGCATTTCTCAATATATGTTGATATCATCCCTTAATTGTTAACATTGCAATTAATCACCCATTAATTCATACATTCCTGTTGCATTGACCTGAGAATAGTCACTAAGAAATATAAAATTAAAGTCTTATCTCAAAATTTTAGTTGACTTTGGATAAGTGCTGGATGAATATCTATACTATTAAAGCTTTTTTGATGTAAGAAGAAGGATCATTTCATGTTACCTATTGATGTATATGTAAGCTGAAGAAAATTATGGCCATAGAAATATATAAATTATATATTGTCTATATATTTATATAGGTGGACTAAATATATGTGTCGTTCTGTGCTTATGTATCTTTGACACAATTTGACAAGAAATACAACTGAAACAAGATTCAAGATTGGTATTTCTTCCTTGAACAAAGGCAATTTTTTATGCCAGAATAAGTTGTTTCAGAAAAAGATTTCAAAATTTATGTTTTCTTGTTATACTTTCATGTTGTTTCTCCTCAAACAGCCATCTCCTTAATTAGAAATTGGAATAATAGTTTTAGGATTGGTAGTAGTGCTATTGGTGCAGGTCCTCAGAGAAAAGTAAATTACTGGCAAGTATGATACTCTGGTAGGACACAAATGAGAGTCCTGTTTCTACTTGTGTCAGCACAAATTTTTCTACGGACATCAATGAGATTGGTATTTCACCACATGATCTTTATCAGTTACTCAGAACAATTATGGCAGTTGGAGAGGTGGATCAGGATTTTAAGAAAGACGTTTCAAATTACAAAAGAGAGTTTCTTATCTGTACACAAGATATAAAAGACACAGTTACAATTACATGAATTTTAGTGAAAGGTACCACATAGCAGCATAACTGTCCCCTCTGTTGGGGTTTTTCACTGTCTCAAGCCTTCTGTACTTCCAATTTCTATTCAGAAAAGCAAAGATGGTTTTTTCAACAGTCTTTAGGTTCTTTTCAATTTTCTGTCTGGAAGGTTTGTTAGCTGTAGTATGTAATGTAAGCACATGATGAATAGAACACCTGTTTTCCAAAAAAGTGGGCAAATATGAAACTGACTGGATTTATATATATGAGTAGGTTAACGGAGTCACAGTATGAAAACGCTGCAAGGAAGACATTAAAAATTATCAGGAACAAATAAGCCAAACAATGAGCTTTGCAGCATCCCTTAAAGAACTGATGTGCTAACTTTCCTCCAAGAATATTGAATCAATTAGATGATGATCCAAATGAATATTTTTTTCCTGATTTTTACTGAATACAATAATGCTGGGGAATTCCAGTGGGCTGGAAAGATGCTACCATTGTGCCGGTGTTCAGAAGTGGTTTCATGGAGCATCCAGAGATTTGATAGGTGCTTTTCCTGAACTTGTTTGACAGTAAATCATGAAACAGCCATCATGAGAAAGAATTTTGTATGGTAAATGAAGGTCAGACAACAACATTACATGAAAGTAATTGTTGCCAGATGTCTGCCCTCTCCAACACTGTCAGTTTGCTTGGTAACAGAACTGCAAGGACATACATGTATTTTGTCATTTGTGATATCCTACATGTAGCCCTCGACTAAAATATGTAGGGGTGTACATGATGAGCATGATCTGCTGCTGCATCAGCAGAGGAATATCATATAAGATAGTATTAATCGCTGTCTGAAAAGTTAGTGAGAGCTCTTTCCAAATTAGAAAATATTCAATTAGAACGTCACGAATAACCTGAGGTTAAAAAAAACTCATAAGAAGTAAATACAAAAGCTGTGTCTACCAAAAAGATTGACAAGTTTTTTCTTCATCTGTCTAAAGTGTTTGTACAAGACATATTTACTAATTGAGAAGTTATGATCTGAAACTAAAAGAAGCAAAACACAAAAACAAGAGTTGGAATCTGAAACAAACCAAGAATTAGAAATTACATCTCAGTTTAACAGTCCAGATGACTATCATTCAGAACAGCTCAGGAACATGGATCAGCATCCCTTGCTTACAACTCTCTGTCTACTTTGGATATTCCTGTAAAAGGTGTTGGAACTGGAGCCATGCAGAGGGCTGTTAGGATGGTGTATTGTGGTCAGCGAGATGATCAAAATGGACTTTACAATCAGAATGACAGCAGTTTAATCTGTCAAATCTTCTCCTGAAGACAGTGTGACAGAAAGCTTGGCCACAAAAGGAAACAGGTAAATAAGTTGCATGGAAAAGTTTTAGCCATGAGAGACTAGCTCAAGTACAGCCCAATGCAGTACAGTATTTGTCAGTGAGTCATACAGCATGTACATATGTAGGTGTGGCTCTGTGCTTAGGTATTTTTCTAAAAATACTAGATATACATTACAGGTACCATAAAAATGGCTTTAAATTATGACGGTACTTTTTTTAAATTGCCAAACATTAAGGCTTAGCACAGAAAGCCACAATGATGCTCTGCAACTGGCAAAAGTGAGTATTACGCATTGAACAAAACTTTAAAGCTGTGTAGTGTCACAATTAAATTGCTGCAGTCTTGGCATTTTCAGTCAGGTGGTGCATGCTTGGCAATTGCCAGGGCTCTTCTCCAAGAGCTCTTAAACGGGTCTGATTTTCTCAGCTAGCCCATTTTATGAAGGGTGTTACAGTTCAAACAGGCATCATTAACATGTAGTGTGTTTGGCAGTTTGCGTTACCTCAGTTATGAATTAAGAAGGTATAGTGGTCTGAAAGAGCATGAGCTGGAGTCTTTGAACATATGGGTTTAGTTCCTGCTCTTTATGAAGTTTTCCATATGATGTGCAAAGCAGTAACTAAAGTGAAAATCTCTACCTGCATCTTCTGGTTTTTAGCTTGGAGGTTTTGCAGACTCCTCACTTTCTATTTCATCCCAAACTCATGTCCAACCATGTCATTAAAATGGCAGAGCAAAAGGATTGAAGCAATCTTCAGGTTTGGGTTTGTTGTTTTTTTTTAATCATATCATAAACTGAAATCAGAATTAGACAGGTCCTCAGCCTCCGCTGTTAGTGATCCACCAAAAGGATTTACTTTCAGGAAGACAATTTGGTGTGCCTAATGTTGCACACACCTGCTTGATCCAGCAGCAACCCAAAAGTCACTGCCATTCTTCTTCAGAATAAAAGTTGAAGTCAGAGAAGGCACTCATACATCAGAAAAAGAAATCAGGCTTAGCCTATGAGTGCGTTATCTTGGAGCAAGAGTGAGTTGGGTTCTGTTTGCTGATTTGCTTGCAGGAATTCAGGTGCATGTGGCCCGTTCTCAGATACCTGAAGATCAGACTCCAGAACACTCCAGAGTGAGAGACAAGTTTCGTAGCACTTTCTGAAGCTGAGCATCTTTGCAGAGCACAATTACATTCGTGTAACAGAGAGAGGAAGAGCCATTTGCTCTGCATTACAGATCACATTGCTCAGCAGGGGTGTGAAGACAGGAAAAGCCTTAACCACAAAATGAAAATTGCTGAAGTCTTTGAAGCTGGGATCTAGATTCGAGGGGGGAGGGGGGGAGAGGAGGTGGGCGGCGGGTAGGGGGTGTGTTTTGGTTTTGTTTGTTTGGGGGATTTTTTATGATCCAATTTATCTTTTTATTTTCTGTATGAAAGAGGTCTCTAAAAACCAGGTGTGCACAGGACCCTGTAGTTAGCTTGGGGCAACTCAACTTTCAAAGAAAGGCCGATAAGTGCTGGATCTTTGGGACTGCTGTCGTAGGTACCTGGCCTTTTCCATGAACAGGATTGGCAAATCTGGTGCTTACTCCAGTGCTGTAGGTTCCTCTCTGGTAGCTTGGTACCTAAGGCATTTCCTGGAACTAGTCCTGGGTTCTTTCCTAAGGGCCAGAGGCCAAATCAAGTGTCAGCTCTGTTATCGTATCAGCTGGGCTATGGGCTGTGAAATTCTGGAGTGCAGTGTCTTGGGTGATGGGAAATAAAATTTCACTTGGCTTAACTTGGTCTGCAAAGAGGGTTACATCATACCAACCTGCAGTTGTTGCCAGCTAAGAGCAGACACTATGGCTCTACTAATTCAGTGTAGCATGGAATCTGAACCTTACCGGTCAATTTTCCAGTTAGGATACAGGTATCACAGCCAAGTCATGCTGAGTTGCAGTGTCAGAAGGTTAAATTCAAGATCATAGAGTGGTTTCAGTTGGAAGAGACTTTAAAGATCATTTAGTTGCAAACCCCCTGCCATGGGCAGGGACACCTTCCACTAGCCAAGGTTGCTCCGAGCCCCACCCAACCTGGCCTTGAGGACTTTCACAACCCTCTGCAGTTGCACTGATGGGAAACATGGAAATGCCATTATTTCATACCAAATAGATTATCTCTTTCCAAGACAGAAACCTTACAGAATGCAGCCTTTTTTTTGTTAGAGTAACATGCTTTACAGAAGTATTTGTTGTAATTAACTAGGTCTGTAAAATACTTTCAGGTATTCTGAGAGGAAGGTGCAATAGCAGTAGGGGAAAAAAGCCCTACAAATTTTAGCAAATACACTTTCTGCCAACCTATTACACATCTACTCACAGGGAGAACCATTATTCTGCCAGTACAGGAGTTTCATGTGTAGTTATTTTACAATGAACTGTGGTCATTACTATGTCAATATATTTTTATATTTGTGCAAATGAGTTAAATGTCGATGGACATTATACATGCACAGTTACAAACATGCATGCCTGTAAGTCCTATGGTGCTAATTGTCAGGATGTCTGTATTTTAGTTGCTGGAATTGCTCTAACCCCTAAAAAGAATATGAAGAGTTGAATGTGCATTCTAAACCATAAGCTCGATTTGCCATGAAATTGTGTGTTTTCTCTGCAGTCCAGCTGTGCAGTTCAAGGCTTCTCTTTTTTTTTCTTTGCTTTTAAAAGTGTTATAATGACAAAACTGGACTCTTAAACTATTGTCTCTGTCATTGGTCACTCAAACATAACTGTGTTGCACTTTTTAACAACAAAATTAATTCCACATGAAGAGAAAAAAAGTATTCACTCTTTTCCTTTTTCAAACTTTGCAGACGTCTTGCAGGAAACGGCTTGACATACATTCCTAAGGGAGCATTTGCTGGCCTATTCAGTCTTAAAGTGCTGTAAGTAAACTGTGTGTTGTTTGATATATTTTTGATTTCCTAAATGCTCCAGGGAACTAATTAATCAGTGAGGTTTTGATCAAGTAAATTACATATTTTGATCAGCTCATTTTGAACAGTTCAATTGAAGTGAAGATACATATGAACATCATTAAATCTTTGTTTTTTCATATAGAAAATATCCTAAACAAAGGTTGGAAAACATTAATGGCATTCTAAAAACAACTTGCTCATCAAGTAGATGTCTCTGTACAATATCAAAGGTAAAAATTGGTTCAGTTAATAGTTTCTTTAATCGTCTCTAAAGTTCTCATTTCAAATGAACTTTCCATGATCACACAAAACTGGGGCTAAATTGCCTTTTGTTGAGAGCTGGGAGGGATAAAAAACATTATTGTAGAACACAATGTAATTTAAAATGAAGTTTGTATTTCATATCTTGTCCTTCACAATATAGTGATTATTAGATAAATTACAAAAAATATTACGAAACCCTGTATTATTTGGAGTAATAAGTCAGTACATACAGTTACTAAAATTATTAGTAGGTGACAGTGTTTACACAAGAGGGGATCTTTGCATACATAAAAACTCAAAGAAACTGTATTATTAGCAAGAACACCAACCTCCTAGGCAGCATCAAGCCTGGCACTACTGTAAGAGTATACAAAGCTTTACAGAAAAATACACAACTGGAAAAGGAGCATGAAGACATTCCCACTTTATCTACTTTTAAGTTGCTGAGCTCTAGCTCTTTCTGGCCCAAGGACATTTAGGCCTTCCAAAAGTTATTTCGTTTAGTGTCCCATCAAGAATGTCATGTTTTTAAGGCAGCATATACTACTTCAGATTTATCCACATAGAACTCTTTCATATATATAGGAGTTTGTCCAAACAAGGATATTAAGTATTGTCAATGAAACCATATTCAAAGGAAAAGATTCTTTAGGAATGGAAAGTGATTTTTCAGTCTTTCCAAGCTAAATGATGTGGTATTTCAGAAAACAGATTTGTCAGGTCCTTGTGAAAATTTATTTCATTGAAAAAAATTTAGTAGTTTTTATAGAAATAAGATTTTCTTCACACTAAATCATAAACTCCTCCTAAAGTTATATTTGCCAGTAGCATTTTCCTGAGTAAGGATTTCAAGAGTCAGTCTTTCATAGCTTTATCAGAATAGAATCACTTCAGAAGGAAAACAAAATCAGTACATGAGAATAAAAATTTCAGAATCACTGGAGGCAATTAGGAGCTTAAGCCCTAATGAAAGAAAATAGGATTTATTCTTTTAACTTCCTCAGCTGCTTTGAAAGTCTGACTCAAAGCTGATGTCTACTTGTTAACAAAGCTAATATGCTACAGGTATTTGCTTTGAAGAGAGCAGGCTTTTGACAGGGGCAGGGGAATGGAGTATTTGTGTAGCTTTCCTTTGTTTGTAAACTTAAAGTAGAACCACTACAAAGGAGGTAAGCTTGGAAGAAACTTTGCAATAGAAAGAAATTATCTTTACTGTGTTGATTCTGGTTTTTGTGCTACTCAAAATGTAGGATGCTGCAGAATAACCAGCTACGCCAGGTTCCTACTGAAGCACTGCAGAACTTGCGCAGCCTGCAGTCCCTGTGAGTATACCTGATAAATCAACTTGCAACCTTGCCTGGACAGTAATATATGATTACCTATTAATTATCTGTTAATATCACTTAATAATGTGCTCAATCCACTTTTTCTTTTCACTCTCTATGAGCTGCTTTTCAAGAGCATTGTGCTCTCAATTAAACATCAAAAGTGCCTGATTTCATTCCAGTAATTTCATGGCACTGGCATCTTCTTTATAGCATTATAAACTGGTTTACCATCTGAGAAGACACTCCTTGGCCAGCAATGCTTTCTGTCAAGAACATGATTGCTTGTTAAGATTCTTACCAGGGAAGAGAAGGAATCCCAAATGACTCCCTTGGTCTTTTTCATTTGGTGTAATTTTTTTTTCTTTTCAAGCAGTATGGAAACCAATATGAGGTCATGAAACAAAGTGTACTAGAAGATGCTTAATTATATTCTGTGCTTCAGGCAGATCTCTGTATTTATAGTTCTTGACTGTGCATGCTGACTCAGTCCACGAGCTTCAGTTTTAACAGAACTCCTGCCAGAACTGCTAGACCAGGAGTGAATATTTGCTGCTTTGTGGTATTAATGAAGTTGTTTTTCTGTGCTTCTGCCACGTAACATAAGGATTGTTGTACCAGATTGTACTAAGAGCTGACCTAGCCCAGCTTCCAGCCTTCAAGAAAGGAAAACTAGAAAGTACAGCAACGAATATAATAATACTTCTTTGGTAAACTGTCCCAGCTTCCAGAGATTTGCACTCAGCCTATTGTGGCTTTGATAGCTCCTAAAGAGTTTTATTCTTTGAGTTTGTGTAATTGCTTTTTGAGCCAGTGAAACACTCATGATTTTTTGTGGCAGCATGTCTGCTGAATAGCTAACCTGTGTAGCATCGTGAAGTGCCTCCTGTTATTTCCTTGGAACTTCACCACATTTGATGTTCCCCATGTGCAGAATCGGGATAAAGTGTAAACAGCAATTCCATATTTATGGACACAAGACTTACACACTTCAGCTGCATCTCCATTAGTCAGTTTTTCAGATGCAGACTGTTAAAATTGTTTCTCGTGTGGAAGCTATTCCATTCCTCTGGTCATCCTTGTCACTTTACTGAACTGAACTTCAGTTCTCATGTGTTTGATCTGAGACGAGTCAAGGAGGGATAAGCCCTGCACAGCAGGTTTAAAGTGCTTGCATACCATGGATTTATAGAGGGCAATTATGAATACTTTTTTCTTTGCTTTCCTACTAACTCTCAAACTTTGTTTTGTTTAATTTTTTAAGCCTTACTGAATGCTTAGTTGTTATTTTCATACTTATTACAACTGCAGGACCTCTTCATAGCATGTTAGTAGCTACTCAAGAGCTTGTCCTGTAAAGTTTGAATTGCCTTTGCCCTAAGTGTCTCTCTTGACACCTGTCCATACGGAACTTCATCTGCCCTGTTCTTGTTCAGTCAGTTGAGTATCATGAGTTCCTTCTCTTTCACATTTTGAAACCACAAAGACACTCCTGCTTTCTCAACACAGGATGCAGTAAATAGAGCTAATTTCTGAATTATCCACAGAATTGCATTGTCATCAGATATTTAAAAAAAAAAAAACAAACTAAATTTGCTAAACAATATGGATTTTGAATCTGCAGCATAAAATATCTGGATGACTGAGAACAAAGAAGCAATTCTTTGGTCAGAGGAAAATGACAACTGACTCTTCTCTCCGCTTTAGTTGACCACTTTATATTGTCACAGAACTACTCTCAAGTAAAATTACTTTCCTAAAAGTTTTCAAGATCCAAATGGGGAATTCAATCTGGAAGTTCTAATAGCTATTACTTAAAGTGTTGCTACAGTGTTCCCTGATTAGCAACATCACTATAAAAGTCTTATAATGACAAGGATAGAGTGAACATCTGTACCAATCTGGTTAGACTTAAGATGTGTTGACTGGGAACAGTACTGTGTTGAACATACTCCTCTGGTTTTTTTAGTGTGTAAAGAAGTTCCATCAGAAGGTTAACATATTTTGCATAAATTCAGTTCAGCCAAAATTTGAAGAACAGAATTAATGAAATTAATGGATTTTCAGCAAAATTATGTAAGCTGTGTATAACTTAACACTCCACAGACACACATTATACTGTATTAGTTCCCAGGTTCTTATGTCCATCCTGAACAACATTTACCTCTTTAATACACAAAGCATTTGTTAAGGTTTCTAAAGGTGAAAAAGCCCTAAGAATTAATTATCTTATAATTGTTATTTGGTCTGTGCCTTTTTTCTTTATTGACCAGACACAGACAGAAATATCTCAGCCATATACTTTTGAGGTTACAGTTCTTTCCTTTGATCTTTGAAAAAGTCATGAGAAAATGCTGGTCTAGTGACTATATTAGGTTTTCTTTCTGCTAAACAAACAAAAAAAAATCTTGCTGAAATCACATCACTCTATACATGTTCTGGACCAAAACAAGATAAGCCAAGCCAACAAGAGTTCCTTTGTTGCTCTGAAAAAGATTGTTGAAATTTCAGTACAGTTTCTAAACAAAATGACAGTCTCACTCAGGCTTTGTTACAAATATTTTTTTATTGGGTGAAGAAGTTGAAGACGTAAACCAGAGTTTGTGCAGCCTATGTTAGATTGTTAGTTTGTGCCTGAATTAAAGCAGGGAGAATAGGAATGGTCAGTAGAAGCCTTTAGACAGCTGTTTAGCAGACCCAAGATGGAATGATATGGATTTGTACAGAAAAACTACTATCCCTTGAAAAACGATCACTGGCAAAAAAGGCCTCTTTGAGGAAAAGAAAACTATTATTCTTTTGTTTGCTTAAAAGGGGTTGTGCCTGTCAGATAATGTTGTGCACATATTCAATTACTTCTTTCTTATAGTCTAGGAATTTTCTGTTCACAAGGTTGTTTTGCATTGGTTTCTGATTTGCAATTGGAATTATTTCTTGAAACCTTTGAAATAGCAGAAGTCTTTTCAAGAGTGTAATTAAGAGGTTAAAAGCCTTCACAAAAGCAGTTTCTATAAGATAGCAACTTCTTGTATTTATTATGTTTAAGTATGCAGGTGGCATGATTTCTGAAAGCTTCATTAACCCTTTGCTTTAGGTTAGTATAGATGGGAAAGACAAAACTGGTGACTGAGCTCAAATCTCTGCCTTTTGTGGTTTTACTCAAGAAAGGCAGTCATGCAAGGGGCAAACCATAGCAACTGCCCTGCTACTTTGATCAGTGTGAAGGATTATGTTAAAATCCTTTTTATATAAGTATACTTACCTAATTGTGTGTGTGCGCACAAGGTGTACGTGTATCTATGCTGCACACGTGAATTTTCCACATTCACTCACAATGCAAATTCATCACAAATTTTTGCACAAAAAGGTATTTCTCGGTGATATGCTCTCCTTATTATCTAGTTCCAGGCTAAAAAATTACAATATAGGTATCAATAATGATAAATTCATTAATTGATGTTAAATGGCCTGTGGTGCAGAGAAAAAGAACTGATATGCTGCAGCAACAACTGATTGCAGCAACATTTTTTTTCCACTTTTTTGTCCAAGTGTTAATGTTGCTCGTATACAGATAGCATGACAAGATTGAGTGGTAAGTATTAATAAATTTCTTAAGGTTTGAACATACCTCTAGAACAGATCAGTCTGCTTCAGACAGCAAACGACTTAATAAATACTATAAAGTGAGAAATAGGCACAAAAATTAACCAAAACCCCATCAGATTTGCAAATTTCACCTTTGACAGCAAAAATCTATGAGAAAACCTTTATATTTTTTCCTCAAAGCAAGTGAACAATCTTGTTTCTTTCACTGAAGCAAAAAAATAAGATTAAACAATATTAAAATCTTCTCCAATTTTATAAAAGTCTTTGTAGTTCAATAGTTAAAACCAGTGATGTGCTTTGATCAGTCAATGACTTCAGCTACCAAAGCTTGAACAGTGTGTATGTAGGACTCCAGTTCCCTTTGTAGAAGAAGGATTTAACAAAGTAACTAGACCATGCTGATTTTGGGGTGTGGTTTTGAGCAGAAGCATATCTTCAGCTTGTTACATAGGCTATAATTTTCCTCAGAAATCTAGTGTGAACACAAATTAACTGCATTACTAGACCTAACAATTGAAATGGCATTTATTTCTGTCAAGTGCAAAAGAGTTTGCTGGTACCATGATTGAAAGGGAGGAACACACAATCATTGACATGATACAACTTGGTGCTTGGCAGGAGGGTTTGAAGTGTCACTTGAATGCTGCCATCCCTATTATTTACCTTGAGCAAATGTATTTCTTTAGAACAGAATATAAGCAGCTACTCTCTGTGTTTTGTGTTTCACGCATCTTCAATGTCTCCATTCCACATTTTAATCGTGAAACCTTTTCATGACTTTGAGTATCAATGCATATTCTGAAAACATTTTATGTATGTATATTAATTTGTTCTTCAAATGTCATTCTTAACAGCTTATTGACTGTCCAACTTTTTTAATTTAATACATGTAGTTGTTTAAATAGGTATCTTTGTTTCTCTAGTGTGATCATCTTGTAATTTCTAATTACATCCTTTATGTACCAGAATTGACACATAATTTCAGTATTTATGAACAAGCACAGATTGGCTAAACTGGTATTGACATATCAGTAAGTTTTTTTACTTTTTTCCTGAACACATTTTAGCATAAATTTTATATTACTAGCATCCAAAAAGTTGCAGATCTCCGCTAGCAAATGTTGCTAAATAATGGAGGAAAGGGTAATTGGCATTGCAGATGGGAAAGCAAAGCTTCTGCTCTTCTTTTATTTGGACTGTGGTAACAATCTTTTGCAGTGAATACTACAGATGAAACTTCATTCCCTGATTATTTTATTGTTTAGATATTGTTGTTAATAAGCAGCTTTTACTGCTGCATTGTCAGACACAGAAATAGTCAAAATTAAGAAGAGATCATGTGCTATCTCACTGCCCATGGCAAACCAGTCATGAAGGACATTTTAAAGCAAGCAGCATTTACTGTATGAGCTGCTTTCATTCCTGCGAAATTTAAGAGGACTTTTACTTTAATTTTAGAAAATAGGGGAGAATACAACATAGCCCACTTCCCAAAGCAATTTAAACCATTGTTACTGGGGAAAAAACCCCATTTCTTCTCCCTTGACAATCACCAAAGTTGAAATCTAGTGAAGCAAATTAATTGGACTTTACAAGTAACAAAAAAATAGTATCAATGAAATTTTTTAGAATTTCCTAACAGAACTTGTAGATTGCTTAAATTTTATTTTTAAGATGTTTCAGTAGTTTTAGAGCACCTGATGGTGACACCAAGTTTTACACAAAATATTATCTAGAAACATCTTGGATGTTCTCAATAGTTACCTGGCAGGAACAGGTCAGCAAATAGATTTTTCATTGTCTCCCTGCTCCCACAAATATTTAACCTGAACAGAGTTGAAGACTTTGAGGGCACAGAGTTCTGAAATGTTTCCTGTTCAGGCTTGAAATTAGAAAGCTGCTTTTTTTTTCCTGCAGAAGTGTTAACTTTAAACAGTTTTTTTCCAGTTTGATGCTTAATAATCCTGATTTTTAGTTGAAAGACTGAACAACTTTGGTGAAATTATGTTCTCCCAAGAGAACTGTTTCCATGAAAATTCAGGAACCTTAGTTGTGGTTTTCCATGTCACACCCCACAATAATGAAGGCTAAAAGTAGGCATTATCCTTCTTAGGGAACCTGTTACCTGAATAGGTACTCACAAAGTTCCAGAGGAGGAATTTCCCACATTTTAAATCAGGGTTGGTTGTGCTTATGCAGGTGTCTGCACACACATGCGAAGATGTCTCAAAACTCACTGTTGCAGTCTCCTCATTTTATTGCTGTGTTCACCATCCGATCTGGTGGAGCCCCAGGGCACGGGGCAACCAAAGAGTGACTGAAACATCAAGCAGTACAATAGTAGTACAATATCAGACCACCTGTCTCAATCACAGACACTCTTCTAGATTCATAACCAAGAGGAGGGAGGTAGAGGTGCAAAGTTCCCTAAAATGCTTTTGCTACTGTTTATGGTTTTTATGTGCAATGTGCAGTCCCTAACTCAACCAGACAGTTGATTTCAAAGTGGGGTGCAAATAGACTGTATTAGACCAGCAATTCCAGGACACCAGGTGATGTTTTATTTAGTCTAATAGAATGTACTCTTTTCTGTCTGATGACTAATCTCACAAAAGGGGACTTATATTGCTTGTCTTAGAGACAGACAAATTTCTCCACCTCAGAACTGCTAGCCAGAGATGATCCTGCATGGCTGAAGCCACCAGGACGTAGACCACATATGGAATGAGGACAAGAAGCTGCTGTTGGAGTGGTTAGCAATTCGAGGGCTTACACTAGATTTCCAAGGAGGTCCTCCTGGGTGCCCTACAGTGACACACTTTGGTAGTCACAGCCAGCCTAGAAAAGCAAACAGTGCTTCAGAAAGCTCCCAGGCTCTGGCCATGACTGTCTGTCCTGCTGCACTGTAAACAGGGTCCTTGGAACACTTCTGACCTGTGCCTGCTAGCATTTGCCTGAACTGTTCCTGGGTCCATCTGGCAGTTCACATGCCCCTGGGACTGTCCCCAGGAAGTGCTCTGTATACAGCCACCTTGCTTGGGGTGCCTGGAGAGGTCACTCCAAGCTGGTTGGCTGAGGACCTGTGAGTGTTCCCAGCCACACTGAACATGCCCGTCTGGCTGTGGGGTCTTGATCTGCGTCTGCGGCCAGATTTGTAGGATAACCCAACAGCTCCTGCTAGAACCCACTTTTTCCTACGTGTGGGGATTGAAGGTGCCCAGTATCAGAGCCAGCCTTTGTCAAACATAGCATTGCAGTTGGCTGTTTCACTGTAAGCAGTGTGCCAGCGTCCTGTCTCAGCATCTTGAACGCAGGTTTACCAAAACACCTGAGCAGCATGTTTGGATGTGAAGAGAAACATTAAGGATGAAACTCTCAGATCTGCAGAGACCTCCTCATGCAAATTTGAGCAGTGGGAGAGAAACATTTTTGGTCTTGCTGTTGCCATACAGGGTTCTTTGCATCAGTCCTGTGAAAGTGAGCTGTGAGAACTGCTGGGCTGGTGTGCTGTATTTAAGCATTTCACAATACTCCTGACATTCTCCCCTGCGGACTAAAGGGGATATCCTGCGTAAAAGGCCATGTTTGAAAAACATGGCTTACAGTAGCAAGCTATATTTTCATTACATCCACTTTTCAGAGCCAGTTTAGATATGACTTGCGATTACTGAAATGAGACTTTAGTCAAGCTCCTGTGAACAAACCCTTGAGAGGGTCTGTGTCCCCACACACTAACAAAGATGGTGGGGCTGTAATTGGCCCTCTTCTGCCCAGTATACCCCCCCAGGCAGGCCTTGTCCACAACCCCTGTCCATTGTTGCTCTGCACTTTGTGGCAAGGCTTGACTAAGGCTCCCTGCATAACAGAGCTGCATCCAGGAGAAGAGGAAGGTGATAGGAGAGGGAGAAGTACACACCTTCTTTAATCCACCCTACCTAACATTAGTCCTTGTGTGCTCTCACTTCTCTACCTCCCCTACGTATTACATACAGTCCCTTTTCAATTAGTTTTACCTCTCCTACTTCAAACTGAAATGTCAGAAGAAAAATTTTATCCTTGACTTCTTTATCTGTCTTTGTGATTTCCCTCTTCTCCAGACCCTTCATTGCATTCTGGCCCTTATCCATTGCAAGAAGAGGCAATCCATGTAATAGCTATTTATTTCACAGGGACAAATGGCCTGGGGGAAACCTCCTTCCTGATCCCATATTAAACATTTGATTTAAACCTAAATGAATGAACAAGCCACTCTAAGAAGACATTAAGGAATTTCATGATTGCTAGATACACCCATGTTGTGGCTGGTTTTGAGGGGTGATGCAGAAAAAGGAAAAAAATATATATTCCCTTAGAAACTTATTACTGGCATAAAACTTAGTATCCATTCATATTGAATTGATTAAAAAGTGCAAATCAAATATTTTTCAAACATCTACCTTCACCTGTACCAGTAAATGAGTTCTGTTTACAATCCTATATGAACAATACCTTTTCATAATTCATGCAGATGGTCATAGCATTCACAGTATGTCACAGAAACACTAGTGGGTTACAGTCCACATAGCTCAAGCATTTGCTTTGAAAGGTTTAGAGATTTTTAGTGAGCTCATGGTGAATTTCATAGTGGCTGCTTTATTTACATACTGCCTATCAGAAGAGATCAAGTATTTCTGTTTCCCTAAATTGGCCCTCTCTGGAACATAATAGCAGCTTTCAAACTTACCACATGTTATCTATATATTTTCAATTAGAAATAGGGTCATGCTTGTGAGTTAATGGGTTTAGTTCTGAAAGTGCCAAAACTTTGATCAACACATGTAAAACAATTGGCTGAAAAGGGTGATTTTGATCAATGCTTTATACATCAGTGTGCATTACCTACAGTATGACAGGAAACATAACCACTACTGAAACCTTTTAATATCTGCAAGAGGGAAAACGGTACTTGGAAATTTAAAAAAGATTAGATAACAAAAGAGCACTTGAGGCAGTACCTGTTATGAGTACTTGCAGGATATGTAACCCAGTTACGGGACCTGAAGCACAAATCATTGCAGCTTTCTTATTTCTTCCAAGCTTTGTTTAAACAATAATTCAACTATTTAGAATTTCATTTATAGTACAGCAGTCCTGTTTTTCTTTCTGTACTGTGTATTTTATTTACATAGCCAGCGGTGGGTTTCTATTTGGAAACTTCAGCTGTCAAAAAAATCAGTTCCTTGATTTGCTATGAAATATTGGTAAGATAAAAATCATGATCTCACTGACAACAGCACAAATATTGCCATTTCACCCACAAGGTCACATACAAACAACTGACTCTTGGCTTGGCTACACAGCCAGGCATCCTGTGAGTAACTCCTGTGGAGTGAACGGGACATCAGAGCTGCACAGGCAGGCTTCCTATTGAGTAAGATTTTAACTGCAATACTGCAACACATTTAGTTTGAATAAAGCCTCCATTCTTTAATCAGTGTAACTGTCAAACTAAGGCAACTGTAACTTCTTAGTTTACATACCAACATCACCCAGGGAAGAAATTTACTTCTGATTGAACACAAAGAAACCTCATCTACTCATTCAAATTATACCTTACTTGAAAACACAGGCATAACATGGTTCTTGCCTGGGGAATAGGGGAGAAACAATATGAGTATTTCTAAACATTTCCAGCCTTACCCATTTGTTGACAGACTCTTGAGTTATTTTGGAAGCTCTGTCTCTGCTGCCTGCCATGTCAGTTATTATATTGAAAATTTAATTGTACAGGGGCTTTGACACTGAACCTTATAAATTTGTTCCAACTGACCTTGTCTCAGTTATTTGCCAGCCTGGCACGGAAACTTAGCAGTCATTATTTGTTCTCATGCAGTAGGTAGGAGCAGCATGGAGCAGGAGATAGAATGGACCTGACATTTTACATGACTGTAAATGAGGAAGAAGCTTTAAATAAAGAGATTATTATGCCCACCACAAAGAGTGTTGCATTTCTCTCAAACAGACCAGATTTAGGTTGTACAGAATTACTTCTTTGTACTGTGGGCGTGACTGTTTGTTCTGTAGTGTTTTCAAACATCTATTTAAATTTATATCTGTTCCACCATTCATTTAATTATTCCTTTCTACACATTTCAAGAAAAGTTTTAGAGCATGGCTTTCTGTTCTGGAAAAGGTACAAGTCACTGCAGCGCATTAAAAGCAGAAAAAGCGTATCGGAATACAGATCCCCACCTGGAAGTTTCACAAAGTTTCAGAAGTCTGAAGCACACATTTAAATCTTTCCCTAAAAAAATCAGAGTGGAAAAGCAAAACAGAGCAAAAGCGAAAGCTAATGAATAAATGATGTTATATGTGTAGCACCACATCTGCAAAAGGTTCAGTAGATTTAATCCTTATTTACACAAGTGTGAGAGCATAGCATGACCAGCAGACACTTCAGAGGTACAAGTGCAGTTGAGCTCCCTCTGTTGGCTCTCCAGCAGCTGAAGTGCCTTTAGTTACTTCTTTTTCAACATAAGCACATCAGCTTGGCAACGCTGATCTCTATGTAAAAAACATTACATTCCAGTCCTAAAAAACTGGAACTTCAGTTCTCAGAATCATTGGAATAAACAATATTTAAGAAAAGGTAAAACAGGAAACTCTAGAGGCTCAGAAGTGAGTTCTATTTATGGTTCTTGGAGTGGGTGTCTAGTATATGGAAATCCAAATTATCTTGCAGCTCAATAATTTACAGGTTCTGAAAGAGAATCTCTGGATGACTTTCTTGCACTTTCTTGTTCCATACTTTTAAAGACTTGGGAAAGGAAACAAATTCATACCCAGTCTTTAGAGAGACTGCTCAAAAATGATCAGTGTGTGCTCTCAGTGAGTTGATGGCTTCAAAGGAGAGCTTGTCTGCACAGAGCCAGCTGACAAGAAGACTTGTAAACATGATTTGACATCTGAAGTGTGAAACTGACAGCAAGATGGAAATGTAGGATCTCTAGGAAATGAAAACTGGATGTGGCAACCCATGTCCATCTTTTATGATTGTGTCTTGGTGATAACTTCTGATAGCCATTATGCAAAGCCACTGTGCTTTTCTTGAAGCCAATTTTCTCTGTTTCTTTTTCTCCTAGGCGTCTGGATGCCAACCACATCAACTATGTGCCCCCCAACTGCTTCAATGGCTTGGTCTCCCTTAGACACCTGTGGCTAGATGATAATTCTTTGACAGAAATTCCTGTCCAAGCTTTTAGGAGTTTGCCAGCACTTCAGGCAATGACACTGGCGCTGAATAAAATTCATTATATACCAGACTATGCCTTCGGAAATCTCTCCAGTTTGGTAGTTCTGTAAGTTTCATTGATTGCCTTTTAAACACAATCTCTTCTTGCAAAGCTTTGGCCTCGTTGTGATTAATTACTTGAAGATGTAATGTTTAATTTAGATGTTGCTTGAGATAACCTCTAGTAATTAAATATTCCCCTTGGCCATCTCCAGTTGGCAAATTATAGGTAAATAGGTATAGGCATGGATCTGTTTTTCTTACAGTCTTAATATTAAATTGGTATCTTGGGGCTGTGAGTCTACAGTTTCCCTTCTACAATTGCACTAGGCTTAGTGGTATTCCTTTACCAAAAGTTCGGTGTCATTTGTTCAGAAAATGTTCTTTTTGAAATATAAATGCAGTTTTATGGGTTGCATGTGTAATACAACCCAAAATTTTAAAAAATTACCTTGAAGAAACTGATTTTTTGCATCTTCCTACAGTTTGACTAACATTTCCTATACCACTTGTTCTGAACTAGCTTAAAATTTCTATCTCAGTAAGAAAGTATGTAAGGGAATTAAAAAATCACCCTATCTAGTCAGCAAAACAAACAGGAAGGGAGGAATTGTGCTCTCCCTAAGACTGACTGAGAGAAGATTAGAAACAGGAAATGAACTGAAATCTTTCGGGGGGACTTGGAAAGAATGCTGTCTAGTAGAAAAAAAATGCATTTCCCTTCATAGAAAATATGTATATATAGAGAGAGAAAGTATATGTAGTTGTGTATTTGGTTATGTTTGCATACCAGTTCACCTAATGGGAACATGCATGGCTGGCACCAAAATCTGGAAGGTATATTAGGGAGCATGATTTCAGCTTTTTATCTTCTGGGAATGTACCAAGTGGAAAAATATCTAGGCTGGCTGGAGAAACTGAGGTGAAGAACTTATTTCAGGATGCTTTGGAAAATGTTAGCATTATTAAAGAGAGAATGATACATACAAGCTTTATGAGCTGCCTGAAATGATAATCTGTAAGACATTTAGTATGTTTTAGCATATTCTAGCCCCAGTGTAAACACTGAACCTTACACACATCAGTGCTCTTCAGTCACACTCTGCTTAGTGCTTAATAAACTCATAGGGCACCAAAAATATGGATTAACAGTTGCCTTGTGCTGCAAAACCTTTACCTTCTCTTTACATTAAGTATCAATCATATTCAAGTTAAGGAGTGGATGGACTTGTCATTTGATTAAGCTTCTAGCCTTTTATCAGTAGTGGTAAAGACAAGAGGCTGTCTTGAACATTGTTCACTAGATCCCTACCAGAAACGTAGTGGTAAGAGTACAGTTAAGAAACGCGGGACAAAAAAAAAATTTCTTTTCATGCCCTCATTGCTTCTGCTCAGTTAGGTTATTTAAGATTTGCCTTGCTTATTTCTAATCTTCTAGGCTATGTAGTCATTAATAATTGAATCATTCCTTGTTACATGCAACACTTTATATTTTTGGCTCATCAAAATCTTTGTGTGTGGTTCTTCTTTCATTTGGTTGCTCCTCTATACAGTCTGGCAAATTTTGAATTCAGTGCAAAAATGCATGGTCAATTGGAGCATGTCAAAACCTTTATAATTAAAGATCCAGACATAATTGGAATTTGGAGATGCACTCTTCATGCTAACTAAAGCATTGAAGGTCAGCGTAGTCATTAAGAAGAGTTGGCTGGGTTTCTTCCTAGGAAAGGAAAAACCCACAGAACATTTTTATTTTGCCATCAAAATTCCTGCCTTTCATGGACAGGTAGGCTCAATTTCTTTAGATTCCTCAGAAAATTCAGAGAGCTTCTGATCTTTAACAATATTTTCGGAGCAGAATGAAGTATTGAAGGGGCCTGGCCGCCCTCATTCACAGCCTTTCTTTTCTTTTAAAGCATACTCCACTGGTTTACCTCCACTTTAGGGGTAGGATTTAAGAACAAAATGAAAGGAAAAATCTGCTGGGAAAAAGGCAGCCTTTTTCAGTTAAACAACCTGAAGTGGCTACAAATTCTATGTACTCACATTAATGAGCTTGACTCTGAGTGGGTTTTTATCATGCTGTTTTAAAAGATTTAGAAATAGGCAGAACTTTGGTGGAAGGGGGGATTGGTTAAAATACACAAAAATTACTTTCAGTTGCTAAGTTTTTCAGGAAGTAGCTATTGATATTTATCATTTCAAAGGAAGGCAAGTTAACATCGCTTTTAAGGTTAGTTAGTTTGCTCATCTCAGCGAAGCTACAACTTTTTGTCTTCTGACTTTGTGTCTTCTTGCATTCTGCAAGCCTGATTCCCCTTACCTGTGTGCTGCATTATCCATCTCCTCACCTGCTGCTGGTTTGTGCCATACCCATTGATACCCTCTGCACATACATCTTCCAAATATACACCTCATACAGTTTTCGAAACAACATATTAACCAGTTCACCATCACTGAGAATATGTCTATTCAATATGCAAACCCCAACCTGGAACTCTAGAATACAACATTTTTTAACAATCTAGGTGGTTATAAAACAGATTCCCTCTAGGAAACCACATGGAAGTCCGTGTGGGTGAAGAGGTACCAGGAGAAAGGGTGGAGGGTGGTGCAGGTGCCCCCTAGACATACACTTGCAAAAGCATGACTTGCATATAATCAATGCATGCCTGAAAATAAGTTTCTTTTGACTGAACCATTAAAATGTTTTACTTAAGACCACTGTGTGCAGTGTGCTTTCCTGACTGCGTGCTTAATGTTCCCCTGCAGACATCTCCATAACAATAGAATCTATTCCCTGGGAAAGAAATGCTTTGATGGGCTCCACAGCCTAGAGACATTGTGAGTTGACCTCTTATTTGTTTCCTTTTTTTTTAAGAGTGTTTTCATTAATATTCTGAAAGAATAAAAATAGCCTAAAAGCCAAATGTGGGGTTTGGCTTGCCTAATCGCTACAGGATCTAAGTGATAATTCACAATGACTCTATATAGCAAATCCTCTTTTTGACTATAAAATTAGTTTGCCTTTTTAATAAGCATTGTCAGTTGATAAATTGTTTGAAAGACAGTTGAAAACTGTATTGAGCATTGAAAAGGAAGTGACTATTCATGAACAGTTATTTTTGCCTAGTTTAGTACTATTTATTTGTCTTGTTTAATCAATAAAACTAATAGCTAGGTTGGGGAATTGTCACAATGAAAAGCTTTAACATTATGAAATTGTCTTACAATAGAGGAGGGTTATAAAAGTCGATGGGGTTATATTTTTATACTTGAAAAAGTAAAAGTTCCAGGTAGTCAAATTATGCATGTGCTTTACAAATGGAAGAAGGGAAATATGTCAGTTATATCCAAGTTTTTGTCTTTAAAGAGCTCTATTTAATAAAGAATAGCACTGGTAAAGTTTGACATTTCCTCAAGTTTTCACTGTAATTCTGTTCAGACCAATTCAAATTTTCTTGTGTTGTCTAGCAAAAAAATTGTTCTACAGAAAATGCCAAACAGGAATGCAGTGCAAAGTATGCCACTGCAGTTAGTCCAACAGAGATGTCTGCGAGAGTCACCCACAGACCTAAACAGTGCTACAGGGACAGGAAAACCTTGCATAGCCTTCCTACAGCACCTGCCACAGTCAGCTGCATCATTTTCTGAGATTTTAGATGTTCTACCCCACCAGTACAGAGGCTAAAAAGCCTGGTATTAGGAAGAAATAGTTTCAGACATGAATAATGCTAGGCTAAAGGTGTTTATTTGCTTTCTCATCCACAGAACTGTGCACTGCCCACTTTCATCTTTCATTAAGATCAGGAAGCAAGAAGTTTTGAACTGTTGTTGTTTTAATGACCAGTTTTTATTACATTGATCCCTTGCCATTGAATTGCAATTTTACAGTATGGACCTGTACTGGCTGAGAGTTGAGAGGAAGTCCCTTAGTGTAGCACCGGAAAGGGAGACAGGGAAAGGAAGAAGGAAAATGTAACTGTTTTGGTTTTTAAGTGATATTCACATGGCACTTGGTCAAAAATGGGGAAAAACAGAACAATGGAAGAAGTAATTGTAAACCCAGTCCCAGCCACCTGGCACGAGAGAGGTGAAAACACAGAGCATAGTCAGGAACCTGGGAATAAGTGTAGGTGCAGCCACTTCACTGCAACAGGACAGTGTAGCGCTTGCCTCAAGCACAGTCATTGCATACTGTGTAGACCAGTTTCCAGAGAGTTTCAAGGTAATCTAAAGATCTTGGTGTCAATTACAAGATGCCAGCTTTAAGATCATTTGTTTGCATTGACGCATAGGTCTGGAAATCACATATAACTGGAGGGCAAAGCCAAACTGTACATGTCTGTAATCTCTTTTTGTCAATAAGCAGGAGAGATTTACAAGCAGGAAGGAAAGCCTTGTTGAGTTCAGACAGCAGTTTCCTGCCTGCATTACTTCAGCCTGATACTATTTCAATTTCAATCTATTGTAAACTGTGGCTTGTGTTTTGCCTGTTTAGAAAAGCTTTTGCTCCAGTTTTTCAGACTATTTTTGTCATGAGGCATTGCCAGAGAGCATCACAGTAAACTGGCATAGCTCAATTTTAGTTTCAGGTATCTCCGAAATGCTGAAGGCAGAAGTAGGATTATAATCCACTCAGCCTACCAGAATAAAATCTAACTACTGCTGCAGCATGAGCAGTTCTTAAAGCAGAGGTCGCTACTGTATATCATTTTTACAGTTTGTGTGGTTAGAAATATTCTTTATTTGACTATTGTCAAGTCTTAAAATTATGATGCAGTTAGAAATCTTTATAATGAGATGTATTAGCCATGTAAAATGCAGCTTACTAAACAAAGTTGTTGAATATTCTGTTTGAAAAGTTTTTCTCCCCTTTGAAACAAGGAAAAGGATAGGTAGTTTGTAAAGCAGCAAAACCCATAGTAGTATCCAAATTCACTTATGTTTACTTTATTGCAGAATGTCTTAGATGGAACAAAAAATAGTTAAATTTTCATGTATGCTGATAAAAAATAGGAATTATAATATGCCCTAAAATAGAGTTTGTTGGA
This sequence comes from Hafferia zeledoni, assembly GCA_035583235.1. NCBI lineage: Eukaryota > Metazoa > Chordata > Aves > Passeriformes > Thamnophilidae > Hafferia > Hafferia zeledoni. The sequence goes on from JAWWEV010000043.1 coordinate 35,224,268, forward strand.
AAACATGCATACACTTTTGAGGATTTCCTAGCCTTTTGTTGTATGTATTCAGTGCATGGAAGGTGATAGTTCATTACAAATACCAACCATGCTATGTTATCTGATATGCAGTGCATAACCTAAATAATAAAATCTATTTTTACACAGAGATTTAAATTACAACAGTCTGGACGAGTTCCCCACTGCTATCAGGACACTGACAAACCTAAAAGAACTGTAAGTACAGAGGGCATATTAGGAAGGAGGATGTTTTATCTTGTGTGGGGTTTTTTTTTTAATGCTGGTGATTTTATCAGTAGTCCACAAGGATCATCGAGTCCAACTCTTAAGTCAATGGCCCACATAGGGGATTGAACCCATGACCTTGGCATTATAATGCTGCAAATAAGATGCTTTCGGATGCACAGCCATAGTTTGCCTTAAAAAGAAGTCAACAATGAAAATAAATTTTTCAAATTCATTGTAAGAAACTATTGAATCATTAAAAAACAAAAATAATTAAATTGTATTCACACATCATAAACACAATGTACATATTAATGCATATGTTCACAATTCTTTCCATTTGAATTATTTACCATGTTACTGGTACCATCAACATAGATTTTTGACAAAACTAGGTAATTACCTACTAGTTGGACATGATTGTACCCAGACGCAATTGACTCCTGCTCAGCACCCCCAGTGTTGGCAGAATATAGCTGCCTGGAAGAGGCAGCTGGACTAGGAGTTTCTCAGCCCAACTGTTCTCAACTGCCCTTTATGTCATAAAATAATTGGTATGAAATCCAGCAACCTCAAAGGATTGCCTTTTTGATGAGCTTTGGAGTCAGTAGCCAAACATGGATAACTGAGGTTTGAAGCAAATGCACCTGGTCCAGCCCAGCAAAGTGCCTGATGTGCTTGAGATTACTTGCTGGCCCCCACAGCATTTCACCTCTACGTGTTAAACTTCCTATTTCACCTAAGCTCCTATGTGCAAGAAATACCTGGAGTTTGAAATCACAACCTGACATCCCAAATCAAGCACAGGTCATGAAACCATGTGGTTCAGTGCTTGCCTTGGGCCCTGGAAGCCAATCTTGTAAGGGATGGGGTCTCTCCCACCCAGCTGTCCATGCCCTGCTGTTCTCACCCATGTGGGCCCCAGGCCCACAGAGGTTCAGCTCAGTGCAGGGCCACCTTAGTAAGGGTGATTCTGGGTGGGACCTCATGTCTCTCTCAGAATTTGTGCCTGGGCTGAAAACACTATCGCCTTTTGTCTAGAGCTAGCAGCAGATATTTCTCTGGGAAGTGGTCATGCCATTTCCTTGTTTTTTCTGCCATGCAAGGAATCCCATTCAAAACCAGTCCCTTTGCTGCTTCTGGATTAAATGAGATGCTTTTATTGCTTAGAGTCTGCATCTGCATGTTTTTATTGCATGCAAAGGAAGTTGAGATGTAAAGCCTTGCTCTGTAGCTCATCACCAGTAGCAAAATGCCTAAACAAGTAAAGCAGTAATGTGGGACCTGTCCAAGTAATGGCCAAGTGCTTGCATCAGTGAACAGCTGGATGCTTAGTAATGCATAAATTTAACTGGGAAGCCTTCTTCATACCCGACTGAACTAATGGGAGTTTCCCACACAAATCATCATTGTTCTTTTTGAAATCTTAGTTGTTCCTTTTGTTTTTCACAATGGAAAATTACTCATATGAATGAAATGCAGCAATTAATGATGAGACAAAGATTTGGCTTTCTGTCCAGCAGGCACAACTACATTTTGTTTGTGTCCACATTTAAAATATTTCAACGAAGAGGTGGTTTGGGGAGGATCAACATTAAAATATAATGTATAAAAATCATTTACTTTATAAACTTGGGCTATCTGGAAAAGAAATAGTTGCAGTTCAAGAAGCACAAGCGCAAATAAATTGTTGGGGTTTTAATTATTAATATCAAACTATTAATGTTCTTATTTCATGTATGTGTATATTATTTCTTTATTATTTCTATACACATACATACATATATTCTGAATTTTAAAAGGCCATTTTGCAGTTTCTTTCATCTGAATGGTTTTGTTTTTTTGAAAAGTGCACAATTTCAGCAATTTTTCTTTTCTTTTCTTTTCTTTTCTTTTCTTTTCTTTTCTTTTCTTTTCTTTTCTTTTCTTTTCTTTTCTTTTCTTTTTTCTTTTATTTTCTTTCTTTTCACTTCTGTTTTTATTCAGTTCTGTCTTATTCCAGAAAATAAGGATAGAACTTTACATACAGACACTTTTCTTATTACAGATGAAAAGCAATCATTGTGCATTGTGAATACAGATTGAGTCATCACTTTTTTTTTTTTCTTACCATAAAAACCCTTCTTCCTTTTATAGGGGATTTCATAGCAATAATATCAAGTCAATACCTGAGCGTGCATTTATGGGTAATCCATCACTTATTACAATGTAAGTGGTAAGAATCTTTTCAATGACTCTTCGTATTGGAGAATGTGAAACTAAGTATTGTATTTGTGCCTGTTTGGCAAATAGCATTTTTTGTGAGTATACCACATAGCACATCATCATACAAGCAAACAAGCTTATGTCTTTCCAACTTCATGGAAAAAATGGCAGTTTGCATGCCCTGTTTAAGGGAAGCAAGAAGTGGTCTCTGGCCTTTGACCTTTTATTTGAACTGTTTCTTCTAAGTCTCTGAACATTACTGGCAATGTAGAACCTAGTAAAAATTATTCTTGATGGATTCCAGTCTGAGTTCCCATTGTCTTACATGAAAATGCACTTAATGGGCAAACTTCAAAATAAGAAACTGTAAAATAAATGTAAGAAAAATAATTACTCATCTTGAGTATTATTCTATCTGCAGTAGCACCTTGAGTACTAAAGGGCAAGGGAACCTTTTCTGAGCAGGTGAAGTTCTGACTTCTTCACATCTTAGGTCATAACAAATTCTTCAAATGAGGATTTCTATCTTTACAAACCTGGCAGTAAAGAGAGAATATTTTGTTGACTGACTTCTGGCTTTAAAACCAGGAAAACAGCGACTACTTGAATATTAAAAATATGAAATGTGGTTGATGAATATAGATCAGAGGGCGAGAAAAGCGCAGAGGTTCACCTCTATACAACCAGAGGTGCACAGTCTGTGATTCATTAGAGAGGTTACTCATTTGTTTATAGTATAATCATATAATATATTTAGAATATTTTGAAATATATTTCATTAAATGTCTTTTTATCCTTTTTTCTAGACATTTTTATGACAACCCTATCCAGCTTGTTGGAAAATCTGCTTTTCAACACTTACCAGAACTTAGAACTCTGTATGTGTTTACTTTTTATTTTAATTGTCTTTATATATTGCAATACTAGAGTTGTCCCACACTTCTCTCACTATAATTTTATTAAAATTATTTTTTCAAATTCTAGGACTTTAAATGGTGCTTCACAGTTAACAGAATTTCCTGATCTCACAGGGACTACAAGTCTGGAGAGTTTGTAAGTACTAGAAAAGTATTTTTGCTTTGGTTTATTTTCTTGGATATTATCTTATTGTAAAGAATGTCCTAAAACAATACTCGTTTTTCAAACTGTGAAAAGTAATTTTTTTTTCATAAATTCTTTCAACAGGACACTCACAGGAGCCCAGATCACCACTCTCCCCAAATCAGCTTGTGACCAGTTACCTAATCTCCAAGTGCTGTACGTTTCAGTAAGGTTATTAACATTACATTAATGCAAGAGATGAATAGACAAATGAAATCATTATTATTTCAAAATTACCCAATTGCTGCTATTTGAGTGTATCACGTTACTTCTTAGGAATTCAGCTCAGGGAGTGGGCCCCAGTGTTACTCAAAAAGTTTACAGCCCACTTATCAGCCAGGATTTCCCATACATTGCTGAGAAAGATAATTATTTAGTATATTTTTAGGAAAGGGTAAATGGTTCTTGATTTCATTTTAAAAACCACAGAACTACCTTATTTTCATTAACTGTGTCCTAGAGTAGTTTGAGATTTTTTTCTCACTAAGGCAGATAGTTTAGTGAAGTGAATAGAAAATATAACTGAGTGAGGGGTGCAGTTTTGAGTCCATGTTATGCTCTTCTTTTAGTTTCTTTCTCACCCAGACATAAGTAGCTGACTGCAATTTTAATTGACTGTTTCTTGGCATAGTAGGGGTATATTTGATACACTAAATATCCAATATTATTTTAGTTTACAAACTTCCTTGGAGTGAGCTTAATCACTAATGAAAGTAATCACTATGTCCACTTCTTTGAGAATGAGCCAAGACCTCTTTCTTCAATCTATTACATCACTAGGAATGTATTTGGTATTAATTCTTTGGCCAACATTGAAATAGCACTAATTATAATGCATTATTTGAATACCAGAGTGGATGTTAAGAACATTTCCAGAAAAAAATTAAGTTTTAGTTAATAACCTCAATATGATCATTTCCAGAAGGATAAAGGAAACAAGTCTGTTGCCAGAAGAAAGTCTGCACACATACTTAAGTTTAAATATGTCCCATGTTATTCAAAACCAATAAATCATCTCAAAACAGAAGGCAACAAATACTACAGCAATTAATAATTTGGATAGCTCATAGTAGAGTGGGACTGTCCATCGGAAATCCACAATTTTTATTTTTGAATATCGCTCTATATTATTAGAGCTGATACTTAAAAAAGAGGTGTACCAATTTAGCATCAATTTCAAGTGCTACAAGACTTGCTCTTACCCCATTCCTGTCAGACTGGAGCAAGCCTGCCAAGTCCCTGCTTTGGTTTGCACATTAGTGTTGCCTGTGCCATGGAGTGTAATGGTGTGCTGAGCCTCACGGGTTACATGGAGATTGCCCCCTTGGAGGGACTCCCGGCTCAGATACACTCACAAACACTACAAACACTGTTTTGAAAGGCAATTCGTGTATCCTGCCTAGCCATCAATACTTCCAAATGGGGATTCATGTACATAGAGGCTTGCTGGGTGTCTGCACACCTGCAGTAAAGGTGCACCTGAGAACACGGTCACAGCAGTGCTTGAAAGGCTGCCCTCAGACAGGCTGGGTATGCACATCAACATGGGAAACAATATCACTTGCCCGCTGCTGCCAAGAGGCTCATATATTAAAAAGATGGGGAAAAATACCTTAAAAATAAACAAGTAAAATAGTTCCTGGAACACTGATAGAAACTGAGGAAAGAAGGATGTCAAGTTTGGTATGAGAGGTTTTTTCCATATGTGAGGAGGCAGTGTTAATATATACGAAATTCAAGCTAGTAACATGTTTTTAAGAGGACCTAAGTCACAAATCTATGCATGACAGAATAGCTACTGTCTTCTAGACACAGAAGACATCCTTTACCTTGGCCTGAAATCCTCTAGCTCATTGAATCTTCCCCGGTAATGTCTGATTTGGACCACAGAGTACCTGTAAAAAAGACAGAGGCTGTAATCTTACTGGAACAAAAAACCCCCGACAAACACATTGATGTTTGCCTTTGTACATAGTAAAATCAGAGTAGAACACCTTGAAGACATGTACAGTCATTATTTGCACTACTTCCACCAACCAGATATAAAATAGTCTAAATGCCCCTGTTGCAACAATAACAGTGAAAATACAGTTTGACCAAGGAAGTAAGTAGGTGGAAATGAACCAGTTTTAGGGAATATGAGAAATGAGAAGGACTTCACAGAAGTGAAAAGTATTACTCTTTCAAGTGATAATACTAGATAATTGTGGAAAACAACATTTTTCCTAATTACAGGCATAAGCTTTTTTCCTCTATTCTTTTCACAAGCAAATTTCCCATTCAGTTTTCCCTGAAAAACACATACACACACACATATATATATATGTGTGTGTGTGCAGGATGAGACTCTTGGGTGATGGGGGCTGGTGTTTGGTTTCTTTTTTTTCCCCTCCAGTTTCTGCAAATTGCCTGTGCTTGGTTTTGATTAGTTATATTATACTATAAATCAGTCCAGATGTTTCAGTTATTCTGTAATTTGTTGAGTTTTGGCTCAAGTCTTTTTAAGGGGTTTTTTTTCCCCCACGTAGTGATAGATTTCAAAGTTAGTTCCAATTTCTATTTTACCATTTCCCTCAGTTAGAAGATATAGCAGTCTAATGATCAAGGGCAATAGTACTTAATTAAAAGTGTAGAATGGAAAGCTGACTGTAATTCTTATCAGCAAAATAAAAGATCTTTTCTAAAAAAAGTGAATATATGTGTTTAGTAAATTATTTTAAGTGGTAAATATTTATCAGAATTTAAACTCGATAAATAAGATATCTGTGATATAAATCCAGAATTCCCTATGAGCAGATGGTCAGTATGGTTACTGTAAAACACTCAGCAGAAATCTATACTTCAGGCAGGAAACCATCAGACAGTGTAAGGAGTTTGCAAATATAGGATATGGAGTTAATACATCTTGCCTTTTCCCCTTCTCTCTCATCTTCAATTAGAAATCAAAATCTGACAGATGAGAGATAAGTGAGTTCATACACTCCTATTCTTCTGTGGATAAAAACAAGTTCTTTAAATGGAGCATGAAGGTAGATAATGAAAGCTGTTCTTCTTCTAACATTACTTAGATGTTAATCTGTTCATTTCTTGTGTAATACAGGGATCTGTCTTATAACCTGCTGGAAGATTTACCTTGTTTTACTGCATGTAAAAAACTCCAAAAAATGTAAGTGTCAAACTACTGTAAAAGTTTTAAAAGACACATCTATGTGTGTTTGAGCATAATTAACTTGCTTATTGCTGGCTGATTTGGCGCATCCCAGATACACTGTTTTGATGTGGATCATAAACGCAATCTAAAACACCTCAAAGTGCCCTCCAAGTGTCTTTGAAACTGAGGAGATTCTTACTGCTATTTCAGTGACTTGCATCACAATGAAATCGGTGAAATCAAAGCAGACACATTTCGGCAGTTGGCTGCTCTTCGGTCTCTGTGAGTACTCCCCTAACAGACATTCACATAGGTTCCCAAAAACATGGGCTATATATGGTCTGCTCCCTATGTGTGCTGAAAGATCCTTGTTTCAGTTTTTCCTCACTTTGATCTTTTGCCCATTTAATCATAACTGTGAAAGGAGAAAAAACAATTAATTAAAATACATAAATCTGTATGTTATAGCTATATTATAGTAGCTGTAAAAACTGTTACTTCTAAATGTTTCTGTTAGAGGTGGACAGAGATACTGAGCCAGAGATGGTATCTGTTGGCAGGTTCACATTATAATCAGCTCTAGGGAGCATGACATCTTTCTATAGAGAACAGCATCTTAAGACACAGAGTCAAGTCATTTACAGGTTTCTAGTTTTCACACAGACACATGTGCTAGCAGAATAATTTTGTCAAGAAATTATTCACGGTTGTAAGTTTTTGTAGAATTGAACCCATACATTTTTTTTAAGAGTTGCTTTTAGTCTTTTCAATTTTTCATGGGTGGTGAAAATTGAGATTAGGAAGTTAAGCCTATTGACCATGAATTTGCTGTTCTTAGGCACATCATGAGAACATCTTAGAAGACTTACTCCATATAAACCAACCTGGCTTCTGCTGCCTTAGGAAGCTTTAAAGCAGACTGAAAAGCCTTAGACTGTGGAAGGCATTAAGATGTTTTAAGAGCATTGTCAGTTTAATAACACCACAACTAACTAACAATTTAAAAGTGAAAAAAGTTTTTTGCACTAAGAGATAGGCAGAAACTTATTGAAAGTATTTGCATGTAATTAATACCTTTTTTATATTTAGGCCTCCTAATCAAGTGTTTGAAAGCTTCCATATTCACTCAGTGGGTATGTAATTTTCTACTCACTTTTCTTGTAGGGATTTAGCTTGGAACAAAATTAAAATTATTCACCCCAATGCCTTCTCCTCTTTACCATCTCTGATCAAACTGTAAGTATTTGTGTATCTTCACATTCAACTTTTTGCATTTTTCTTGCAAGAACATAAGAAAATTGAATGACTTGGTGTCCCAGCAGAAATGGAGGGTTTTCTGTTCTAATCATATTGTCTCTTGAATTCATATCTAAATATCTGCTTTCTTATATTTCATCAGGTCCCACAGATATTACGGCAAAGCTGCATGCAGCCTTGTGTAATCAGCATGATTTGGGTCTTTATCAGTGCATCTATCTTTCTTCATTCTATTTCTTAGCAGTTTAGTTTGTTGTAGCAGTTAGTTGTGTTTCAAGACTAAGGAATTGGATTAAAAATTAAATACGAAACTTTTTCCAGTATGCACTTCTATTTCATTGTTCCTCATTTGACAAAACAGGTTTTCTTCTTCAGTGAGTTCGGGCAGAGCAGCTAATGGTCGAAGCATCAGCAGCCAGATGTGCAGGCCTTGCTCACAAGCATTTCCCTAGTCTTTACTAATTTTTTCCTACTTCCTGCTGTCATTGTAATGCCTTTTTAAGGTGAATCCCTGAGACACTGGCTGTATGGGGAAGACATGAAAAAAAATTCTTCTGGAGTCATATTGTTGTATGGCTGTCACAGAGATATGCTGCTGGGCATTTGCTCACAGATGATTCAGTAGCTGCTGAGAACTCTAAATTTGGAAAGGAGTATTCATCTCTATTGATGGTGCAAAGTCCTCTGAATGGTGCACTGAAAAATGTCCATAAAGAAAATTTTGACTATAGCATCCCTTTTGGGGCCCTCTTCAGATCTTTCCTACTCTATGAGGTGAGCCACAGATTGTAGCTTTGGACAGTAACATATAAGAGGGGGTTAAAGGAAAAAGCTCTTTAAAACACAGACACAGAGTGCCAGTGTTTCCTGAAATGCTAGTCTCTAACCTTGGTCTGACTGAAGTCAGTGGTCATTTTTATCATTGCAGTAGGACCTGAGTTTCACTTTTGGTGTGCACTGTACTGTGCACAAGAAAACACACATTTAACCAGATAGGTAGAAGACCAGTCCACCAACATACCTTATTTTATGTCTGTGCCTTAGATTTCAGTATATAGTCCAGACTTTGCTGTTCAGCCTTGGACATAAAAGCATTTCGGCTACATTAGACTCCGCTTCTTCCTCCTTGACTCTTGACCATCTGAAGTATTGCAGTGTAGGTAATCATGAGAAGGACTGAAAATACTCATGGAATAAATAAATAGAATAAATAGAAGAGAGACAGCAAAACAGAGAATTCTTCTGACTCCCTCCTCTTTCATTACTATATCTCCTTGATCACTTACCACTTTTTCATTTACCTGTTTTACTTTCTCCAAGTTACATATTTGTGTTCATCAGCACTGTCTTCCCTCAGCTACTCAGACAAAGCTCAGCTTGGAAATGTCATGTTCATCTGCTCTAGCCCAGACCTGTCTGTCCTACCCTGAAACTCACATCTTCCCCATACACCTGACTTCCTCCTTGTGGGGCTTTCAGGGCAGCCATGATTCATCCCCCTCAATCTTTTAAACTGTGGGAAACTGTTCTGGTACTGGCTCTTTTGAATTCAAGCAGTCTGATGAACAGGTTTTAAATTCATTTGCTAGTCTCAAAACTGGCACTATGAACATTTGAAGTCAAAATTTGGCAACGGAGACCCAACTAACTGCAGATATTACTGTTAGCTTTGTGCAAGACATATAGTTGTGTATTCCTGAGCAGGACTGTTGCAGCTTTGCTCTGCTGACTGGGGCCTCTGTTTACTGAAGTCATTTTTTTTTAAATTGAGTTAGGAAAGTTTAACCTGTTTTTCCAATGTGACACTTCTAGTGCTGAAGAAAAAAAAATGAAAACCATAAGCTGATTTTTATTTGCTGTTATGCAGGGATGTGTCATCCAACCTTTTGTCCTCTTTTCCTGTGACGGGGCTACATGGTTTAACTCATTTAAAATTAACAGGAAATCATGCCCTACAAAGTTTGATAACATCTGAAAATTTTCCAGAACTCAAGTGAGTATATCGTTAAAACTAATAAGCCACATTTGTGTTCATGTGCAATGGAAGGTGTGTCAGTGTGTAACGCATGTTCCTTCGTATTGTCAGTCTTTGATCTGTGCCATTAAAACTAAAGCAAATATGATAAAAATAATAGACTTTTTTTATTGTGCTCACTTTTAACTGAAGAAACTATGAAGGGTTCTGAAATGTTAACCCCAGTACTTACTTAGTATGAGCCACATCTGCTTCCTGGTGATATGTTTCAAAAGCTGTTAAAACACTATCGCTGGCAGCTTAGTGATACATCAGTCTTCTACTGGGCTGTGCTTACAGAACTTCCATTATATTTAATGAGAACACAGAAAATACAGGGGAAGAATATACTCCTGAAAGTCCAAAAGATTTGACTTATTTGAACATGATTTTTCTGTAATCTTTTGATTAAGATTCGGATAACGCTTTGCCATTATTGCTAACACACTTTGATACTAATAATTTCTGCTGAGTCCTCTGTGACACAGGAAGGAAGTGTCCTCTAAAGATCATTTGCAGCTCTGCAAGTCACTGGATGACCATGGCCTGTGCGGGGATTGAACCATGACCTTGGCGTATTAGCACCATGCTCTAACCAACTGAATTAATTTCAGGGTCACAGCAAAGAGAGTTTTGTCGCTGTCTTCAGGGTAATTGGGAGTGTCCCGTAACTCTCCCTTCATTTTTATATTTTTATTAGAGGTTGTCAAGTGCAACATGTATTTTATCATGTAAAATGCTCAGTAGCATAAAATATGAAACAACTGAACAGTGTGCACATAGTTACACAATCACAGAGTGGTTGAGGTTGGAAGGGACCTTTGGAGAGCATCTTGTCCAACCACCTCCTCAAGCAGGGTCACCTGGAGCCAGTTTCCCAGGACCATGTCCCAACAGCATTTGAATATCTCCAAAGATGTAGTCTCCATCCTTATGTCTTCACTAGATTTGTCTTTCCCACCAGAAAAGTCACAGGAGGCTTATCAGGCAGACAGCTCAAGATGTTATCACTAATGAAAAGGACTGGAGTATTTGGAGCTGTCAATAAGGGAATCATGAACAGGAGTGTGGAGCTGACTAAGCCTCTCTGTACAGCACTGGAGGGATCCACCCTTGAACACTTTTATGATGGCATTTAATATGAACTGAGATAAGAGCTACAAAAAATGGTTCCAAGGTTAGGAAACAATGCCTTAATTAGAAGTCTTAATAATCCCAAAAATTGTAGATTGTCACAGAGGAGATTGGGTAGTAATCTCATCACAGTGCATGAAAACACTTTATAATATTAACATTTGAAGCCTTACACCTCTGTTAAACTAGAGATCTCTTGACTTATGTCTCAGGTCAAAAAGTAGAGTACCATAAGAAATGATGAATGGGTGAGGCAGAGCTTATACCATGCTTTCTCTTCTCTCACTGACTTTGCCCAAATGTTGAGGCAGGTGGCAATTCTAAAATAATTGAAGTTTCTTCAAAAGAATGTAAACAGAAGAAAATACAGTACTCCAACCTGACAAATACATGATGATGTATATACCATGGCCTAGAGCCATAAGAGATGCTGAACTAGTCCTGGAATAATCCATTATTCACCTGAATTATGTGTAACTAACTCTTTTTAATTCTTTTCTCAAAATTTTACTTTATAGGATTTCTCCATCGGTAAAATTGTGTACATCATTCAAATGAACATACACTGTATTTAGTCTGGGCAAATTGTTAACAAGTATTTGTCAAACTAACTTAAACCTTAATAAAATTATTCGAAGTATGATTAATATATCTAGAGTTGATTAATATCTGTAAAAACAAATTATATCCAGTCAGGAAAGAAGAGGGTAAACTCTTGACCTACAGTCTCTGTGACTTTTACCATAAATCACAATGAGGTCAGGACTTCACACAGGATCACGGCACAGATAATGCATGAAGCACCAAACTTGAATAGAGATCTAGACCAAAATATTTCACCCTTTGTAATTGTTGTAACTAGACACTGGTTACAATATTAAAGATGAATTCCTGTATAAAAACTTCCTACTCATTTAAATTGATCAATATAGACACATCAAAGAACTGAGCATCCTCTTCCCCGTCTTCATCAATAGCACTAGGACACTCTACAGAGCTGAGCCCAGCCTATTATGGCAAGCCTTGAGGAAGCAGCCAGGCTGCCAGCTACTCCTTCCTTCTTTATCTGATGCTTTGATTCAGTGTGTAAAGAACTCAGTGCTTTGCTCCATTCATCGTAACTGTGCCTTCCTGTTCACCATCAACCCCACACCTCTGTTAGGTAGAAAGTGACCTTGTGTTCTCTGCTGCTTAATCTAAAAACAGAAAATAAAGAGTCATTCCTTGCTAGAGGAAAAAAATTATCAAAGATACAGATACCATTAGTAAGATAAGCAGTATATAAAAATAAATTTAGCCAGTGTTTCTAGAAGTGTTTTATTAGACAAAGTCCAAATCTATTTACCCACATTAAATAAGCACTAGCTTATCTGGACTGCTTCCAGCACTGTATGCCTGAGAGTTCCTTCTTTCTTTTATTTTTTTTCAAATGTACCTTTTGTGAGAAAGAAACTCCTCTATCACTAAGAACTGATATCTATTTCCCTGCATTGCAAAGTATGTGTATCCTAGTAACACAGGGTGGGGGGGCGGGAAGCAAACAAAAACTGTTCAGGTTTAAGAAAGTTTGCCAGCAATACCTACAGAGAGAATAAGGAGTCTGGCCCTTTAAAGATCATTTAAAAGCTGTGGATGTTTTTGGCTACATCTGTCATTACTAAGTACATAGAGCTGTTTGAAGAACCAGAGAATATATTTGCTAGTCCCTTGAGCCTAAAATGTCCACTAACTGTTCATTCCCGCAGCTACCTCAATGACTTCCAAAATGTTTGAAGCTGCAAGTTGCAGGGATCGCCTCACAGAACTGTCAGTGTTTCTTTTAATAGTTTTGTTGTTGATGCAAAAAAGGGCATTTCTAGTTGGAGACTGGGATTGTTTTTATCCCAGATGATTAGCTGTGGGTTAGTCTAGTAATCTCTGGATATGCTAATAGGTTATTTAGGAGAGGCTTCTGGGAAATGCGTTCAAAAATGTTTTATCAAGATAATCTCCTTATTTTAAAAGATGGCATGTATGGGAATGAGTTAAATATTTATATCTGCTGGAATGAGGTTGCTTGATAGTTAGATCTTGGTTATCTTGAACTTTTATTGAGTACCCTAAAAATTTTGTACTGGGGACAAGTGTATAGATTATTGTGGTTAATTCCCAGTAGAAGTGTAAGGTTATAGAATCTAAATGCCCCATTTAGACCTTAGAATTCTGTCTGTTCCCCTTTGTACCAAGCTTTTGGCTAGTACACAAGTTGGCACTGGGCCTGATTCAGCCTGATTTCTTTGCAGATTTCCCAGGGGGGTTAGAGGTTGCTTATTACTCTGGTTATGTTAATTTACATGATTAACCTGTTGAAAGTAATCTGATAGGAGGATCTAGTTTGACTTTATTCCTTTTAAGTCAGAATAACTTCTAATCACTTCTTTATCTTAGATTTCTTTGGGTTATGGGGTTTTGGGAATTAAGGTGAGTTGTGAGGTTTTACTATGTTATACTGGCAAACTATGCAAACGAAATAGCTCTGCTTCCAAAGCATAAAATAGATCTATGGAATAGAACTAGTCTACAGAACTCAGATATACATGGTTCTTCCAGGCTACCCCAGAATGTGCACATCCCCAAAGGAATTAAATTCACAGCATTCCAGAAATGTGCAATTTTCTGACAAAAGAAACAGTCATAATCATTGGAACTTACTGACTCAATTATGTGTTAAGAATACCAGTGATCTTAAAAGAGTTAGAAACGAGCATCCACTGTGTGTCCTGCAATGACTGTGCTCATTTCTTTAATAGAGAAAGATTTTTCTCTCAGTGACATCCATTTTCATACACAGTGCCTTTCTGATTCACTCATCTCTTGGTTTAGAACGCTGTTTTCTTGGTCTGTGCACAAGAGACAACCTCCCTTTTGCCATCTTATGAAAGGAGTTGGATGTGGTAAGGGGTGGATAAAGCTTGAATTCCAAAAGAACTTTTTCTCCCAAAAGTGGAGAAATTGCTTTTGGGAAATGTTTTGATTTTGCCTGTTAGGCTGGTAGATGCAATTGAGATCTTTGGATCTGGGTGGGTTTTTTTTTAATAAACCAATACAAAAGTAACTGCTGGAGAAACTGTTGAGTCACACAGTAAAACTGTTAATAAAACAGAAATACGTCTCTAAGTAACATTCACTCAGTGGCAAGGCATAGATCTCCCACTTTCACATCTCCTCTGAAAACACATAAGAAAACTTTATTGTGCCTTTACTAAAATTAGCCTAGAAATCATCTGCATTTCTGATGTGGAATTTTATTTGCAAGTCCTCATTTTGTATTATCATGACTGATTTTTACCCAGAGGTATTTTTGCTTTCAATCATGGTTATTTAGACAATTTCCTTTGTGCTGACAATAGAGGAGCTGTACAATCCAATAACTGTGGTTCTTCCTTATTCTTCTGCAGGGTCATGGAAATGCCTTACGCTTATCAGTGCTGTGCCTTTGGAGCTTGTGAGGGCCACTACAAAATCTCCAGCCAATGGAATAAAGATGAAAATAGCAGTATGGATGATTTTCATAGGAAGGATGCTGGGCTTCTACAAATTCAAGGTAACCATCATCTTAGACTTTTGAATCTACCTAAAGGCTGTGAGCAACCTGTGATGTTAAGCAAATTTAATACTCTTTATGGTCACAGAGGCTCACCCTCTCTCTTGCTCAATGATATGTTATTGAAGCATTCCTATGTTCAAGAAACTCACTCTTTTAGGCCTGCCATTCAAAAACCTCACTCGCTATCTTTTTGACCAAATAATAGCTATAATAATGTGAGAAATTAAATATTCCTTTTATATGAGGGACAGGAAAGTGCAGCTTGTGTGTAACTCCATACAGGAACAGGCCAGCTAAGATCTAGTTTCTTGCCAGCCTCAGAAGTAGCAACACATCCTTGGCTTACCCACATGCTTCAGGATGATTTACAGCTTATATGGCTACTTTGACATTATTTTTTTGTAGAATCACAGATTGTGTTGAGTTGGAAAGGAGCCATCATGATCAAGTCCAACTCCTGGCCCTGCACAGGACACCCCAAGAGTCACACCATGTGTCTGAGTGTGTTGTCCAAACACTTCTTCAACTCAGACAGGCTTGGTGCTGTGACCACTTCTGGGGGAAGCATCTTTCAGTGCCCAACCACTCTTTTGATGAAAAACCTTTTCCTGATATCTAACCTAAACCTCCCCTTCATGCCATTTCCTCGAGTCCCATCACTGGTCACAAGAGTAAAGAGATCAGTACGTGCCCTTCCACTTTCCCTCACAAGGAGGTTGTAACTGCAGTGATGTCTCCCCCCAGCCTCCTCTTCTCTGGGCTGGATAAGTCACGTGCCCTCAGCCAATCCTCATACAGCTTCCCCTCCATCCTTCACCATCCTCACTGCCCTCCTTTGGACACTCTAACAGCTTAATATCATTCTTACATTGTGGTGACCAAGGCTGCACACAATATTCAAGGTGAGGCTGCCCCAGTGCAGAGCAGACTGGGACACAAGACTACTATATTTTTCTTCCCCTTCAGCACAAAATCTGTTACTTGGCAGGTTATCTGTTACGTAGCTATGCACATACATTTATACCATCCCATTGCTTTCTGTGCTCTCTCTGCCCCTGCAAACTCGAAAGTGTCAGAGTTTAGCAAGAATACATGCAGAGAGAGGACATAGGAAGCACAGAAAACTTGATGAATTCTTAGTAGCTTGGTGCAGCAGTAGAATTTGTATTTTAAACTCCTTCCTAGGCAGTCATCAAACTGCAAATTAGGTAATAGGGAATTTTAGTGATCACATTTTAGTGATTATTTTCAGAGTAGTAATGATGCTAACTTTTTAAATAATCCCAAGTACAGTAATTCAAAACCAAGCCGACATACGTCTGCTTCTGCTCACAGTTTGGCAGGCAAAGGGACAATACCAGGCCTTAAATATCATGGAAATTTTTGCAACTTTTGCTAAAACATGTTTTCCTGAAAATTGCAGTAACAAATCTGAGTCTTTTCTCCCCCATAGATGAGCGTGATTTTGAGGATTTTTTTCTTGACTTTGAAGAAGACTTGAAACCTCATCATTCAGTGCAATGCTTACCTTCTCCAGGTATGAAACTGCTAGACAGATAGGAATCCAAGGACAGTGGTATCAGGTATTCCAAATGCAGAACAAACTCAGAATCTGATACTAGGAGAGCAACGTCATGTTGTGCAGTAATTTGATGAGTTTAATACAAAGACATTGCACATTAATGTAAATCTTTGCACTGAACTCCAGAAAACTATTCAGCTACTAAATTCATCTATGAGTGTAACAAAAGCTTTACCCAGTCATCAAACAGATACTTACTCTGGGTCCTTTTCACCAGAATTGATCCCCATATCAAGGGAGTGGGAAAGGAAAGACTCTTCTGCTAAGACACAGATGATAAAGACAACAGATTCTTTGCTCACTGTGTCTTTTGCAAAGCTAAAGTAATTATTCTGAACTTCACTGACTTATTTTACACATGAGCAACTTGAACAACACACAGTTTAGTTCAATGTCTGGGAAATACCAAACACTACTGCACAGATGTACACAGTCCCTCACAAAGAACACCCAGCACTGTCTTTTTCTTTATAGAGTAGTGGATTTGCAGTGTGACAGGAAGGAAAAAATACACTGATGGAATAGCAAAGCTACAGGCCACCAATTCCACTGAAAGTTTCATTTAAGGAAAAGAAAGAAATATGGTCCTAAGTTTTGCTTGCTTGATTCAGCAAATGTTTTCCCTAGCCATTCTTTCATTGTGAAACATGAACAAAAAAAAAGAAAACAAGTGACAACTTCAGCATTCATTTCAAGCCAAGATTCTTATTTGCAAAAGTAAATAATAGTAAATCTTTTTAAGTTCTGTAAAGAAGAATAGAAAAGGCAGGAAGACATGATAGAGACATTTGACTGTCACATATTCTCTAATGGCCTAAATGTAACTCCTGAGTTCATGAAAATGTTGCTGTCTTAAAGGGAAGTTATCACCAGACCCAAGAGGAAGTTTAGCTTTGAACTTTCAAATACTATCTTAGTAAAACTTGCAGACTGATACAATAGAGCCTTATGCTTACTTGATGGCAACAGCCATAGTCATTTGGCTTACGGAGCACATTTCATCTATGGGGTTTATGTCTTCATGGAAAAGCAGAGACCACTGTGAAGGATTTGCTTTGCTGGCTTGTAGTGAGATCAGTAATGTTTCTCAGACTGCAGAGCATTCAGCTACAACTGCACAAATGAGAATTTACAGTAGGCTTCAGTTATAATGACGTGACTTCAGCCACAGGATATCCAAAAGGGCAGAACTTCCAAATGCAGAGAGAGCCTCAATTTTCTTGGGTTGTGTAATGATGTGTTAGAAGGTAGCCAAGTGCATCTGTCCATATCCATTAGGTGACGCTTCACCAGGACTCATTCGCAACCTGTCCTAATTTAGTGAGAGGTAACATTTTCAGCTTTTTTCACACACTGACAAATATCACAGCATTTCTTGAAACTACAAGAGTTGACATTCGCATTGTACTTGTACTGTTGGGCACAAAAAGAAACCCACAGACTATTCATGTTGATGGACTCATGCACCAGTAATGCAACATGCAACACATATTTAGCAGCATGTTATCAAGGTCTCGGATTACTCCAAAGGAAGAGCAAATTTCAAGCTCTCCTTTTGGACTAAAATTCACTGTTGGTTGTGCTCAGAATCTTCAAGAAGCATGAACTTTAATGTCTTAAAAAACACAAAATTTTTTATAGTTTACAGGGGTTTCCCTTTACCCATTTTATTTTGTCATTTCAGGTCCCTTCAAACCATGTGACCATCTGTTTGGTAGCTGGCTGATCAGAATTGGAGTGTGGGCCATAGTGGGTTTGACCTTTATTTGCAATGCACTAGTGTCTGCTACAGTTTTCAGATCTCCATTATCTATGTCCTCCATAAAACTTTTGATCGGTTTAATAGCTGTTGTAAATGCCTTGATGGGACTGGCCAGCGGAGTTCTGGCTAGTGTGGATGCATCAACTTTTGGTAGCTTTGCTCAGTATGGAGCACAGTGGGAAAGTGGATTTGGTTGCCAAATAACTGGCCTTCTCTCCATTTTTGCTTCAGAGGCTTCCATTTTCCTCCTTACCCTAGCTGCACTCGAACGTGCTTTCTCTGTAAAGCATACTACAAAGTTTGAAACAAAATTCTCCATTGCCAGTGTAAAAATTGCCATTTTCTTTTGCTTTATATTGGCACTAATCATTGCAGTGATCCCACTTCTCACTGGAAGAGAGTATGGGGTTTCTCCGCTTTGTTTACCACTACCGTTTGGAGAATCCACTGCTATGGGCTACATGGTAGCACTGGTATTGCTGAACTCCCTTTGTTTTCTGGTAATGACTATTGCTTATACAAAGCTCTACTGTACTTTAGAAAAGGGAGAACTAGACAACATTTGGGACTGCTCTATGGTCAAACATATAGCCTTGCTACTTTTTACTAATTGCATTCTTTATTGCCCTGTGGCCTTCTTATCTTTTTCCTCCTTACTAAACCTCACCTTTATGAGCCCAGAAGTGATTAAGTCAATACTTCTAGTGATTGTCCCACTGCCAGCATGTCTAAACCCACTGCTTTATATACTTTTTAATCCACACTTTAAGGAGGATTTGGGAAGTCTGCGAAAGCAAACTTTGTTATGGAGGAGATCAAAACATGCTAGTCTTATCTCTGTGAATTCAGAAGACATAGAAAAACAATCTTGTGACTCAACACAAGCATTGGTAACCTTCACAAGTGCCAGCATATCATATGATATGCACACCAGCAAGTCATTAATGCCATCTTCTTATCAAATGACTGAAGGCTGCAGTCTTTCCTCAGTTGCATTTGTTCCCTGTCACTAGTTCCAGTGGCAGTACAGGAAACATCTCTGTTTACAAAATTTTTAATCCTGAGAGTAAGTGTGGATGTGTCCATACAAGCTTAGAGAGCACTTCTGAATTACAGTTACATGCATCAGAAAACAGACAATGACAAGACTTGTGGCAGGCTGAAAATCCAATACATGAGCCTTCTCAGCATGCTTCCAAAATGCTGGGATGAAGAAGGAAACTGAAAGCTGCTGAAGTT
Organism: Hafferia zeledoni; assembly: GCA_035583235.1. Lineage (NCBI taxonomy): Eukaryota > Metazoa > Chordata > Aves > Passeriformes > Thamnophilidae > Hafferia > Hafferia zeledoni. The sequence goes on from JAWWEV010000043.1 coordinate 35,243,524, forward strand.
TGTGCCATTGTGTCAGCTGCTCACTTCTAAAGTGGCACTCATCAGAAAGGGCATCAGTGGTCAAGAGCAAAAATACCATAGGAAATTTGTAACCTTTTTTTTTCAAAACATCACCCGGTATTTTGGAGGGTTAGAGGTTGGGTTTTTTTCCTGTCTACTGCAGTTTTGTTTTAATAATAGTTTTTCAGTGCCATGATTGTTTTTATAAGCATCTGTTTATGACCTTCATTCAGCAACATACCTAAATGAAAAAGTAGTCCTGTTCAAGTCCTAAAGGTTTCTGCAGAATACCCTTTGATAAAGTTCCATGTTTGATAAAGCTGATTATATTATTTAACTGGCATGGGATTTGGATTTTGGAAGTCATCTAACTTGACAAGGGGTTTTTAATTGTCAGCTAAAGCTAAAAAATTGACATGATGTGAAAGAAGTTAATCAAAATCCTCTTAAGCATTTAAAATGTGAATGTAAAGGGCAAGGCATTGTTACATGGGTATTTTTCTAATGAGGTTCTGCACAGTTTGGCCCTGAATTGCTATCATGCTGGTAGAATTACTCACAGAATTACTAATGACAAAATTGGTAGGTGACTCATACAATTTGAGGGTGGAAAATACTACATAGAAAGTCATCAATATAAAAAAATTGGCATGCTGAGACCTATTAAAGGATGTCAAAGGCACTCACATAGAATATTCACTTAAGGTAATTTGCCTAGGAACAAAAACTATAGACCTGCTCATGGCATGATCTCTGTTCTATGAAACAGTGATCTTAGTAAGCTGCTAGTTCATAGTCACTGGTCAGTTGAAGATTCAGAGGCCACTGTGACCTTCTGACTAAGGATACCAATATCCTTTGCTAAGGCCATATCAAGTAGGAGTGAAGAAGTTGTGTGATCTGTGTTCTTAGCCCTGATGCAAGCACTCCTGGGATACTTCAGTTATTTCATTCATATGCTGTAAAGAACATTGTGAAATTGAAAAGGATATGAATACCATAAACTTAAAGGAATAGAAGAAATAAGTTATTTGATCACAGTTTATAAATAGCTGCTTCTAGGAAACAGAAGTTTGAAGGGAGAGGGCTACTCATTTGAAAGGAGGAGAATCTGGTAAGATCAGCTGGAAATTGACATTAGTGGTATGCACCATATAAATATAGGTGCAAATTGTTGACAGAGATTGTCATTAGCTAATGAAATTATCTATCACCAAAAGTCTCTAAATTCAAATTGGATATATTGCCAAAAAAAGATAATGGAGCAGTTGTTGAAATTCAGGGACTTCTGATGGCTTTAGTTTAGGAAAAGGCTAGATTAGATTAACAGAGTTCTTCTCTGGCTTTAAATCTGTTAATACTCTGCTGAACCAAGGCATGTATGTTTACACATCAGAAGCATCCCAGTTAGAGAGAAGAAACTTCAGGTCCACTGTTAAAAATCTCAGACAACAGAGCCACATAGAATATAATCCTTTGACCTTGGGCCAGCCGTTGGGGAGTATTCCAGTACTCTTTTTCTCAGAGCTGCGCTTTTTGCTTAAGCAAACTGATCATTTAAGACAGAAAAATGCACAAATTTATTTTTTTGTTGATAAAAATAGCTCCCTGCAGAGTAACATTTAATAGCCCAGTACTCACTGCTCAGTTAAAGGCCGCTCAACTCCAGCTCCAGGTGAATGGGACTAATTTTTTAACATTACCAAGGTTAGGCTAGGCTCAGTAATTAGGGTAATCAGTTACAGATGATCTCTGTTGTGCATCTGTTCCTATATATAAAACTTCCTGGGACTCAAAGGATGGATTTTCACAATGAAGAATTTGTTGCCAGCAATGGATATGCCTTGATTTTCTTGTCCATTCACACTGGCATGTTTTCAGTTTTGCAGTTACAGATGGCATCAGTTGACTTTGGCTGACATCCTTCAGGAAAAAAAAAAAAAAAAAGAACCAGTTTTGAAATTATATATGATAAAGTCAGCTGAGTACTTATCTTAATCCTTTATCTTTTGTGGCTGTTGAAGCAGGGCAGCATACAGCTGCAGAACGATGCCTGAAACCCCTTTGGATTAAATAGAGGATCAGTCAACCATTGCACAATACCTACTTACCATGTTTACTTAGCTTTAATTTAACTGGGCTCCATCTGTGCTGCACTGCTTAATGTCAGTGAAGTTCCTTTCAACTTGCTATATTTAAGAAGTTTGTAAAGAGATTGAGAAGCAAAATGATGTTATAATTCTAAAGACTAGTTAAAGAAAGCTTCTTTTATCCAAACTTTTTTAGCTTGCAGAAAGTCTCAGAGGCTTTGTGTCTTATTTTTATAAGCATGTTTGAAATATTTTGATCAGGTATTTTAAACTTGAAATTGTTAAAATTCATTTAATAGATTTTTAAAGTTAAATGTGTAAATATAGGACTGTATTTATTATTACAGTGAAATGCAACTACAGTAAGGATGTGAGATTAAGCCCTGTACAGTTTTATATTGACATTTGCTATATTTTCTGCTCATATATATTACTAAATTCATTATCTGTAAATAATATAATGTAAATGTGTAGTGATTGTAAATAGGTGACATGCTTTCTTTTCTGTCAGTGTTCCAAACATATGTAAGTTGTAATAAAATGTGACTACAGAGTAAAGAGCATTTAATCATGACCTAACACTTCCCAACGTTGTGTGCATTCTCCATTAACCCTTCCTGAGCTACTGTAATATTTACACTAACCTCCCTAGATGTCTGAAATTCTTGACAAAGTATAAATTACAAGTTGTGTGCTCTCATTACTTGCCCAGAGAGGAAAAACAAAAGAAGAGTGTTTCATTTGCGCATAGACAAAATCTTTATCCAAACTTCACTCACAGACCCTTATGAACAGATCCTGCTCCCTGTGCACGCTGTTGCATCTCGGTAATGACCTCTCACAATTGCCACAGGTAAGACTGGCACCTCCAGCTGTGTGCACAAGGTCAGGCAATGAATGTGCACAAATTACCCGTGAGCTTCAGACCACACTGGACCACGAGAGGTGCAGCTAAGCAGCACTGGGCTGCTGCTTCTGATAAGACAACAAATTTGCCTACATGCTTCCTTATTTTCTCTCCACCGCCCCATATGTGGCAGGTGAAGCAGGTCAGGGCATTACCAAACAGCTGGCAAAGTTCATATGTTACAGGGCAGAGAGGCAGTAGCACAATCAGGTATGAAATGAATGAAGCTGCTAAGGGCAAATCAAAGGTGGGGTCAAAAACATGGGACTCATCAAGAGCCAGGTTGCTCAGGCTGCACTAGAACTTCCAGCTCAGTTAAATTAACTTAAAAGTAGCTAAGCTAAGTCATTACCTAGGCATCAAGGACAGGTGAGACAAGGGATGCATTCCTGTTAGAAGGGACTGCAGAATGGGACAGTTACATGTGCTTGGCTTTTCTGAGATGGTGACTGTAGATGATTTCTATGAAGCACTTGAAAGAAAGAGGTAGAATACCAATGAAGCAAAAACTCTGAGAAAGCAATTTTTTAGCCTGAAATTCATTACAAAGACTAAAAAAATATAAAGTTATCCTAGTTGTAAGTGGATTTTAGTGTGGAATGTGCAGGTTTATCAGGATAGATAAGGAGGCTAGGATGGGGAAGATGATTTCAGCCAGGAGGGCCAGTGGAGAAGAAGTAATTTTGGTGGATGAGTTTCAGAATAGTCTTATGGAGGTGGGACAAGACCAGCAGTGAATGGAAATAAGAAAGTCATTAATTATCTTTAGGAGGAAACACGCAAAAGCATGACAAAGATATCATAGGAGAGTGCATAACTTAGGGAGGAGAGGGGGCATCAAGAGACAGGATGCAAATGGGTGTAGTTTTATGGGTTATTAAAAAGTTCTGGAGTTTTGTGAATGATGAGGAGCTCAGAGTGGATACAAAGAGATGGAAACAGTAGAAAACAGGCAGTAAAAATTATTCCATATGCACCTAATTTGCACCAGACGGTGTAAGCAATATTAAAGTCAGGGGCCATAAGGACAAAATTCTGTTATTTTAGTACTATAGTACTATTTAGTACTACAACTTGAAAAATAAAGAGAAAGAGAATACCTACAAAGGAAGAATGGGCTGGTTAGTTAAAGGCTCGGTGTAGAAGAGAAAAGTAGATAGCAAGGTTATACATCTTGGTATCTGGAGGAAAGGATTTTATTAGCTTATGTACCAAATAGTGGAACTGAAGGAGGTGAAAGAGCATGTGCACAGGGGAACAGTGGAATGGGCAGGAGAGACTGGCACATGGAGAAAAATTTTTACCTTTTTAGATTTCTGTGAATTCCAGCAGTGCCTGAGGTCACAACTTCACTGTTCTGGGCAATGTACTATCACACTTGTGTACAGGTGACTTCTCCCTTAAAGCACTCATGCCACAGACATGTAGTGTTCTCTGTAATAACAGCTGAAGGAGAGTTTAGTGCAGGCCCATACAACAGGTTACTCAGGGAGAGCAGACAGACCATGCCATCTGCTCACTATTCTGGCTCAGTAGATATTTACTGAGTTTTATTTGGGAACTTGGTCCCTCAGAGAAATTTCAGATGGCCAAGAAAAAAGAGCTGATCAGAGATACAATGAAAGCCTTAAGGAAGATGGGATGACCTATAAGAGTAATGGATGTGAATAAAGGTCAAGCCTTAGCAGGCATTAGCAGAGGAGCACAGAGAATGATGCCACACAAGCAGTGCTGTATCAGGTGGGCATGCAGCTTCAGACTCCACTCCCAAAAGAGGAGAGAGCATCCCTGGTTAATCTGGTGGTCATAGTTGATCTCAAATGGAGAGCAGTCCTTGCTGTTACTGCTGCATCATATTTGCTTCCTGCCTTAGTGACCTACATATACTAGACAGCAAGAAGGCTGCCACCATAAAAAGTGTCAAGCTACCTCTCATCCAAATAATCTGTAATAGGAATTTCGGCTTAGCAGGGGCACCACTTCCTTGCTTTTACTGTTAGATGAAACTCTGGAACAATAATAGCATAATCAGACATTTCTCTGTCATTAGTTTAAGTTACTGTATGAAAGTTAAGGTGCTGAAAATTTCATTGATCAACCAGTTAAGAAAGGCTCAAATAATCAAAAATGAGCAGAATTAATGTTTTCCTTTAGGAAAGCACTGGAAGACAAGGAAGTGGAGACAGAAGAGAAAGAACATAAATACAGGAAAGGTAATAAAAAACAGAAGTAGGATCACAGCAGCAGCAACAACAGTGTTAGAAAATCCTTTACTGATCCATGAAGAACAGTAATTGTGCAGATGCCCAGATATTGCAGGAGAACATGCCTCTCAAACTTCAGCTTCCACGAACAAGGGATAATCCAATATCTCTACCAGCCACAATAAGCGCTTCTTGTTCCCTTTCATTAACATGTGCCAACAAATCTGTCCTACAACAATGGAATGGTAAAAAATAATTCATGAATTACTGTATATTTTCTAAGACAAACCTAGAAATTGATTCAACTCTTTATCTGTCTTCGCTTGAACAGAATCCCAGCTACATGAGATTAGAAATTTTAAAGAAAAATGAAAATTTACCCATGCTAATAAATAAAGCAGAAGGGGGTTACATGTGTTATACCTAACCCTTGCAAGCATACTGGAAAGAGAAGGCAGTATCAACATTAAGAACATCTTGTTCATATAATGAGAATGACAGACTTGTGCTCCAGTGACTCTGGAGACACAGGAAACATGAGTATGTTCTCTCTGTAAAACAATTTGTTGTGGCATTGTCAAAATTATCTACAGATCAAATCTCAGTCATAGGTAAAAACAAACATTAACAATATTCCTCTTGAGATCTGGCCCACAGCCAGGATTTCTGAAAAACTGTCACAGACAAAGGGTCCACTCAAAATCCCTATCTAATCTTTTCACAGGTGGCAACATTTTCCATTTGTCAAGTAAAAATATGCTTCATTAACAAGGGAAAAACTGTCCATCTGTGAATCTGAAGACTTCCACTAAGTATTATGCATGCACATACCAGGAGTCTTCTGCAGCCAGCCTTGGGAGTCTCAGGACTCCAAAAGTAATTCTTGAAGGAGGTTTCAAACATCTTTTTCATCTGGTGTCATTCTTGATATGCAATCATTGTTTTGACAGGTGTCTGCAGTTATTAATTTGGTTCCATGCATAACAACAGCTTCTCAGGACTGGCTGTAGAGGTCACTGCAGTTATTATCAGCATTTTCCATTTATTAACTAACCTTTTCCTGGAGGAAGGAGGTCTCCCAGACTTCTAAGAAAAAAGTAATTGGGGGAATTGTTCTACTCAAAACAGGGGGTTTGTCTCCCATACGAAGTACCACAGCCTTCTGTGAGGTCCTTCTAGGCCTCTTTTGTGGTTAATTCCAGAGTTTTGTGTGGCCAGAGTATGAATTCTAGAATATGACATCAGTCGTAAGTTTGCAATATTAACAAATGCCTTAGCACCTCTCCCTGAACATCATCATCAGTCACCAAATTAAAAAGAAGACAAAAATATTGTTCTGGGAAGCACATAGAAGAGGGGATTGATGAGAATGTGTCTAAACCGTGGCACACTAGCCAAGTGAAGAGCCAGCTATTGGCATTCTAATGTGTGAAGTGGGAAAATAGTTTCCTGACATAATTGAATGAGTTACTGTGAATGCAAAGAATGAACAGTTTTGCTTTATTTGATATATATACTTGTCCCAGTATACAGATAATACTCCATATTGTTGGAATTTCCCATGAAGTTTTTTGCTAGGGGATTTTGTTGGGGTTTGTCTTTTGTGGGGGTTTTGGTAGGTTTGGACAACTGGAGATGTTCTGGAAAAGCTTCTGCTCCCCTGGATACCCAGTCCTCCTCAACCTGCCCACCCAGGTGGCCTTCCCCATCCTTTTCTGGAGGACGAGGAATCATAGAATCAATCAGGTTGGAAAAGACCTCCGAGATCAAGTCCAACCCTTGGTCCAACTCCAGTCCATTTACCAGATCATGGCACTCAGTGCCACAGCCAATCTCAGTTTA
>JAWWEV010000043.1:35259109-35310884 GCA_035583235.1 Hafferia zeledoni
ATTTCAGATATCCTTGGGATGTTCAAACCAGCATGGGTTTATTGCTATGTCTTCTGACTGTGTTCCAGGTCTTGTTACAGCTATTTAAGAAAACCACCCTGAGATGTGGCCAAGGTTGGACACCTTTGAGTGTCAGGGTGTGTGGGATAGCAAGGGCAAGTGCCTAGGACAGTGGGCACCTCCAGCATTTTAGAACTTTTCTCCTGAAGACATGCAGGATCCAGAAAAACTAGTAAAATACTTGGAAAAAGGAAGCTTCAGCCTGGCAATTCCAGAGAGACACAAATCACTGCAACGTGGTGGGTCGTGGCCCATGCCTACGGAGTCCTGTTCAACACTATTCAGTATCCCCAAGGGGAGAAGAATCTCGCTGGATCTGATGACAGCAGCAGGCACTGTGGGTCCTCCCACCCTGGCAACAGGCCCTGCAGCTGAACCAGAGGATGAACCTGTGCTGAGATCAGTGGCACCTTTGCACAGGAAGAAATGGACACAGAAGAGCCCATTTAGTAAAGGAGGATAAGGCAGGGCCATCACAAGAACAGGAGGAAGAGGCAGAACAAGACGGAACCATGCAATCCCTATCCCTGAGTGAGCTGTAGGATATGCAAAAAGATTTCAGCTGTTGCCCAGGTGTGCATGTTACCACCTGACTGCTCTGACTCTGGGGTAACAGGGCTAGTAGCCTGGAATTAAAGGGTAGGGAAACTGAGCAGTTGGGATTACCTTCTAGGGAAGGGGGCATTGACAAGGCAATTGGAAAAGGGCTACAAGTTCTCACCCTCCAGAGGTGACTCCTGTGGACCACGAAGGAAAGGAGGTATCCCTTCAAGGAAAATGTTTTATGTCACCCAGGCAAGTGGGCTACCACAGAGAGAGGTATCCAGTACCTGAGGGGAATTAGCTGTGCTAGAGTCAATTTATTATGACACAAATAATGCACAGGCACCCACAGATCCCATCACACCTTGGCTGAATGTTGCCGTACTAGATGTGCTAGAACTCCAATACAAACTGGAGTCAAAGGCCACCAAGTGGTTTGCTGCAATGGATATTGCCAGTGCATTTCTCTCAATCCCTTTGGCAGGCCACAATTTGCTTTCACACAGAGGGATGTCCAGTACACATGGAATTCACTGCCCAAGTGGAAATACAGCCCTCCCATTTGCCATGGCCTTATCCAGATTACACTGGAACACCGTGAAGCTCCAGAATACCTGCAATACATTGATATCATTCTGTGAGAAAGGGAATAGTCAGAGCCAGTATTTGTTATTAAATTGTTCTTATCTCAACTCATGGGTTGTACTTTCTTTCCCATTCTTCTCCCCATCCCAGCAAAGGAGGATGGGCAGTATTAGTAATTGGCTGTGTGGTACTTACTGACTGGGGTTAAGGCACGACACAGAGGGAGAAGAAAGCCTCAGGAGGGAAAGGTGAGAGCTGATGTGATTATAGGGGCTAGGACCTGAAAAAATGTGGGCTATTCCCACATTACATAAAATCATAACCAAAACTTCCTCATGGAAGCTTGTAGGACAGTTCTCTCTTCCTTCTCATGCTGGATTATCCCATGTCAATACAAGAGCAAACATCACTGCCCTCAAGACCCACACTTAAAATGCCCCAACCACTTTTCCTCAGCCACAGTTTTCTCAGACTGACCAGAAAAGGGTCTAACCTAACTCCCAGGGTCACAAATGAGAGCCAGATTGACAGCTGTCATGAAAATAAAAATATATAGAAATCTATGAAAATTATTATCTCAAAGAGCAAATGTTCCTCACAAATCATCTGTGGCCATCATGTATCTTCTGTGCTATATTCACTAGATCAGGCCCTGCTGACTCCACTGAAAGGCTTCTTCCTTTTTACTCTTTGCCAGCATTTTACTGAGCCATGATATGGTCACTTCTGCCAGTACTCCAGGTGCAGCACTGCAAACTTTATGGTTGCATTTTATGCTGCCATTAACAGAGAACAAACAGACATAGATAATTCATTGCTAAGTTCTGTAAGGTTAAGTTTCAGTTATAGGCCATGCTCTTGCTTATTATCTCCTACTCATGTAGGACAACAATAAATAGCTGCATGAAATAAAAAAAAAAAGCAGCCTAGCAGTTAATGTTTATATCCTCTTTAAGTCAAATTTTGATCTTGGGCTCCTTGCAATCATTAAGCCACTTTACAGATAAGGATAAGCTCCTGCTCTGTTCTGGAAAACAAACCTCTTCTGCTCTCACCTCATTCCTGACCACTCCTTAAAACCAGTGGTAAGATGCTCCCCAGACTCAGGTGAAATGGCAGGTTGTGTAAGGGCACTGGGTGATTTCACTTTAGATCCCACAGGTTAGATTCAGCTCCATGTATTTCTATGCACTATTAACTACACCAGTAACCTACTTCAAATTTCCAAAGACTTGAAAAATGCTGAAAATTTTTTAAGTCAGTGCTGTTGTGTCTTTTTTCATACTATATCTAAGCTAAGTTAGGAGCATCTACAATTACACTCCCATTAAAGACTACAGGCAATTTGTTAAAAATTTTGTATTCTTAACACAATGTAAATATCACCCATTCTCCCCATTCATGAAAATCATCAGTAGAAGTATGTGATTTTCTGTGGTCCTTCAAACCAAGAGGATGGAATTCAGTGTCTCTGAACAGCTCAGGAAGTTAATGGCCATTGGGAGGGGAAAGGACAAAACCAAAGCAGAGACAACTGTCTACCAGAGCTGTGTCCAGAATCATCAACATAAAACTCAAAGGGAAATGGGTTTGCAATTGCTTTAACAAGCTGACTATTGCTTGGGAACCTTTTATTTGAAATCCTAAGAAATATTACCAGTGGGGATAAATGGCATTATTAATCAGATTGCGTTTCCAAGGTCATGAGGAAAAGGTTGGCTCACAATCCTAAAAAGCTGATCAGATGACTGATGCACTCATCCCTCAGCTGAATTGTTTCATGACATACATTTGCGTGATCAGACTTCTCATTTATTGACATAAAATAGAAACGTCATTGCCCTGTAATTCTAAACAACATTTAATGGGATGTGAACTTAAATTACCTGTGAGTAGGAAGGGGCTTAGTTTGGGCCTGATCAGCTTCAGAGGAGATTCAGGCTTCCCAGGGAAGTGGTGGAGTCACCATCCCTGGAAGTGTTCAAAAAAATGAGTGGACTTGGCACTTTGTAATAGGGTTTAGTGTGCATGGTGGCATTATGTCAAAGGTTGAACTTGATGATCTTGCAGGTCTTTTCCAACAGTAATGATTCTGTGATTCTATGATGAGCATTCTCAAGCCCTGGGGACACAAACCCACCTCATAGAATATTTATAGCAAAATCCAGGAAAAAAAGAATAATTAATGCTTTCTGTTTAGAGAGAAAAGCACCTGGTGTTTCATTATCAACGCAGTATCAATCAGTGTATGGGGGGTGCTCCAGTCCATTATTTATTTACCTTTGTGCCATTCAGCAGGCTCTCTCCCATAGCTCCATACCTCTCCTGAACTGGGAACCCAGACCACAACACATTGCTCCAGGGATGGCTTCATCAGTGGTGGTGAGAAGTATCACCTCCCTTGACTTGCTGACAACATTCTTGCTAACAGAGTACAGGAGGCTCACAGTCATCTTTGCCACAGGGGAACATTTTTGACTCATGTTCAATTTGGTGTCCACCAGGACAGGTTGTACAGGCACCTGAGGCTGTTTCTCTCTCAGCACAAGACTTTGCACTTACACAGCAGGGCAGTGGCAACCTTTCTATCCAAACTTCTGACCTGAACAATTCTTTAAAACTTTCCTGCTTACCTCCCCTTACTGCTTCCCTCTGCACTTAAAACATACCATCAACCTTGTACATCTGTAACAGAGTTAGGCTGAAATTCAACTTCTGTGAAAAGTAAGCCATTGCATTGTCTTGGTAAGCACCAAAATGGCTAATAACAAAAGAGATTATCTTCATGTAGGTTCTCACTGAATCTACTAAATAAAACAATAATTTCCACTTATTTTTCTTCCTAATAAATGCAGCTGAATGTTTTGTTCAACAGTCATGTCTTTGCAAGAGCCAGGAAATAAAAAATACCATAGTGGGAATAGTTTGGTGCAGTACTATTAAAGACATGGACTTTATTTTCAGAAAGACTTAAAGACTAAATAATCAAATCACCATTTATAAAGTAGCCATTGCAAACACAGAACAAGTAGCAGCATAGTTTTATGTTAAAAATTATTGTGCTTTTCCCCCCCGAGTTATTTTCCTCTTTAGCAGCTAGTAGTTTGCTGGATTGACTGGAGTTACCCTTTTTTCCAAGCTCTTCACCACTATTGCTCATAATCAGAAATTTCTTATAGTAAAGAAAGATCACTAATTTGAAAGACTGAAACGTAGATTAGTATCTTTGGTAAATTTCCTTCTTCCTGGTGAAGAATTAGGTTTCGCAAATGATAGATGGAAACCCCCTTTTTTGTTTCTGAAACAGAAAGCCCTCCTTGTAGCTATGAGGATTCCATTCTAAGTGCAGACCAGTGGAAGCACTAAATCCTTCCTGGCACTACTACATTACCCAGCAGTGCATTTTATTTCTTGTCTGGTGAAAGGAAATGCTTGTGCTGCTTCCCCATATTTCATTTCAGCTTCTACATTAACAACTCCCATTACAGGTAGCCACTTTCATATACCATCAAGCAAAATTAGGTCAAATGGCCAAACATACATGTATTTTAATCAAAACAGTATGAATTAAGGCCAATAGAAGCCAGAACATTGCGGGGTTTTGGTTCCCCATGCCCTTATCTTCAAGTATGTGAGAAGTCATTGAAGTAGAGTATCCATGATGAATCCTTGATAGAAATGTAAAGCTTAACCTCAGGAAGAGCCACTAGGCCTTTTGTTATAAAGTCACTGTATAGCAAGGCAAGAAAGGTCACAAAGCAACAACTCTAAGTGCAAGACAAGCCTAAAGTAAAAATCATACAGGGCAACATTAAAAGTGCTGTAACCCTTGACAGATTTTCTATTTTTAACAGCAGAATAGGTAAAATGGCATCCCACTGAAATAAGCACTGCTGCAAGACAAACATCAGCTGTTTACCTGTAAAGTTTTAAAGACAAATTATGAAAAAATGTTTGGGCAATGTCAGCGAGCATTTACCAAAATTGAAAGGTTTTCACAAAAAAAAAAAAAACATTAAGTACTGCACTTTCTTGGTCTGTGCCGTACTACTACCTAAGTATGAAAAAATATCAAAATTACCCTACTACAATGAAGAACAGGTTTGAATCAGCTTTTCTGACACTGGTTTTGTAGTATGCATGTGTAACTTCAGCTAAAGTAAGGGGTTTGAAAGTTACTGGAAGCTGTATGTCATAAACGACTTTGCCTCACTCTCAAATACAAAGACTACTCATTTACCTGCCATCTTCACAAAATTCACCCATGGAACGGGTACTACAACCATCTTTTGATATGATTTGGCACAGATGGAAAAACAGGTGATAAGCCAACCTGATGCGAAGAGCCCCATCACTGGTTCAGTGGGCTGACAGCACCTCTGCAATGTACGTGTAGCAGCTTTGGAGCATGGGCCTCATTTCATTAAAGGCAAAAAGGATAATATAAAATGCATTTCCCATTACTGAAGTGGTATTATTTATGGGAATAGTCATTATGGGACAAACATATGTGTACCTGAGGCAAGGGGACAAAAAACACCAAGGGGATTGAGTTATTCTATATCCACAATAGGCAGCTCAGCCACATTGCCCACCTTTTGATCAAAATTATAAACAGATTTTTTTTTTTAAGTCAGCTTGTACTGAAAATATCTCTGTGAAAGCACCTGTAACACCCCAAGGTAATACCAAAACAAAACACATCAGTATTATTTTTCTTCAAACTGTTAAACTTTATTATAAATTAAAATTTCTTTACAAAAAAAATTGCACATAATTGACCACTCTTAGGTTCTGATGCACTGGCATTTGCAATAGTTTCTTTAATCTTCAAGTTTAATAGTCTCTGCCATGAGTCCAATGCAGAAAAGGGCAGTAAGCAACCCTCTTAGAGCCTTCAAGTGCAAGAAGCATACTTGTGGCCACGGCAGTTACACTTTCCTTAAGAGCGGCTGCTTTTGTTTTAAATCCTGTAATGAAAAAGTCTCAAAAAAGGTTTAAAAAAGGAAAAACCCAAAATGGACTACTTGCTTTTTACTGTAAACACAGCCCCGTAAATCAATCCGAAACACAGATCTCTCAGGCATCAGCGAGAGTGTCAAGTGAATCAGGAACAGCAAAACAAAGAAAATAGTAAATAAAAAGAAAACATAAAAAAATAAAGTCTGTCATTTTGATTAACTATACTTACGTAGATGATGTTACGAGAATCTGGCAGGGCCCAGAAGCAAGGCCAGACAGGGAGTTCATGTTTCCAGAGGAAGGTCATGTTAATTGTTTCCAGGTTCAAGGAAATCAGACTGGAGACTTGATATGCTCAGCAATACTCATCTGCCTTACACAGATTTTAGGGCATGGATCAGCCTGAAGAACCATTCAACTGATTTTGGCATTTTATAGGACTTATGGCTGACCATACTGAGTGTTCAGTGATTCTTGTTTTCTGTTCTGTAAGTGTTTAAATTTAAAAGCTCATCTAGGCTGACTCCAACCTCTTGGCACTTGGAAACTAGTTTTCTCAGGTTATCAGTTTTACCTCCTCCTGACGCTTCAAACAAGAGTTGCTGAAAGAGAGGGGGAAGCACATATAAGATTTAGCCAAAGCCTGAGCATCACCACATCTATGGATATGGGATATGCAGAAAATTTACATGAAACCTCAAACTGAATCATAAGGAGAAAACATTACATCTTTCCACAGTGTTGCACATAGAGGTAACTTCTGAAGGGCTCTCTGATATAAATGATGGACCTGTAAAATAAAGGCAAGTATTACAAGTCAGCACAATTTCATGTACTCAAAATGAATGATTTGAAGCACAAAAATCTCTTTGTAATAATTTTTTAAAGTTTTGAAGTCAAGCATTAAATTGCCACTAGAAGCAAAGGCAAGTTTATGTCTGACCTTAATTCTGACCCTTGTATGAACATGATTAGTTACATAAGGACATTCTGTTTTTCTTCAAAGATTCTTGCCTCATTCATTGCACAGGATGGAACACATTCAGGGAATGAAGCAGCTTACTGAGTATTTCTCTTTCACCACTCAATAGGTAGTCTCAAGGTCTTGTTTACTGCATATCATCCTGTAATGAAAATAACTGTTTCATGGGCTTTTTCCTTTCAGCCTCTATGTGTACTTTAACAACCAGTCTGAGTTTTTGCAACTCTCAAAACAAACAAAAAAATGGTTTTACCATTTTATGGGTCAAAATAGAGGACCGAAATATTTAACGCTAGTACTTACTCGTCTCCAACTACTGGTATCTAAAGTGCCAGCTTCTATCAGAGTCATTAGGGGAGGTGTTGGCATTTAAAATACTTGTATCCATTTTTATATTTTTTCAACAAACCTTTACATGACCTCTGAAGAGAATAAATGACAGTTTTTCCAGGAACAGGAAACCCAGAATCTGAATCACAATTGAATTTTTAACCCATATTCTACTTGTTTACTAGAAAATCCAGTTATCTGGAACAACCACTGACTTATGTAAACAGCTTTAAGTGCTCACTACATCCCAAACTCAGACCCCCACAAAAACCCAACTGCCCTGTGTGTGCCTACTTCAGTGATTTTACCACAGACCATACAGCTAGTGAGGTGGTTGCAGAAGAAAACCACAAGATTTCTTCTGGGTGTAATCCAGCTAGAGTGTTTCACATATGCCTTCATTTTAATTGGTTCATATTGCTTAAGGGCCTTCTTTTTTGATGCATTTGAAATATATTTTCCTAACCAAACAAATCAGGGACCTTGTCAGTCACCAGCCTTACTACAGGCAGTACCTTGAGATGTAGTCCATCTAATACAATGACTGAAGCAGAGATCTGTGACTAATTACAGATTACACCAAACCATCAACACAGAGACAGAATTAAGGTTGAATAGGCAACCATGCCTTTGGTATCTCCTGACTTTGAATTATTTGATCTTACAAACCAAGTAACTCTGCTTAGGGGATGTTCTTTTTAAACACTCTAGGAGACCGCAAAAGGAAAGAAAAGATTTAAAACATGCAAGTTTAACAATAGCCATGCTACTCATTATGGATAAGTTAAGCTTTAACATAGATTCAAAAGAAAGACTCCTGAAAAAAAAAAACCACCAAAAAAACCCCCCCAAAACAGGGATGTTAAGAAGTCACTAAAGAATGACACAAAACAAGATAGAGCAGAGAAGTAGCTCTTGGAACACAAGCATGTGGAGAGTCACAAATCTAGGCCTCATGATAATCCCCCTGCCCCCAAATACACAGCATCTTCCACAGACAGAAGAATATTTTGAAGGTGAAAGCAACAATATCAGGAAGATAATTCTCTTTGAACTGTGATTCAGTTCCTGTGCAAAAAACTAACTGTATGTAGCAATTTTTCCCTTCCCTAAGTATCAGTAAGTAAACTTGTTATTTTTGGAGAAAAATAACTTTTGTGTGGTCAGGAACTATTCAAACTCTTTATATACATTGGCTTGGCAGACCCACACTTCCAACTACTTCACAGAATCAAAGAATTGTTTGGGTTGGAAGGGACCTTACAAATCATTTAGTTACAAATCCCCTGGCATGGGCAAAGACACTTTCCACTAGACCAGGTTGCTTAAAGGCCCATTGAGTCTGGTCTTGAACACTTCAAGGGATGGGGTATCTGCAACTTCCTTGGGCACCCTATTTGTGTCTCACCACCCTCACAGTAGTTTTTCCTAATATCCAATCTACATCTCCTGTCAGTTTGAAGCCATTCCCTCTTGTCCTAATACTACATGCCCGTAAGAAGTTCCTCTTCAGCTTTCTTATCTACTTGTAAAGATAGTTATTAGTATCTTCCAGCAAAACAAGTCTTTCTTCCCTCTACTGTATTTTAAGTTTTAGCAATCTCCTTCAAGTTAAAAAAAAAAAAAAAAAAATGGGAGAAGAATACAGCCCTCCCACTGAGGGGAAAGCTAAACAGATACATTACGCACAAGTACTCATTATACAATCCACTCTACTTTGACTGTCAAAGACAGTTCTCATACTTGAGCTAAATGCTTTGGTGTTTATACACAAAAGGATTTAAACTACTTAGAAATATTGGATTTAAAAGATGACCATTGCTTTGGATAAAGGCAAGATATGAAGTTTTACAGAATTTCGTATTTACTCTTTTTAGTACATTATGTTGACTTACTTCTCTTTGTCCCATTAGAAAGCATTCGGCAGCAATGGCTCTGAGGAAAAGAAATATATACAAACATTTATTCTTAAATTATTTTAAATGCCATTAGTGGCAGAATATTGACTGTGGAATGGAACTACTAGTTCCTTGAGAAGAAACTGACTAAATTCCAATGAGGTTAATCTATAGTGAAAAGATAAAAATAGCCATTTTTTAAAAACAACCTTACATGAGCAAGACATTTCAGTTGTTCCCCATTATGAACAAACACTGAAGAAAAACATCAGTTCAGCATCACTGGATAATGGAGAATACTGCTATTGTGATATATAAAGGGGAGGGGTAGAGAGGGGGAGACAGAAGTCAATAGATGAACTTAAAAAGGCAACTTGTAAATACATCATTCATATTTATCTGCATAACATCCATTTACATAAGTTTCTCCAAGAGAGAAATTCCATTTCTCATTTTAAAGAAGTGACAGTACCTCTGTCTGCTGTAACAGTTACTCTCTAAATAATAAGCTAATGAAAGAGAGGCTTCCAGTAACAAGCCCAATTGGAAGGACATTTTAGATTTACCTTTGTGATGTAAACCTTATAAACAAAAGCAATATCTATGAAAACAGATGTATGACTGTTGCATTACATTTTCCAGATGGCCAGGCATGTTGGGATATTATATGTAAACATCTTGGCTTGTAGTTTCAGAATTTGAACATTGCTCTCCTCCCAGTATCGCAGAAGCAGTCTGTAAAAGGTATTCATGAGAAAGGAACACTGCTCTAATCACTTGGACCAGAAAAGCTATCCAAAGATACAAATCCATTACACAACATATATTATAGCTGATCGGAGCCAGGAATTTCATGTAGGAAAAAACGCAAGCCACAATATACAATATTGACTGATCAGGCTCTCAGAACAAAACAAAACAGTTAAGATACTTTCAAAAGTGTGAAATCAGACAGAAAATATGCTCTTGGCACGTTAAAAGGTTCTAAGTGGATTACACACCCACTTTTAGCATGCACAAGGTAACTGCACATTCAAAAGGAGGCAAAGTAGTTTCATAGTCATGTGGCTAGAGATACTGTTTAGTCAGTTCTGCTCACCCATTTCATGCAGCATCAACATTGTTTAAAGGGAGCTGCAAGTTCCATCTAGACAGAATCACAACTTGGGTTTAAAATGAAGTCATTCAACTTGGCGTGCCAAAGGCAGGTATGTCACACTCTGCCCACACCCACAACCACACACACTCATTTCAAGTCTTGCTTTGAGTTCTTTGGAGTTATTGTTGATATGAACAGTGTTTCAGGACTTGTCAAAATTACTCAGTGAAATACTCATGCATTCACTGCACCTGAATACAGTAAAACATGGGACTCTCTAATCCTGGAAGAGCACGTTCTGAAATACTGCTCAAGTAAGAATCAGTGCAATGCCTACATTAACTCATTAACTGGTTATGTTTCCCATAAGATTTTTTTTTTTTAAATTATGGTTTATCTTTTCTAAATAAATATCAAGTTAAATGCTTAACATAGCACTGTTATAGATTGGTATATCCATTTTTATTTGTTCTGTGCTGGAACTATACTTGTAATAGATCATCAAGTAGCAACACAATTTTACTATACATCTGACATTTCTCTACACACTTGAGATTTTGACCACTTTTCGTCATCACGTACAATGCAGAGTGAATTCCTGTATAATTATAACCTGTCTGTTGACAGAACAGAACCTTGTCAAATAGAAGAGTGAGACAAAGTCAGAAGGCACAATATGCCTCAAGCAACATGCAATAACAGAGGAAGAGTTTTACTTCTGTAGTAGAAAGCAAATCATGCATGTCTTGCACAAAAACCAGTAGTTAACAGTCTGTTGATGCTGATTACAAGTATTTTTACATACCTCAGTGCGAGTCCAGGATTAGTAGGCATGGTAGAACAAAACCGTTCCAAGGTTTTGGAATGCTGAGATTTTGGAATGCAGCTCAAATAAAAAAGAATTACCTGTAGAATTTGAATTATAAACATTAATCCACTTTATAGCTCTTACTTTGCTAAGAACAATGGAATGACAAACTATGAACACTATGACTAAAGTGAGTTGCCACCTTCAAACCTTATCCCTCAGGGGTGAGGAAATCAATTTGTATCATAAAGAGTTAGTGTCAAATTGCTAGCATCACACATTTTAGTCCTCCTAGCCTGCATTCAGTGAGCAAAGAGAAATGCACTGTATGTCAGCAAAATGGGATCCAGGATTTCTATAAGCTTTATTCTGTCTATATAATTGCTCAACTTGTTTTTATTCTGCACTTTATTCCCTCTCTTTCGCAAACCACTGTAACTTCTGTGATTGAAAACTGAAAGCTTAAATACTGTTTCCATCTGCCAGTGTTACAGCTCTGTAGACCCCTCCTGCTCAACCATATCTTCCCTCCTTTACATAAACCATTTTACATTAGCAGCTGTACTTACAGTATCAAAATATGCCATAAAGTTTCTCTTTGCCTTACACACCCTTTATTCAAAAAGTCACTGCTAGATACAGCTCTGCTCAAAACACTACTACCCTCAGACACTTGTTTCTTTCCCTAGTAATTCCTAGCTCTCAGTGTTCATATAGTACTGGTGCTGTATCTGAACAAGTAAATTACAGGTACCTGCTAACAGGTCATCAGCCTCTTTGTTTAATTAAAACTGTCCACAGACACATTTTTACCTTATTATGAAACTCATAATTGGTCCAATAATCAGCAGTACTAAATGGAATTGGGTATCTTGTGGGGACTGTCACCAGACATCTGTTCACTAGATCAGTAAAAAGCTTGAATTCTTGAACTTTGTTGTTGGATCCAACAACTTTGCTATTGATAAAAACAAGGTAACTGGAAGAAAAAAGAAAAGAAAAAAGATGGTTCTGGTAGCCTTCACTTAATATCTGGGATTAATTTACTTTCTTCTCTTACAAACTTACTCCAACCAAATGCTCTGAACAGTTTCCTGCTGCATCACTGCCCCCAGAGCTGCTTCATAAGCATCCAGTGCTTCACCAACACTTGCATGAATAGACTGGCACAAACTGTTTATAGAGAAAGATAGAAGTGTTGTATGTCACAAACAATACAGGTTATTACACACTAATACACAGTGAACAATGTCCCATCCTCAGATGCAAAAAAAAGTGTTTTCAGTTTAGCAGTATCATGGACTATTTTATGGGTCAATTTATTAAAATGGGTAGGTCTCAAAAGCAGATAACAAGGAATAATAAAGCAACTATGCAGTTTAACATGCAACCCTTAGAAGTAAATTAAATATTATGACTTAGCTTCTATTGCTGTAAATTACCGTTTTATTAATCCTTCCAATATGAATGCTCTAACTGCCATAGGATGGAGCCAACTCTTGAGTTTCCGTTTGGGCTCCAGAACAATGTATTTCAACTTGAGAAGTAGTATCAGACTTAGTGTTCTGAAACAAATATTACTAGGATCTGCAGTAGATACATACTGATCTTGCCAGACAAAAAAAAACACCTGACAATTTAAAAAAAAAACAAAAAAAAACCCACACCATAATTTTGTTCAACAGCTTGTGAAAGAAACATACAACTAGACCAACATACAGGATCTCCCCAAAGACAGAAGTAGACACATTCTTTGAACAAGACACAGGGAACAATCCGTATTTCAAGGTGTAAAATAAAAGTGGAAAAAATGTACGACTTTCAGTAAGTCATAAGGGGAAAAGAATGTCAAAAAATAACAACCTCATGAAGGAAACTACCGAAATACAAAGACAGGGCTTATGTCACTACCTTGCTACAGAACCATCCTGACTAACGTTACATAATCAGAGTGCCTGATTCTACTCCTGCCTTCCCCAAGAATTACAAACTAAATCACCAATTTGTTACTCTTTCTAAAAAAGTGTGTATATATTTCTGTGCACACACTATGACCTTTCCAAGTAAAGCATTGTTACTTTCCAAGTAAAGCATTGAGGCTTCACTGATTTTAGCCTATTTTCAGTTGGTAAAAGTGAACTTTTATGCTTTTTGTTCACTGTATCTGAAGAAAGGAAAGACAGATGTGCAGGCCCAGGTACCTGCACACTTATGGTAGCCAAACTCAGAGAAGCACTCAATTATTAGCTCTGAAAGTAGTTTAGTCACTTAACACAAGACCACTAATCTCACCAGTAGATCTGCCACAGATATGGGATTTGCTGGTTAACAACATCATCCATACTATGTTCTTTATAGAGGGGTGATGTAAATTCAATTGGCATTGGAAAATTCAAGAGGTATCTACAAGAGGAAAAAAAAGCAGTAGTAAATGAGAATATCCTTCTACATGGAAGAATGTAGATGTGTCATTCAGTTCAAAAGCCCAGCCAATGAAAAATAATAAAAAATAAGTACTTTTCCCAGATTCAGTTTAATTCTATCCAGATACAGTTTATAAAGAAAGCACTACAGTGAGAAACAGAAATAGGTAACACAGAAGGCATTGACTCCCTCATTATGTACAGAATTAAATGTTACCTTATATCTCACTTTCCCCTCCCCACATAAAATACATTAAGAAAGAATCATCTACATACAATCAGCTAGGCTGCACTACTAGTACTAGATTTCATGTAACGAAATGTAAGCAGGAATAAATCTGGCACCTGACTTGGAGACAAAAACATTACAAAACCTCATCTGCATAAGCTTTAGCACAGAAAAGTTTTTGCTTTATTTTGACCATAAGGAACTTGCATATTTCGAAACTTCAGTAAAGTCTCTCAAATAGATGCTAAAATTCAAGTGGAAGATCATCAGGCTATATATGAAACTTGAGCCTTTGTATCAATAGTATTTTGATTAATAGCATACTGAACCTCTGAATTGAGCTCTTTTGCAAGTGCCTAAATAGAGTATTTTAGATGTGCAATTTTAGGCTCCTAGCTTTAGGGGGGTGGAAAACACCAAACCCAACCTTCATATATATATATATCTCTGTATATATATATATATGATTTTCATTGCCTAAATCCAGACATTCAACTTGCTTGCTATTTTATCTTTAGATACTCATGGTTTTACAAATTAGTGCTTATGCAAAAAGCAAGTATAAAGCTTATGAACTAACAAATCACCATTCACTGAAGTTTAGGCAAAACATGCCAAGCTAAAAAATAGAAGAGTTTAGAATTTCTAAACGATCTTCTTATTCAAGAAAATGCTAATATTGCCAAAATTTAAACTAAACAAATATTCTAAATGTACCTTAAGAGATCCATGGGACCATGCTGTTGGCATGTATTCTCAAAGAAAGCTGCCACAAAATCTTGCAACAGTGGAAGAATACTGCTTGACCGTTCCTGTTTTGTTGAGGTTTTTTTAAATAAAAAAGTTAAAATCAGACATCAACGTGAAAATTGTAAGAATAGCTTAACCAAAATAAATAACAAGCGGTGTGTCTATCTCTGCAGTGCTCCACTGTTTTCGTTCTCTCAAGAATTAAGTCTAACTGGGTCAGTCAGCAGACAGCAGGAAAAAGCAGAAAAAGATAAGATCTACTTTCACTTTCTGTTATTCTTGCTTAAAGATATTAATGTTGAATTAGAACAATCCAAACTACAAATTTATGCTTTTATATAATTTATAGTATTGTCTTCTATCATGTCACTTATCTTGCAAATTATATTTTTTGCATTTATATAAATGAGTACTAGATATTAAAAAAACATCATTAAGATGAACCCATTTGATGATTATTTCAAAAAACACACAAACCCCAAACTTCATAAAGCTAGGAGATAAACAAAATAGTTTTGAAAGAGAGTATTACCTGTGAAATGAGAAATTTACACAACCGATAAAAAATTTCTGCATTCTGAGGATTCTTCTCAAAAGCTCCAATCCACACCTTGTAGGCATTGTCACTCTGCTCCATCTGCAAATACAAGGTGGCCAAACTCTCCAAGAGCTGACAGTTGTTAGGACAGAGCTCCAATAAAGATCTACAAAGTTCTGCAGCAGACTCCCACCTTGAAGAAAAGTACAGGTAAGTTTTCAAAAAAACAATTCAGCACTCCGGTTAAAAATGTCTTGAAACAACTTACCTTTCAAGCAGTTTCAGCAAAGCTATCATGTTTCTGTAGAGAGGAAAGCAGACAGCTATTCTTTTGTCAGCCTCAAGGCTTTCATCAGTACATGTTTTCACCGCATCTTCAAAACAAAAGTAAAAAACAAAGCCTTTAGACATCAAGCAACATCACTGTTACTTGAAGTCTTAACATGAAAAGAAGTCTCCTTTAACATAATGAAAATACATAGGTGTGGAAAGATATTACTGAGAGTGTTGCTTTTGCAAATTATTACAACAAGATAATCTTTGGAAAAGCTTTCTTTACACTTATCACCATGGTGCAAGGACAAAAATCTTTCCGTTTCATCTCTTACTTGTTCTAAAAACGGGAAACATCCCACCAACGAAATGCTAAAGCACTATTAGAGATAGAAGCGTGTCACTACATTTGAAATTACATCCCAGGATTTCCAGGATAGCTGCTGAAAGCTATTGAGACAAAAGCTAATATAGGATATTATTTTTCTTCTCAGCATAATAAAAAGTTATCCAACAATGAACACCCCACTATCATGCCTTTACTCTCACAGCTTGGCTACACTTCATTGATCCTCGAGTATTTCCACACTGCATTTCCACCTGTAGCATATTCTTCTCAGTGGCAATGCAATACTGCTGCTGGCTAACATGCTAAGCACTGAAATTTATAAATGCTACATAATAGCATTTGTCTCCTGGCTATAAGGTCTACCTCTGGCAGCAAGACAAGAACTCAATTTCTTCTAGTTTCTTCCCTTTACATCTTAAAAAAATTATTCAGTTTATTTAAACTTGGAATTAAGATAAACACATGCACTTCGCTGCCTCTTCTAAGGAAATATGCTAATATTCCAGGAAAGTAATTTTCCAATAAATACATCCTATTAAGAGGAGAAAGGGTAAGAAAGAATGACAACTGAAGCTTGGATTTATGCTTGCTTAAGCCAAAGAAAACTAGCCATGCCATGCACAAGCCACTGACTGGTCTTTTTCTCTGAACTATCATTTTCTTTCAAGATAAAGCTGTGGCCTTGATTCACAGACAAAAAACTCAGTGCATTTGTTAAGCCCCCGAAAGCACAAGAGCTTCCTCACTGCTCTGTTCAGATCAAGATGAAATATTCACTGGATTAATCCAATGGTTTAACAGAGTCATCTGCAATACTGCACTGCCTTGAAACTTCAGAAGTTGGATAATTTCTCTTGATTTACAACACATGAATAATGTATTAGTAGTTACCTTAACCTTACCTTCAAACATAGCTAACAGTGTATCAGGATCAGTCTTCACATCTTGAACTGTTTGCCATGGTATTAAAAATGGCTCTTTGTGCACAATCCTTGAAGGGCTGACATTAGCTGGATCATAGAACTTGACTGGGAGAATACCAAATTCAATTAGATGAATGTAAGCCAGCCAAGCCAAGCAACGGTCACTTACAGTAAGGTGCTCTGATATTATCTTTTCATTTGCTGATTTTAAAGCATTCTGTAAAGGTTAAAAGAAATACATCATATTTAAGAATGAGAAACAGAAACAGTAAGAAAGCTTTAACATTTTCAAATCTTTTCCATAGAATAGACAGGATCTAATTCTTTACGTCAATCATGATCTTATTCAGTTTATGTGAATGCATGACTATTCAAATTATATACATGATTTCCAATAACAGGTTCAAAAAATACAAAAGGTTATTTTAAAAAGTGAAGAGAGAGAAACTTTGAAAACATTCATCTCCCAAATTGTGTTCCATTTTTCTGCTTAATTCTTCAATTACTTCCAGTCCCATAGAAGTAATACATTAGCCCTAGACACAAGTCGTCTACAAGCTGGATTCAGTTTAATAAAACCTACTAGGTTTTGTGGGTTTGGGGTTGATGGTTAGTTTGGGAGTTTTCTTTATTAAGCTCTGGTTATGAAGCTACTAAATTACAGCTACTCAAGTCAACAGAAACGACCATCACCTCAAAACATACTGTTTTGAAAAATGCTGGAAACCTTACCAAAACAAGGATACTGTTTCAAATTTTTCCACTAGTCATACACAAAGATAAGAATAGTGCAGTTACATCAGCAGATGCCAAATAAAACAAATTAGAGCATGCAATTAGATAAAGTCTAAACACAAATTGCTCCTGAAACAGCACAGAATCCCATGGCTAATGATGTGCCAACATTTTTGGGGGGCAAATGCAGTACAATTAGAGAGTGCACTTTCAAAGGAATTAATATATTTGCAAATTTATGCAGAATTCAGCAGGACAGACACCCTGAAACAGATGAAAATTGATGTTTCAAAATAACTTCACTTACTCACTCTTGAAAATACTTGCTTTCAGGTTTTCTAAAGAGGTACACTGCTATTTACTCTGAAGTAGCAGCCACCTGAAAATATTTTCTATTAAATATGGTTAAATATTCTCACCCTGAAACTTTTTTTTCAACTACACATTGCAGATTATTATTTCAAAAAAGTTTGGCTTTGTGATGATGCTTCGCAGAAAGGTAAAGGAAATTAACCCATGTTATTCTCCCATATACATTGGACTTCCATGTCAATTTGACACAAACTGAGCTGCTTCTCCCTCTGTTCTTTTTGTTTATTCAAAGTTAAATTTCTCAGTACATCTAGGGAAAGCCAGCACAGCACTGCACTTTCCCATTCCAACTGGAGCCAGACAAAAGCTTGAAGGCCTAAACTCAAACCCTGAGGAACATGTCAGGCTGCAGCAAGCAACAGGCATCACCTGCTGCTAGGAGTGAAAATCTGCAACTTAAAGAACAGCAGCTCCCACTTTCAGGAGAGGATGAGATGTCAACACTCCATTTCTCACCCTAAGCCACCACTTTTATCATCTAAAGGAAAGTAACAGTCACAAATTCTTTCTACTGTCACAGTTTTAAGCTGACATAACTTAATGGTCTAGGCTATTAGCTACACAAGCAAAGCAAAATAGGTAACAAAATCCCCAAAAGTATATCCAGATTTTACAATCACATCATATCTCAAAACAGAAGCATCTCTTCACTGAGGGAATTCTCCTAAGGGAAGACAGCTCTTTTAAAAGTTGAAACTATCAGAGCCACAGGAATTAGAAAGGTGAAGGAATGAAAACACCCCTGGGGTGGTAACCTGGAAGTTACCTGCAGCAGAACAAGAGCATTCTGATGTCTTCCTGTAAAAAGGCTCAAGTGAACCCTGTAGAGTAGAGTCTCCAGCAGCTGAAAGGACACAAGATTTGGATTTTCTCCTCTCACTGTCACTTCCATTAGGAACTGTAGCATCCTCCCACATACATAGTCTTTTCCATCAAAGGAATTCTCCAAATTCAAAAACTAGAGAGAAATCATTAACATTAACTACCAGAATGGAAGTAAAGCTTCAAGCTTAAAGGTTAAAAATCACAGAAATCACAAACTTTGAATGTCTTTCACTGTCTTACAAACCATACTTTGCTCCCTCACACCGCATCTTCACCTTAAAAATCCAAAGATACCACTTCTAATGCATAAATGAACAGATAGCAAATTTACAAGCTTAAGTAACAACAAATAAGCAACATAACATCTTGATTTAAAGTAACTTTTATTACCTGAGGCAAACTGATATTTCTACAACTAACCTGCAAGCAAAACTTGAATAATTTCATTTCCTGAGCAGCTTTTGAGTTTTCAAAAAGCTACAGTGCTTTTCCTTACACACTTTCCATGCCATACATAATGGTTTTATACAGTAGAAAATGCACACTTACAGGAATATGTCACATACACTTTTTTTTTAAACTTACTGTCCACCAGATTTGATAAGAGGGAGCATATTCCACTGCTGTTTCACACATTTCCTGTATCTCCTCCTTGGTTCCTCTTTTGGAGAAAAGTCTGAGGTAATGACACCAAATTTCAGGATTTTCTTTGTTGTTCTCAAGGGCTCGAGCCAAAACATTTAAAGTAGAATCTAAACACTCAGATGATGAGCTGTAAAAATCAAAAATTTAGAAAAGCACTCACATCAACGGTCTTGGCATTATGACTTACACAGTATCAAATATGAAAATAGATGCTTTTAATTAGAACAAAAGTCATACACAGTCATCTTTCTTTTAAACATGCTGTCCTTTTCTATCAAAGTTTCAGTAGGTTTTCATCCTACAAAGATTACTAGGTGCGTTTATCATAGTGCACAGAAATGTAAAGAGTCTAGGAAAAGAGTGCCAGTTCACGTAAGAGTCCAGTTTAATTGAAAATTGATAAGATTCATCTATAAGCAAAGTTCTCAAGCTGCAGGCATATAAAGGTATTTACATCACACAGGCTTAAGGACTTCAGCAGAAATTTCAAAGGTGTAGTAAAGTAAGTTTTAATATTTTTGTTACCTATTTAATTTACGTTCTACAGTCATGAATTATAACCCTTTATTTCAGCATGTCATACGAGTTCTCTGCCTCTAAACCATTAAAAAAAATTAAATTTGACTTTTTGAGATAACTATCATGAGATGGATACTCACGAAGTAATACAAGATTAGTTCAAATAACTGACTATCCTGCAAAGCACAGAGTTGACCTTTAATTCATAAACAAACTCACATAAAACCACAGAACATTTCTGAGGTCACACTGATTCTGAAAACATCTTTGTAATTTCAAACGTTATTCCAACCATTCACTCTGTAGAGGCGAATCTGATTTTATTAGTCCACTACTTTACCACTGGAAACACAACATTCCACTGTAATTCTACAACACATTAAGTTGCACACTTTCCAAACATAAACAATGATTTCTTCCATACTACTTTCCACCAACTTTCATTCTGAGTCAGAACTTACCCAAACACAAACCATCAGTGCAATCTATTACTCATGTACTATACTACATTACTACATACAGCAGGAAATCGGACCTATTTTTTAACTTTTAAGTAATAAATTATTTGTGTTGTTGTTGAACGAAGTTCTTTAACATCAAAAAGGAAACTTGATCACAGCAGCATGGTGAAATCAAATGTAAATGTAGCAAGTGTCTAAAATCAGATCTAAAAGGTAGCACATACCCTTCATTTTGATTCAAGTATTTATATGCCAGTTTAATCCAAAGCTGTACATCACAGGGGTTTTCTTGGACACTTGCTTCCAAGTTGGAAATGTCATCAGTTTCACTTGTAAAATACCGGACATCATCTGGAGTCACCACGGCATCAAGCACTGGGACTCTTTTTTTATGTTCTGTGGGATGGGCTGCAAATAATATTTAAAAAAAAAAAAAAAAAGGTTTCTTTTTGAAACAGAAGTGACCTGTAAGATCAGAACTCACACAAGAGGTGGCATTTATATATTTTAAGTATAGCTACTGACCAGAGCAAAACATGTTTTTTTCAACATCCTTTAAACTTAGAACTGTGCAGGTCTGTAAAGAACTGGTTATATTTCAAATGTGAAGGAACAAGATAAAGAGTTGTAAAAGGCTGACTTGAGCAAGAGACACCAACTAAGGCAATTGATTAGGCAGCATTAAGAGCTAGACTCATTTGACAAAGAAAACTTCTGTCTCTAAACATCTTTTTTTTGGAGAATTTACTAACAAATCCCAAAGCTCCTACTTGCATGAGTCACATGTGAAACATTATCATGTTACTGACATTCTAGCAAGCTTCCAAGTCTCAAATGCTGCTTCACAGCAGGCTTTTTTTAACTCCTGACCTCACAGCAAATACTAACTCTACAAATTTAAGACAACCGTACCTATGAAGTTTTATGACTTCAAGTTCCAGGGGGAACAGATTTTTAAAAAAATCCTAGTGGTGCATGGGTAAAGTTGAAACACTCTGGGAAATTAGTTCCTTATGCTCCTTTTAAAAACAGGTAATTAGAAATTCTACTTTAATTTCCAGTCATATATTACAGGAAGAAGAATCTAGTATAAATACAACCAACTTAAATCAAACTTTACCCAAAAATTTATAAAAAAATATGGTTTGCATGCAGGAAGTACAGTCAAGAGAGCTATTAAAATCACTGATTTTCTTAAGAACTACTTTAAAAATCAGGTGTTGGGAAGAGGTTGATAGGTGTTTTCCTCCAGGGCTCTCTTTCATTTGTGCCACACACCCAGATTACCATATTTAATAGGTCCAATGGACTGCTCCTCTTCACTGCTGCTACTGTCTAAAGGGGGTTTTCTCCAATACTTGGGCCTCCACTTCCTCTTCTCTTTCCATGTTGTATGTGGAGGTGCTGTAAACAAAGTAACAGAAATTCTTTTATTTTTGCCAATTCAAGAATAGAACATTTTGCTAATAAAATTCTATATAAAAAAGATTCTGTGAGTGCAACACGAGTGTGTAAATTTCAATACTACTGATTTAAAATCTATTGTGCTCAAGTGCATAAGTAATTTCCACAAATTTGACTCCAAAACTATTACACTATTGCCTTGAAACAAATCTGTTGCCTTTAACTTACCATAATCAGTATTTATACCAGTGAGACAGACTAAGCAACAAGAAAAAATACTCTTGGTTTACAAAATGATCAAGGTACTTACGTAATTTAAAAAAGTTTATGTATATTGTATTTCATCTACCAAGTTACTTACTGTGACTTTTACTCTCATTGACATTGCTGGCCAGAAGAACAGCCATCTGATCCACTGACATACGGTCTCTGTTTATACCAAAAAGTTTTTCAACATATTTTTCTGAAACAAGAATATTTGCAGCTTAGGTAAACATATAAACAAAAATATTTAAGTAACTTAGCAGCAGTTGAGCACAATCTAGCTAAATTCATAAAATATGAACGCTTCAAGAGGTGTGGTAATTTCACATACTAGCACAAAGAAATTAAAAACTAAGTAAGTTCTGTTCAGTAACTGGCCTATATGGCAAAGGCATTGGTTATGAAATTCCAGCTCCACTGAAACAGATCAGTTCAGTAGTTACAGAAGCAATGAGGAAGGAGAGGAAAAGTTTCCATGTTCACTGTCCCCCACCCCAAATCCCAGCAATACATTATTTTTTTGAGTGAAATGTTCCTCAGATCAATGATTTTTTTTTTTTTTGTAAATGCACTGAGGTAATTAACCACTACAAAGGACTGCATTGGGTAACCGAAGAAACCCACGGTTTCATATAGCTGTGTCTTATATATTCCTTCACATCAAAGTCCTTGCACTCAGAGCTTTTAATGAAAGCCATTCCCTTCAGAAGTGAATCTTCGGATACAAAAGTAAACAGAAGACTTAAAAACCTGTGGCAGTGCTGATTTCCTCATCGGTGCTTTTTTCTGAGCAGCCTATCAGTTCCAAATTGTAAGACAGAATATCCTGAAACAGCTGCGTGCGGCTAAGAGTGCAATCTTTCATGTGCTGCCTAAAACAAACAAATAAGCAATTAATACATTAATCACAGCAACAAATTACTATGAAAGTTTGAGTATACACTTGGGTGAGGCACAGAAAACACTATAGCACACTTTGAAATTTTGGTTAATTATGTCTGGGCCTTCTCTAAACTTATGCCTGCATCAGGAACTTAATCCTAGTCTTCATTATTCCACTACAGCCTTAGTCTTTAAAATACATGTCTATACACTCATTTTGCAATAACAGAAAACCACAGTATTTAGAACTTTCCAGTTCAAATAAGGTAGTTCTAGGAATCAGGTATCACTTTGTATTTAAGAGAGTCAAACGACAGTTTGATGACAACAGCTAAAAGCTGATCCAGAAGAGCTAAAGTTCGCTCCTATTATATTTTTCCAGTAGTCAGAAGTTTCCAAATTGAGTTTACTCCTAGCCAAATCATATCTATGGTTAAGTATACTGCACAATACCATTAAACAAGTGATTTCTTAATACAATTTAACACCAGGCTTCAAAGAAATGAACTTAAGGTTTTTTCCCAGAAAACTAGAATTACACTACCGCAATAGTATTACTTTTTTTACTGAATCATGTATTTGGTATATGTTTTTCATCTCCAGCATGCTTAACAGTATCAACCACTACCTCAGGTTCTATAATCATCAAAAGTTATGCAGCTATAAAGTGAGACCAATCCCACCTGAATGACTAGGCAACCAAAAGATGAAATACTGTCTAACAGGTCATGCTACTTTTCTAAATTTACATCTAAAGAGCCTTCTCTTTCTTCATGGCTTAGATAAAAGGATTGGGTTTTTTTTCCCTTCCAACCAAGTACCTGCAGCAACAGGGTATTAAAAATAGCCTTTCCTAGAACTCGTGCATATGATATATATATATATCCAGACCTTTTAAAGAAATGAAAACCATGCTCATTTCAGACTTAGAGTCAGACAGGTAGAAAACAGGTTTAGCTGAAATCATGAAAATTAAAAAGAACTCACCACTGACAGTCATCATCGTTACATGTGCCTGTTAAATCAAACCGGCAGAAACACTGTTTTGGCTCAATCATATTGCTGTATGTTATTGAACTGAGGTACAGTTTTTCCTTGGTTCGAAAATACGGACTAAACCTAAAACGAAACAGTGAATTGCTGTGATCAAGTGTACAAGGCAAGACTCCAGTTCCCTAAAAAACCAGCCAAAACTCAGCTTTCCTGTATTAAATCTCATTCTTTTCAAAACCATGCTACTACTACCCAAGAGCATCATTAACTTACAAGTAAGAGGAAGGTAAAAACAAGAGGGAGAGGAAGAACAACACTGTACTTCTCAATCTAAGTAAGTTCTGCTCTAGCATTCTCTTCTCCTTTAGGTGCAGAACTTCATCCACATGAAAACAAAGTGTAGTAAAAACCTAGTATGGAAAGCAAACAACTGAAACTGCATTTCAGTAGTTTCTAGAAAATCTCATGCTCTATTCAGCCTAAGATGGACAGCAAATGAAAGCGTAAAGAGAACTGTTAAAAGAATAACCTTCAGAAAACAGTGAAAAGTATCAGATTTTAGAATGTGTAAACAAACCAACTCAGTCTGAGCTGAACAGACAACTGCTTATTTTACATTTTTAGCTCAAGTTTGACTGCGTCAATTTTGGGATTACTAGCTCCTTCAGGAATTGAAGTCATAACCTACAAGAAGTTCAAATGAATACTCCTGTAAAGATGGCATCCTCCATCTTCCTCTACTTAACAGCATAGAAATTAAAAACCAGAAACATATGGTAGGATTCAACTGCTCCTGTTTAAATTTCAGACTTTTGTTTTCTCAAATTTGATGAGTACAAATAAAGTTCTCTTTCAGTCAAAAAACAGATGTGCCAAATTGATTACTCTCACAGGTGTTAATGTCAAGTCAGGATGAATCATTGTGGTCATGCCTCTTTCCACTGAGCAGGAATCCAAAAATAGATGATTGGCTCGATCTCAACTCAGACAATGTAAATCCTAGCCAAGCCCAGGGACTGCATAACTGAAATTTGCTTCTTGGATTTACACTGCTTCATATTGGATACAAAAATTCTGTTTTCAAACACCTAACTATTACTTTTAATGTAGTTCTATCACACAACATGCAACACAATGTAAAAGTGGCGTACGACACAGAAACAAGGGACTCATGCACACCAGAAAATGTGACTAAAATAATTACTCCATGAACCAGACTAAATCTCTTGAGGATAGTCAAGTTTCTCACTCTAATTTGTCTTTCTGTACATGCCTGGGTATCTAGGAAGGGCAGTGAAGAATACTTGAACAAAAAAACTGACACATAAGTCAAAGGGATGCTACAGTCTTCGTACCTGTAGGATTTAAATACTAGAAGAGGACTACGATATGGTCCAAATGGAAATGGTTTCACTTCAGTTTGTTTATTTTGCGATGTAAAAAAATCCACATCCACTGAAATTTCCTAGGAAACAGATAAACAGATACACAGCAATTGCAATACCACCTAATAAAGACAAGCTTCATGTTTAGTTGTAAAACATTTACCTGACCACATAAAAGATCTTCCTTAGGTACTATAGAGGCAGTACTTGTCATCAGCAGTTCTTTCAAGCTGTCAGCTTTAGCGTGAAGCTTTTTCAGTTCATCAATATTCAACCCAAGGAACAGCTCAGGCTCCTCTGAAGCCTTTTTAGAAAGTTTGTTTATAGTTTCTTGTTTTGGAGTGTCCATGTGTTTAAGATTTGGTTTAGTGAAAGAATTAGATTCTCTGAAAGATCTCCTTCTTTCTCGGTTTGAATTAGACAAAACTTCATCATCACAGTAATTCTCTTCACTGTCCAAAGTCAATTTGTCCTGTGTAAGATCATGAAGTGATGGCTGAGGTAATGTAAATTCAGATTCCTCTTCTGCATGAGGTGTAGTATTTGATTGTTCCTTGGTTTGAAGTGCACGGGCTTCCTTCAGTTTCTGAATCTTAAGAGCATATTCATACTCCAATTGCTGAAGTCTCTTTTTCTCTAGTGCAATCAATTCTGCTGAATGCTTTTTCGGACTCGATGCAGGGGAGGTCTCCAATTTCAACATTTTGCTTGGCTGAAAAGAAAAAAGTTCCCTTTACTTCATTTTCCCACTACTGATCTATTGACACGAGGTAAAAACATAGGCAAAGTATTTAATTCAGAGTTCATAAAAAAATATTTTAAAGCCTTGCTTAAGATTTCAACAAACAGCAGAAAAACCACAGAAGAGTTTCTCACTATTCAACTGGCAGATTTTGCCATGAAAATTACCCTACATCACATACAGGGCTTCAACAGAAGTTTGGCGACACTTAAAGCGTGAGCCAATAAAGCAATGTTGGGAGTGCAAACACCAAGATTTACAAAAACATTTTAGCCTTGTTTTTCTATATTTTCTTTTTGCAAACAGCATTAGAGCCCTTCTTCAGCAACTTGGCTTGATACTTTTGATAAAATCACTGATGTCTACAGACAGTAAAGTATTTCCATTCTTCCGTCACAGCCACAGAGCTCCTTTCACTGTTCATCGATGAATGGCTTCCTCTACCACAGAAACGCAGAGGCTTTGAACAGCTTACTTTCTCAAATCGTTAGTATCTTTTTTGTTGAATCCTCAAAAATGCACAAAACCATTAAGATGATTCATTACAGTGCTTTTGAAATGCTCTCCTCTTTCCCTGAAATTCCATTTGAACTGTCTGAATCAAAATGCTACTCTTTTTCAAGTACAGTTTGGTTTAAAAGCATGCTGACTTACTCCAAGATGATCTTGCTCTAGCTTTCGTTTCCCAATTTCCTTACTTGCTACTGCTTTTGCTCGAGCAAGTTCTTCTCCATATTTCAATGCAAGAGCTTTTTTCACTGTAACTCGTTGTTGAACTTTATGAATCTGAAAAAATAAAAACAAAATACTACAGTATGACCACACAGTAAAATATAATTAGATGGAATTAATGAGATATAACTATAAGGAAATTAATGATTAATTCAAAGAAAGCCTACTGCCTCCAAAAATCAGGCTTCCCATTTCATCATTTCCAGCTCTAGGAAACAGAAACATTTCAGAGAGCAAGTTACATGTTCCTGAAGCCTCTTGAGAAATGCCTTATTAGCATTCAAGATCTTCTCTGTTGCTTGCAGCTGTTCAGCCAGTTTGTTAATTTTGTTTTCAGCAATCCGAACATTCTCTCTCTTCTTGGCCTGTTGTTGCAATAAATTTTTCAAGACAGATTCATCCTTCATCAAGAGCATTCTAGAAGCAGAGAAGACAGATAACAAATATTTTTCCAAAGGGCACTTGCTCAGAGCTATCACTGCTCCTCCAAAACCCCAGTTATTTAACAACACAGCTCTCCTCACTTATCAAGGAACAACCAAAGTTTCTCCACAGTCTTAACACCCATAAGACAATAAATACTGTTAGTACATACAGCAGGTTTCAGCATCCCAAGTTCAGCAGGTCAGTATAATGCAGATGAAAACATTCTAGTTACAGGGGCAAGGGAATGTATGTACATATGTATGCATCTTTAATACCGTTTTTAATATTATGACTTCCAAAACAATTATATTATTGCTTTCTGTTAAGTTACAATGCAGTTCCTCCTCAGGATGTATTAGCAGATTACAAGCCATAATATTATGGCACGATAATAGAGTAGATAAATACAAAAAGCATTAAAAGCAGCAAGAAAAACACTTGAGTAGACAGGTGTGGGTAAAGGGAGGAGGGAAGACTGTCTTTCAGGTGATGCCTGACCACAAATCAGTCTGTTCACAGGACCACACAGAAATAGTCAAGTGACAAGAGAAGCTGAGAAGAGGATGCAAAGCACTTATACTTTTCACAGTAACTTGAAATAAGGGTGAGAAACATGGAAGAGGCGTGCTAAAAGAGAAAAGCCACACAGAGAAAGCTTCAAACAGTATGCCTATTTTACAGAAACACTCATTCACCTATGCATATAACAGGCATAACTCATTGTGCACCAATAGTTAAAAGAACACTCATTTTTTCATATTTCAGTTATTGGGTGGCACAGATCACATTTTAAACACTGAACATAAACAGATCTGAAAATACAAAACATAGTCAAAAGTTACCAAGTGCCACACTGGCACTACAACATGATTCCTTTTGCACAGCAATAGCATTAAAGAATAGTTCAGGACAATAACAAAGTCAATATCTGCTATACTTTAAAGGGTGCACGTTTGAATATTTCCACCCTGATATGCAAACAAGGTAGGACCTATGACAGTGAAATACATACCTGTTTTTCTTCAGCTTTGCTTCTGCTTCTGTGACTTGTCTGGTCACTACTGCTATTCTCCCAATGCCATCAACTTCACCATCAGAATTTGCAGGGGATGAATTGTTCCTCAGTGGATCAGACTTAATTAAGCGCTGCTTCTCACGACTAAAACAGAAACAGTAAAAATAAAGATGTTCAATAACTTCAACGTTCATTTTGATGGGTACTCCCAATAGTTTTAAAATCTTCAAAAAAGAGTAGCAGAGTGAGATTTAAAGTTGAAAGAAAAAAGTACTTTCCACAACTGCAATCAACTATCAGTTTAAAACCAAGGATTTTCTTTAGACTTCTATGTTGTCTTAGTAAAAAAGTGCATGGGGAAAAAAATCTGCAGGCAACAGCAAGGTTTTCAAACTCAGATTTTTCTTCTAGTCGCAGGAGTAAACTAGTAAAGGGCTACAAACAATACACATTTTACATTAACAATTAAACTCAGTTATACCTGGCAATCTCTTCTTTTAGAAGTCTGTATTCTATCTTCTTATCTTCTGGTAGAGCCTCTGGAGTTCTCATTGGATCATTTTCTTTTTCTGATTTTGGAGGGGCTTTGATTTTTGATGCCTGTTACAATGAGATTCAAGTCAATACCAGTCACACTAGTTTAAAATACAGCTATCAACTAGTATTTTTAAGAGGCATTTCAGCACAAACTTAAATGTGTTCAAAGCTAGTAAGATCTTTTAAGCCAGTACTTTTTTGCTTAAAGATGCATAGAATTTTAACTGAAAAAAAAAAAAATCATCAAGCCAAAATGTATTACACATTCTGTCTTCAGGATACTATCCACAAAAAGCTATTTTGATTAGCTTGTGCAATCCAAATTACAATGTAATTGTCCAGACAGGAGTAACATACTCTTGCCCATTTCTGATGCAATCCAGTATTTCTTGACCAAATTCTAAAGTTTGAATTCCATATACAAAGCAAAATCATTATAAACCTATTAAAGTGCTGATAGTGTTTACCTCAACATTTCTCCTTGCTTCCTTTATCATAGATTCTAGTCCTCCAAACACACTGCTAGTTGAGTTAGATGGCTCTCCATCGGACTCGCTGTCATCTGAGTCATTTAATGTAACCACAACAGACTTGTGTTTTGGAAGCTGTGGAGAAAACGCAGAAAGTGTTATAGTAAGAAGTTAGAAACAGGTATAACTGGGGACATATTTACTAGAGGAGAAGGTAACTAAAAGGAGGTTAACTCCTTTTGTTATCATGGCACACCAATTCCACATGGTAAGAAAAAAAAAAGCTTTTGTACATTTCTACTACAAGACAGCTATACTGTACCCATCCTTGATACTGTAAGATGAAAGGTACTCCAACATTTCAACCCATTCTCAAGTATCTGCTGCATTACTTATGTCTCCATGGTCATAGCACACAAATCTCAAATTTCTAACTACTATACTTGATAAACTACTTCAATTGTAATTAAAGTTATCATCTGTCATTTGAAAGAAATTTTTTTCAAGTTACTGAGAGGTAACAATAAAATCTGGATTAGAAATGCTGTGGCAGACAAAGCAAAACTCCCTCTCTCTTTCTGCTACACAGTTGTGATGTCTCTTGTCCCACTGTTGCACTTAGCTTGGGCAGTTTAATTGACAGAACACCAGTAGCATGCAAAGAACAGATTAAATGAGAGGAATCACTTTTTGCCAACATCACTAACGCAAAAAACTCACTGAAGATCAGATGACTGACAATTCCAGCACAAAGAAAGACGCTGAAACAAGCAGACAACTCAGATTAACCTCAAATGCTCTGGAGTTACAGCTTGGAGAAAAGTGACTTATTTCAGATTTCCAGGACTGTTCTTCTGATCTCCCACTGTAGGTCTGGACAACTATAGTTATACATTTAACCTTCACCTCTGGACAGAGCCTCTTCAAATCTCTATGTGTCTTTTAAAGCATTAACCCTATTAAAAAACCCCTGCTTTTTAAAATGACAAATACTCAATTTCCACATTCAGTTCTTTCTGATACTCACTTTCTGGACAATTCTTAAAATGTGGGTTTTATCTACTACTTCTGAATGTACTACAGCTGCATCATTTTTGCACCACAGTAGGATAGGTAGGTGAAATTCCAGTTTACATGGGTAAAAGAAAACAGAACAAGGCACAAATATTCTCATCCACCCACACTCCCAGACATGCTAACACACACACTGTTCACTGAAAAAATTCAATTCCTCCTAGAAGGAAAAGACTTTTCCCCCCCAAAGACTAGCTTTCTAACCAGTTTAGCATGTTAAATAAGTTAGGCAATGGGGACTGATGCTCCAGACCCCATTTTAAAGGAAGGGAGACACCAATCAGCCAGGAGCAGGAGAAAGACCAAGACTCTCTCTTTTTTGGCAACAGTGTCTGTACCAATCTGGAAAATAATAGAACTGTATTTACAAATTCTCATTTCACTACACGCTGGCATGTTTTGATGCCCTCTTAAGCTATAAATTCTTGCTTCAGTGTCAAATTCTTTCCAGAAGAGCATATGGATTACCTCAGTTACTAATAATTCAAGTTTGTAACTGAAGCTTCACTCTTCTGTGTTGTATCACTGAAAAACCTAAGTTTGAGCCTGCTGTTCATGTTCAACTCATAGTCTTGTTAGTAGAAAGCACCAGTATTTCCTTACTGTGATCACTGCTCTTGGAAGCCTTGGTACTCTAACAAACTTGGTATTTTGCACCCGTGGCTGAGACACAGTATTAATACTGACAGCAGACAGATTGCTTCTTGGCACAGACTGTAAGTTATCTGGAACAGGAGGGGAAGGTGGACCACTGTTACTTGATGGTTCCTGAAAGAAAAATCAAAACCATGGTCTTAAAAATACACACCATAGACAGCTACTTTAAAGGACATTAGTATAAATGTATTAGATAAATCTTGCAATTCTGCAGTAGTATCAAAAAGGCACACAAAAGTACACCAGTTATTCACAGGTCAACTGCAAAAGATCACAACCTTTTGATAAGATCAAAATCAAAACCACAGATTTTGCTTCTCACCTTCCCCCCCCCAGAAAGACCCAACACATGAAACAACAAAAAAACCAAAACAGCTAACCTCTCCTAACTCTTTCGGCTAGAAGGCTGAAACAAAGTTACTTGTTTTTCTCTGTAACTGGCAGCTGACAATTAACAGTTTCTGGCAGAAAATCTCCATTCCTCTCAACTTACTCTATTTTCACTACCTTGAAGTTTCGTAACTCCTTCAGAAATAAAAAGGCAATCTGTAATTTACAATTCAAAGGATGTTCCAAGGTGACTTTTGTTTCAGTTTCATTTGGGGTCAGAGGATGATGGAAATTCAGACACATTTTTTTAAAGTAATGTGAAAGCGTAAAACCCCTGTAACCCTCACTTAGGAGGTTGCGTTTAAGTTTTGGTTGAGATTGCCATCTAGAGGCTTACACTCAAAAAACCAAGAGTACCTCAGCTCTGAAAGCGCGTTTGTTGGCTAGAGACTTGAGTAATTCTTCTCTTAGGAGCATTTCTTCTTCCTCTTCCTCATCAGCAAATGGAGGTTTTGGAGGCTGTTCAGGCTCTTCAGGGGGAAGAGGGGGGAGAGGTGGAGGTGGCTCAAGAGAAACACAAGAAATACCCTCCATGTATAGATGACTCAAAGATGGTACAGGCTGAGAAAGGTAAAACAAGGGTTTGAAATGTGAAAATTACTACCGCTTTATGATTACTTAACAGAGATCGAGACCTTAATTGTTTCATGGTTTAAAGGTAACAAACTGTGACAGCTTAACTAAAATTCAAACTGCATTTAGATCATGGTCAAAGGCTACCACTAAACAATTAGTAATTACCAACAGATATTAATGGAAACAAGGTTATATTTAGATAATGGAAGCTGTGGAGACACACAAACTGAATGTAAATCAAGAATTCTGAACCAGAGATAGTCTAGCCAAATATATTTGACCGGTAGCCTTTAAACAGTTCTACGAATTTGTCTGAGCTAACAATTGTAGTTTTCCTTAGTAAAAAAATTCAAAAGCTGTCATGAGAGGGAATGGCAACTTTCTACTGCTTTACTAAGAGTAACAATCATTCAGTGAAGAAAACTTGTGGGGAAAAAAACCCCTCCAATTAAATTAATTTCCCTGCAGACTCTCGGGTGAGAGAATAGACAACATTTAGTCAAAATGCACAAAGTCTGAACAATGAACTTATGAGCTGTATTTTAGGTTTTTCTGCCCTCTAGGTAAAAAGTAAGCTTATCTACACACATGGCCTAGAGATAAGAGGCAAAGTTGCCTTATGCTAACAGTTACAATTCCTTTTTTTTCTCATGTGCTTCAGACAACTTTTGCTTTTGATATGAAAAAGCACAGCTTTTAACAATAAACAGAAAATTTTAATTCAATAGGGAAAACTTCCATTAAAAAAGAATTGGATCAGTCAAAAGAGAGCTGAAATAAAGAGTTTTGAATAAGTAAAACATCAAATAGAGAACTGTATCAAAAATAGAATCTAAATTTAATCTTAACTTTAGCATTAGAAATCAGATAGAAAATGAGATTTTCACCGAGGTTACTTACTGGAATTGGAGGTGGTAGGGGCAAAGAAATTGGTGGCACTGGAGGTGGAAAATATCCTATTGGGCACTCAAAGAAAGGAGGCTGCACTGGGGAAGAAGCTGTAATCAAAAAAAAAAAAAAACATATTGAGTGTAAGAAATCTGATGGGTATTTCCTACACAGTAGCTCATGCTTACATTTCAACTGATTTAATGTAGCAAAAATAGACAAATGTTTTTACTATGCACCAACTTCAAAGTTAACACCAGACACAGCACAGTGCTTTTATTTCTTACATATGTATATAAAAAGAGTAGTTACTTTTTCTTTTTCTATTTTATATACAACATATAAGTACAGGCAAACAGTACTGCTAAGGTAACGATTCAGGCCTCATATTGGACTTAATCTGCAAGAATTTACCTTCTAAAACAAGGCATCTCTCAGTCTCTTGATGACTGGCTACCAAAAATACAATACAAACTACAACAGCAGCAGACCAAATACACAGCTGATAACAAATTTTGAAACACAAAACTAGAGCTTGAGATGCTTTATCAAGAAAATTTTCGTGTAGCTTACACGTACAAAACAGCAGGTGAAATATTTTAGCCGAGTAATGTATACAGAAGGCTGACAAGAAAGGAGAAAACAGAGAAAAACATGGAAGATGAAAAGTAAGCAGTTTTTCTCAACACTCCATATGTTGAGATGGAACACAGAAACCTGACGACCTTAAGTGCACCTCAAACTCAAAAGTCAATAAACGGTTTAGGATGGAAGAGGTTTGTGGAAGGCATGTGTCCCAGCACAAGTACTCAAAGGAGGGCTGCCCCCAGAGTCAGATTGCTGAGGGACTTATCAAGTTCCAAGTATATTTGAGGATGGAGATTCCACGTTTCCAATAAACCTGTTCTAGTGTGTGACCATCTTCTGTGCTGTTTTCCTTTATATTTAAACCAATTTTATTTTGTTACAATTTAAGTGTTGCTCTGTGTCCTTCTGTTGCCCACTCCGTCGAACAGTTTGACTCTGCCCTCACTGTAACTGCTCACTAAGTAGCCGAAGATCGGAGCAAAAGCCTTCGCAACACAAATTCAGCTCTCTTTCCATAAGCCAAATGCTCAACTCACAATGAACTTTATGAAAAACAGGCCTGAAATAGTTTCCCTTAGTTAAAAAGATCCTTTGCTAGGCTCTTCCTAGTATGTCACTCTCTTTCTCCTCCTGTGAAACCAGAAAGGTGACACGGTCTCATTGGTGTTTAACAGCCCCCTCCAACCACTGACGCCCGGCAGTCACAGAGCTACAGTGTAGGCGACAGTTCGCCTGTCACCCAGAGCCTCACTGCTGACCCACGACTCACTCCATGTCCGGCCCTTTCCTGCAAAGCTGTTGTCTATTCAGTCAACACCTTGGGGCCCTACTTCCTGCAAAAGCTGCTTGGGACCATACAAGAATAAAACCTACAGTACTGCAATGAGATCATGCAATGCTGAAGGCCTTAAAAATACCACTACGGCAGTGATGGAAAGAGTCAACATTAAAACACAAGAGTTAGTTCACCTTAACGTGTTAGTTCTGGAACTGAGACATGTCAAAACTAATACTTTCTTCCTAAAAGAATGGCTTATTTCCTACATTTTACTGCTTCTCACCAATCACCATGTAAGAAAACTGTAAGTAAGTCTTACCTGGAGAGTTAGTTTCACTATCTGTATCCATAGCAACTTCATCATAATTATCATACTGATAAATGCCTCCTGCACTCTCTGTAGATGGCTTATCCAAAGACCATCTCAAATCCGTATCTGAAGACTAAACACACAAAAGAAGGACTTTAATTAGTTGGTCTTACAGTATTATTTCAGAGCAAACGACTAAGAAGTGTGTTTTGGAAAAAGGCCCTTACAATTTTGTCTTTTAATTGCTTTATAAATACAATTTACTTACCTTGCACAAACAGAACAAACTGAATACTACATTTTAATCAAATCTACTGCTGGTAGTGACTAGACAAATTAACAGGCAGTTTTAAAACTGGATCTCTTCCAGGATGATAGCGTGGGGAATGTTATGATACACAGAAGGAATTTTTAAATACCTATTAGGTAATTATGTACCTGGTAAATTGGCATGGTTATATATTTCCAAAACACTGCAAAAGAATTAGGCGCTTTATTATTTCTGCTAATCTGTCATGGCAACTACCAAGAACACTTGAGCTACTCTTGCTAGAAACAATTCTTAGGTGGAGAATCCTTTTACTGTCCGAGAAGGAGCCATATACCACATTGAGACAAGCCCAGAGACTGTCAATTGATAAATCAAATGATTTAAACAACGCCTAATGCTATATGGATGCCAATCAATGTTCAGCACTGAAAATAGCCATAACACCTAAGTGTGACTTCTTAAAATCCTCAATTTATATCTTCCAGAGGCATACAGACGACACTTTGGTAGCTCTTAGCACTTCTACTGTTTATATAGTCAAACATTTTCAGTCTCCATTTTCTACTCAGTATTATAATAAAAAACTCTTCCCTAACATGATCTCAAACAGGGAGTCCCAATTCCCTTCGATGCTGTTTCATTTTTTACAGCATCAGTAGCTCCAAGCACTTGAAGCATCCAGCTACAGCAGCTGTACTGCTTCCATCCTGCAACAATTAATGCTGAAGAAACACTGTCATTTCTCCTGTAATGTACCAACCTTCTAGAGACAGAACATTAGCAAAAGGCTCTTGATTTACTAATCTCAAGATGAGAGAATGAAACAGCCTACCAGTGCACCATGACAACCACTGAAGTAACTATTACTTCATAAATTTGACACAATTCTGTCATTCTGTAGTGGGGTTAAAGTAATTAATTATTTATTGTGTCTGAGCATATGTTGGGCTTTGACAAAATAACTTAAATACTACTATCAAAAATACTGAGAAACCAAACCCTCAAATGACATTTTGAAAGAAGCAGGTCACTGAAGTTGTATCAACAGAAAAAGGTTAAAAATGTAGAGAAAAAATAACCTGCAATCTAGAGAAGAGTGCCAAGAAAGGTTTGCTGATTGGTTAAATTACAGACTGGTCTTTGAGCACAACGTTCAAAATGTCTCTAGGAGAAACAAGCTTTACCATAGACTTGCAAATGTACAGCTCATACAAGACTGATTTTCTAAATCCAAAGGAAATGCCTGTCTACCATGGGTTTAAAACACTCTGAACACTGAAATCTTTTCATCTTTTCTTTGGTTGTTTTGTTTTTGTTATTCTGGGGGCAGGGGAAGTGGGTAGAATAATGGGGGATGATGCAGATGGGGTGGTGACACATAGAACCAGATAGGGTAGGGCAAGACAGAAATCACTCATAAGTACTCAACATATCACATGAACATCATATCAAAAATTTGTTACCCTGCTTCTTGATCTCCTCTTTCCTCCAACTAGCTTCATAAAT
Organism: Hafferia zeledoni; assembly: GCA_035583235.1. Taxonomy (NCBI): domain Eukaryota; kingdom Metazoa; phylum Chordata; class Aves; order Passeriformes; family Thamnophilidae; genus Hafferia; species Hafferia zeledoni. The sequence goes on from JAWWEV010000043.1 coordinate 35,295,307, forward strand.
CGATTGTACTGCTCTTCTTGATTTGAGAGGTCCCTAATTTTTCTGATTTCTTCTTCTCTCTTTCGTCTCTCCTCCTCTTCTTCTTGTTTTCTCTGGTCTTCCTCTTTCTGACGCCTATCAAGTTCCTTTTGCTGCTGTATCTTCTTTGATGTCTTTGTCTGTGGTTTCCTCAAAGTCTGCTTGCCTTTAAACAAAAAAATATGTGGTTAACTCCACCTTATCTAATTGGTTCCACCTAATCCTAGATTCTTCAAGAGTTTTGAGCAGATGTATGGGAGTTTAGAACAACTAAGGGCTCACTGCTCAAGGTATCACGTAACTTTTTTTTTTGTAAGCCATGCCATTGACAGCCATTTCAGTAACATTAAACTTATTACCTGCAGCACTAGGTTTTTTTGTTGAATGTGCTTTTGTACTGGCTTTGACTTTCTCTGTTACACTTTTCGTTTTTGTTAATTTTTCCTTGCTTTCCTTCATCACCTGTTGTTCTTTTTGCTGCCATTTTTTACTAGCAGACTGAAGTGCAAGAAGCCTAAGTTGCAATTCAGACATCTCCTCCTCATCATCAAGCAGCTTCTTGAGAAGAAAACAGAAGAAAGGACAAGATAAAAAGTCAAGAAACATCATTTAATAACTTGTTCTTTACAAGGCCTTTTCAAAGTCTTTCCTAAATGTTCTTACTAAAATTCTTAAAAATCCTACTTTACTGGTAAATGTAATTTGTTAAAAACTGACTGTTTCTATTACTGAAACATTTCTGGACTGTCATTTGGAAAAAGCCATCAGAGTATCACAATGCAGTCGTGCCTCACCTATGGAGGAACACTTCCTTACCTTTTCAGATGTGACATCGGAACTGCTGAGCTTTCGCACTGATGTTTGTTCTTTGTTTTCTGTACCTTTCAAGAGAAAAAAAATACTGTATTTCTGAGCAAGCTGTTCAAGAGACAGAACCATATTAAAACGATATGCAAAATTTCATCTATACAAACCTCTTTTATCAGTATCATTGATACACAATCTAAAACAGAGTAACAGCTGTACATGTAAGTTCACATGAACAAACACTCATATAAACTGGGCATGTCTGATGAAATTCACATCATCATTTACACCATAAGCCCAAGGCATTTCTTCATAAATCTCTGTCTTAATGTCGGTATGTACTTCCTCAAGAATTAGAGAAAAACAAATTTGGAGATAAGGAAAAAGGAGACTTCTTGCCATCTGTTTTATACTACCATCTTGTATCAGCTCCTGTCCCAAGCATCTCATATTCCACTGGCAGCTATTCTGAGTAACTGGTCCTTCCTTTGCAGAACTAAATATAAAGGCCCAAAGCAGCAGTAAGAACACACTTGCTCCATTTCACAACAAAGGAAAACAGAAAACAGATATCCTACAGAAATGAATAGTAGATAGTAATGATTTCCCACTAAACAATTTAGATTTTGACCTATTAATTTGCCAGACTGCCCACAATATAGCCACCTGATTATTGCTGTGTGCATGTACACACAAATTAACATACTACATTTTACAGATAATATATATAATGTTGCATATGTTGTAATGTTACATCATTTAATTATTATAGCCAATAATTGTTAATTGATGGCAAATAAATAATTACACAGTTTTTACATAGCCAGACATGTATTTGCTCATATGCATCAGAGGAAGGAAGTAAACATTTAGAGAAGTTTGGAGCGCTTCTCATATATTAGCATTTTCTTCAAAGGGAGATTCCTTCCCACAATTCCAATTGGTAGAAAATAAATTTGCAGTCTGTACAGTGTTTACTCTTCCACGTATTTAGTGGAAGTCACATTCAGAATGGCACTGTTTAAAATATACCAAGGCATAATATCTGAACAAAAATGAATCGTAAAAAATGCTGAAGGTCTTCCTGCTTGCACATACATGTGTTCCTTTAAAAATGCACACATAAAAAAGGAAGAAATATAGAATCTAATACCCATAAGAATTAGAAACAAAAATTCAAAAAGATTACTACACTAAGCAATGATCCTTAACCATCCGGCCCACATGACGGAAGTAGGAAGACACAGATGGCACAGTAGTTTCTGGGATTCAGGCATATGCAGGGACACTCCATACAAACCCAAATGCTCTTTCAAACCAGAAGGGGACAATACGGACACAGCAGAATAACACACAAAATGGGAAGTAAAGGAGGGAATACTGTCAATCCTTCAGAGCAGCTGAATCACAGAAAATTAATTCTAGAACAAGCCTCGAACTTCCCCCTCTGAGCTTTAAGACAAGTTCCTCAACTTTTACAGGTCTGTGGAAACATTCAGTACATCATTTAAAAATAAATACACCAAGCAAATCAAATTACATTAATTTCCCAATACATGCATAACCACGCAGTCCACATTCACTTGATACACAAGAATCTGCAATAACTCAGGTCAGCTGGGTTTTTCTTTGCAAGTCTGTATTACACTGCCATAAACAGGTGCTCAAACACAATTTGTTGGCTTTCAGGCCATTCATATGTCATACATTTGAGTGGCATGCAAAAATTAAATGCTTTTAATATGCATCGATTATAATATAGGCATTCATATAGTACAGTATATGTATTATATTTATATACTATAGCATCTATTTTCACTGTTGTATGAACTGTATTCTCAACTTCAGTGCTTTTAAGTTTTGAAGTTGGATTTTTTTTTTTGGAGACTGTTTTGCTTTTTAAATAGCTGTTTTACTCCTGCCCGGCTATGTTGTCTTCCCACAGGCTACTAGTTCTTCTATAGCCAACATTCATTGGCTTTCTTCATGTCTGCCAATAAAAACTATATTAGCTCTTAGAGAATACAAGAATTATTTTTAGCTTTTATTAATGGGAAACACACAAGGAAGAAAAATTACCTAGAACAAGGTGGTTTGACTCTGTTTTCTCTTTTTGTTTCCTGTATAGGCTTTGTCTTCCAAATTCTCATTCTAAAGTTACATATAAATCATTTTGACTTTCATTGCTCCAGTCCTGCCCTTCTTCACATTCCTAATTACTCACCAGTGCTCTTAATCCATTCATTCACTACTTTGTCTCTTCCCACTCAGACTGGTAGTTTACACACACTGACAAATTAGATAACATCAGATGACAAGTGATATCCACAAGCACCACCCTCAGCCACAGCAAACACTTATTAAACTACACAAAGCCTTAGAGTAGGAAGCCTAAGTCAGCTGCCTTATTTTGCTGCAGACTTAGTAGTAAGCTCAAGGACTTTTCCCACGGGTGAGGTGGACACGACCACTTGTTTCTCACTAACTGGTTAATGCATCTGAGCAATTACACTCTTTGTCCTGCAGCCCAGAAGTATCTTTGACAAGACACTTATTCTACCCTTTGGATGCTTTTCTTACACAAATACTTCTATTCCTGGCCTGTGATTACTTCACTATTCATGAATATCAATAATGATCAAAATAATCCTAGTGAAAGTAACTTACTAAGGCTTCTTAAGAGTCAAGAAAGCACACAAAGATGAAATGCAGAAAAAGAGGTCTCTAAATGTTCTCTTTTGAGCTAAAAAATAACCACATTTTGCTTCTGCAGAAAGGAACAAGGGAAAAGCGGAAGCAAGACTTGCAGTGAAGTGCCAATATTTCTGCTGTAAACAGCAATTAAAATCTTCAAATCTTGCCCTCATGCTTTCTGCCAAATGATCAGTCTAAGAAAAAACACTACTTAAAATACAAAAACAAAACCAAAAACATGCTTCCAAGCACATTTTATGTAATTGAAGGTATTACAAGAGTTAAGTATGTTAAACCTTTAACTTATAACTTTTAACAGTTGAATTAAAGTAAAATTTCCCCCAACACCTAAAAAATACAATGATAATAATAGCAAGCAAACAGAACTTTACAAGCTAAAATAACTTTACAACTATTTACCTTGCCCAGATTCTGTAGCTTCAGATTTTTGCAAGGACTGTTTAGTTCCTTCTTTGCCTTTTTTTAATCTGCTCCTCTCGGCTGGAGTAGGCAGCTTTTGTCTGAGAGGTTTCAGTTCAAATGCCTGAAAGCCCATAATTGGATTTTTCTCCTCAGGAGGTACTTCTTTTACAGCATCTGTTTTAATACTGTCATTTTGTACAGTTTTTTGGTCCTCAGTGTCCGCTGTTTTAGCATCATCTTGTTGTTCATTTTCTTCCCTGTTGCTCAAAGCCAGTCTTTCATCTTTATTAATGTGTTCAAGTTCTAATTGTATCTGCTTATACTTCAAGAGCAAATCCTCAAAACTTTCTTCCACAGAGCTTTCATTTTTAGAAGAGTAGTTCTGCTTTCTAGATGGCGACCTTCCAAAAGTTTTGGCTGAATTACGGGTCAAGAAACTTAAGACAAGAACTTGTGTAACCTTAAAACAGTGGCAATAGCACCAGTGAAGACTAAAGTAAGACAAGTGCAACTTAAGATCATTCTACTGTATTTTTATTTTACCTTAAGGCTAGCTTGAAAAATATCCTTCATAAATACCAGCAGCGTGCAAAAGATGTAACCATTATTATATATTGACAGATTAAATAAACATTTTCTCAAACCAACAATTTCAAATGTCCTACTTATGACAAGGTAGTCATGAATTACTGAGAAGTCTCTCTTTTCCTCACACCATCCTCCCAGAAACAACAGCTGTAATGCTGAGATTGTTCCCTGTCACACAAAGTCAGACTTCCAGAGTTTGTAACTCAAGTATTGACTCCCCAATGGACATTCTGAAAAAAACAGGTTAAATTCATTCTCACTCATTTTACCCTTTCATAAAATGCTAAGTCTGGCCCTAGCACAGTGACATACTGCAGGAAATGTTAGTCAACAAAAGCACAGAAGAATCAATTAAAAACTGAAGGGAATTTTAAGAAGCAACTAAAGACTTGCAATGAAAACACTCAAAAATTCTGTAAGGATTGGGAATTACTAATTAGTCAGAAAAGGTTGCCCATGCATGCTGCCCAAGGGATACTTTCTTAATAACATGCTGTCGAAGACAGGAAAAAGAAATATTCTTAAGCAACTGTTGCCAGAATAAAAGTTCTCACTCAAAATCAGAGTTCAATTCCTCTTACCTTAACTTGACACTTGAAAAATAATCATGTTCAGGAGGAAATCTTTTAGGATACCAAGCCAGGTTTGACTCATTCAACTCGAGCATCAACCCCGCTGTGATAACAGCTGACTCACATCCAGTTACCCAAAATGCTTTTTCATCAACCTCAACCTTTACAACAATAAATGGAGTAAAACTGAAAGCTAAAATAGGTGTCAGACATATTGAATGGAGAGGAAATGAACTTCACGTTTGTCTTTTGCTCACAACATGCATCAACTACTTGCATGTTTTGCTGTTAAGTTCTAACACAGGTATGAAGAATATTGATATGTAGCTTACAAAAGCAACTTCCACAATAACCAGGAAACGATTGCACTACACAACATTTTCTGAATTATCAATACAGAAAGCAGAAACTAGCAAGGATAAACCACATAAATTCCAGAAAGCAATCAAACAGTCTATGAATTTGCTGAAAATTCTAAGAGCTGTGTGCAGTATAACACCAAATTATGCAATAAGCATATTTGCCAAATTCACTTCCAACACATTTCTACTTCCAACAAGGCCACTACATTAGTGATTTCCTGAGTCACAGGAAATTCTGAACCTAATTAAGTGACTTAATTTATAAAAATAAGTCCAACTATCATTTGATACTGAAAGACTTCAATAGCCTCTAAAGTCATCTAGAGTTGAGTAACAAGACAAAATTTTGAGATGTTTTCTGTGCTCAGGATAACACAATCACTAGAGCTCCCACAATGGTGCTAACCAGAAATTCTGTGGTTTGCATATGAAGAAACTTTTTTCTATGTGGTTCTACACACACAAGACAAGACTCCACTGAGTGCTGTGAGAAGCAGACAGGCATATAGATATTAAAACAACAATTGTGCTTTAATGAACTCGAGAGAAACTTCATCCTACAACCAAAAAATGGGACTAACTGAAAAAACTGGAGGGTTAGAAATGAAAAAAAAAGTACACTGTTAAGAGTTCAGAATTCAAAGAAACAGAAAGTCTCATTTTGGTTCCATATTTCAGACTCAAAGTCTCCAGTTCTCCATGCAAGAATTCCTGTAGAATGATTATCTAACAGCTCCTCATTAAAGCTGACAGGAATTAAGAGAGGAAAGCCTATTAAAAGCTAACACACAAAAAAAGTATCAAGAATTCTTTAAGTGTTCTGTGTCCTTTACTTCACTTACATATATACTGCTGCAAAACATTGTGCAAAGCAGCACTTCCAAGGATAGAGCAAGTAAGCAACCTCTGTCTTAGCAAACTGTTGTGGTTTAACCCCGAACTGCAACTCATTACCATGCAGCCACTCCCTCACTCTTCCCTTCCCTCCATGGTGGGGACCACAAAAAGGTAATGTGGGTTGAGGTAAAGTGAGTTAAGAACAGTTTAATCATGGAAATCAAGTAAAATAAAACTTAAGAGGGAGCTAACAAAAATAGAGACTGGAATAAAGCCCAAGAAAGGCAGATGATACACAATACAAACGCTATTAGCAGATAGCCCTATTAGCCACCTATTAGCCTATAGCCACCTATTAGCAGATGCCCAGTCCATCCCCAGGCAGCAGCTGGCGGCTCCCCACCAGCTTTCCCCAGTTTATTCACTGCACGTGACATTCCAGGGCATGGAATGCAACTCTGGCCAACTCTGGGTCTCAGTTGTGCTCACTACCAGCTGCTTGTGCACCTCCTCGCTGGCCGATCATGGGACACTGACGCCCTTGATTTAGGGTAGGCATCACTCAGTAACAACTAAAACACTGTGTTATCAACATAGTTTTCATACTAAATCCAAAACATAGCACTGTACTAGCTACTAAGAAAATTAAGTCTATCCTAGCCAAAACCAGGACTCAAGACTTTTAAACATTTTACTTTCATGGGGAAATTCTGAATACCATTCCAGGCCACAAGCCTACTTGTTAGTATCAAAGTCTCTTCTGAAGTCACATGCCAACAAGCTACACCCCTACGCCATTAATATTAGAAACACAGAGGTACCTTAATATTTAGGAATTCTGTAATAATGACTCATTTTGGTGGCAAGGATATGAAAAATACAGAAAATAACTTATATTGAGAGAAAATCATGAGCCCTCTTTAACTGTATGATCGATAAATTGCTGAAGGTTTACTTATTAAAGAGCAAGAGTGTTAAAATATTGTCTACCACGTTAAAACAGAAGATTGCATCCTAAGTATCGGGAATAAAAATATTTCAGACTTCCTCAATTTCTACTTTCAGTTTGAAAATAGAATTACTGGTTTCTGAACACTCTTGTAACTAAAAGGGACAAAGAGACTCAGTGTGACTATTAACAGGGTCTGTTTATGACGATTGATACATTGGCCCTGAAAATTATTGCTTATGCAGAAAAGTAACCCCCTGCAGCTCCTCAGGGCAACACTGCAAATTCAGAGCCTTAAAATCTATTTTCAGCACTAGAACTGTTTCACTGTGCAACTCACTTCTTCACTTGCTGCTGCTCAAAATAACCTCCTTGCATGAAGACTTCAGTAATGCTGTAACTTTACATGAAATTACATAAAAGCACCTCTGTTGCTAGTTTACATATAACATCCACATTTAAACAAATTTAAAAAATTAATCACATGGATAAATAATCTTGTTTCTGACAGAACACAAGGATCCAAGGAGTAGCTTTTAAAGCCTTGAGGCTAGCACAAGTAGGAAAACCAACACATTCAAGCAAACACACATCCTTTGACTATTGGTATGGAGGACAATAAAACATTAAATTCCAGAGAATAGGATTTAACCACTATCTCTCGCTATGTTTTTAACACTCATCTACATTTTCAGTTGGGTAACAATGAAGTTACATCAAGTAACCAGGCTGCCCCAAGCCACACTCGGCACTAGTTCTTTTATGTTTCTTCCTAGACTAAACAAGAAAAATCAGGGGAGCTCTTCCCACTGCTTTTACTGCTTTCTAAGAACAATCAGTGGAGAATATCTTAAAAGGAATGTTGGGTATGGCTTTCCTTTGAACATCCGTATAAAACACGTTTTGTGTGTGCAGACACAGTTCACTTGGCTAAAACTGCCTGAAGGTGCATCTCCGTCTTAACAGCCTCTGAAAGGCTGGGAGCAAAAAAGAAAAAACAGTAGATTCCTTCACTGCCCAATACGGGAAATTAACAAGCTTCGGCTTTTAGCTATACAGCTGTGTCACTAATTATATACAATAAAACTGCCGCACTAAAGACCGACCCCGCTTCACAGTATTCGCACTTCGGGCTAGAAAAGCAGCAGCCCGAGATCCAATCGACAAAGGCTTCCTCTCAGGCTACGCTTTTTCTTTCTCCCTACATGGGACCGATCGGCCAAAGTCGCAAGCCAGGTCAGGCCAGTAATCCGCTTCCCAGCAGCCTCTCCCTGAGCAGCAGGGCCGGCCGCCCCAGCCAACCCCCGGAACTGGCACGGGCGCCTCCCCCTCCGTTATCGCCGTGGGAGTCCCCCTGCCAGCACGGGAGGGAAACGCGTCCCCTCCCGGACCTTTCGGCCACGTAGCGCGGCCCCGCCACACCCAGGCCCACCGCCGCAGCTCGGGCTCCCCGCCCCCGCTCCCCCGCACCACTCAAGGATACATTTCCGAGGCGAGGGCTCCCTCCAGCCTTGGCAGCTGCTGAACCCGGCGCCGCCTCCGCCTCCGGGCGGCCTTCCCGGAGGGTTGCCTGCCCGGTCGCTGCCGTCTCGGCTCCGGCCCCAGCGCCCACCGCCGCGGTAGGGCCGGCCTCGGAAGCGGAACCGGTCCAGGGCGTTGTGGCTGCGCTCCCAGAAGGAGAGCCGGGGGCCCGTGTCGGAGTGCGGGCCCGGCGGCATCCGCGGCGGGGGCGGGTGGGAGCGGAACGAGTCCTTGGGCCGGTACCCGCCGTGGCCGTGCACGTGCCCCGCGTCGGGCGGGGGCTGGTGCCGCGAGCGCGGGAAGGGCCGCCCGGGGGAGGAGGACACGGAGCCGCTCCCGTGGAGCCCGGGCGGCGGCCGGCGCCTCGAGTACGGCCTGCTGCTGCTGCTGCCGCCGCCGCGATCGCCACTGCCGCCGAGGCCGCCGCCGGACTCGGAGCCGCCGCCGCAGGGCCCGAAGCCGTTGTTGTCATCGTCGCTGATCTCGCCGTCTTCCAGCTCCCCTTCCTCTTTCGGGGAGAGCCCGCTGGGGTCGGGCGCGGTCGCTGCCTCCGCGGCCGCCATGGGCCCACGACAACGGTGTCGGCGCACCCTGCGCCCCCTCCGCCCGGCCCGCGCCGGCTCTCGCGAGACCACGCCCCGCCCGCGGGGCCAGCGCCGCGTAAGACAAGAGCGGGGCGGGGCAGCTCCCGGCGCGGGGCACCCTGGGTAGTGTAGTTCTCCGCTCGGCTTGAGGCGCGGGGCAGGGGGCGGGGCACGGCGGCGGCTCAGCCTATAGCGTGGCGGCGGCGGGGGCGGCAGCCAATGGGGGCGCGGCTCCCCATCCTGGCAGAGGAGGCGGAGGGGCGGCCGCCATGCTGTGGGAGGGCAGCACGTAGCGTGGGAGGGAAGGGTCCGCATGGCCACCCTCCGCTCTGCCCCATGAGTGTCAGTGGCAGCTCCCGCTGCGGGGGCTGGGGTCTCCTGCGTGCGGACTGTGCGTGCTGGTTACACTTCCGCTGTTGGTGGGGCCTAGGGCCCTGCTGTCCCCAGCCCAGGCAGCACACAGGGAAAGCAGCGCCGTTCAGTCATTAACCCCCCAGCACTCTCACAGTAGCTGAACTGCTATTAAAAATGTTCAATTGTTTTCTTGGAAGCTCTCCAGACCTATAATCGCTTGGAAACTCAGATTGGCCCTAATGGCTCTTGTGACAAGTAACAAGTGAACAGCAGAGAGAGTAAAGCAATCACATTAGCAACTTCAATAATTTGTTTTATTTTCATATCTCTAAGTAGCCTTCCATTGTTCCTGAACAGAGATTTGAGAACTAGGCTGCTTGCAAAAGAAATGTAACATATGTGTAGCCAAAGCTTCCATATAAAAAATGAGCAAGGCAAAATAAACAATAAAGGGAACCCAAGTGGTCAGGCAGGCAACACCAAGTCCCTGTGTAACCATGTGCATTGTCTTACAGCAGTTTGTAAGGGGGACACTTAGAACTTTGGCGGCTCCAGACAGAAACGACGTCCAGAGGCCCTCGGTGAAGCCCCTCAGAGACCTTATAAGGATATGTATATGTGCTAATAAGTATCAGCAAAAGTTGTGAACACGTAACAGAATGCAGGGACCCAAAATGAATAATCACCTAATGCTGACACGTGAGCTGTAGTGAAGATACCTCAGTGTGCACGTTGGTGACATGATCACCAGTGCACCCGACGTGCTGAAGTCATCCAGCATGCTGTAATAGAACAATGCCTGCCTGCTAAAATTCACAAATTGAGTCTTAGATGTTCGTTTTTAAGTGCCAATTTTAAACAACGCTGCTTTGTTTAGGGTTGCAGCATCCTACCGGGGTGCTGACTGGTGAGCAGTGATGGCTCTTCAGGGCAGAAGGAGAAACCTACTTCTAAAAAAAGCCTTCCTGTGTTGGATTGGTGTCTCCTAGAAAACTCCAAAAACTTGACTTTTTAAACTTCTAGCACAGTCCCTGAGAATTTCTTTTCCATTGTCACACATGCTAAATGCCTTTGCAAATTTGCTGTGGTTCTCAAGCTCGGAGAAAGACAGCTGCCTCTTTGTGGGTTTCCTGAAGGTGAATTATTAAGCTGCTTTGGTGGGTTTTTTAGTAAATAAGTGAAATAAAATCACAAGCACTAAAAAAAAAAAAAAATCAGGATCACATAACTGTTTATTTTTCTTCTTTGCCTGTCTCTCTGGATTTTTTTTGGATCCAACGAGAATAGAGAGTGGATAATGCCAATTTTTTTTAGAGTCCAAAATGTGCCAAACAAGATGACTTTTTTCCTCAAAACACTTTTCACCCTCTTTTTTTGACCTAACTGGATAAACTGTGACTTAGAATAGATACCATTCCAGTGACTTTCCTTCATATGAAACAGAGTTGACTAACCAAATGCCTATACTGTGTTCTAAATTTCTCTAATGTCCTCTGTTTAAAACAGTGTAGATTCTGTGAAGATATTTAAAGGGAAGAATGAAGCAAGTTCAAAGTTTGATGCTTCCCCTCTTCTCCCTCCCCCTCCCCAGGTATCCATCATTCTACAGTAGTGTGTTATTTCTGCCAGTACTTCTGTTCAAACAATTGGTATCTCTAGGAGTCAGGCTTACACTACTTTACATATCCCACAGTACATATGCAAATGTGACCCAAGACCTACAGAAAACTTTCTGAAGTAGCAGCTGGAGGTCAAGCAGGTTTCCTAAACTTTGTTAGGTGCCTGCATCCATGTCTGAAATCTAATCCACTGTAGTTACAAAGAAGTTTCAGTATCACTACATGTAGGCTGTAGAAATTTCCCTCCCAGCACACATTTGCTTCCCTGGGCATCCCACAGCTTTGCCTATGTCTGATTCCAGTTTCCTTTGTACAGTTACCTTTATTTCTAAGTGTTTTCACACACCAGTAGGAAATTAGTATTGGTATCTTTTAGACTGGGAAGGGAAATGTTTATAGAACAGTAAGGAATTTGCAAAACAGCAGCTGTTTTATGGGAAATTAACCTGATGTGGGTATTGCCACTCTATTGATTGTTACTGCATGTTTGCCTACTGCTCATCCAACAAGTGTGCTGAATTATTCAACAATGCTATATGATCTGCACTATAAATATCTATCTGAGACACTTAACCATCCGTAAAAGAAGGTCCTGAGAATCTTCCAGTGGCTTTACATATACTATGGTATCACGTGTCCCTTCTTTCATTTCAGTCATCTGATACTGTCTGCTTTTTACTATCATCTAGGGGTTATCAGGCAAATCATTCTAAATTTTCAGGAGGAAGCAGATTCATCACAGTTAATAAACAGAAAAAATGATAGTGTTACATTCTTTTCTGTAAAGGGAATAAAATGGTACATTTACAAAGAATGTGTTTTTCTGGTGGTTTTGGTACCTAAATATTTGAACTGAGGCCATAAGCATTTGAAAACTGCAAGAGAGCTGCTATTCAAACGTAAAACATTAAGAAACTTTCTTGCTTATGGCATAGGTAATAGATGAAAATATTTTGTAATGTTTCATTGCAATTTGTAAATTTAAGAGAAAAAATAAATTTTATTTTAGCTGCATTTGACTTCATGCCTTTAAAACATTATATTGCTGCTGGAGAAGAAATTTTTTTCAGTTAAGTATAAATGGAATAATTTAAAAAATAGTAAAGTATATGTTTTAATACTGGAGCATGGAATTTGATTTGTTTCAAAGTCTGAGGCAGAAAATTACTAACATGTTTACCATGTAAATTCAATTCAATTATAAGAAGTAAAGTGAACTTGTTTTTACAGAAGCACAATCTGAGTTATAAGAACTGAGCCACATTTTAGAATATAAAAGACATTCAGTATCTTTTGGTACTATAATGTTTGGCTGAAGTTAAATATATGATTGTTTTTGTTCTTCTGGCTTTGCAAGCGTCAATTGCAATTATAGGTTCAGGGGGCATCTCCCAGTTCGGGAGGTAATAAAAATATATTCTTTGCATTTCTTCCTGTGTTCTGCCTGTGCCAGCTGACACAATGTTCATTTAATCCTTACTTTGACACTATGGTCGTTGCTCAATTTCATACAATTTTGTTGTTCTGTTTCTTAACTCATTTCTTCTGGATTTTTTTTGGACCTTTTTTTAACATAAACCTGTGTGAAATCTGCCAAAGAAGAAAGCCATGTCTATCCAATAAGGAATACCCAACTTCAAAATAAACATTAAGTGTAAACAAGTTCTTACTAGACACAGTTAATTGTCTTCAAAAGACATTTGAGAGTAAAAAGAAGTAAAAATTAGATGAGGCAACAAGTTTGAAAAAAAGAATGAGGAATTGCGTTCAAACTGCAGGCAGAGCTGCACAATAAATTATAAGAGTTGCCTCATGAGATGCTGAAAATCAGATAATATTTCACCAAGAGATATATCTGAGCAAATTATATTAAATGCCTTAAGGAATATTTCCTTGGATGAATTAAAAGTGCAAGGTATAAATATGAGATATTTATATGAGATGGGTGATTAAAATGATATATTTTGAAGATTATTTATAAAAGCTTTTCAGATAAAAAGGGTAGTCTGTAATCTTTGCTTTGGTATTTGCAGTGAGTTAATGCTAAAATATGAATCAGTCACATTGATGTGCTCAGACATTCACTCAGTGATGAGAAAAATCTCCTTTTTTTGACTGTTCAATTATTCGGTACCTATTAGTTACTAAAGTAGACTATTTTAAAATCTGGAAGATGTTAAAATGTGATTTTAGGTTATCACATCAGATATTAATAGTCTGATGAAAGAGCTGGTTCTGAGACTTCTGTCTTTCCTAAAGTGCATACAAGAAGCTTTTTTCTTTTGGAAGAGGCTTTATTCTTAGGAACATAAAATAAGCATTGCAGGTAACTTTAGATGGAACACACTCAAGTAGCAGTTAACTTCCTGCTGTTAGATGTTGCTAAAAAGAATGGCAGTTTCCTCTAGGGAACCTCAGCACCCTTTCCTTTTCCCTTATCCTCAAGGGATTTCACCAGAGGATCCTGCATTGATACTTGAGACTCTACATAAGCCTTTCAATAAGGGCTCCTGGAAGTGAATAGCACGTTGAGGAGAAGTAAGCAAGCAAGATCAGAAATTGAACCATAGAACAAGTGCCTTTTTTAAGGCAAAGAACACTAGGCTTTTTCTGTTGAGTTTCTATTGTAGTTGAGTTTGTATTTGTGTTGGACACTTAGCCCAACCTTGGGCTGAGTGTGTAATGCTTTTTTTGCCCTTTGATGTGGTGATTGGTGCTCCTTAATTCTTCAAATTGTGTATGTGGTTCATTACAGCTATTTATATTGTTATTTATAGTGTGTGGGTGCTACAGCCAAGTTAGAGATATTTAACAAATCAAATGCCTGTGGTAATTTTTTGCATTTAGATAGGTATGCAAGTACATATGTAGAAGATTAAGTGCAACACTTTCCATTATTTTGATATTGTCATGTTTTTTCCTCAATGCTTTTTAAATACTTCAAATATTCTTTAAAATGTAAAATCTAAGCTAAAAGCTCAAATTAGCATGATTTAATATAATATAAGCAATTGTTATCATTCTGTTTGACAGGTAAATAATGCAATGGGTTTGGTTCCATGCAGAATGTTGGAAAGCGAAAAAGTGAAAAAAACCCCACTTTAATTTCACATTAATTTGACGGTTTTGATTTTTTTTCTGATGAGGAGTGTGAAATTGTACTGTCACATTGTCATCTGTGTATGAAAGGTATAGTACCATTCCTTTTGTTAAAAACACTTTAGAAACATATAGAAGCAATATCCTATCTTGTCCTCCAATTTTGAAAATTACTCTCTCTCAGGTGGCATGTTGCATTTGCTTTCAAGTAACAAGTGTTCCGAGGTGTAACTAATCCCAGGTGGAGGTAGGAGTTGGAGCTTCATGCATATCTGTATTGGATCACTTCCCATTTGTTATCAGTGAAGATGATGTTGGAGAAGGAATTTCTGTCCTCAGGGGATTCCAAATTTGTTGTTTTACTGACAAATGACATGCTATGGGAAGCATGATGACACCTTCAGTAGAGTGAAGAGGGATATGGGAACACACCCAACATTTTGAAATGTGTAAGTCTTTAACGCAATGGTAGGCCAGTTGAAGAAAGCTATTTTCATAGTTTATGAAAAGATATAAAGACTTTCAAGTGTTTAAGGATGCAGCATCTTTTTGGATTCCATGCTGTCTATCTTGAGTCATCTGTGTAGCACCTCAGTGCAGACTCAGGTCTATGGTCCCCAACAGTGGCACATTCAGAGGCAAGTTCTGCAACAATTTTTTTTTTTTTTTTTTTTTTTTTTTGCCTGTGAGTGAATGGTCTTCCCAGTATTAAAGCCCTGCACTAATTCAGCATAACCTCATCAGTCACCTGTGACTTGGATCTTTGTGGTGGCTTAGGTGGGGTGCGCAGTACTAACCTAACAGGTTTACCCAATACAAATTCTTAGACATAGCATGTATTTTTATTCACAGTGATCTTGATGTATTATAGGACCAAAGGAAAAGCATTCAGCTCTTTTAGGCCAGTGTCTTGGTTTGAGGGGAAAAACCAAGATGTTTACTCACAAAAGGAGGAGGGGGCTTCCTCCTCAATAATCACACCACTCTCTATCAAATTTAAGAAGGGAAAAAACTTTAATACAAGAAGAATAACTGTTCTTAACTGATATATATATATATATATATATGTATCTGTATATGTAAACAGATCAGAGCAAACAGCTTCCCCAACACCACAAGAGAAAACAAAAACAACAAAACAAACCCCAAAC
>JAWWEV010000043.1:35312273-35418380 GCA_035583235.1 Hafferia zeledoni
ACTCTCTTTGTTAACTACTGGCATGGACAGTTAATGGCAGGGGAGAGAATTTACATAATAATTCCAAACTACAACAGCCAGTTTCTTCACAAATTTTGGTGAATGTATTTCTTAAACAGATTTCTTCCTTTCAACAGCTTCGAACTGTAAATGCTGTTGGATTTGTAGGGCTTTACAGAAAACCCCAGACAGCTTGTTCTGTGAAATGAGTCCCCTGGTTGCTATGTGGTACCAGGAGTATTCCACTGTGTGGAATCAAAATGATGTATTCTCTCAAATGTTTCTTGGTGACAGTAGTAGCATCTGTGTTTCTACATGGGCAGACCTCTATCCATCTTGAGAAAATGTTTACGATTACAGAAGTGTATTTGTAGTTCCTGCATTTGGACACCTGCATAAAATTCCCTTGCAAATTTACAAAGGAAACCCGTGGGTCCAGGTCTGCTGCAGCTTTGGTTTTGACCCTTCATCTGATGTTACGGACCAAATTGGAAAAGTACTGCAGTATTGTTCTTACAGAAAACTGGGGCAACCCAAACTCATTACAGTGCTACAGTAACCCCACCAGGTGGGTCACACCACTAAGATAAGGGAAGAGAATGTGAGGTGCAACAAAGTGGCCATCTGTGGAGGGCCATAAGGAACCAAGGTGTAACTAGCAGCCCTGGTATTTTCATCAGGGCTGGGTCCTGTAGAAGAGTTCTGAAAGTGAAGCAGGCAGTGAGTGACTGGTCTGTGGAAAGGCTGATGACAGCATATTCAGGAGTGTGCCAGCCAAAAAGGCCCACTGTCCTTGCTGATTGATCAATTAAGGCATTTTCTCATGTGGTATCATCATAAGGGAACATGAGTTTAGCATTTTACTAGTGCTAGAAGAGCAGGTAAGAATAATGTTTGCAGAAGACCTTCAAGTAGCAGCAAGGCACTTGCATAAGAGTGCCAAGAGATGTTAAGAAGCTGAGTTTTCAAAGTTATCCATAGTTGTGCATAGCCCCAAAGGCACATCGGAAATCAGAGTAACACAGAGGGCTAAGGAAAACCAATGGCTCTAGTGCAAGTACAGAGGTGTGAATCAGGACAGCAAGTTTTGCAATGTGTACTGGAGACAGAGTAGGCAACAATAAACTTCGGTGGAAGTACAGGCACCACCCACTGAGGCTGGATCATAGGGCTAGAGCACCTCTCCAGTGGTGACTGGCTTAGAGAGTTAGGGTTTTTCAGCCTGGAGAAGAGAAGGGGCCAGGGAGGCCTTATAGCACCTTCCAGTGCCTAAAGGGGCTACAAGAGAGCTGGAGAGGGACTTTTTAAAAGGGCATGTAGTCACAGGACAAGGGAGAATGGCTTTAAGAGGAAAAAGAGTGGGTTTAGATTGGCTACACTCGGAATCAATTCTTCACTATGAGGGTGGTGAGGCACTGGAATAGGTTGCCCAGAGAAGCTGTGGATGCCCCATCCCTGGCAGTGTCCAAGGCCATGATGACCTTGAGACTCTAGAAAATCTGATTTTGTGGAAGGGGTCGCTGCCTGTGGTGGGGAAGTTGGAAGTAGATGATCTTTAAAGTTCCTTCCAACACAAACCATTATATGATTCTATGGTTGCCCTGTGGAGCCACAGGGACAGAACCCATCTGTAAGGATTATGTCTGGTTTCTGTAGAAGAATATATGACTTTGGCTGTGCTGCTAAGTAAATGGGCTTGGATCCAATCCCTCAAGGCCAACTGGTGCTTAGGACTAGCCCACTCTCTAGGGACTTCCTGGAAACATCTCCTTGGAGCAGCCCAAATGCACCTGCAAATGAAGTTTATAATTAAGCAGTGTCAATTACTGAGAGGTCAGTGCTTCAGCTGCATCCAGCTGCTATTTATTTTTTTATTTAGCAGTATAAATTTATCATCAAAGTCTTCTCTCTTAGTTAACAGAGCAAGAAAAATTTCTTTTCTGGTTGTTTCAGTTCCCCTAATGTCAATTGACTTCAGAGGAGGAGGACACATTGAAGGAATCTCCTTGTATTATTTAATAGGAGGCCATTGACTTCCATAGGCTCAACTTAACTTTTATACATTCCAAGTGTCCTAAGCCAATGAATCCTTGAACATCATTCCATGAGACATTTCTGATGTACCTTACATCAGCCAGCAAATACTAGTGGCCTGATTATTGTACCACTTGTATTACTAGTTTTATTACTAGTTGTATTTTGGATGTGAGCATTTTTTAGTGGAACTGTAAGATCAGTTTTCAGGTAAAAAAAATAACAAATTCAGAGGCTGTCCATGTGGCAGTACTGACTCTGGAAGAATTCTTGAGTTTCTCATTTTCAAAGCCTTTGACAAAAGTTCTTTCAGATTTGAATCTTTAGGAAGAAAGAAAAAAAGTGTGTTTTTAATGCAAGTACTTTGCTCACAAGGACTGGAACAGCTCTAGCATGCCTAAGGCTTACATCTAAATCAGTGGCTGACATAATTAAACATAAAAGATGAATTCCAGATACTTGAACAGATTTACAGGTGAAAGTCTCAAATAATGAACATAGAAGGGGGCTGGTGAGGTCTCAAGATAGAAGAGTGCAAAATATATTTTAAAAACTCATGATCCATTCTACTGAAATAATCATGGATATTAAAAATGTTCTGGTTTTATTATTTCTTTAGATTTCTTCTGGGAAGATTTTGTTTGAATCCAAGTAATTCTCATTTCTGCATCCATATTGCCCAAGGTCAATGTTATCAAGAAAATACAAGAAATGTAGCAATACTTAGTAGGTGGGAGAAAGCCTCCTGTTGTTATAGTGATGTCTTCAGTTTCCCAAAGCTGAAGGATCTATGTTTATCTGGAAAAGCAGAGCACCAAGTTTTGTTTATGTTTGTTATGACCATTCTAGGGAATAAATGAAGATTCCTTTCACAGATTAAGAATGCTCCCTGCCCCCATTCCCCCACCTCCAAGCTTTTCAAAAATTTTTTTCAGAGATTAAAATAGTGGTGCTACCTTAGAGTGTTGTGTACAGTGACAGGGTGTTCTGGGGCTTCAATACCTGTTTATGACACTGGGTGGATCTCTGAAGTCAGGAGAACAAGAAAATAAATCTTTAATAGACACTGTTTTGGCAAGAGAGGAGTGGATTGGGCTCCACCCTGTTTGTTAGTGTCTTGATTTCTCCATTTTTAATCTGCATCATGACAGAATGATTTCCTGTGGCATCACTTGTCAACTGAAAGAATGGGAATAAATTATCATGGCAAAGCAGCAGAATAGGCAGTGAAATATTCTTTCTGATGAGAAACTTTAACTGCTGAAAACATTGAGAATCTGCTAATCTTTGTCATAGGACTTAAACTCATCATACTTTTGAAATACTTTTTCTGCACCAGTTCTGCGGATCTGGACTGAACACAGAAAGGCAAGGGATATTTCTGCTTAATTTTTGAGCTCACATTGGTATACCTCTTTTAGGTAAAACTTTCCTTCCTTACTCTGTAGTTTTACTTTCCCAGGATGTCTTCACATTTCATACTTAACTATTCAGTTGCTAAGTAAAAAAGTCTTCAGTTCTTTAGCAGTGTTTGAAGTTAGACGTTCAGGTATTTATCCTGGGAGAACCAGAACCAAAATTCGGTATTGCCGAAATTGTATTGTATTTGCATGAATAAGTGTACTGATTTAATAAGTATTTAATGATACAAAAAATGTTCTTTATTAAAAAGCAAATCCCCTGAAATCCAGTTTATTGGTCACAGAGAACTTACTGCTTTTGTCTATCTGCAAAAGGTGGCTAAACCTGTAGTACACTTAGCAAGTGCACTCTAATATTCCTGTCTCCAAGGAAATAGTGTTCATCTGGTTTAACAGAAAACTGAACATCTACCCAGGTACTATGCAACATATAATTTTTCAGATACAACCTTACAAGTACAAATGTACAATCTACAGTAAATTTAAGAATTGTGCCTTTTAATTTAGACTATAAATTTCATAATAATGCTGCAATGTAGTTTAAAAAAATATTTCTTTTTAAAAACGAGACACCACTTCTGTCTGTATTAGTTTTCAATAGACTGCTCCTAATGTGTAGGGTGTCCTGTGGTCTGAGACCAAATTAATGCAGGGCTTCTACATTGTATCAAGTGTGGAAGGTCCCACTGTGCTGTGTATTTAAATTTGCTTACACCCCACAGTGGGTAAATTATGCAGCTACTGTTGAAGGATGATTTTATCTTCTGCAGGATTAAAAATTGGACTTGATAATCCTTGTGGGTCCCTTCCAACTCAGCATGTTGTGTGATTCTGTGATTCTATCATTTATTTTATTATATGATCAAGAGACTCTGCTTGGGCCTCAAGGCAACTTTTACAAATGTTTGATGACATGTTTAATATAATGTTTCATTGTGTATAAAAAACCTGGCAGATCACCTGGTTTTATGTTGTCCTTTATTAAGTTTCCCATGTGGTCTGGAATGAGGTATTTACCAATATTACTTACCTTCCTTAAACTTTGCCCATTTCTGAAGTTTTTTTAACCTTTTATGATTGAACTGCTATTGAAAAGTGATGTACACATTGCTAATTCAGAGAGATACAACACTCTCAGTAGTTAAGCTGTGCTTTCATAGTTGATGATTCTGCCTCTCAGCTGTATGTAACATCCAGCTGTAATGTTACATTCATAGTGCCTTTATTCAGTTTAAAATTCATTCACTTTTGATACTTCACTTTCAGCTATCCCATGCTTTTAGTAACATAAAAAAGTAAAATAAAGCTGAAGTTGATTTAAGAGGCATTTGGCACGCTTCCGTAGGTTTTATATACTGGATTATAAACTGAAACTAAGAAACATAACTGCAGAAAAGAGTTGTGATGGCTATTTTTCTAAACTTCCCTAGTCAGAACTGAATCGAGTACATACGCCATCTACTGTGCCTCTAAC
The DNA here is from genome assembly GCA_035583235.1 of Hafferia zeledoni. NCBI lineage: Eukaryota > Metazoa > Chordata > Aves > Passeriformes > Thamnophilidae > Hafferia > Hafferia zeledoni. The sequence goes on from JAWWEV010000043.1 coordinate 35,317,203, forward strand.
CTTAATCAACTGAAACAAACAAATGAGGACTACATTCAGTAATAGAAAAAGTGGTGGTTTACTGTATTTCTCCTATCAGAACTAGCAGGAGCCTATCAGTATTCATCAGATATTTTCATTCATCTGTTTGATGGTGTTATTGATAAAGGGATTTATCACTATTGATTGATATGCTTAACACCTATCACAGAATCTGTTTAATAGTTATCATAAGAATCATTTACAGAGTATTCTTAGCAGTTATTATAAAAATAATTTAAACATAAAATACAAATATGCAGAAGTTTGTGCACAGCAAGGGAACAGAGCCAAGACAGTTCCCAATTAGAACTGTCCTTGAAGTTTCTGAAATAGAACAGACACCATGTGGAACTGAGATAAATCAAGGGATATGTCAAAAGAACAAGCTAATTGCACAAAAGTAGCCAAGAAAATTGATTCGAGTTACTTTTTGAGCCAAGGTAAAAAAGACACACTGAGAAAGACCTTGATCTTCATCCCCAAAGGCCCTGGAAGACCCTGGCCCAAGGACACTGGTAACCAACGCACAGGCTCAGAGAGGAGGAGTCCAGGGCGGAGAGAATGGAAATTAGTTCTTGGAACTGATTAGCATAGAGCTGCCTCTTCTGGGGGAAATTATGCATATGTATGAATTATGAATATGCATGTTTTGACTGCATATAAGCAAGCCTGTGAGCACAGAGGGGTGTGTATGTATTAGGAGGAGCTATCCCCCATGCACCCAGTACCAAATAAACGTACCTCTCTATAACCTTATCGGCTGTAGGGTCCTCTTTCCACAAATCATTATCATCATCTACCTTGAGGTTTTGGGTCAATCTGTAAATAGTATCACTGCATCTTCCCTGCCTTGCATGACATTGCAGCATTGTACAGCCAAAAAGGGTCATGCCAGAATCATTTGGTGAATCTGTTTTGTTACAAAAGCATCCCACCCTCTTCACAAGGGAAAGGCACAGAACTGGAGTCACTACAGCTTAGAGCAACTGGAAAAAAATGTTGGAAAAAGGGAATGGGAGGAGATAGAGTCTCATATACTGACTAGAGACTCAGTAGGTGAAATACTACCAGCCATTGATTACATTGGCAGTTTACCCTTCAGATAGCCATTGTGTAGTTCAGTGCTGTTTTATTTCAGATGCAGATAAAGACATGATGAGCAACTGCTTGAAAAGTCTCAGTTAAAAACTATTCACATAGACACAGTATTTTGGTACTTGAGCCACCGCTCAAGGAAAGCATAGTTTACCACCCTATTGAGGTTATTTTTGAAATGAGTTGCATATTTCCATTGCTCTTCATCATCCAATGTCTTACGGGGTGGTCTACTTTTTGAGCCTCTATCATGAAATATAAATTCACAAATAATTGGACTTGATAGCCTACTGATATGGTTTCTCTATCAGGAAGATATGTTTAGGAATATTATAATAATACACCTCCCTTTTGGGAAATGCTGCTGAGCTAATATCAAAATATATCAGTTTTCACTGACTTTTTGGAAAGCTTCTAAAGTCAGGGCAGAACTTGAACAAAACTCTTGTAATATGGACATCCCTTAGAAAAGCCATTAGTCTGCTAGTTGAAGTAGTCAGTTAAAAATAGTAAACCCACTTTAAATCCTTGTTCTGTTTAGTTCAGACAGGGAAAGACTGGTAAGTATTGGTCTTCTACATGTCCAGTGATTTCCCTGTCACTGATAAAATAGTCATGTCTGAAGCCAAAAATCTCTCATTTTGAGCTCATTACATTTGATCTTGCTGACAAGAAGACAAAAATAAAGGAAAATAAAAAGAAGCTTAGCAAGCCTGTAGGAATCCAGGCCCAATATTTTTATTACAACTTTATTCCATATCAAGATTTAGCTTTGGTTGACCCCTTTGCCTCCCAATATTTCTTACAAACTTAGTCATCTTAAACCTTAGCAGCATTTACCAGAATTGTCTGCTAACACCCTAAAGGTATGTGTGACACAGTTCTTTTGGTGAAGATCTGTCCTGGTTTAGGCTGGGATAGAGTTAATTCTCAGTATCTAGTACAGTGCTGTGTTTTGGATTCAGTATGAGAATAAAATGTTGATAACACACTGGTGTTTTGGTTGTTCCTAAGTTGTTTATCCAAGGACTTTTTGTGTCTCATGCTCTGCCAATGAGGAAGTATAAAAAAAACCCACCTGGCAGGGACCTTAGCTGGGTCAGGTGACCCAAACTGGCCAAAGAGGTACTCCACACCACACACCATTGTGCCCAGTGTATAAACTTGGGGAGTTACCTGGAAGGGAGGCCAGTGAAGTTTCAGAGATCAGGTCTAGCATTGGTCAGCAGGTGGTAAGCATTGTGTTGTGCATAACTTTTTTTAAATTATTATTATTATTTACTATTATTAATATTTTTACTTTGTTAAAATCATTAAACTGTGCTTATTTCAACCTAAAAGTTTTGCTTTTGATTCTCCTTCCCATTCCACTGGGGCTGTGTGGTTTGTAATTGCCAGCTGGATTTAAACCACAACAAGATCCTAAAATGTAACTATGATCTATGTGGAAAAAATATATATGTGCATAGTTCCATCACTTCTTCTCAGTCTGCCTAAAGAGGTCACATTACTGATTTGAATCATTATGTATGACAATCCACACCCATGGAAATTAAGGCAAATGTGGAAGGACATGTGTTTTCACAAGATAAAAATGCATGTAACATAATGATTCAGAATCATTTAAAAGTTATCTAAATCTAAAAGCCAGCCAGTCCGGTTCCCTTGCATAGCAATTATTCTGTCAGCATAGACCATGGTCTCTCTATCTAATACAGTGACACAGAGCGAACATGCAGCTTTATGATGCCAGTCAGTGGTACTCTGCCAAGCAGATCCCTAAAGAGGGCAAAGTCTGCTCCTGAAGTCCAGAGCAGTGAGCTTGCTGTGCACTCTCCTCACAGCCCTAAGGACCTCAAACACCACCATTTCGTGGTCACTGCTGCCAAGGCTGCCCTTGAGCTTCATGTGCTCCATCAGCCCCTTGCTGTTTGTGAGAACAAAGTCCAGCAAAGCACCTCTCCTTAGTGGCTGCTCTTATCACCTGGAGAAGGAAGTTGCCATCAACACACTTCAGGAACCTCCTGTATTGCTTATGTCCTGCTGTGATGTCCTTCCAGGAGATACTGATACGGTTGAAGACACCCATGAACATGAGGTCACTCCTATCTATGGAGAGATGTATCTGCTTGGTCTTCCTGGTCAGACAGCCTGTAGTGGACCCCGACTATAATGTCACCTTGTCCTTGCCATCCCTTTAATCCTGACCCATAAGCTCTCAATCACTTCCTCATCTATCTGTAGGTGGAGCTCCATGTACTCCAACTGGTCATTAACATAGAGAGCAAGACCACCTCCTCATCTCCCCTATCTGTCCTTCCTATAGAGTCCGTATCCTTCCATTCCAACACTCCAGTCATAGGAGCATTCCCATCACATCTCCATGGTTCCAGTAAGATTGTAGCCCGGCAGACAAGGGCACATCTCTATTTCTTCTTGTTTATTCCTCATGCTGTGAGCGTTTGCATGAAGCTACTTATGTTGGAGCCCTTGATGAAGCCAACTCTCTGGCTGGAGTGGCTGGAATTCCTTTGTGCTGCTCTTCTGGTTCTGATGATGACCTGTGATCCTTCTCCAGGCTCTGGGCATCTTGTTCTGGGACTGGCATCAAGCTGGTGGGATGGATGGAGGTTTCCCTCTTCCAGCAACTTTAGCTTAAAGCCTATCTATTATCTTAGCAAGCCTATGACTGAAGATTCCTTGTGCACAGTCCTTTCAGATCTTTTACATGCTTTACATTACCTTATTGTTACTCCTCCTCATTACTGAATTATGCATTCCTGAATCTTTTATTTTAATTACTTTATTTACATTCTAAATCAATCTCTTTAACTTCCCTTTTGTGTAAAGTGAAAATATGCTAGAGATATGAGAACCTAGAACACCCAGTACTTCTAATATATCAGTCCTTTCCCAATTTTCTTGCTGAAGTAGAAAAATGCAGTGTAAACACATAGTAAAAAGGGAGGTCGTCTGTAGTAAATGACCAGGAAAAAGACAATCTTGCCTCATCAGAAAACTGTCCTGGGCAGTCTCAGGGTATATAATGTCATCATGAAGTATTTCCAGCTGAGAAAATGTGAGACCAGAAGGCATGGACTTGTATCTCTGAAAGTATCTTAGAATCTAAAAAAGAAAAGAGTATAGAATTGATTTCATTTAATCAAAGGAACTGAAATACGTGGAACACTGTTCTGGGTTTCTGTGGGATGGAACAAGCTTTTTTCCTAGTAGCTGGTAAGCTGTTGTGTTTTGGATTAGTATGAGAACAATGTTGATAACACACTGTACAAAATGGTCAACTTGAAATAAAATTGATACATCCTTTTTCAAAAATTTGGCATGCCTATTGAAATACTGAATCAATTTGGACACTCTCAAAATGTCAAAATATTTTAGGCTACTATGAATAAATTTAATTGGTGTCATTATCCTTGGATAAACTGATTTGACACAAAGCTAAAGCCTAACCACATGTATTTAATAAATTTAATATTTAAAGTTTCATTCTGTGTTCTGTTCTGTTTCAGTGAGGCAGTTGTATACTTACTCTTCATTTGCTGCTTTATAGTCCACAAATCCTGCTATGAATAGTTTCCCTATACTGCTAATTACTGAAATTTTTGACTGCCTCAAAAATGTTATGAATTCATCTGTATAGCAACTACTCTGGTATGAAAATTACTGTTTGCAATTTGGTTGGTATTTTCACAGGCTACACTAATTATGGGTACTCTACTTAAGGCAAATATTTATCTGCAGTATTACTTTTTCCCTTCTGTTTTCTGTAACTATCTAATGACACTATCAGCATAAAATTTTAGTGTCTTGGTACTTTGTCTTTTTTATGAATGTGACTATTACTCAAGGCCATTGCAAACAGCTATACATAGTACAACATTAACAATATTTGCATATTTACAGATTTTTAGTTTCATGTATTTAACAGTATTTTGTCTTCAATCAGTTGAAAAGACAAGTTTAACAATAGAGAATAAAAGATGTTTAAATTAGTATTTCACTTTTAATCTATATTATTAACAACGCATTCTATTAAGCACAAAGATGAATAATGTTTTAAGCAGTGAGGAGAAATGGAAATTACTATCTCAGAGGTTAAAAACCAGAAAGTCTATTTCTAAACTCTTCGTATATTTATGAAAATTTGGAAATGTTATGCTGTATTATGCCAAATCTACTAAATTCTAATGTATTCCTGGGAAAAGAATGAATGTAAAACAGTGATTAGCATGTTCTGTACAGTAACATGTTATTATCTTCATTTTGTCATGCTGCCTTTCATCATCTCACATTCCTGTCTCTTATTAAATCATATTTATTTTTTCTTCTACACTGTGCCGGTCGTGCTTTGCATCGTATACATTTAGGTAAAAGGTAAGAAGAAACTCTTCTTCTATATATTGAGCAGCTTATAGCTATGACTTTTTTTTTTATTTAAGTTCTCAGATTTTTATTCCAAATATGGATTTGTAGGGGAAAGTGTGAGGAAAAGCTTTTGAGTCTATGTGTCTCAAGTAATTGTTACTTGTCATTTTTTTAATTCTCAAGCTTATCAATATTATAAGGTGAGGAATGTGGGGTTTGTTATAAGCAAAAATTGATTATAAAATGTATGTTTTGCATGTATTAAATATACATAATACTCTTCTTATTGATTTGGGATGGCTTTTTATATACATTAATTCTGAATTCTCATTATTGCAAGCAGCTGGATGGCCATTTAATTTTTAAAAGCTTGAAGTTTTACATATTAAAAGTGTTGTGATGATGTTGTTGATGATGATGCTTATAATGACTCCAAACACAATATTTCGGCCAATTACAGTAACTGCTGTAGACATTACTTTCAAAACCATGGCTACTTCTTTCAGTTTCTAAATGTAGAAAGAAGTCTCACTTTGGGTTCCTTTCTTTTTTGTTTTCTAAGCTATTTGTAATATTTAATGTGTACCGAGCTACTGCAGGTAAATTTGTTGGCAATCAAAAACATTGGAAGAGGGATGTATGAAGTCACATTTAACAAAAGACTTAGCTGAGAAAGGAGTCTGAGCCAGCATTATTCACTCCATGGTTGTGCAGATTTCATGTCTGTTTAACTTCCTGTATTACACCAGGTGTGGAGAGCACTACTCCATTTTACTTTTCTCACTCAGGTAAACGCCAGCAGCAGCAGCACCTCTGGCTTTAAACCAAGATCCAATATCTGTGGATGAGCCAGTGCAATAGTCTGGCATATCCCTAAAGCAGTTCCAAGTGCTGCTTGGCATGGGTGTGGGATCTATGAAGGAAGCTGAAGGGTCCTTCAGAGCTCCACAAACCTGTGCCCTCTTCACACCAGCTTGTTTGTTATCCTTAATCATGATCCCTCACTTTTACAGTCCCACAGATAACAACCAGGGCTGTAGGATTCCTGTGGGAACCTTTGTTTCTCCACCAGAAATTCCAGTATCAGTCTGTTACGGTTTAGAACACAAAAAGTTAGCAATAAATTAAATTAAAAAATTTATTACAGTTAAGAGTTAAGTTTATGGGAGTTGGTTACACCTGAACAAGCAGCTGCTTGTTCAGCCACCAGTCTAAGTAGATTTGATCTTGTTCTGGTTGAAAATTTCACATACTTAGATTTTGGCAGGAGCATCTAACTAATGCCATGTCAGTGTTATGCTCTGAAAAGCCCAGCTACTGAGACCCTGATTCTTAGATCTCAATTTCAGAGCCCAGATAGAGGTTTAATAAAAATTTGGGAAGTGAGAAGGAAGACTATATATATTCCAAAAGTCAGTCCTGCTACATTAGTATTAATGTTTTAGGTATCTCTAGTTCAGACAAAATTTGGGTGTTACCAGTGTTTGTTATCAATAAATACAGCAGAAAATAAGATAAAGCCTTGCCTAAGGCACCTGTTCCAAATTTTGGTTCTAATTGCTGGAGAAAATGCACTGTAAACACCCACGGGTTAACTTTTACTTTTGGAATAGGCCTACTGTCTTCAGCTACAACCAGGTGTCTGTAAATCTTCACAGAATATGATCCTCAGTTTAGACAACATCTGAAGAAGACGCTCTGAGTGATGAGTATTTCTTTAACAACAACACAAAAATAAATTGAAATTTCTGTGGCAAAAGAATCCACAACCTGGACTGTGCCTGCATCCTGTTAGAAACCTACTCCAGATGCTGAATGAAAAATAACAGAACATGCCTCAAAGATAAATGGGTGCCAACAAGCCAGCAATCTAAAATTCAGTAGGAAAATTAAACTCTTAAGATTATTCACTAGAATTTTCTAGTTTAACTGTTATTCCTGTTGAATATAAAGGATCTTTTACTTCCATTTTTTCTGTTACTTTGCCTCTCACTGACTACTTAAATAAATATTTTATTCTGCTGCTGCTCCAAGTCCATGAACAAGAAAGCACCTGAGGTTTAGTGATGTTCATGGGGTGACTCATCTGTACCACCACTATTTATAAACTTGAAGGTGTTGGTCTACCTTCCGCTGAACAAATGCTGAATACATAAATGTTACTTCAACATTATCTTCTGTGATGCCTAAAGTCTTGATTATTTATTTATTTATTGTGTGTTGTGAGGCTGCTGTCTAAAACCATGGGTTTTTGAAAAGTTGTGGTTTCACCTCTTTCTATGCTTTGCTGACAAAGCCTCAGATGTGTTCCTGTGTCAGCTTATTTACAACCTGAGTGTTTTGAGAGTAACTGGCATGCCCCAAGAAAAGCCATCAGGCAGGTTTGGCATGTTTTCATCCCAAGCCAGCCGCAGGAAACGTTTCAAGTTTCTTTCTTCTGCTGTTAATGAACTGTGCAGTGTTCCAACAAGTTTAAAACCTCATCCAGATACTAACTGTTATTACTAATTTTCATCAGATTTCATGCTTTTCTCAAGAGTGTCATTCCTGGTTTTAGTTCGCAAACTGCATCTATATTGGCGGCATCTATATTGGGGAGCGCTCTGCGGCGAGGGGGCACCGACGCGGGCATCGCGCACGGGCCCCGGGTCCCCCCGCTCGCTCCTGCTGGCTCCGCTCCCTCTGTCCCCCGCTCCCTCAGCCTCCCGCTCCCTCCCTGTGGCTCCGCTCCCTCTGTCCCCCGCTCCCTCCCAGTGGCTGCGCTCCCGCGGGCGCGGCCGGGCTGTGGCTGTGTCCGTGGGGCGGCGCATGCGCGGCGCGGGGCGGGCTGGCGGCGCTGCGGGCGGCCCGGGGAGCAGGTCGGTGACGGCGCTGAGCGCTCCGAGACCTCGGGGCGGTCCGAGCCCTCCCAGCGCCGCCGGCCCGGCCCGGCCCCGAGCCGGGGGTGGCCGCAGCAGCCTCCCCATGAGCGTGTCGGTGCCTCCCGGCAGCGCCCCGGGAGCGGCGCGGGCCCGGCCCTGCCGCGGGTGCGGCGGGGCGGAAGGAGGAGATGGTGGCAGTGGCGGTGTCGCTGACGCCCTGCGCCTTGTGTTTTCCCCTCAGGTGTTGTCCCCCTGGCTTCCCATGCCCAATTACCAGGAGGATTTCTTCAGAGAGTACCTCAAGATGATGGCGAATATGGTCATCCTGAACTTGCTCATTTGTATTTCGCTGGCGTTCTGGATCGTGTCTATGACTGCAAGTACGTACTACGGTGAGTCCAAAGGCCGGGGAGAGGCCGGCAAGGCACGGCCAGGGACGAACCCTCCTCTGCAGTCTCAGTAGGCTTGAGATAAAACATGGGAAGACGCGTATGCCCAGCCCCTTCCGTCATCAGTGGAACAGAAAACCTCACCCCTGACAGTAGCTGATGGTGGTTTAGAAGGTACTGAGGATAGCCACTGAACTTGCAGCTCTGCCCAGGGATCCTGTAGAATTTAAAACGTTGGTATCCTTTGTGATTTCTTTCCCTAAAAGAAAGCAAATAAAAACTAAGAAGTGAAAAGAAAGAGCGAGCTGACAGACATCTTTCTCTATGAGGGAGAGTATGTGACAGCATGGGAGGAGTGTGCTGGCCTTCAAAACTGTTCTAGGAATGCACACGCAGCAACACGCAGAACGGGGCATGCAGGAAGAATTCCTTGGTCAGGGAAAGAGAGACAGGGGAATGGTGTAAGAAGATGGGGATGTATGCATGGAGTGGCTGGCCTGGGTGCCTACTGTCAGCTGAACGTTCTGTTCAGGCAGCCCAGACTTAGTCGTGGGTAGTTGCAGGGACACAAGTGCTCTTTGTGGTCTGTCATTTTGGCTCTAGGGCCATTCTTACAGCAGTGAGCAAAAGCCTGCCTTCAGTATTAGTTCAAGCTTAGAAAAGTTTAACTGCTTTTCCAGGACAGGTTTAATTGGCTGAGGTTAAGATTTAAGCCAATTTGATGCAGGAAGAGCTTCAGTGTCATTGCAGTGTTGCTGCAAGTGCTTAGGAATGCAAAATGAACACCCTTGCCTAGTGTCACCCTGGATCCAGAAAAAGCTAGAATAAATATACCACCAGTATAAGTTGAGTTTTGCAGTGGTAGTTGGGTGTCTTTGGTCAGTGTTTTCCAGTGCTTCAGGTTTTAGGATGTAATATTACTTCTGGTACAGCATTAAATCTGTGTTGTCTGGATGCTTCTTTGGCTTGTGAGGAAGCCAAATGTGAGGAAGGCAGGCAGAAGCAGGCTTCACAACCTGGTTCTGTTTGTGCCATTTAGAGCTACTCAAGCTGGATTTAAACACACAACTTCATTTGTGTGTGTTTGCTCTGTGAAGGTACAGCTCTCTGATAATCAGGATATTCCAAGAAATGGTGAGATCTGGTATCAGGTGAATCAGGATTGAAACTAATATTGCAGACTAATCCAATTAAATAGTTCAAAACATTTTGAGTTGGCTTTATTTTCTGTGTAATGAGCAGAGCAACATAGCAGCTGAGCCATTTTTTGCATACACTTTAGTACTAGATCTGAAATAATTTATTTCTCTTCATTTCCCAAAAAGCAGTGTACTTTCTAAATACAGAAGATTTGATTAGGTGTAATTGCTTTCATATGTGAGTAAGGAATTAATAGATTTAAACAGTGCAATATGTTGGAAACTTTGGCTCTGTGAGAATACCAGTTACCTACAATCATGTGTTTGAGCAGCCATGACACAGGAAGCTTAGTTCAATTAAATTTTGTTGCCCAGTAAACAAAGCGAAGAGTATCACTGTAGCTCAGCTGAGGACTTCAACATATGACAGAATAGCAAAGTTTTCCAAACTAGAATAAAAAGGACAAAGTAATGATACTAAAGCTGTAGAAACACAGTTATTAGCTATCTTATATACATGCTGATGTCCTCTCTCCATATAGACTTGAAACTACTTCTGGAGTCTTCTTTCAGCCAAGTAGCAGCAGTCCTTCTATTAACATAGTGTTGAAATCCTAATTGATGGTGTGAACAACAAAGTAACAATATTTGACACATTTTAGCAATAATCCAGAATACATACATGATGAAAAAGGGGATGGAGAAAGTTGTTTGCTTTTCATGGCCATGAGCTAAACCTTTTGATGAACAAGAATGATTTTTTCTAAAAACACTGCTATTGGATGGCTTGAAAAACAAGTTAAAGCTTCCAACATATTGTACTAAGTTTCCTTCTGTTACAGTGCTGAAAAGCATTAGTGACCATAGACAGTGTAATTAATGTCTTTATTGTTGTCATATTTTCTGAAACTCCATCAAAAATACTACGGCTAGTAGTAATAATAATACTTTGTTCCTATAGTTATCAGTGTGTGCTGGTTTAAAGGTAAACTGGCAGGAGAAATGAACCCAACTCAAAAGAGTTTATGAGTCAGAGTTGCGATTTAATAAAAAATATTACAATAAATGCAATGATACAAAGAGAAATTTGTTTTAACCCATAAAACCCAAAAGTATAACCCAGCACCCTGGAACACAAACAGAATGGTGTTTATTAGCCCCTGTGCTGGGACCCACATGATCCCCCTGCATTCAAAGTAAAAGGAAAGGAAAAACCTGTTGGTTCAGAAGATGGTCTCGGTCTGGTCAAGAGTGGCGGTTACAGTCCTTTTGAGGTTCTGGTCCTCCTCTGGATGTGACAAGTGGTACCAGAAGTCTCCAAAGCCCAAGATTATATACCCTCAGGTTCAGATGGGAATGCCCACTACCTCACCTAAGGCCATGAGTTTCACAATGGGTGATTTACTCTGTGAGTCATGGGATATTTTTGGAATCCTTGAGGGCCCGTTAGCAGATATGACCCCTCAGGCTGGGTGTGAAGGTGCTGATGCCTCCCTGGAGGGGAGTTACCACAGCTGAGTCATTGGTGTGAAGACCCTTCTCTCACAGGGTTCTCGTGTAGCTTGAGGGGTCAGGTGTGCCCTGGGCAGCTGCTGCAAACGATCCATTATTAACAGTTCATTAGAAATGAGCTGGAGGGTGTAGAATACACAGTTTTGGTTACACCCACAGAGAGATAAGCTGGTCCTGGCTGCTCTAACTGGGACTCAGTGCTGTATTAGTACTCTTGCACTACTTTATTTAGTTGTTTTGCATTGTCTTTACATGACAGTAATGTTAATGTTAATTTTATACATAACTGAAACTGAACTCTACATTCCTTATTGTGGCTGTATGATTGAGGTTTTTTCCTAAACCTGAACTTACCTGTTCTATCCAAATCAGGTGGTCTTAACATTTTGAATGTTGGTTTTTTTGAATTTATAAATCCCTTTTAGACTGGCAAATATCACCATGTTTATTTCTTGTCACATTTTGCTGATTTTTGGTGATAAATTTTAGTTCATGCAATACATTTTTGAGAGCAGAATAGAAAAATTGACTAGGTAATTGCATATATTTTGGTCTTCTGTTCACAAGAGTATCCTTCTGGAAGGTAAAAAGTTTTAATCTCTATTAAGATTAGACTTCTAAATACATACTAGAAGGTATTAAAAAGGTTTATAAGGATCATCTGTAACCCTATTATTTGATTTATCATGTAACCCTACTATTTGATTTATCAGGTACTTTACGACCCATTTCTCCATGGCGCTGGCTTTTTTCAGTCTTGGTTCCACTAATTATTGCTACACAGGGTTTTAAGAAGAAGAGTCTTGATCACAGTGGTGCATTGGGAGGTATGTTTTTTTCTGAGACTATTAAGCTAAACATCTAGTAAACTAAATTAAGGTCCTTCTTATTGTTTGTAATTTAAGACTTTGCTACCTAGTTCTATTATAATAAAAGTATAAATGTAAGCATATCTTAAATTCATACTGATTTTTAAACAGGCAAGTTAATTTTGTGCTGCTGTTTGTAATTAATTTGATTAATATTGTCATTAGATGTATATAAACCTGGAAGATTGTTTTAAACTTCAGAAGAGTATGCAGTTAAATCACATGTTTTGGTTTAATGTATAGATGGATTCACTGAAAATTAAAGAAATAACAGAAGTAGTGGTAGAGAAATACCCTAAAATTGATCCATGTCAGCAGCTTACCTTCCTGGGGGGAAACCAATTAAGAGAACATGGTTCTCCTTATTGTAATAGAAGCGGTTCTAGGAATTTTTTTGGCCTGTCAAAAATAAGAAAATTAAATCTGTATTTCAAACTAATGACCATTTCAACAAGGTTATTCTTGATCACATGATAAAAAGTCAAGCACAGTGTACAACAGTGTTTATTGAAAGTTGATTCAAGATTTCTGGGTGAGGTGATTCACCCTTGTCTTGTGACATTGTCTGAATTGATGTTCAGTGGAATGAAACGGGGCCTCAAATCTTTTCCACTGATGTCACCTGTTTTGCAACTCTTGTTCTGTCTGTGAGTTAAGGGGAACCTTTTCTAAATGAAAACCCCCTATTTTTCCCTTCTGTGTTTTTCTCTCTTATTATAACAACTCTGCTAGCCAGCTTATACTGGCAACTGCCCTAAGTGCAGCCAATTTTCTTTCAGTCGTTTGTAGTCGTTTCCGAATTGTCATCTCATGGTGGCAAGTGAAATTAGACCCCCTTTATGAAGGGGGACATAAAAATGAACCATATCCAGGAGTGCAGATACTTAAAAAAATTACAGAAATAAAAAGATGGCATAAAAATCAGAAGCTGAAAAAGAAAAGGAAGAACAGGAGGGGGAAGCAGTATCTGCTGAGATATGGAGGAGGATTATAGTGGTTATCTTAAAGACCTTGGGTGTGGGATTTGATACCGAAACTGATGATAAACTTGCTGATGGAGGCACAGCCACAGCTGTATATCTGCTCCGTATACAAATAATAATATTCTTTGGGCAGAGTACTTACATTTCAATTATATATCCTTTGGATTTTGGTTTGATTTTTTTACTGCTCCTTTATTCTTGCACAGTAATACTGATTTGTGGCAAAAGAATGTCTTGAAAATCACTCAAACAGTAGCAATCAAATTAGCAATTTAGCAACAGAATCTCTTACCACAGGATTATTGTAAGTATCATGAAGATACTCTTCATATTCAAAAAATTCATAATACTTAATTGCTTTGCAAAGCCAAGATTGTTACATGAAAAAACTTTATATACCTTTTTTTTCCTTCATAGGATTGGTGGTTGGATTTATCCTTACAGTTGCAAATTACAGTTTCTTCTCATCTTTGTTTGTATTTTTTGTTACTTCTTCAAAACTTACTAAATGGAAAAAAGATATAAAGAAGCAAATAGATTCAGAATACAAAGAAGGTAAGCCAAAATACTTTGATTCTTTCAGATCCCATGTGGAGAATAAATACTACATATTCCTGTTCCTTTCAAACTGTCAGATGAGATGTCACATCCAGAGTAGGGAACACTGTTGTGACTCCCCTCCACCCTTACCCCTGTGAACATTAGCAAGTGACTTTGCTTTTGCTTCTCCTCTCTTTAATGAACTGCCATATAGTTTCTGTTTGGAATGTGTCTTTTGAAATTTAAATTTATATATGTGTATTTTGCTTTTGTCTCATGTTGTTTCCTGTCAGTTACTGTTGCCTGAAGTTACTGAAATTTAGTTTGTATGACTTCAGGTGGACAGAGGAATTGGGTTCAAGTATTCTGTAATGGTGGTGTTCCCACTGAGCTGGCTCTCTTATATATGATAGAAAATGGACCAGGTGAAATTCCTATCGACTTTTCAAAGGAATACACAGCGTCATGGATGTGCTTATCCCTTTTGGGAGCCTTGGCTTGCTCTGCTGGTGATACATGGGCTTCAGAGATTGGAAGTGTTATGAGTAAAAGCAAACCAAGATTGATTACAACCTGGGAACAGGTTCCAGTGGGTAAGGTGTTACCTGTTCTACATATTCTTAATATTTAGTTAATCTGTTTTGAATTATGCATCCAACTTGAAAAGTTCCAAGAAAGACCAAAAAAAAGAAACATCAGAAATCTGGGATTAGAAAATGTTACCAGGTCTTTATTCTCTGAAATGGAATATACTTACTTGTGTTTCTTCTGCACCTCATTGGTGAGATACAGCATCCTTGGAGCTAAAGTCATTCTGAATACTGTCACTTCTCATCTCTGGCAATATTAAGTGTTTGTGTTGCTAATAGTATAAAGAATACAAGTTATCAACTTATTTTTTTCAGACTTTAATGTTTTAATTGGTAGAATATATATATTCAATACAGACAATACAGAAAATTCACTTCTTAACCAATTACTCATTTCCTTTAATATCTTACCAAGGTTGTGCAAGTGAACTTTGTGTCTGTCAAACCTTCTCTCCACAGTAGATGTCATTGCCTTAAAGCAGTGTGTCTTTCTTGAGTCTGGCTGGCATGTTGATCAGTTACAGATAGGATAGGATTGGATAGAATTTAAATGCATGGGAACTTTTTTTCACCTTTTTATGCATTCTTCATATTTTCTTCTTTTTTTTTAAAATGTGTTGGTGAAATATGTCTTGCTGTACTTCTTCTTAAATAGACATTACTTTAAAAACACGTACATCTCAAGGTTGTTTTTTTGGAGCAAATCTCTTTTTATCATCCCACCCTCACCTACAGCAGACAAATAACAGGTGATATTGAGAGGTATGCTGTCTGGTTTTATTTAATTTAATGCTAGTGACTATTTCTAAATAACTAGCCCTAGAAACAGTACAAGACTAGAAGCAGGTCATAATATCAGGTTAATCTTCTCAACAGCATTTTGGGAATTGTGAATAAAAACTGCAGTAATGAAGTCTTGTGGATTAAAGGGGAGAAGATCATTATAAACAGTTTTGATTTCATGTAAAACGTTTGAACAAATGCAAGTCTTTAAAAAAGTTTTTAACTCAGCTTTGTTTTGTTTGATTTAGGTACTAATGGAGCAATTACTTTCATAGGCCTGCTCTCAAGCTTGCTTGGGGGCATGGCAGTAGGTGTAGCCTACTTCATAACACAACTGATTTTTGTGACTGACCTGGAAATATCTGCTCCACAATGGCCCATTGTTGTGTTTGGTGCAGCAGCTGGCCTGCTGGGATCAATTGTTGATTCATATTTGGGAGCTACAATGCAATACAGTGGTAAGATTCTTTTTTTTTTCCCCTTTCCCAATGTAACTTAAAATTGTACTTGAATTTCAAGAAGGGCTGAGGACATGATTTTCAAATGGAAAAAATACAGAAGTAGCAACACAAAGGACTAAGGGAGAAAAAGTGGAGATGATAATGAAAAGAAACAAGGGCAGTGGCTCCTTTTCCAAATTTTGATTTGTTTATTGTAGCTTACTCTCTTGCTGATGACTGAAAGAGACCGGAGATCTCCAACACGTTACCTTGGAAGAAGCCATTGCTGCCCTCTCCTTTTCTACATATCTAAGTATAGTAGCATTTTACAAGAGAAAATGTCAGTTTAATTTTATCCATTTTCTCGGATTAAGTTGTCACTGGAGAAGGTCCATACCTACCTCTGAAGTCTTAGCAACAGTCTCAGCTTTAAGAATTAAATAAGAAAAGCTCCAGGAAAATGTGAACAATATTTTACGTTTTGTTTTTTCACTGCTTCGTAGAGTACTGTTTCCTGTAAGTTAAGCTTATCACAAACTAGCTGTGACTTTCATTTAAAAATTAGTAAATTTAGAAAAAAAAATGTTGACTGGCTGATTCTAAATTACTTCAGTGTTTACTCTGTCCTGAAGGATCATTGCCAGTGAATAAACACTGCAGACAACCTATAGGCTAAACTGTAAACTTAGCCTATGTTTAAAAATCATTTAAAAACCTTATCTGACACTGTTGTGTTTAACAGCTTGCTTAGAACTTAAGTTTCCAGGTTTCATTTTTAGTATGCTTACTAGAAGTCAGGGTATGAATGTGGAAGTGATTTGCCTGAGATACACAAGGCCCTTAGATCTACCATTACAGTGAGAACTACTAACAGTTGTTGATGCTCTGGATTTGACTTTCCAGCATTTTTTATGCTCTATTCCTTTTAATTCTCGGAAAGTCCAAAATACCATGGAGTGTTCAATCATTTGATGAATTTTTAGATAATTGTGTAGTAAAGAGAAAACACTTCAGCAGTCAGACAACATTTCAAGCTCCTGATGAGGCAGAGGCATTAAGAGAATGGAATAAACTTAGCTAATGCATGCTTGCATTTATCGGTGTCTGTTTCTTCTTCATTTCATGTATTTTTGCCATGCTCAGCAACTTCCTTTGCCAGCTGCAGCGAGGGCAGTATGCAAGTTCCACAGTTTCTGTTACAAATTCATAAGTGCTGCTGGAGTATGTATACTACGTTATGTGCATACATGCTGTACTATATGTATGTTGTGACATAGGTGACATTGTGCTGCTCATGTGATGTAGGCTTTGTGTTCCTCCTTACCTGAACCCACTTTTCCAGTCTCTTTTCAATGTGGACTCATAAAGAATACTCCAGTCCCTCTGCAGCATCTTAAGAACAATAAATACGGCAGAATTGTGTTGGTTTTGGAAACAGTCAACTGCTACTGCTATTTACTTCTCTGTGTTTTTCTTCTGGTGATATTCCTAGATCTGATGTATCTGGTAGTCTGTGGTACCCACTCTTTCTAAAAGAAGGTCCATCCCTGCCCACAGCTTAGTTAATTAAAGCTTTGTCTGAATAGCTGTACAGCATTAGATTCAAATTTGCACATGTTAACAGTCTCAAGCTGTACCTATTCTGTAAATAACAAAGCTAATAGAAGGACTTAATGTTACTTTTCCTACTTGTTTATGCTCTGAACCTACACTTCATGTACATTTGAGGGATATATTTAGAAACATTTGTTCCCAGTTTTACTCAAGGAAACTTACTACTCTCTAAAACATAGCAAGTGTTAGCAGTTAAACTATTAGACTTTGAAGTTTGATTTTTCTATAGTTTTCTTGCATTATCTGAAGCTAGGTTTAAATGTATGATTCAAAGGTAACAGTGCTATCAGCTATGTACCTGCCAGGGAGGTTTGTGGTGTGGGATTTTATAAGTTTTGTCTCAGGTGCTGATTTTTTTCTTTTTAATAAAGCAGCAGCTTTATTTTGAAATTTCCAGGTTGTGGATGTTGGCAGATACTCAAATCTAAGAAGGAAAAAACAAGTTAATATAAAATGCACAGATTTGGTTTGAAATGTTAACTCTTATGAACCTTAAATGTATGCATATTTTACTTCACTACAGTGTAAGTTGACATTCAAATCAAGCATTCTAGAATGGTATCCTTATATCAGCATATAGAATAGCACAGCTGGACAAAATACCGGATAGTGGTGTGTGTACAGTAGTAACTGATGAAGCTCAATAGTAGAGTATTGATACTACAGAGGCAAAGCAAGGAATTCCCTAAGTACTAGGGAGAAAAACCCTAGCTGCTGATAGTATAAAATTGCTGTGTAAATAGAAATTATAAATTCAGCCTCTATAAGGAGCTTGCTTTCTGTCAGATCAAGTAATATTGTTGTGTCCATAATTTTCCTTTGAAAACAAATAAATCTTGACAGGAAATACATATTGCAAATCTGTTTTTTCTGTTCAAAACAGCATTCTTTGCCTTAGAGTGACTCTTGGAACAGCTTTTTTCTCTTCTGATTTAACTTGCGTCATTCCTTTCTTTGCTGTGAAGTTACATAAAGAGAGAAGTAGACTTGACAGAAGTGTAACTTCTCGAAAGAAGTAACTATCTAACATCAAGTATTGTAATTATACACTGTTCTTCGAAGGTACCAAATTAAACTGAGTGTGATTTAGTTTAGTCTCTTGACGTCTTCTTACAGAGGTTTAACACCATAATAGTAAAATAAATTTAGGAAGCTGCATACACTTGGTTACTAAGTTTCTTTTTAGCTTGGTTGGCCCTGTAAAATGAAGTCTTTGTCTTTTCCCAGGTTTTGACCAGAACACTGGAATGGTTGTTAACCACGAAACAAAAGACTCCAAGCACATATCTGGAAAACCTATATTAGACAACAATGCAGTAAATCTTTTTTCTTCTGTAGTCATTGCTTTGGTGCTTCCGGGCATGGCATGGTTTTTCTGGCCAAGGCGTTGAAATGGTTTAAGGTTTTCTGCATGTGATTCATTTGTATTCAGTGTTACTCAGAGACTCTTAAGGAGCTCTGCTTGAACTCTGTTGAGGGATCTGGAACTTTCAGAGTGCCAAAGGACTTTCCATCTCAGCTTACTAAGGCTGTAAAGCTCAGTTGTCAAGCAGCATCTCTCAGGTCTTGGAAGGCACTTTGGCAGTATATTCTTGCTGCTCTTCAGATGGATGTAGGCCATTGCTAAGTGAGGTGAAGCACTTGCTTCATTTATCTTCATGGAGCTGAAGTGTCGGTGTCTCTGTTCTCTCCAGTCTTCAGCATCTGGAAGGCCAAGAAGATGGAAATAGAAATCTAATCCATATCAATCAGTGTGATGGAGCATTGTGGCTATTGTCCAAACCAGACACAAAGTACACTGCAGCCTTATATAGACAATGGTAACATGGTTGAAGTGGGTGAGTTCTGCTATTTCCCATAATTTAGAGTATCTAAGGTCTTAGGGAAGTATTTGAGCGGGGAAGAGAGAATTAAGCCTTGTTGCCTGTTCTGTATCCTGATACTATCTCCACTTCCCTGAGAATAGGGTTCATAAAAGTGATGGCACTCCATAATGTCTGAAGCAACAATCTGAATTTAAAATAGAAACTCACTAGCTGTTCAGTAAGTACAATAAATTTTTCTGTGCTTTTTTGACATCTTTATTTCAAACCTAATTATATTTATGAAGATTGTCAATACTGTGGTACTTATTAAATAATTTAACATTAAAGATAACAGTTGTGAATTCACATTCATCTCTTTAGAAATAGAACATTTTTTCTATGAGCATACAATCGTTCCATAATGTTTAGCATTCTGACCAAACTATACTCCTTGTTTTTTTTCTCAGCATTGGAAATATTTCCCATTTTATTTGGGGCTTCTATCCAGAGGTGATGGCCACAGCCAAAGAAGCTACAGAGGTTATCCTTGTAGTAGATGACGGAAGTCGCACTTATAACCATTTCAAAATGGAAATTTAATTTTTGATGCTCAGGCTGTTATGTTAGGTGATTGTGTCTTCCATCATTTATAAAAGAGATGGAAGTAATTCAGCCAGTACAGATTGTATTTAAACTTTAGAGATACCTTCATAATAACCTCTCGCTGTGGACGTTCAGGAGCCAGAGCCCATACCGGTAACTTAAAAAAGCTTTTTATTTTTTTTTCAGGGATAGGTGAGTATTTTCTATTGAACACCTGGGGTTTTTTACAAATGGCTTGTGTATATTGCCTGTCTTAATTCACTTGAATTGTTTATTGTCACCTTTTGTGGGAATATTAAAAAAATTTAACACCTTCCATATTGAGTTTACTCTTTCGAAATCTAGTCTAAATAAATCTGGAATTCATTTCTGGAATTAGTTCACTATATTACCCAATTATAAAGATGAAATTTCAAAGTAGTAAAGGCTTTCTGAAAGCAAATTGTCTATCTGCTCTATGTCTGTTCCTGTGGAAAGGCACAAAATTATAAAAGGAAAATATGCACTTAAACTGTATCAATAAACCCTTGGGAATTTTATGCACTGTTTGGGTTTATGCTGCTTCTAAATAACACTGTATTAGTTGTCTTTTAAGATTTTATTAATACTGTTGTGTTTTTAGAATTGAGAAAGGTACAATTTTTGTATGGTGGGTTTTTTTCAATTAAATGCCTTATTTTTAGATTGTTTTGCTTCTTGAAGCACAGTATATTTTCAGATACTTAAGTGGACATGATCAGCTTTTCACTATTTAATATGGGTCTCATCTGAAAACCAGCTTGCCATAGTGAGAAGACTTTTCTTATTTGAAATTCATAGCAGCATGAAACACTTTGATCTGGGATCATATGAACAAATGTGATCCGAATGAACTCCTGTATTTAGGATTTTCAAAGGCCATTACTTTGGTTTTTTTATTCATCATGTCTTAGTGATGACACTTGAGTTGCTTTTGAAATCAACACTCATAAGTTTCCAGTATATAGAAAGATCTGAGCACTCTTGAACTCCGAAAAGGACACTGTTAACTCTGGGTATATTATATTGAGTGGAGTATAGCTTATGCAAATAATGTTGCATTTAACTATTTAGTAGCTGTAAACTGACAGCTTTGGGAGGAGGTGGATGGCAGAGTAGAAGATACAGAGAAGATGTTGCAGAATGTGACAAACTGCCTCTAAATTGTTGTGTGTCACTAAGAACAGTTCCTGGGCTCAGGAGGGAACAGATACCACCTGTCTATGTGCTACTTGGAGAGACAGAAAATGCAGGGAGTAAAAAGGAAAGGGTTAAAAAGGGGAGGAGTAAGGAGAAAAACAGAAATCAGTAGACTTGAAATTGCAGAGCGGAGTACTGCAGTTGGCAAATTTAATTCCATTCTTTAAACACTTGAATAATTCTTTTGCTTCAAAACCATGGGTATGCATAGCATATACCTCTGTCATTGATTATCCATTCATATTGGCACCAGTATTTCCACAGCACTAAGAGGGTACACTCAAAACTTCTTTATTTGAAGAAGTTACAATTGTGAATTATAGGTCCTTATGCTTGGCTTGATTTGTGGATGTGATAGATATCCAAGTAAAATTTTGGCTTAATTGCATATGAGAAATCTTTAGGCAGGTCTCACTTGGGCTTGCTGCGTTGATTCTGATGGTTGAAGTATACTGGTACCAGTGTCACCAGTATTTAGTTATTTGTTTAACTTCTGTTTTGTTGTTACAGCTGTAGATTGTCTTAGGTCTGCATGTGCTGCTCTTGAGTGGTCCACCACTGCAGATGTAAACCATAGTTCTCTGGGACAACAAAATAAAGTGGTATAAAAAGCAAAGGGCATATATCACCTCACTTGGGTATTAAGGACCAGCTGATGTTCAGCAGACTGACCTTTTCTAACATTAAAGGGCTGAAACATGAACTGCTGTTGGTGTTTTACACAATCGACTTGGCCACTATTCACATTAAAATCTGTTAGGATTGGGCATCTCAGATTTGTAAGTAGGACTTGGTTTCCTTCCATTTTCCCCAGCACTTTGGTCTCCACTCAGCCATTTTTTTACATTTCATTATCTAACGTTTTAAATTGCCATTAAGAAGCTCTTCTTCAAACAGGAGTTTAACTGTTTTTTACACAAAATTCATTCACTTCAAGCTTTGTAGGTATGTTACAGTCTCTGCTTCTGACTATTGCTGTAACTGGATTATAATTTTCAATTTAAATACTGCTTCTGTTGGGGGATGGGGTGCACTTTCACAATTATGGGCCTGCTTTAATACATAAATCAGAGAAGGTACATAAATTCCCTCAGACTCTGGGGATCCCTGCAGTGCTCCCAAGCCTGCAGCCATGTTCAGTAAATATTGCCAGTACCAAATGAAGATAAAATAAAGAAATGTAGAAGTAAAGCTGCTGAGCAAATTGGAGCTTGTACTTGGGTACTCCCATGTGTGTACAGCTTGATTCCAAGTAAAGAAACGCCAGCAGGAATATCCGGTGGCGTTTCTACCCCATTCACCAGGAGAAAATGGGTCAATTTTACTACCTTGCCACTACAACCACTAACTAAATTACAGCATCACAGAACAACCCAGGGTACGAGGGAGCTTGACAGATCATCTGGTCCAACCTTTTGCAGGAAAGGGATCTTAAATGAGATTATCTAGCAATAATGGATCTGTCTAATGGTATTTGAAAACCTGCGGTGATGGGTGCATCCTTAAATGTCAGAATTTTCCTTGAAGCACAAGAAGGTGGATACACAGGAAAGAAGATGACCACCGACAACTTTCCATGTGACTGATGATATGAAGCAATAGTGTCATGCACTCTATCACTTGAAAAATATCTTTAGAATAAACACATCTTACCATAGCAGACCACGTAGCAGGAATGTTTGCACTGTGCTGTGCTGGGATTTGCCATCTTAGAGCAGTGACAGGTGATGGTTCCTGATCTAGCTGGTTGACTGCAGAAGAGAAGACTGGATTTCACTGAAATGTGGAAGAATCAGCCTGACCCATGCTGAGGGAAGGGGGTTTGGAAAGGGGAATACCGCCACTATGGAAACAACTACCAGTTTGCTGAGAGGTACCTGGCTGGACCTGCCAAGTCACCTGTACAGCCTTGCATAACTTGTTTGCACCTCTGTTGCCTGGTAGCTGCTTTTTTTGTGGCTTTGTCTAAACAAGCATAAAGCAGAATGAAACACTGCCATGTGATCACTGTCCAGATTGGTCTTAGAGGTTCAAGCCCACACCATTGCAAGTATGACAGTGGTTTAAAAAAACAGGAATGCATCCTGCAATTAGAGGAAATATCAATAGAAAGCAGTAAGAAAAGTCTTCTGGTGCTCATTTGTTAATACCTTTTAGTAACTAGTTTTGTAAGGCCTCTACAGTGCAGCCGTAGCTGCATAGCTAAGAAAATAGAAGAATGTAATAAAAAATAGTGTGACTGTGCTCTGATGTTTCTTGCTGAAGGGCTTTTGCTGCAGTGACATATGCAGAATTCAGCCCAGTTCTAAAAAAGCAATGACTTCTGCCACCCTGCTATTTTTGTTACTGCTTCTTGTTATCCAGATATTTTACTGTTCCACTTGTTGACTTCCTAAGTCCTGAAATCATTCCACTGTTGAAAGCTGCTGTCATCAAATGTTCTCCCAAAACAGCAGTAGTTTTGGTCTGCCTCAAACTGCCAAATGCCCCTGGTTATGGTGCTCCCAATAGATGTGCATGATCTTACTGCATTCAGTGTCTCATCCTAACATAATTTAAAATGAAAAAGTGAAAGGAGCTGATTCGTGATGCACTAGGATAAGAAGCATGAGTGTTTTCCACCTCTGAATTCTGGGAACTCTATGTCTTTTGTTGGGTGCCATAAGAAAATTAAATGGGTGTCAGCATCTGACATTGCACTCAGTGGTGTCTGCCCAAGAAGCTCTACAGTTGGTTTAACCTATGCCAGAAAGACATATCCACCAGCAACCAGCAACGGTGCCTGAAGCTATTATCACAAGACAAAATTAAGGCATAATTTAATTTATTGAACTGTAGAGTTTGAAGTTAAGCAAACAAAATATTCTTATGCTGTTTTGCATATAAATTTGAGTAATACACCACTTAGTTTGGTTTGATGTGGTTTTCGGTGGATTAGCAAATGCTTCACTTGGGTTCAGAACTCACTTGAAATAAGAAGATAATCTAGATGTTAAGACCAGATGCGTTTCCTTTTTCTTTACTCTTTAACAAAGAAACTTTTTTATTATATATTTTGATTTTTTTCCCCAATAGAAAAATGGATGTATGTGTATCAGTCTATGCCCATGTCTTTATGGAATTTGCAAGTCCAAAAACAACATCTGCAAATACTCCTTTTTCATAGAATGATAGAATATGCTGAGATGGAAAGGAACCCATCAGGATCCTTGAGTCCAACTCCTGAGCCTGTGCAGGACACCCCAAGAATCACACCATGTGCCAGAGGGCACTGCCCAAACACTTCTTGAACTCTGTAAGGCTTGATGCTGGGACCGCTTCCCTGGGGAGCCTGTTCCCGTGCCCAACCTCCCTTTGGATGAAGAACCTTTTCCGTATACCGAACCTAAACGTCCCCTGACTCAGCTTCCTGCTGTTTCCTCGAGTCCTGTCACTCATCATGAGAGTGAAGAGATTGGTACCTGCCCCTCTGCTGCCCCTTGGGAGGATGTTGGAGACTGCCATGAGGTCTCCCCTCAGTCTCCTCCATGTTGAACAGACCAAGTGACCTTCAGCCGCTTCTCATATGGCTTCCCCTCAAGGCCCTTCACCATCCTCGTGTCTCTCTTTTGAATACTCTCCAAACACTTAGTATCTTTTTTGTATTGTGGTGTCTAAAACTGCACACAGGACTGAAGGTGAGGCTTCCCCAGCACAGAGGAGAGCAGGACAATCATCTCCTTTGACTGGTAATGGGGAGCCTGACCCTGCCCTGGCCATCCCAGCACCTCCACTGTGCCACACAGGGTACAATCCCCAGGTGAGCCCCTGGACACAGCATGTGCTGCAGACCCCTGCCTAAGGGGTGGGCAGGCACAACACTGCAGCCAACCCCAAGGTCTCCTTGTACTTTGCAATTGTAATCCTTTAAGGTTTTTTAAAAATTGTTAAATATCCTCTCCTGTTTATTTTCTGGCATTATCTTAAGAATCTAGGGATTTTTTTTTATTCCAGTTTCCTTTATCACTGTTTTACTGCCCTAACTCCTGGACTGGCATCTGCAGCTCCTCTCTGATCCTGCCTGATTATAGAAACCACAGAACAGTGACTCTTTTCATAGCAGCATTTATGAAGTCAGTGTCTACTGTTCTGGGCATGACACGGGACTGATCTGTTTTGGGCAATTATTTTTCTTTGCTAGTGCCAACAGTCACATAAATCTACCATTTTATGTCCTCTGTCTCCCCATCCAGTTTAGGAAAAAGTGAAATATAAAACTAGAAAAACTGACAGCTAGTGCTGAAAGTTGCAGCAATCTGAGCTCCACTTCTACATTAAATGCTGAGGAGTGCTAAGGTACCCTCATCTGTATAAGATTTTAATGTAGAATTTACCTTTAGATTAGAAGGCAATTCTAAAAGAAAAAATCAGCTCTCCATGTCCCTTGGAATCAAAGCATCAGTCCTGTGTGAGACCATATCAGGACACAACAGAGATAGATCCACATCATGATTTTATTTGTCTACCTCAGAGCACCTAGAATAGGTTTCTGCCCAGTTTTTTTCAGACAGAAGAGCTGAAAAGCAGAAAAGTAAATTAGCCTTGACAAATCACTTACACTTCTAACGTTCTGTCTTTAGTAACAAATGGTCTGCTTAGTAATTTTGTAAAGACTGCTTATATCTGACAGCACTTTTGCCTCTAATATGCTAAAGCAATCTTAATTTGAAGTGTCACAGGTTGATCAAAGCTGTCAGCAGGGTTATTTTCCTGTGCCCTGTTTTCAGCACAGCATTTGTCCAAATCTTTGCAGAGTCAGTAACACTGCTGTAGTTTTGCCAAGGTCAGGGTGTCATCAGGCATTCCAGCGTAGCTCCACTTCATCACTGTTTGACGCAGTGAGATATTAACCAGCAAAATGTTCAAGCACACAGTTAATTTTAAGCCCAAGAGCAGTCACAGTGAAGTGTTAGTAATCAAAGGGTGTGCTAGTGTTGTTCAAAGTTAAGCTGACTCTAAATGTCCTTGCTGAACTGCAGCCAGCGTGCTCCTCTGCATCACCTGCAGCAGATGTGCCCCACTCCTGTCAGTTAAGGTCATTAAGCACAGTTGCAGGATTGGATTAATCAGTTTTATCATTGATGAACTGTGCTTAATCTTCAAAAATCAAATAAGTAATTAAAATTATTATATTAGTACTGCCATCAGTTCAGATCCTTCCTACCCTGGAATTTATTTTCAGGCTCAGAAAAAGTATTTCAGTAGTTTTCAAGGAGATTTTAAAGAAACAGAGATGGACAGGCTATTTAAAATTGTGGCAGAAACTGAGTGTAGTAAAACTCCTTTAAATTACATAGTTCTACAGCAACACAGGGTGAAAACAAACCAAAAGCTCCCCAGTTTCAAACATTTAGAGTGTGACTGTAATTACATAGATAGAAAGCTGAAATCATGATTGAATATTTATCTGAAAGATTAATTCATATGATAATTATCCAGAGAAGACATCAGGAGATAAGACTAGCTGATGGCAAAAATATGTTTTAGCTTCACATTCTGTGAACTTTGTGAACTGACATGTGCCCAAAAATGTATCTGAACAACCAGTGACTCTCAAAATAGGGTATCTAGTTTGTGAGTGACAGCGTTCTCATCAGCATTGGTGTAGGTTATTAATGCATAACAACCATTTAACCCCACACTAATCACATGGTAGACAAGTGACATAAATATTCAATTATAAAGGCTTATACAACATCCCATCAACTAATTAAACCATGAAGATAATCAGTATTTCAGTTTTATATCCCACTGAAGGCACCGGCATCCCTCAGACACCATAAAGTGCCTTTCATGCTACACTGCTTCAAAAGGAAATCTGTCATATCTATACAATGTTGCTTCCTGAAGCACTGAGATTTGCCCAGCAGTGGGAGAGCAATGTGGAGTGGCTTAGGTACCTTCACTTGCTTTCACCACGTGTTATCACATGTCCAAGCTACAGCAAAGTAAATGTCATGATAAGCAGCAATCTAGGACCTATCCTTAACATTTCACAGATCTTGTGTGTTTTTTTGATCAGCTTGTTATCTTTGTACAGCTATGCAAATGTATTCTGTCCTGCCACCTTAGTTCATCCTTGTCCTCTGCTGTGCATGAAAAAAAAGCAAAAATTGTTTTTTACAAAGAACGGAGTCATCAGGTGGTGCCTGTTGGCAGATGCACAGCTTACTATCAAAGGAAGTATTTTTGCCTTGAATTTGCCATTAGATACACACAGTTTTTTAATCAGCTAACATGAAGACATTTAAAACTTATGTGAACAGAAAAATACCTAAGCAAACTGAGTCTGAAACAAAGTGTTCAGACTCAAAACAACTTGCAAGCATTTGATGGTGAGCAAATTTGCACTGAGGGAGGTTTAGATTGGATATTAGAAGGAGTTTCTTCACTGAAAGGGTGTTCAGGCATTGGAATAGGCTATCCAGGGAAGTCCCTAGAAGTGTTCAAAAATGGTCCTTGGGGACATGATTTAATGGTGGAGCTGGCAGTGCTGGGTTAATGGTTGGACTTCATGAACTTAGAGGCCTTTTCCAACCTTAATGATTCTATAAGTCTATAAGCATGATACAAAATCAAGAGATTTTGGATAGTTCCTTGACAGCCTCATTCCTCAATGCTGAATTTATTATGCTGTTTGTAGGGAAGTGTCTGATACTGATGACATATATGTGCTGTTGCAATGAGTGGAGTTAAATGGAAAGAGCAGAGATTAGCATTGTCTTCTAGATTACTTGCATGTGGGGTTACTACAGTCTGTCTTGTTCATAAGTGTGCTGGTGATTTTAAAATTTACAGCATTGTTTATTTCTTTCTCTTCAGCTTTCTGCACTGGGTGTTGTGCTCTAGCTTACTTTCACCATGCTTCAGTCATGTCTACTCATTTTATCCGCTCATGAATTTCCCTATTTTTTAGAGAAGCCTCTATCAAAGATGACAAACGGCCAAGGAATGTTTAATGAAACACATTACCTAAGAATCAGTCAACCTATTTTCAACACTAACCTTTAAAGAGTAGTTAACTTCATTTTACAAAATAAAGGCCTTTTCCTGAACAGCTTCTTTAAAGTATTTTCTGCCTTTGTTGCTATGCCAAATCCCAAACCTCCCAGTTTTGTGAATGTTTTTCAGCTCTGGCTCCTGACCAGCTCAGATCCACAACCTCCACTGGTAGCACTTCCTCTGCAGTGTTCTCTCCAAAGCTCTCACTCTGTAGGGTCCAAACATTGTTGCCTTGAAGGCAGGAAGGCAACGCCATTGGCCAGAGAAGACTGTCAAGCACAGAACACTGCATAGCAAAGTGTGGAGACTGATATCGCAGCACATCATGCATGAGAGAGACTGTGTCATTGTGTTGAAGTCCACAAGCAATTGGTTTATATTCCCTACAGAATGAGTCAATTCAGATACTCGGGAAATTTGAACCTTCACCTTTCAAACAATCTGTTTATAGTGATAGATGATTTCTTTCACATCTTCCATTAAGACTGTGGGGAAAACAGGAGTCCAAGAAATTGCTCACATTGCCTTGGAGAATTCACAATTACAACTCAGTGGAAGAGAAGTAGAAAATTCATCATCATCTCCAAGTTTAGATAATTTTCTAGATTGCTTCCTTTGCAATATGATCATTCTTCAGCTCCTCCTTCCTTTTACAGCAGCAACAGCTGTCCTGGGTGAAAGTGAAGTAGAGCCACCAAAACAGACCCTGAGGCATAAAGGAACTAGCTTGTTGCCTGTAATTCCTATGTCCCAGCCGTGTGAAAGTACTGTTTTCCTGCTCTACATTCCTGTATCTTGTATTGTTCCTTTGTCAAACATGAGTAAAGACATAAAGTTTTCTAGGAACCATGAAGTGTGCCATCAAATCAGAGCAGAGGTCTCAGCATGCCTCCTGGAAACTGGCCAATGCTAGGTGCCCAAACGAAAAAAATCAACCTGAAGAGAACTGGCCTGGGCAATTAGAATCTGACCTGCATGTAATGGATGATTCTTAATTCACCTCAGTTAGAGATTGAATATCATGAAGCTTTGGAGTTCAAATGTGCAGCAGTACTTCAGTCACTGCTGCACATCTGGGGAGCTCAGGAGTCAAGTGAGACTTGACAGAGCTGAGAGCTCAGAGGTGTCTGCTATACAGCATTTTAAAACTGCTATCATGCTTTCACACCTGAAAGGCAGAAATGACTGAATTATGCCAGCTGTCCTTGGAGACTCACAGCATTCCCCTTGCAGTGCAGGGAGATAATGACATACCTCATGTGGTAAGGACAGATGAGAAAGGGCCACCATTTAAACTACCCTCTGGTGTTACATGAGACAAGAAGGTGAAGAAGAGCCGACACAATCCCAAACTCTTCAGCTTTTGTTTGAACTGGCACGCATATTTTAAATGAATGAACAAGTTGAAACCAGCTTGATTACAAAACAAGAATGAAATAAAGTATTCTTAGTATTAATCATGCTAGCCATGATTTCTGTGCTTTGTCAGGTGAAGCTTTTAAGGACTGGTTCTGATCAGTCAGCAAACGCTACTCTGTGAGAAAATTAAGGATGTGATTCTGACAGGAATTTTCATTATGAACAAGCAGCATGTAGTCCTAAGTAAGTAACACACTCTCTGTGTTCCTCTGGTTGCAGCGAACAAACTCTCCTCCTCTGCCTGCAATACATCTTGAACTGAGCAAACAGGACTCCCACTGAGCATAGTGAGGTGGGGAGCAGAACACCTGGCTCATTCATCTTCCCTCTGCCTGCCTGAGCGGGGGAAACAGATACTGGCAGTAGAGAGAAGGTCCTTTTAGTCAATTCACAACTAATAACCAGAGTTATAAACACACAAACACCTTCCCTCACTTCTTCATGTTTTCATTTGTAGTAAGTAATGTTTAGTGAAACATACCAAGCTCCTATCCCTGTTAATGGTCAAAATGTATTAACTAAGGATGATATTTTGAATCAAAGTACTTGTAAAGAGTACTTGGAAAACTGTATTTCCCAGAGAGGGTTTGTTTTGGTTGGGTTTGGGTGGTTTTTCTTTTTTTGTGTGTTTTTTTGTTTGTTTGTTTTTGGGTTTTTATCCTGGATGTTGGCTGTTCTAGTTGACAGCACCTGTCATTTGCAAAAAATCTGTTAATAAATCTGTGTTGTGTTGGTTTGGGGTTTTTTTAATGAACACAGCAATATGTCTGGTAGCCATCAGTGTCTCCCTAATGCAATAAAACCCCCCAAACACTACCAAAATACTTCACAGAATCCCTAACCATTAATCTGCCATTTAAAAAAATGTAATTCTCACAGATGATGATTTGGATGAAGATATATAGCTGATTAAGTAAGCCTTCCATGATTCCAAACAGATTGGCTCAGAGCAGCTCATTCCTATCCTTTCAGATAATCACTGCTTAACTGAAGCTCAGTAGCACTGAAACTGATAGGCTTTAGCATGTCCCTGAGGAGCTCTGCTGGCACCTAATCCCCCTTTCCATGTTCCTGTCCTTGCTATAAGACATCTTGAAAAGTCTACTGGCTTATCAGCCAGTAAATAAAAGCCTTTGTTTTACTCTTACTGCTGTGACTGACCTGCAGTCAGCACATTGCAAGATCTCTCACTCTGAGCAGAGTGTGAGCAAGCCTACGGTGCCACTGACTTCCCCATCTCCAGCTGCACCACACAGCAGCAGGTTCCTCTGGTGCAAAGTTTCACCCTTTATACACCCCAGGAAGTACATACAGCTCTGTGGCTCTGTCCTTCAACCTGCCTGCTTCTGTATTTGAAAACACTGTCATGATTGTTTAAACAAGGTTTGCCAGTGACTGGTATTGCTCTAGGTAGTTTATGATTGCATAGGACCCATTTTGCTTTTTAAATTTTGACCAGTTCTGCCTTCCTCTGGGACTTCCCTGGTCTGCCAGCGTGTGTTTAAAATGAGCATTTCTGCTTTTTCTTTTCTTTTTAGTTGGGTTTTTTTTTGGTGTTTTTTTAAAATGTTTTTATGCTTAACACTGTTAGAACATAGATCTAGTAAACAGACTTCCGGGGGAGGGAAGTTTTGTCTTTTGTAATTCTGACACTTTAAAACTTATTAACTTTAAGAGCCATGGATTTACCCTCTCTTAGAGGGTTAGGGCCTCTCATTTAGAGCTGGAACAGAGCCTTTGCCCCTGCAAGTGAAAACACCAAGAGCAAGGGGTCAATGAATGGAGGAGCTACTTGCTGTTCTCAGCACGCATCCAGGACGCTGCTGGTCAGTGAAGGGATCTATCACGACTGCATGGCCATGGTATTTGGCATGGCCATATGTGTGGCCATGCACATATTAAAAAGATAATGCAAAGTGGCAAAGAATTCAGAACTGCTTACCCTGCAAGGGGGAATAACCTTTACAGGCAATTCCTTTTCAACACGGAGAATTGAACTTTTAGAAAATAATCATATCTTTCTTTAAAAGTAACCTTTGTTCCTTATTGGCATTGTTGCTAAGCTAGAAGTCAGATTGTATGTTTTACTTATTTCTATAAATTAGAAACTAATTTCATGCTGCACAAAGCCTCCAAGGACAATACTGAACCTGTTAAGTATATCCCTGTGGTTACACAGATGCTCTCAGCAGTGAGTGGGTAAAACCTTCAGAAAAGTCCCTCTCAGTCAAGATTCTTTTTTAAATTATTTGTTCTTTTCTCTTCAGATTCATATCCTTTACTCTTCATCTTTTCTTCTTTATCTTCTGAACCTGAATAGTCATCTTTCTTTTTGACAATACTACTAACTTCATTTTAAGTGGGTTTTTGTTATTGTTGGGTTGGGTTTTTTCCCCTGTTTTGAGTTCTTGCTTTTTTGGACATCTTGTGCTCTTATGGACGTTGATCTTATACAACTGTGGATTATTTGGCAGAGATTTGTACTATATTTCTTTTCCAAGTAAATCTGATAAAATCAGAGCATTTTACTACAAGTATGACAAATTATGCTGAAAAATGCTCTCCAAGGGAAAAAATGGAAATATAAGACTGACACTATCTGCAAATCAACTGCTACATTTATAATTTACCGGAGATTCATAATTATTCCAGAAATCAGTTGTGTGTTGTCCATGGCATGGAGGTGTTGCTTATGCTGTTCTAGGTTTGACCAGGTAGAGTATCTCCTCTGACAGATACTGCACACACTTAAGTTCATAGTGGAATTAACACATCTTTTTATAAGGAGATGTAATAATACAGGCTGAAGTAGCACATTATTTTCACTTTCAGAGATGACACCACCTGTGAAGTAAAAGACTTGAGTAAAATCACAGAATCACAGACTATTCTTAAGTTGGAAGAGACTCACAAGGGTCATTGAGTCCAACTCTTATTACCAAGAGTGATAATAGGTCATGGCAATGAATACAGTTCTGCAGTTTCTTTTGGTTTAATAACATGCAGAATATTGTAGTATCTTTGTGAAATATAAAGGCATTTTTCATGCAGATGTAATCAGCAACACAGTTAACACAGAACATTTGTAAAAGTATTTTTAGGAAGCTGTGTAAAAAGGGGACACATGCTAAATTAAAGGTAAAAGAGCCATTCGCTTCTCAAATGCACTGAAACAAAAGAAACACTTCCCAAGTTAAATTAACACATTTAAAATAACTTGGTAACTGTCACAGATATTTAAACCTGCAAATTTTACAAAGTCATGTATCAGACTCCAGTGAAACATGACACTTCAGGTAGCTCTGACAGAATTTTCTATTCTCAGCCAGACCTGCCTTTTAATTTCATTTAGTACCGGTGGCCAAACTTTTGGAAATTACAGGACTTTTCATACAAGAAAATCAGTAATCACAGGTTCCAGATGAGAGAGGAAAACAGAAATGGTGGAATACCGTAGTTACTTGCAGCAGTCTACTGTCAGTGGGAAATGAATGGTTTGCCTCTGCTCCGCAGCAGAGCATTCTTGGAGAAACAGCCAGGTGAACTGAGCTTCAGTTGTTGTCTTATGCTTTGCTGTGCCCTCGGTTAGAAAAACAATGCTCACAATTATGCTGCCAGGTGCATCCAGCACATGGACTTCAGAGGGTGTCTCTCGTGCAGCCCTTTCTAAAGCTTGAGCTCTTTCTCACAGGAAGATAGGCTCTGTTTCTATTAGAGTGTTCAGTGTAATAATACACTTTGGATTGATGAAAAATCACCATACAGAAAGTACCCTTTTGATGAATAAGATGTAACAGATATATGAATCACTTCCATACAAAGAAGAACTGAAAAATACAAATCATGTGTATTTTCACTTTTATCCCATATATTTATAAAGAATGTACATAGAACTTGGTGTTGTTCAAAATACTAAAAAGCTGTAAAAACAGGAAGATTTTTGAATATAGCTCTCCACACAGCCCCTGTGTTTCAGCAGATGCATTTGCCAGCCTTTATCCAGGAAAGCCTCAACCTACTGGGCCCTGAAAGCAGCTTGTGTTCACAACCATTGATTTCCATTGTCTCTGGCAATCTTAATCCAAACTCCATTTTGCCTCCTTCTTCTATTCAGCCTGAAAGAATAACTAACATGTCAGTCAGTTTTATGCCTGTACACGAAGGCATGACTGACAGAGGCAAACATCACTTTCCAGCAAGACAGTATTTTTATAGTCACTTGCTGAAAGCACTTACATTCTAACAAAACTGGAAATTTATTTAAAGAAAAGACATGCCTGAAGATTGTGTCTGCATTGATTATTTTTATTTGGTCCCATTTCCTTAATTTACTAAAATGGTTCACTTTATTTACATCTGGAGAAAATAAAAACATTCCAATTTTTGTGTGAATGTAATGCTTCTTGCTGCAGGAAATCTGATCTTTGTTTTCCTGGACGCATTCCCTGTTCTTCCCTCTATGTTTTCTCACACAACAGAGCGTTAATCCTATCTGACAAAGAAAAAGGAAATTGCTCTATGGAGCCTTTTCATAAGCATTACTTTTCTTACCACTAAATGATCACTAGAGAGGTTATGCTGCAGTCTTTTGGATTGGTTTGTGGGGATTGCTTTTAATTGCAGAACGATGCCCAGCTGTACGAGGCGCTTATCCAGTTCTTGTGCACGAGACACCACCGGACCCCCACAGACAAGGAACTCCAGAGGAGAACGTTTCTCTTGTACCTTTTTCCTTGCCTGCTCCCACATCTGTTTTAAAGTGCTTTATTATGGACTTTTATTTTGCAAACATTTAGAGACCGGTGTAACGTCACTCACACGAACGGGGCCTTGGAAGTTGGAATAAAACCCGTGTCCGGATGTTTATAGCCCGTTTGTTAGCGGCGTTTGGTTTCCCGGGGAAACGCTTGGTAGGTACGTCCGTTGCACTGGAGAGCCTTAATCAAACCTTTAAAAACAAATCCACACCCGAGCGCAGAGCCCGAGCAGGATTTCCTCGCCGAGGAGGAGGAGCCGCTTCGGCCCCGTCCCCGCCCCGCCCCCTTCTGGCCCCCGCCCCGCCCCCTTCTGGCCCCCGCCCACATTGTCATTGAACAGCTCAGGCCCCGCCCCCGCACAGGCCCCGCCCCCGCCGCTCCCCCGCCCGTCCGGCGCTGCTGGGCGGGGCCTCGCTCCGCCGCCGCGTCCCCCCCTCCCATTGGCGGCGGGTGCTGCGCGTGACCGAGCGGCGCGTGACGTAGGAGGAAGAAGCCGCCATTAGGGGCAGCGGGGCCGCGGCCGCGGGGCAGATTTGGCTGCCGTGTCCTTCCTCCGCCTCCATCCCCGCGGCCTCGGCGCTTCCTTCTCGTCCTGTCCAGTCCCCCTCCCGCTGTCCCGGGGGCGCCCGGCGCGGCCCGTTGATGTGAGGCGCGGCTCGGCGGCGGGGCGCGGATGGCGGCGGGGGCCGGCGCGGCGGCCGGGGGCCGCAGCTTCTCCTTCAAGGTGGTGCTGCTCGGGGAGGGCTGTGTGGGCAAAACCTCGCTGGTGCTGCGCTACTGCGAGAACAAGTTCAACGACAAGCACATCACCACCCTGCAGGTACGGGCCGGGGGGTCGGGGGCGCCTCTGGGGGGGCCGGGCCGGGGCGAGCGGGGGGTGCGCCTGCGTGAGGGGCTCCCCGGCCTTGTGCGCCCCTCACTCCGCGCACCTCCGGGACTGCTGGCCCTGCCTTGTTTACAGCTTAGCAGGCGCCGGAGTGACCATCGCCACTCGCTCATGGTGGCTGTCCAGTGCCGAGTTCTCTGGAAGCCAGTTTTCTGGTTCTTTTCACTCCTCAGATCTAAGCTTTGAAAACTTTAAGGCCTCATTTCTACTCTGCATGTTAACTGCTCCGTATTTTCCAGTTATGTATATGAATGTCTTCATGTGAGTCCTGGGAAGTAGGACGCGAAAGTAATTTTGTTATTGTAATCACTCTTAGTGGACTGATGACTAAGTGTTTCGTACGTGCTGCCTGTCTCTAAATCATAGTCTTCCCCGTGTTCCCAAATCCTAGCACTGGAGCTATCTAAAAGCTGCCGCTTACCGAAAAAGCTTTCATAAAATGCTTTATGAGATTAAGGCTTACAATTTAAAAACAGAAAAGATTCTTAAGGCTTACTTGCCTGTCGTGATAGCTCCCTGAATTTTGACTGGATTTTAGTACTGTCTGCTAATTTATAAAGAACTACAAAGTGATCTTTTGCTTATGAAATGTGAGAGTGTCTGCTTCAAAGCAATGTTTTTTCATGGCCCACTAGTGATGGATAGCACTCTGCTTAACCTTTTTATTTGCAGTTACACCAGTTGCTCAGCATCTTCTCAGCAGTTGTGAGCATGTATGTGGAAATGTGGGTTTTAATGTATACTGCTTTTAATACTTTTAAATAAAGAAGCAAACCCTGCCACTTGCTGGGCCACTGGCGGATTTTGAACTACTTTTGAGGTTCTTAAAGTCCAGAAGAAGTAGGTATCTCAGAAGTATTTAATAGTGAAAATTTCCCATGAAACCAAAGAAGCATTATAGATGCACTAGAAACAATACAGTGAATGTTTCCTAAACAGATTGTGTTGCTCCAGTTATGCTACGAAAAGCTAAAAAGAGGATGTTTCAAAGTCTGTTACCCTGTGCTCATACCTGGCTTTTGGCTGTCGGTAGGTTTTCTAGGCATGGTGTGGTATTTAGGCAAGCACTGATGCCACAGAGGGTATTTGGGATGCTACAGATATGACTAATAGCTCGTAGGTGTCAGAGGTGCAGCTGAAGTGTAGCATTGAGCAAGCAATTGTTTAAAGTGTATCAAAATGATGATGTGTAGCTGAATTCTCATATCCCATGTAAATTCTCATATCCCATTGTATTTGTTGTTTGGGGGTTTGTTCTTTAAATATGTAGTGGGAAACCTTAAATTATAAGCAAAAAACATGTTGGAATACAGACTTGGGTCACAAATGTCATAAAATGCACCTTTAAAGAGCTCCAAAATGCTGATAGGAAAATATCTGTAGATACTGTGGCTCAAGAGCTTTTGATTTTGACTGTCTGGAGTGGGGTGTATAGAGGAGTGGAATCATATGCTCATCTTCATACTGAGATTTTGTTTCTCCACTATAATGAGGGTTCTGGTTGCTACCTGTGTCTTTTAACTGAATGCTGTGTTTCTCAAGGCATTTGCTTTTTGCTTTTCTGTTCTGAGCCTCTTTAGCCACTTACACATCGATCATAAAATGTGTCAGTTGCTGTTGACTCTTACAGTGCATCATGTGCACTTGTGAAGTATTATCTGTATTATTCTTTTTGTATATCTTACAGTTCTAGAACAAAGTTGAAGTAAGTCCTTCCGCTGTGAAAATATCCCTTAAAAATAAGAGAAACTAGGTTATCTGATTAAGCAATGAAGTATCACATTTGCAAAGCATCCTTCGTTTGTGGGTTCTTTTTTAAGATTAAAGGCTTAGTCTGATAAGGTTGCTTTGTTTCATGGAAACAGTTCAGAGTGTTGCACCAAATTCCTTTTGTTCCAATAAACTCAAAATCAGATAAATACTTTGCTCCTGCTCCAGCAAAGGAGTGACAGTGATGAGTCATGGAAAGGTGACTAGATACTGGGGCAAGAGGGTCTCCATCCAGAGTATTCTCTGACTCAAAAAAGGAAAGTGTTGCATAGTGCATTATTCCAATATGCTTGCAACAGAAAGGGTAGTGGGACTGGAACCTTCACGTAGTGGAGTTATTCTACTGTGAAGTTATTCTGTGTACGCTCAAATAGGAATGCTTTGTGCTAGCAACAGAAGACTTTCATTAAAAGGGAGCAGTTTCTCTTCCCACCCCCCATCTCCAAATGCTAGCTGGAGTCCCAGGGAACTTCCTTTGATTTCGGAGGCTGCTGGAACATGTTGGTGTAGTTGTGTGAGCAACAAGTCATGTACTTGAGATACTGATGACCTGCAGATGAAAATTAAGGTAGCTGCTGATTCACATAAGAAAACATCCAGGTAGAACAATGTGGAAAAGCTGATGCAGGAGAGGCAAGGATTTTTGCAAGCAATGAGTACAATCCATAACCTGTTGTCAGACCTGATAGGACAGTTAGAATTGGTTCCCATTGTTTGAAATATTGAGGTCAGTGCTCTCATCCTGATACAATAATTCTAAGCTATAACTTGATATGAAGTGAACTGTGCTGGATTTACTGCAATAACAAACCTACTGTCAAACTCTTAGTCAGGTAGATGCTTTATATTAGTTCATTACTCAAGATAAATACAACTTTTAAGTACTGATCTCTCAGATGTGTGGAGGGCTGCAAAATATCCAACCCAAGAGATCTGCTGATGTGGTTCTGATCATGCCATAGAGATCCTAATTGCTTTGCTGGACTTGCATAACCTGGAAGAGCCGTGTTTGCTTTCACGATAGATGGGGATGGTGCAAGACAAAGTAAGGAAGTTCAGTGCTATATGCAGTGTTTGTAAGCCTGCCCTGCTTCTGTTGAACATGAAACAGTCAAGGGCAGGTAACATACACCTGCTTGCTTTCAGTGACTTTCAGGAGACTCTTCTGGCTGAGTCTTCCTTGTGTTCTTTTTACTCAAGCCCCTTTGTCAGCTCCTCGCAGGATTAGGTGGATGTGTGAAACTGAGCTCTTAGAAGTAAGAATTAAAAGAAAGAAAAGTTTGCTACAGGCACATAGATTGGAATTTTAGCTCTTATAACTGCACAATGCTTGTTCTTCTAAGTGCCCAAGTATTCTTCAGACCAGTCATAAGACACTAAAGTCAAAATACCTAAGTTAGTAGCCTACTTCAAAGAGTTGTTTGAAATTACTTACCTTTGAATTAACTGTGGGCTTGGATATCCATGAGTTTTTGAAAGTCCTAGCAAAAATGAATTGTCACAGTGATTAGAATAATATGGAAAGGAGTTACTGATTTTAAGTCAAGCTACAACTCAGATTTAAAAACTGCGGTACTCAATTTGGTGTATTTTTGGGAGATTAGAGAAAATGTTGAGTCCTTTTTAATGTGTAATTACCTAACACTGTGTATACTGTTATGTTTTCAAAGGCTTTGACTTTGAAAGTTGGCAAACTTTGGAATCTTGGCAACCGAATTTTTCCCTGAACTGTCTCAAAATAGAAGTTAAGACTCTTCCTTACATGTTGGGTTCCCCCAAATTTCTAAAAGCTGCTGTGTAGTCCTGCTGTTCACATGGCGGGGGGTTGTTTTGGTTTGGTTTTTTTATTGTTGTTGTTTTGGTTTGGGGTTTTGGTTTGTTTTTTGTGGTTGGTTGTTGGGTTTTGTGCTCATTAACCTTAGAATGGGTGAAGGGGGTGGATATGTGTGTGTCTCACAAGGTGGATATTCGTTGATTTGTGTTTACTGTGTTTGCCACTGTGGAAGTAAAAGGGATTTTACTGATGGTAAACGCACCAAACTTACCCATACCTATTAATTCGAGAGCAGAGCCTGCTAACTATTCTTCAAATACCTGATGACAATAAAGAAGAACGAAGCATTTAATCTGCAATGTAGTACTGCTGATTTCTTGCAGCATGTTTGCAAAGCTTTCTGCTCATTACTGACCATGACTGCTTCAAACAGCAGGTTCCAGGCTTGTTATTGGACAAGCCTGCTTGTAATCGGGGTACCTGCTATGGGGTACTGTCTCTCCTTTTTTGACTACAGGCTCAAGACTTTAGATAGACTAAAAATCAGTACAAATTTATCAAATTTTAATACAGAGAACAAGTACAGTAGCCTAATGCTAAATACCTTGCCACAGCCTGCTGTGGTTAGGGACATTTTTGTAGGAGACAGTAAAAAGCCTTACTTGAATGTAGGCATCTTCTAGTAGGGTCATAGAAAATGGAGTATTCTACTCTTAGTGGTAAAAGACAGTAGTATAGGTACTACAGGTGTAAAAGCTGTAGTACCTGAAGAATGGGTGGTACTGAAGCAAAACAGCTATGCAGATAAACCTGCTTTAGTGTTTGCTCTGTCAGATAGGAAATACACATGCTATTAATTGGGTCAGTGTCTAAAGCTATGATGATACAACTTTATAGTTACTGAATTCTCTGTGGTTTTAAATATAAATCCTGTTTCTGTGAAAGATTTTCCTGCCTTTTGGTTCAGAAATATGATTCTAAATTCCGTGTGTGAAACTGGTGTCATCTAAGCAGATTTGGATGGTTGATGTTGTGACAAAAGCAAACAGTGTTAAGAAGAGCTTTTCCTTTGAAATTTGCAATAGAATATTGAGTACTATAGCACAGCAGATCAATAAAATATTGTCAGGTAAGCTTGATTCATTGTGCCTAACCACATCTTCTCTCCATATGGCCCAATTGTTGGTGAATTAAAACTTCTGAAGTCACCTCTAAGTTTTTAAACTGTGCTGTAGTATGATCAAGTAGAACAATTATGATGACTTGGTACTGATAATCCTCAAGGACAGCTAGCTGAAAGCCAGCAGCTACTTTTGATTAAAGAATTAAATCTTTTCTGATGTCTAAAGATTTGCTACTCTGCTGTTTAGCTGTTTGTTTACAGGTTGGCTGGAGGATAAAATCCATTCAAACATGCTGTCTAGAACTTTTTCCAGACTTTTGACTTACGTCCCCTGACCTGTAGAGTGAAAGGGTCATGTTAATGCTTTAGTTATTTGAACACAATGGTTGTAGTAATGAGTTCTTTGCTCTCTGCTCTTGGAAAATATCTGAGTGTTTTTCTTCTGGTGTGTTCTCTCTGTTCCGTTCATCAGACTTCGTGGAAAGCTTTGGGGTAAGGTACAACTTAATGACGAAAAGGGATTTTTTTAATCATCTCCACTTAGGTCAGGGAAATGCCAGAGCTGATATTAGGAAAGAAGCTGAAGAGCAGGAGCTGCTGTAGCAGCTGAGTGAGAGACACTTTGGCAGCAGTTTGGGTTGGTGTGAATTGAACTGTTACGGTCTTCTGCCTATGTACAGGTTGCTTGTGTAGTCAAGCAGCAAATGGTCCCAGCAGCTCATCTGGCCCATGGCACTTCCCACTTGTGTGAGTCTTGGTTCTATGGCTGGTCAGTGCTTGTATGGAGAACTCCCGTTGAGCTGCCACAATCCAGCCTAAAATAACCTGTGATGAATGTATTGTAAATTAGCACCTGTTTTATCCCAGGGCAAGTTGAAGTGAAACTGAAAGGAAAACTGAATATAACTTAAGGGAGAAAACAAAAGTTAACCCTTGGCAACTGAATTGTCTGATGTTAACATGTTACTGCTATTCTTCAGAATGGGGGGAATGGGTTCCTAATGCATTGATGGCCTTCAGACCCTGTTCTGGTCCGTTAAACTTAAATTATATTCCTTTTTAGCCATTGAATTATAGACTTGGTAACAGAGGTGTATTTGAAAATGTGGATCATGCAAGCTTGGAGAAAACCAGATCTACTAAAGTTACTGAAATTAGACTAACATTGCAATATGCTGTAGTCTTGTAAAATGTTTCCGGAAGCTAATGCAGTGGAATTCTAAAGCATCTTGTGTGCTTATTCTGAGTCTTTTCACCTCAGACAAAAACACAAATCCCAGAAATGGATGAGGGTGAGTTGTGGGCTCACTTCAGCAAAAAAAGGGAAAAGATACAGACAAGGAAACTTGTGGAATACTAGTGTTCCAAAATGTTTAGCGATAAAACTCAAACTGTTTTTCTGTTTTAGTAGGTCAGTAATAGTGAACTACTTTGCCTAATTCCTGCAAATTAAAAATCCTGTTATGTTGGTTCCTGACCTAACTGCATGTACTCCTGTGAAATGCTTTGATTTCAGTTTAAACTTATTAGTCCTGTGAATTCAGACTCTATCCACAGAATTTATCCTCCCCAAATCATTGAAAACAACAGCAAAAAGATGTAGTAAATGATTGGCTTAAGCCAAATTTATTTCAACTAGACTGTTGGCAAACTGTAGTGAAATGACTAACTGGCTTACTATTGACTCAGCCTTCTGGCTTACTGAATGTTTTGATCTGGAAATGTGTCTTTTATTGATTCAGATGTTTTTATTAATCAAGTAATCTGAAGTCTAATGGAGCATTTGGTGTGTAAAATTTAACTCTGATCTGCTTTGCTTTCCAGGCATCTTTTCTTACAAAGAAGCTAAATATTGGTGGGAAGAGAGTAAACCTTGCAATATGGGTATGTTTACTTCCCTGTTTTCTTCTCCCTTAGCTAATTAGAATGTGTTTCTGAAAAAATACTTAGGCTTACTATATCTCAAATGTTAGGCACTTCTTAATAAAGTAAAATTAAGTACTTGGAGTTCCTCGAAGTAGTGCTTTGTCTTAAATGCTAACAAGTGTATTTTAAATG
Organism: Hafferia zeledoni; assembly: GCA_035583235.1. Classification (NCBI taxonomy): domain Eukaryota; kingdom Metazoa; phylum Chordata; class Aves; order Passeriformes; family Thamnophilidae; genus Hafferia; species Hafferia zeledoni. The sequence continues at coordinate 35,358,879 of JAWWEV010000043.1, forward strand.
CAGGATACAGCTGGTCAAGAAAGATTTCATGCACTGGGGCCCATCTACTACAGGGATTCCAATGGCGCTATTCTAGTGTATGATATAACAGATGAAGACTCTTTTCAAAAGGTACTGGACAGCTTTATACATCTGTGTGAGATGTAAACTGATTGAAGGATAATCTGTGATGTGTGTAAATGGGAATCTTCTGTTTTCAGCAATATACATGACATTTGCAAATTCAGACCATATAATGGAAGGATACACCTTATTATATTCTTTTGAAGGCTGACTTTTTCAGTCTACAGATACTCTAGCAGGGTTATTCAAAGAGCACCAGAGAATTAGATGTGTGAGCTACCTGTGACAGGCTGTAAGCATGAACTGGTGCTGTTGTGATAGTATGCCATACTGATCTCTACTGTATAAACCAAATTGCTAGAAGATAGTAAGTGACATGGCTTTTTACAGGTCTGAGGATGCTGAAATTGCAATACAAGATAGTGGAAACGTTATGCTCTCTGTGATAATAGATACTTGTACTTCAAATCCTCATCAAAACCTGAAATTTGATGGCTAATTATCTAATAGCAGTATTAGTTGATGAGTTTGAGCAAGTGAGTTTTTTCCAACCCTGTGTCAAATCTGTGCTATCACTGTATAGGATGTTCCAGCTGAAAACTAGTGATGCTCTTTTCTAAGTGAGTTTGTCTCTGATTAGCTTGTGGTAAAACCCGTGGGACTTCTGTGCAGAGAAGTAAGAAATTGTGGTTGTATGGACAAGGCTTGGGTTAACAATGATAGAAATAGTGTAAGGGTACAATTCCACAACAGTTTAACTCTTTTAAATAGTCTGGTGTAGGGCAAGTAAAGCAGTTGTGCCAGCAGTTAAACACTTGCCCCCACTGGCAGAATTATGATGACTTGAGAGTTTACTTCAATTTGTGTCTCTTCATGCTGAGCCCTACTTAGTAAAATTTGCAGAAAAAGAGATAAAAGGCTATTTTGCACAAGTTATTGCATAACTACTACTGTCTCATGGAGCCTAACTATTTTTAGATTCTTGAAAGGAATGCCTCTTCCCGATCAAATTCCCTTAAAATAGCAGTTCCTAAGTCAATGCAGTGATCATACAACTTCAAAGGCTGACAACAGATACCTTACCAACAGCTGACTCGACACTCTTGTCCCATCTGTTCTCTCAGGAAACAAACATCTGTTATAATCTAGCCTGAAAAACTCAGGTCAGGTGCCTCTACCTTTAAAGTACCATTTGTGATCTGTCAGTAAGTGCCTGTTGATAAAAGATCTCATGCCTGACCTAAAGTGGCCCATGCAGTGAACTTGTTCTTTGGAGTGGGGCTAACACGAGTGTGGTGAGTTATATTTCTGGAGTCATTGAACCATTTTACCTAAGTCATTTGCTCTTAATTTTACCTGTGAACTAAAACCTGCTGAACAAGAGAGGTGTAGCTATCTAAAGAATATTTTTCCACCTATGTTACTCTAAACGTGTTTGGTTCAAGTTTAGAGTGAACAATTAATGAAGGAAATAGGATAGTTCCACATAGCCTAAGCTAGTAGTGTAGCCAGTGAAAATAAACTCACCTCTCTTCTTTTTGCAGGTAAAAAACTGGGTTAAGGAGTTAAGAAAAATGTTGGGAAATGAAATCTGTTTATGTATAGTAGGTAAGTCTTTTTAACATGTGATTCTAATAACTGAATTGGAAAAATCTCCTAATAGCATCTTCCAAACACTGCTTTGACAGCTTGTACATGTGAAGGGGTAAAGCTTTTGTTAATTGAATACTTAAAATTAAATTGGAGCCAGAAGTTTCAGTAGATCACATAGAGGAAGATAAGAGTTTGATTAAAAAAAAAAAAGGCTGTTTAATGATAGACTTGCAGAAGTGAATGGGGCAGACACCTGCAGGCTGTAATTTAACCAAATGCATATTATAATTCTTTCAAGTACTCGAAGTCATAGTATTTACTGTTCTCAGTGGCATAGACTAGATATTTGTCTGTTTTCATAAACAAGTGCTTGTGGGGTAGAGTGACTCTTAAAGCTTGGATGTTTCAATGTAAATAGAATGCAACAGGAATACTGTGTTTAGATTTAAATCTGATCTAATTATTCAAACGCTTCCATGACTTTAGATATGGACGTTCTATAAAAATTACCTCTGCAGCACAGGGAAGCTGCCAATAAATTACAGGAGGAAAGCAAAAGGCTAAACTGGGTGGCTTATATGGAGGTATTTAGCTATCCTGGTCTCTCTACAGAAGTAGCACTTCATCTTCATTGTCTGTAAATGCTTGTGTGAAAGAAGATTCTCAAATCTTATCTTTGTGCTCCAAACTGAGACTTGTGTAAGACCTGGTCTTTACTGGGACAGCTTGTGAGAAAATGGTGGGGTGCAATGATTACTTGTCTGCTTTCTTTTGGGAATCTTGGGGTATAGAAATTTGAATTATTAACTTGTTTCCAACAGGTAACAAAATAGACTTGGAAAAAGAGAGGCATGTTTCAGTGCAAGAAGCAGAAACGTAAGTCACACCAATTATTAATAGAAACAGTCATTGCAGAGTTATGCTGGAGTAATAAACTTGTGATGCTGTTAATATAGCAGCCAGCTGGGCACTGCTGGTTTATGCCTGCCAGTTGTTAAGTGTTCTGTAAGTGTCCGAGTCCCAGGGTAACCTTATTGACCAAACTGCAGCTTTAGACTTGTGTATGATTAAAGTCAACATTTGCAGTTTAAATGCATTTCTAGGCATGAAATTTTCTTAATTTCATCTAGTGTGTTACATCAGTCATAGCAATTTTAAACACACCTTGTTTTTTATATAAAATCAGCATGTGTAGATTAACTCTGAAGTCAGAATAAAACCTCTTGTGATTATTTTATTGTTTCATATAAAGTGGATTAGAAAGATTGAGTCCTTTACTACAGTGAAGCTCTCTATCTGTGTTTTGACAGGTATGCTGAATCTGTTGGAGCAAAACATTATCATACTTCAGCTAAACAGAACAAAGGAATTGAAGAACTGTTTCTTGACCTTTGTAAAAGTAGGTATTATCTAGTTTGTTTGTACAGAGCTCATTCATAAAACTAATTCAGAAATGCTTTTAAGGCCATACAGAAGAGCTTTAATGTAAACTACCACTAAGAACTGACTTCATTTGAGTCTACTTCAAGCCATTTGTGTACCATAACAGCTCTGGAAGCTTGATGTATGAATGCTTACAATATTACTTCAAAAATATCTTTAGTTTTTTGGAGCACTGACTGCTGCTCCATTTACCATGCTCAAATAGTAACCCAAATTGAACTTCATATGACTGGTCTCACCATTGCCTGCTTCAGGCCCTCTATTTCAACCTCTTTCAAAATCTTCTCAAATACTGTCAATTACAAATCATAAACTCAAAGCTGTAATGATGCAAATTTTACACAGCAGTCTAAGCAAATGGTAAAGATGGTATGTGGGATAAAAATGTTATACAGGAAAGTAGTCCTATCAATTGCATGTCTGTGGTAGAGGAACTTAAGATAAACTTATCCTGCATATCTGAAGACTTGGTTGGGTTGGTTTTTTTTTCTTTTGGAGGGTGGAGTTTCCTGGCTTGGTTGTTTCTTTCATTTTGTGGCTGTTTTTTTGTTTTCTTTTGTTTTTTGTTTTTATCAGAATGTTCTTGATGTGGGGGGATAAATCTAGCTTTTGAAGCTGCTAACTCCAGAACATCTGGGCATCTGTAAGGTCTCCCTTAGTTAGCAGGAGCTGCTGAATGTTTGATGCTTTAGAAAGATTAAGTACATTCTTGCAGCTGTCATGTGATACTCGAGTGCTTAGTTCCACATAACAAACACGAGAACCAGTCTTGCCGAACTTTGTCTCTGCTCATAACTCAGATAAAGATCTCAAAGTCTTGTGTAAAAATGTGGTGGAATGTCATCTAATTCATTTCTTTCTTTACAGGAATGATAGAAACTGCTCAAGTGGATGAAAGAGCAAGAGGCAATGGTTCCAGTCAGTCAGGAATGGCAAGGCGAGGTGTACAGATCATTGATGATGAGCCACAAGTACAGAGCACTGGAGGTTGTTGTTCTTCTGGATAATTATAAAACTGTGCATCACTGCCCTCCTAATATGAAGACTGCCATATTCCAAGTCACGCATTCTTTACCAATGGAGTAATAGAATTAACAGTATTTAAAAATAATCACATGTAACACTGCAGAGACCTTAAGTGCTAAACTAGTGGCATCTGTGACCAGAGAATTGGCATTTTCTACAGTGGTTAACAAAGCAATTACCAATGGCCTTTTTACATATTTTTCTTTAATGAGGAATAATATGCATGTAGAAAAGACCTACTTAAAGGCTTCATTTATATTCTTTTAAATCAGATCATTATTTAATAACTTATATACATTGTTGTTGGAATGGTATACGTTTTTGCAGCTCTTTGTATTTTGTGGTAGATGGAATTGTATCACTTCTAAAATGCAAATTGATTTTTTTTTTTTTGTAATTAGCAGATATCTGAAGTAATATTTTTGCAGGGCCTCCACAAGCCTATAACTCAACTACTTTGATATATTCTGTTCATCCTGTATGCCAAGCTGGTAAAATACATTGTAAATTACATATTAAATATTTTATCTGCATTTACAATTGCAGGTGCAGAAATATGTACATCAGTCTTGTCAGTGATTGTGAAGTGAATAAGTCAGTGAAAGATGCAAGCTTTTCATGTGTACTGTTGAATTGCTCATTCTAGTCCCCCTACTTGAAAACAGCTTTGTTTTGGGTACATCCATAGCTACAGCAATTTTTTAATCCATTTCTGGCAAGCAGCACTATTTAGAGTGTCCCCTTATTGGGAAGAGAGTGCATCTGTGGACTGTTGTTTAACATTGAGGTGTTTGACTCCCAGCTAAAACAGTTGGTGCATGCATATACTTTGCCTCTGCAGTTACTTTGTCCTCTCAGAATATCCCCAGAAAGTCAAAGCAACTTTAGCCCTCATCTGTCTGGTAGCGAGTAAACCAGATGCATGGGAAACCTTTAGCTGCTTTAATATGTTTGTGTCCCAAGACAGCATTATAAACTATTCATGAACATAATTTTTTTCCCCTGTATTGCAGGGCTTGAGTAAACAATTTAATTTGCATTAGCTAGAACTGCTTCTGATTTGGAGTGGTTAAATGGAAGATGTGAAACTTGCCAGATGTAGCTGTAACTTTGGGAATTCTAGGCAGAATTGAACTTATTCCTGATTTGCTCTTTCTCCTGTCAAGTGTTTTGAAGCCCACTTAAGTTTTGGGAGGAGGCTTTTTCAGAAAAAATGTATGACCTATCACAAAGGAACACAAATGGCGGTAGCTGAAACTTCAAAATGTTTTGTGCTCTGACTTTTTTTACTTAAGTTGTCATGCTTGGAAAAACAGTAAAGGTGATGTCTATGACAAAGTAGAATATCCTTGGCCTTCCTTTTTCTGAAAGGTAGAATTAGTATGGCATATGAATGCACTGAGTGGTGTGGGTATGTTCTGATACAAAAAAGAGCAGTAGTAACGAATTAGTTGGATGTGTAAGAAGTGTGCTGTCTTGAATCTGATTTTTATATTCTCTGAAATAATAGATGGCTTTGATACAGACTGATCCTGGTGCATTTTTTCCCTTTCTGCCTTAACTGTGGTAGAGATACTTTCTCTTAGACTACCATTGTTGTGCTTTTCTGACGTGATTGTATGCATGATGGAGAAAGGTGATCTGTTCGTGCTAGTGAAGATCAAGTTTCTTGACTGTACAGAGCTTTGGTGTAAATCTAAAATTTGTGATTACATGTGTGTATATGTAGCAGCACCGTTAACATTCTCATGTCTAACAACAGTGAACTTTGACAAAGTTGAAAAACAGGTCACTTTGATGTAAAATCAGTATCTGACAGTCAGTCTTGTAAGTCATAAAACAGTGATATGAGGAGTGAAATTGGCAAAACTTGATGTTCAAGACTAGTATTTCCTTATAATAGGAGTTCCAGATATTTTGATTCAAACTTCATTTTTTCCACCTCTGCAAAAAAGCCAACCAAACAACCCAACCTCAACTAGACTTAGTTAAAGCGGTATCTGGAATGTATCTTTCTGCCTGCGGCTAAAGAGTTTTTAGTGTATTCTGTGGTAGGGGCATGTGACTTGTGTCTCTTACAGAATTAAAACTACTACTGCTGGAAACTTAGGTGGGAGTAAGGAAGCCTGCAATTTTGTAATGCTGAAAATGTTCTGGTTGGTATTAGCAAAATATTTTAAAAAATAAATTTCTCAAGTTACTTTTCTTACTTAAGCTAAATATAAAAATACTCACTGCAGTTTGGTTGGACTTTATTTATGAAATTCACCCTGCAAAGCACAGGTTTATAACCTTACAAAAATAGAGCTTCTTGAAGTCAGTGAAGATGGTTTCCAAGGCAGAAGTGAAAACGTTATTTGTTTATACGGATTAACATAAGACTTCAGCTATTCAGTTTTAGCAGACAAAATACAACAGCTCCAGGAAAAAGCATCTGAGAATATTCTTTGCATTTGATACAGAAACACAAGCTATTTGTGCTTTCCTATGTATTTGAGCAGGATCTTACTGTATGTGGCTTGCTTTTCATGAGTCTTGCATTTGATCTAGAGTGCCTGGTTTGTAAATCCGAAGGAGAAGTTCCTGACTGCTGTGGCTGAAAGCAAGTAAGCTGTTTTTTCATTCTTCTGAGAAGTGTGCAAGAGAATGAGGCCATTTGTCTTTAGAAAGTCCTTCTGTGGTGGGACAGATAGAACCAGCCAGACACCCGCTGCACCACATGTAAGTCAACACTGAGCACACTTCCTCAGATGAAAACTTGACAAAGATTACTCACATACTAAATAAAATTGTCTGACCTGCTACAAATACCTGTCTAGAACAACTTTTAAGGACTCGTTCACAGTCTTGATGCTGTTATTACGAATACATGAGCTACCTATGAAACTTTATCACTTGCTAAAGTAAAATCCAATCACTTCAATGAATCAGTCTGTGTCTCTGCTACCAGTTATTTATGGACACTGTATACTGCACTTAGACTATAGTTCAGAAGTTATAAAAGACCCAATAGACTGGATCAGTCAAGGACACTAATAAATTCAGATGTGTAGTACCTGGAGATGAGTGTAACTAGCTGTAAAAATTGGGGATGATGACTTCATCTTTTGCAGTGATCTTGAACAGGATTCCAAGATGGGGATATCTAATGTCTGGATGACCTGTATTGGATGATCTCTTTAAGAAGTCAAGTAATTGAGTGTTACCTTCATTATATGCTTGTCTTCAGTGTTCACACATTGTGGACAGGTATTGTTGCTTCCTACCGCATTGAAAAGTATCCCTTATTCTTTTTTATCCTACCACTTCTCTTCTTCAGGTATTCATCTTGTATCTCTGACTACAGCTCTTGAAGAATTCAGTAATTAAATGTCTATTTTAGATTACCAACTAGATGAGAAAAGCTTTGCAGAAAGGTGTGATGTCATGAAAGGGTGGTTTGATCTCAAATGGAGTTGTCTGAAAATACTAGATGCTGTCAGAAAAAAAACCCAACACATACACAAAAAGAAAGAAATTAAATCCCCAGCACCCCAAACACACACTCACACACACAAAACTCAAGAAAAACAACCAACCAAAACCAGAAAAAAACCAAAATAATCTCCAACACTTGAAAGAAGGTAAGAGGAATGGGAGGCCTACTTGAGGACAAATGCCAGTCAGGAGTCTCCACAAGCTGAATGCAGTTAAGCGGTATGAATAGTAGAGCATGGGAATAAGTTAGAAGGAGCCACCTCTTGGTTATTTTCCTGCTTTTAGTGGAAGGAAAAGGAGAAGTAGGAAGAAAAAGGCATGTAGGAAAAACTGAGGGTGCTGGTTGTAGGCTGCTGAGTGAGGTGCCAAGTTAACCATTTCTTTGAGTTGCTAAGAAGTCATCTCAGCAATGGTAGGGCCTAATTCAAGATTTCTAAGGTCACTCCTAGGTTGTTTCTCCTGTGAGATATCATTTTTGTTTCATTAAAGAGAATACAACTAACTTTGAACAGGCTTTTAGACACAATACTAACCTACTTAAAACTTTATTAGAATATGCTAATTTATGAACTATTTACACTTCACTGACTTTATTATTCTGACTTTGCATCAAATCTTAGGATATCTGTTTCCTAAGAAGTCAGGAAGTATACCATGCTATTAAGGAAGCCTTTAACTACAGTTGTGTCAAAGAGTTGCAGCTGATGACCAGGATAGTTGGCACTATTTGCTGTGCAAGCTCAACAAGGCTCCAAAACTAGATCTTAACTGTGCTGGGCACTTGCTTATGCTACTCTTTGGAGGGTTCTGCTCAGTAACAGGATTTTCTCTCTATTTAGGCAAGCCTATACATCTCAATGATGTAGATGTCTACTAAATGTAGGATTTTTCTATCAAATAACAAGGTATACTCTTCGCTCCTGCATTTTTGGAGCTGTCATTGGCCCCATACTGAGCAGAATGAGATGGAAATGGTTTTGAGAATTGTGAAGAATCTGGAATGTTTCTTGTGAGACAGCTTGAAAAATCAGAATCTTTGGAACTTTTATCATTATACCAAAGGAGTATTCTGTCGAAGACAACAGAGAATAGTTGGGCTTGGAGAAGTTTTTACTGTAATCTGATGAAAAATTACTCCCAAAATGAAAACTTATTTCAAGATGATCTCTTCATTCCTAATGTTAAAATTTTAAGACTTAAGTTTTCTAAAATTGGTGAAGGACTTAAATTGTTTGTCATGTTCTACAGCCATAAAATAACGTTTGATTGCAGGAAGGAGCTGGGTACTCATTCATATTCCACTGGCCAGTTTGGAGCTTTGATTGCATTTATTCAATATCAGGATGTTGAATGATAGACTTCAGATATAATTGTTGTAATCTACTTCCAAGGCCTTGTGCACTCAGGCAAGTAGCATGGACCTGATGCAGCTGCAGGGGTGACTGTGAAAAGAGGGCTTCTCCCTCTTCCTGCGTGTTGGCTTCACTGATCTCTGTTGTTAATGGATTACTACTACAGGAAACTGGACACTGGAGATCCCTATGTACAAGAAAGGAAACACACGTTCTCTGCTTGCTTCTCTAGATCTACTAGACAGTCATAGGTATGATAGCAGTAATACTCAGTTCCTCTCAGTTTCGGAACAGTCTTTTTTTCTCAAGAGGAGCTTTTCTTACATGTTGACAAGTCATTTTTTTCCCTCGTCTCACTGATCTTTTCAAGGGATTTTAATTTTTCATTGTAGGTTACCCAGGGGATACACAGTTTGAGGACAAGACAAAGAAGGATGATGAGTAGTGGTATTACAGCAATCTTCCCTAGCAATTGGTCATATCCTGTCTGAAAACCGGGGAAGAGAATACTGGAAGTTTAGTGTTTAGTTCCTGCTACCATTGTATCTGACTCCTGATTCTTGGATAGTGGAAGTGATGTATCAGAAAGCAAAGTTCAGAGGAGTGGAGACAGCAAGGACTATTTCTTGCCTGTTGCCAAATAGTTGCTATTCTGTGACAGATCCAAATTCATGTAAGAGATGTTTTTGAACTGTTTAAACTATTAATTTGCAGGTTCTTCTTCAAGTTAACCATCACTCCATTCTGAAATGTCAGCAAATTTAGAACTCACAGTGGAAGAGAACAAGTAATTTCTTTTTCAGAACAGGAAACTTAAAACTGCCTAATCAGGCTTGTCTTAGTGAAAAGAGAAGAGGAAAGCACCTAAATCTTTAAGTGCTGTCAGTGCTCTTTGATCATACAGGCATTATAATGGTTGTCTCTCTGGATTTTTTTTGTCATCGGATAAGCTTATTGAGGTTACCAGACTCAATCAAGTAGAAAGAAAGTGTTATCAGGGCAAAAGCCAATACTGAAAAGGACACAGCATTTTTAATGTCAGGTAACTTGACATTGTCAAATGTTGTAGGAATATTCGATTTGGCATTTGCGGATAAAAGACATTTGGACAAAACATATTAAAAAATTGTATCTGGCAGAGGCTTCAGAAATCTTAAATTTTCCAGTTCATTGCTGCAATTGGAGTTCTTAAATAAATCTTGGAGTATTCTATATACCAATGCATTTACAGGAAGATAGTGCTGTGATAAATTAATTCCAAATGATCAATCAACTACAAAGCAAGAGCTTCTTTATCATTTATGCTAGTCTTGTCAATGCCTAATATCAAAAGTGACAATTTGTGGAAACGGATCAATAGGAAGGAGAAAAAGGTGTACTAAAAATCAACACAGAAAACATCACATCTGAAAGTTGTTATATCTTACATTTTATTATGTTACTGAATTTGAAATGTGATGACAGTCTGTAATAAAGTCACCCTGAAAGTTACTGGAGCTTAGGGCAGTGGCCTGGCTTACAAAGAGATTTGGTAAAATCTGAGACCACAGGTCATTTTATGTTACAAATACAATATTTCTGAACCCACCTGAGCATGATGTGATGAAAGATGGCATTAAGGTGTCAAACCAGGCTCAGTGAGGTTGCTCTAAATTATGCTAGCTTATACCCTAGAGAGTATAGCGTGAGCATAACCCCAGTAAAATGCAGCCTTGATTCTCAAAACTGGTCTTTGGCAGCTCAGAAAAGTTCATGAGGAAGAAACAGTTGCTGTTGAACCACATTTGTCAGTTTAGCCATAGCCGCAGGGACACTTGCCTGTGTGCAGCAAAGCCAAGTCAACCATGGAATCAAGGCTAAGGGAAATTTTCCACCAGCTATGAGTTTGTAACCTACTAATGTTCTGTCTCCACAATGAATGCTTGTTCCTGCTTCCCTAGTGAAAACTACTGTTCAGGTGATGCTGTGGATTTGAACTGGATGGATACTCTGAGTGAAAATGGCAAGCAACATGGAAAAGCAGGGCAAGGTGAGAGGAGTTTCTGCTTTGGCTGTTCTTAGCTCTCTCACTTGCACTTTTAAAAAGTCAGTAATTACATTCTACTTTGTAATTACATCCTACTTTTGTGTCACAGAATGGGTAAGGTTGGAAGGGACCACAGTGGGTCATCTAATCCAACCTTCCTCCTCAAGCAGGGTCATCCCAGAGCACACTGCACAGGATTGTATCCAGACAGTTCTTGAATATCTCCAGTGTGGGAGACTTCACAATCTCTGTAATTTTTTCTGTCAGAAGGCATATTTTCTAGTTGATGAGATTTTTTTTTTTTCCCCCCAAGAAACTATAATCTAGAGCTGTTTAGAGTAAATGTAGTTCCTTCACAGATTTAGTTTTTCCAAAGTCTGTCAGCATCTCACTTAAGGACTCTATTAAGTGGTGAAGAGCAAATGTACTGCTTGTTAACACCCTTCAGAGTCCTGTGGTGAATATTTGAAATAGCAAGAGGCAGCAAAGTATCCAAAGCACTTCTGATTGCCAGTGTACTCTCTCACTGTTTTCTGACATAGAGTAGTTGCAAAACAATCCTCAACTGTAAGATATGCCCATAATGAAGTTGGTTTGAGGCTTAAAATTACTCCAGTCAAGGTGCCTTCAAGGAATCTTTGACCATCCTTTTAGTATGTGAATACTGCAATGCCTAGCACTGTGGGATATCGACTCTTTTTCAGGGATTTGGGGATTTCAAGCCTGTGTAGGAAATGGAGGTGGACCCTGAAGCGGGTTGTGACAACAAAGTAAGTTCAGGAAGCAAGCATTGCCTGCTCTCCTCTCCTTGTCCCGCCTCCACCCTCTCAACCCCCCCAGTTGTTTCATTAGTTTCCTGCACTTTCCAGGAAATGTTCCTTTTGGTATTGTAGTGCACATATAGAAGCGATGGACCATTTGTCCTTCCCTCTGCATTCCTAGCTCTGGCAATACTCATGTGCCAATCAGCAAACAACAGATCAGTTTCTGTTTAGTCATCACTCTCGGATAGCTTCCAACTACCCTCTGTGGAGGCTGATGCAATCACAAATCATTCCTTCCATGACAAATGCAGAGCATTCCTGTTGATATCTGCTCTGCTACTTTTAGATTTTTTTTAAAAAAATGTTTCTTGTCCCACTGAGCGAACAAAGCCATTGTTAACTGGTGATCAGTTGCAGTAACCATAGTGTTTACTTATGTGACAACTCCTGTATGTTTTGCATGGATTCATATTCTGGAATTCAATTGATACACAGGTAAAAAAATCAAGTTCACAAACTAGAACTCAGAGCTGTGGTTATGGATTTACAAAATGTGATGTAGTGCAAATACTTCAAGAAAGCTCATCAGCCAGTGTGCTGCCTTCATGTCTTGTTACATCTCCATGCCTTCACACTCTAAATACAGTAAATGCTGCTGGGGAAGGAACCTTCCTTTTAATTTTGGTCTATGTATACTTAATTTTTTTGTCCCCGTTCTTTTCTAACCTTGTGGCAGAAGGCAGCCAAGCATGGAGCATTACTATCTCTGCAAGGTCTGCTTGTGCAGGTTAGGGAATTTTTTTTATGTTTTCTTTGAGGAACAGTATAGAAAGGCTCTCATATCTTCATCACTCAGTTTCTACTTTGAGGTTGAAACAATTGGTGAGTAGAGAAGATCTTAACTAGTGACTAGTAAAGGTCCCGGGGCTATGTTTTTTACTGGCAAATAAATAGGGCCAGGGTGCCTAAGGAGCTCCAGCTTTGAGAGCAGATGACACAGTAGTACAGCTTTAATCCATGTGATTAAGTCCTCTTCTGCCTTTAAATCATATTTATATGCTGCCTGCTTGGAGTGGCTGTGCTGTTCCTTTACTGTCTCGAGGTATTAATCTGAGAAGCCTTAAATGGTATGGGCCATAATTATATAAAAGAGCAAGCTAATGATAAAATAGGAAGGCTGACTCTAGGTCAGTACCCAAGGCTTGCTTGGTTGACTTGTATGGATGTATCTCCCTCCTGCTCTCTTCACTGTGGAGTAGGATGGGAGGATCCTTTTTTTTTAACCTTTTCCTCTTGCATGTGGAATATAAAAGCATTTGATAGCTAAATCCTGGGATATTTCCTTTATTGTCTACAATACAATTATTCTGAGGACTGGTACCTCTTAAAAAATGAGACAACTGCAGACCAGGCTTTTTGAGTATCTCCTAGGTGTCTTGCTGCACTCTGAGTCCAGGACAGCACCCCATGTACTATCTGCTTGTGGTCTGTGACAAACTGGAGTAGCCTAGAAAAATTTTAAGTTGTGTCTGTCAAAGCAAGGCTTGGAATATATCCATTTCCTGTGAAGAGGAAAAAAGGTCAAAGGGAAAGATATTTTTGGCATTATTTGTCGTCTTTCTGCTATGGGGTTTTTATTTGTACAAATTAAGCCTGTGATGGAAGGACTTGACAGGATCTGCACTAGTCTTATGTAGGCCAGGTTTTCATGTGGTTGAGCATGTAGGCAGCTGACACTTCTGAATGCAGGAAACTATCTAGGAACTCTGCTGAAATAGCTGTGTGGACAACAGCAACAGCAGTCACTGCAGCTTTTGGCACAGCAGTAATAGCTATGCTTGCAGCTGTGACAGCAGCAGAAGCAACAGGAAATCCAGGAACACTCTGGCTGCACACTCAGTGCTGGCTGGTGTGCTGTGACTACCTTTATGTGACAGAAGATTCCTTATTAGAGCAGATGGTTAATTAAAATCCAATGAAGAATGAGCCCGTAGGCTAAATATACCCTGCTCCTTAGATTCCCATTTGTGTAGTGTGTAAAAGGTTGGGCTTCAGGATAGAGCCACAGATTATCTCATTGTTTTATTAATGGATTTATGGAGAAGGGAGAGAAACGTGCTAACACTGTATCAGCCTATGGAACCTGGTATTCTGTATGATTCATGTTTGTAAACTTAATGTAATGCACCACTACGGGCTGGAAAGCAGCTTTGCACAAAGGTATCTGAGTGTCTTAGTGCACAATAAGCTTATGATGAACCAGAAAAGAAAACCATCCTGTGTTGCATCAGGAAGAGCACTGCCAGCAGGCTGAGGGTGATGATACTTCCCCCAGCCCTGGTGAGAGACTTCTGGAATGCTGGGTCTGGTGCTGGGTTCCCCACTACAACAGAAACACTGCCATCCTGGAGTGAGGCCTGTGGAGGGCTATCAAAGATAATTAGCAGACTGGACCATCTGTCATACAAAGAGAGGCTGACAGAGTGGGGGCTGTTCAGTCTCGAGAAGGCTCAGAGGATCTTATCAATGTCTAAAAATATATTCTGAGTGAGAGTAAAAAGGTGGAGCTGGTCTCCTCAGCAGTATCCAATGAAAGAATATGACAAAATGGACCCAAACTGAAAGACAAAAAATTTCAGCATAAGAAAAAGCTTTTGCATTCCAAAAGTGGTCAAACACTGGGTCCTGGTGGGATTCATCCTCTAAGAGCTAGCTGGTGTCATCGCAAAACCTCTCTCGATGATTTTTGAGTGGTCTTGGGAATCTGGAGAGGTCAATGTCATCCTGATTTTCAAGAAGTGCAAGAAAGAGAACCCTGGAAACCACAGGCCTGTTAGTCTCACTTGGTAAAGTTATGGAGAAGACTTATTCTGGGAAATATTGAAAAACACCTGATAGACAACACAGTCACTGGATCACAGACAGCACAGCTTCATGAGAGGAGATCCTGCTTATCAAACCTGATTTTCTTCTATGAAAAAGTAACCCACCTAGTTCATCAAGGGAAGCCAGTACATGTCATCTCTTTGGATTTCAGTAAAGCTTTCGATACTGTCTCTCACAGGATCCTTCTGGATAAAATGTCCAGCACAGCTGGATAAACACATCATGTGATGGGTGAGCAGTTGGCTCACAGGTTCAGCACAGAGGGTAATAGTGAATGGGGTGACATCAGACCTGTCACTAGTGGGGTTCCACAGGGCTCCATCCTGTGCCCTGTGCTCTTCAACATCTTCATAAATGTCTTGAACACAGGACTGGAAGAGATACTGAGCAAGTTTGCAGATGACCCAAACCTGGGAGGAGCTGTTGACTCCCTCAAAGGCAGGGAGGCCCTGCAGAGAGACCTGGACAAATCAGAGGAGTGGGCAATCACCAACCACATGAAGTTCAACAAGGGGAAGTGCTGGATTCTGCACCTGGGATGGGGCAGCTCTGGATATTCATGCAGCCTGTGGAATGAGATGCTGGAAAGCAATGTCGTGGAAAGGGACTTGGGGGTAACTTCTGAAAAGGCAGAATTAACTGATGTCCAGCAGTAATACAAATGGGATTTATCTTTTAGTTCTTTACTTAGTTGACAGCTCCAGGAAGGTCAGCTTGAGGAAAAAGCCTTCCACGCAACTTGTTGCATGAAAATTTTACAAATAATAGGCAAAGTCTAGCACTGAGTTGACTTGATGTGGAAATGGGACCTTTGGCAGTGAGTGAGAGTGGGAGGTTAATTGTCCTTAGAATAAGTAATGGCATTTTATGTTGGGCTCTGGAGAAGGGTAGGAGTTGGAAGATGGACAGGAGGAGCTAGATGAGAGGGTTAAAGTAACATGGGCTACATGAATGGCAAAAACATTCAGCAGAAGTCCAAATACATCAAAATGGGGTTGATCACTGTCAGCAAACAGAATGGTACAAGGAAAAATATTTAGCTGTATGAATAGATGGGGAAAGCTATGTTTTGGTGCTGTTGTACAAGAAAAAGTCTGCAAGGAAGCTAGCTATAACATGAAAGACACTGTCCAGGGAGATCTCTAAGACTGAGGCATTAACCAAGCTGTGCGCCTTGGAAATACATGGAGGATAGTGATACTGAAGAGAGAGAAATGAGTGCCAGGAGAGTCTGGAGGAAGATAAAACCATCTTGTCCATTAGCTGCCTGCAGATGATAAAAAGAGATTTTAATTTGATTGAGGACTAATGGATGTAATAGAAACAGGGCACTAAGTAATAAGATAAATAAGTATCTATTGACTCAATTCCCTACAAAGATAGAGAAGCTTAGATCCAATATGCTAATGATGAAGTCCAAGAGACAGGAGAAGTTGGCAGTCATGCTAGTCAAGAGAGCAGACTTCAAGGAGTTTGATGTCGACTGTGATTTGGCTAATAAAACTGAGACAGCAACCTTAATTCTTAGCTTTTACTAGGAAAGGAACTTTGAAAGAAATCATGACAAAGCAGTTTTCATTGAAGGACCAGAATGAGGGGATGCAATGGAGCTGAGCGAAGGAAGTCCCCACTGTTCATTGCAGATTTCAGGGAAGTTATATATGGAAAGAAATGCAGAGGGAAATAGGATTACAGAGGGGTGTGTAACTAATGTAACCATACATTTTACAAGGAGAAAGAAATAAAGGAAAAGAAAGAATGAAAATGAACACGTGGGAAACCAAATGAGATTAAACCAGTGTAGCTGGGGAAGATGGCTGTAACAACTGCATCTCTCAAAGCAATTAATTTATGGTGCCGCATTTTTAACGTGTAGCCTTGTCTCTTCTATTCACCGTAACACTCAGTTGTGCTCTTACGAAATTCAAAGAAAGGGACAAGCAAAGAAATTATGTCCATTTTTGCTACATCCATACAGCTTTCCAGACCTAGATATTACTACAAGAACTTGTGTTCTGACAATGTTTTTATGTGATTTTTCTCATCTTTATGCATGTTTATATACAGAGAGTCACATCAGGCTCTCCCAGCTTTGCAACAGATCAATATTTGTCTTGAGAATTGCAAATCTGGTTTTCCCTGGTAAAAAGTACAGTAATGGGTGTTACTCTAACCAAATGAGTTTTTAATTTCAGAAGTCAGAAGCAAATTATGCCATATTATGGCAGAAACAAAAAAATCCAACCAACCAAACCCCACCCCAAAACCCAACAAATTACCTTTGCTCCTTCTGAGTAACAAATCACTTCCCTGCAAACATGTCATTTGGCTGTTTCAAATAAACAATATTTAGGGATATACTATTTGCTCAAAATATTTTATGCTGGTGTTGGAATATAAGCAATGCTTAAAACACATCTTTATTGATGGCTCTCAGCAGCACCAAATGTTGCAGACATTAAGTGAAAGCCAATTTTTTAAAAGTGGTACCACACATTATCTGCTTTTCCAAGTAAAGAAGAAGAATCAAAACCTGTTTGTATCTGCAGAAGAATTCTTTCAGGCTTTATAAACCTACAGACATATGAAAGCTGAGTATTTGCTAACATGGATGACATTAAGGTTTCACGAATACAAATGTGTTGTATGTCGAAAGCCACCACCTTGAAAGTGGTGTATTTTTCACTAACATTAAAAGTCTGGTATATGAGTATTGGGGCAGCTTAATAGTGCCTGTGGACACCCAGGTATTTACATTGAGAACTCATAGCACCTTCCAGTACCTAAAAATGGTCTGCAAAAGAGCTGGAGAAGGACTTTTTCCAAGGGCATGTAGTGATAGGACAGGGGGTAATGGCTTCAAATGAGCAGAGGGTAAATTTAGAATAGATATTAGGAGGAAATTCTCTACAGTGAGGGAGGTAACACATTGGAACAGGCTGCAAAGACAAGATGTGGGTGCCTCATCGTTTTGGCCAGGCTGGATGGGGCACTGAACAATCTGCTCCAGTGGAAGGTGTCCTGGTCCAAGGTTGTTGGATCCAGATGGTCTTTGATGCCCTCTCAACAACCAATTTCACGGTTTTATGATTGGACAACTGCAGGAAGAAAGAGAAAACAACTGGAAAGAATATTTGTATTTTTTATCAAATTTTCAACATTTTCAAATTATAGTTGCAATCTCAGGTGGCTCAGGGAAAGCTTTAGGGGTAAGAAAACAGTCCTCGCAGCCGTCCCCGCACGCTGTGGCGGGGCGGCCACCCCTGCTGCGGCAGCTGCGGCGCCAGCCTTGTCACCCGAGTCCGTGCGGCGAGCGACAGGGCGGGGCAGGCCGAGCCAGCACGGCTGCTCCGCCCCCGGGTCTCTCCCGCCCCGCCGTGTCCCGCTCCGCCCCAGGGCCTCTCCCGCCCCGCCGTGTCCCGCTCCGTCCCGCTCCCCGCCGGGCCCCAGGGCCTGTCCCGCTCCCGCCGTTCCCCGCCCGGCCGCAGTGCGCGTGCGCGGTGGGTGACGCCGTGTTGTGGCGCGGGCGGGGAAGCACGTGAGGAGCGCGACGTCACCATAAACACTCGTGGGCAAGATGGCGGCGGCGCCGCCGAGCGGCAAGGTAACGGGGGCGGGCTGGGCTGGGCTGGGCACGGCGGGGCTGTGCGGGGGCCTTTCCCCATTGCCGTGCGGGGTCTCTGCCTGGGGCCGCTCCTCCGGGCATAGGCGGACCGGGCGCTGGCAGCGGCGGCGGGCCCTTTGCGCCCGAGGGGCCCGCGGCCGGCGGGCGGGACTCGGGCTGTGCCCGCACCTGCCGCCCGGGCAGCCCGGCCCCGGCCCCAGCGCGGCAGAGCTCTCTCCGCAGGGCCGGGGGCCCCGTGGCCGCGCTGGCGCTCCGCCGAAGGTGGCGGAGCGGGGCTGGTCCCACGGCCGTGGCCACGTCCCGGCGGTGCTCGGGGCGGGGGTGGCCCTGCCCGGCCTGCGTGCCCGCTGTGTGCGCCGGGACAGACCCGGGGCCGTGGGTGAGGTGGGAACTGCGGGGTTTGTACTTGCCGCGGACTCTTGCTGAGTGTTCCCGAATGAAGCAGAAGAGCTTGGTAAGGATGCGGAGGGGCGGAAGGTGCTGGCAACCCTCCCTCCTTCCCTACCAGCAGATACGAGTTGTGTCTGTATTATTTTATTATAGAAATATTTTTATTTCATTACTGTCTTCTAAGGGCGTTACTTTGCAATGCCTGGCTCCCCCGAGCACGCGGATCCTTTAATTAGGATTTAAAATCTCGGCGTCCGGTCTGACTGTGTATGTAGCGACAGTGAGTGTGTGGTGGGCTGCTGTATCGCTTCGCCAGCATAGGGCAGAAAATGATTATTTCAGCTCATGTTGATCTCAGCATAACAGAACATATGTAATTAGCCATGTCTGTGCTGCTCTGAGGGTGCTGAATAGTGCACTTACTGGCGTGAAAATTCACTAGAGATCTTACTTTTTGCCAGTTTACCATATCTGTTTCTGTTTCGTGGAGCAGGCAATTTATGTAGCTGGAGTTGTTACAGTTTTATTTTAATGTTCATTACTGCTGTTAGGTGCTGTAAATATCAAGATACTCTTACTGTCCTCCAAACTCTTTCTAGTTGTGTACATCCAGTTTTTGTGTATACAGAGAAGTTCCTTTTCTGGTTTTGTCCATTTTAAGCTCAATCCAGAAGTACATTAAATAACAGGAAATATTTTAATTTTTGCTGGTTTCTCTTCCCCCCCCCCTTAGGTTTTTGTCCGGATCTTCTTCATCATCTTTCTCCTGAAAGCATCTGTATTATCATAGTTTATGTGAGAGACTAGAACTCCTGTGGATTAGATGCTTGTGAATTTGCTTAGTATTCGTTGTCCCTTTAAAAGAAGCCTGTTTGTCTGAGATTAAATCTCCAAGACATTGCAAAACTGTCTTTCAGTTATGCCACGTCCACAATACTAATGCAACCTGTTAACACAACTTCTAATTCAGTAGCATTCTTTGCCATTCTTTCTTAATACAGTGGAAAAATGACAGTTGTGTTCTCCCAAACTTCATGAAGTGGCTGAGCTGGTTTGAAGTTTCACTGCTCTCAGGAGCAGTTCCATCCTTCTCTATATTTCCCCACCTGTGTGTTGCACTTCTTCTTTCTTGGATATTATACTAGTTTTATCTTTTAGTGACTTGATTTAGTGAGCTGAAATAATACATAAAACTGATTGCTCTTATTTTTGTCTGGGTTACTTTTCTGTTGGGAGTACATTGGACCACAGATTGTTTCTTTGGGTGGCAGCAGGATTTTAGAAGGGCTCACAAACTAGTGAAGCTTCTCTCCAGTATAGACCCAGCATTCTCACTTCAGGCATTTTGTTCTTCAATGTGTTTCCAAGCTGTGGGTGCCCTAAATTAGTTAGCCTGTTCATTCTGGCTGTGCAGTGTTGCAATGAGTGTTTCAGGTGGTAGTTTTCTGAAAGAGTAGTAGACATTAGTCTGTGGGGTGCTTTAGTGTCATGTGGCAGATCTTAGCACATGGAAGTAATGTATTTTAATGTATGGGTTCTTTTCTGCAAAATATTACACAAAGTAATTCTGTGGAATGCACATGAAGGTATATTAAGCAGCTGGGGGAGTCTTGTTTTAGCAACTATGTAAGACTGTGTTTTCTATTATATTTTTACCCTTTTTGCCTTCCTCTTCTCTGTTGTATTTTTTTTTATTTCCCAGACATCATTAATATCAGCGGATTCAGAACTCTGCTGTTTAATATAGTGTCTTGTTTCTGCTCCATACATTAGTGGGATACAAAAGATAAATGGTTACCTCATGTATTACATTACCTGGACTTTTGTCCTGTTACTTTTTTCTTACTGTTTCATGTCTCAGAAGGTTCTTATCAGTGTTTTTCTCTGTATGGATGGTTAACTGGGTTCAGGAAAACTTCAGTCAAGGCAGTTGAGTTCTGGAGTCGTGACTCATTCTTTATTAATGATCATCTGCCCTAGAACAGTGTGAGCTTCAGTTTTTTGCCCTTTCTTAGAGTTGCCTTTTTTGTCTGCAAGTAACTTGGCAATAAGGTCTTTGGTTTTCAGAGCGTTTGTCTTCATGCATGAAGACAGGTATACTTTCTGTCTTTTTGTTGCTTAGCAAATGGCAGTTTGTTTACTGTATTTCAGAAAACTGGCTTCACCCTTATAACAGAAAGCCATGGTAGAAAATGAAGTAAAAAGCTGTGTATGGAGAGAAGTACAAACTTCAGTTTTAGTCTGTCAGTGTATAGGCTATCATGGCAGCTGGTCTAAACACAGTAACAGGGGTTTTTTATGTTCTAGGAGTTCAGAGTATCTTCAGCACACGGGCTGTTAAGATCTTTCTCAAATTACCAATAGACACGTGGGCTGTCAGAGAAGTAACTTTGCACTTGCCTGTGCTCTTGCTCTTGGCGGTAAAACTTCAGTGTTAAGTGGCCAGACAGCTGAGCTTTACCTCTAAAGCTTAGATGTTTGACTAGTTCAGCAACTAGAAGTGTTCAAGTAGCAATGTTGCTATTACTAAACAATAATATTGTAAGTGCTGTATTGTTGGAGGGCGGGGATTGTGTTTATGGTTCAGCTTTTTTTTTTTTTCTTCTCCTTCTTATAGCCTGGACTAGCCAAGAGATTTAAAATGTGGTGTGTTAAAAGTAGCTTCTCATCCTTTAGGTAGTTTGTTGGCACCCATACAGCAAATTATTTTAGGTGTATATATATTCTGTTGTATAGGCAATGTCGTGTTCCACCTTCTGCTCATTAAATTTGGGTGCACAGAGGCTCCTACAATATTCATTGTTGTGTCATTTTATTAAGCACTTGATTTAAACTATTTGTTGTAACTCTTTCAGCTTTTTTAATTTATTGTGTACACAGTTGTAATTCTTTCTTACTCTATTGTACTTTGTAGGCTTTATCTGAACAGAAGCCTCTACCTCTCTGGAATTTAGTTAAGCTTTCATTATGCTTGAATGTAAAGCAGTTCAGTGATAAATCTGAAATTCTGTATCTTCTTTCTCTTTTCTGTTCAGTAAGGATTTCTCTTCAAAGATTGCTCACAATAGGAACAGTGTGTTACCACCTCAAGCTCTTACTCTTGGTACCCTGAATAGACTTATATTTACACTGATATCCCACTATTATTGCATAAGTAGCAGAAATGTTTTGTGGTTCAAGAGTTCGGCAGATCTTGAAAAATGTACATACTGTTGTCAAACAGAAAACCTTTTGTATGATTCTTGGTGTTGTGAACGTTCTCCTGTTTGTCACAACATAAACAATATTTATGGGATACTGTCCCTCCTCATCCCGCCTCCACTTAGAAACTTGGTGTTTGTAAGACTTCTAAGACTAGCAGGGTGTGAAATTTTGCTGTCTTAGGAAAATAGTTGAGCCATAGGCTCAGCAAACAGAAGACATGCAAGGTTGAACCAGGCCAAGCGCCAAGTCCTGATCTTGGGTTGGGCCAATCCCAAGCACAGGTCCAGGCCGGGTGGAGAATGGATTGAGACGAGCCCAGGGGAGAAAGGCTTGGGGCTGTTCCTGCACACCTGCAGCCCAGAAAGCCAAATGTATCCTGGGCTGCATCAAAAGAAGTGTGTTCGGCAGATTGCGGGATGTGATTCTGTCCTTTACAATGTCCTTATGAGACCCCCACGTGGAGTACTGCATCCAGCTCTGGGGCTGCCGGCAGGAGGAAGAAAGACATGAACGTGCTGGAGGAAAGAGGGCCATGAAGACTGTCAGAGGACTGGAGCACCTCTCCTGTAAGGACAGGCTGAGAGAGTTGGAGTTTTTCATCCTGGAGAAGAAAAGGCTCCAGAGACACCTTAGAGCACCTTCCAGTACCTAAATGGGGCTTACAAGAGAGCAGGAGAGGGACTTTTCACAATGGTATGTAGACTTAGGGGGAATGGCCTTAAGCTGAAGAAGGAGTGTAAGTTTGGATTGGGTATTAGGAAGAAATTCTTTACTGTGTGGGTAGTGAGACACTGAAACAGCTTGCTCAGAGAGGTTGTGTACTCCCTGTCCTCGGAGGTGTTCATGGATGGGGCTCTGAGTAATCTGGTCTTGTGGAAGGTTCCCTGCCCATGGGAGGGTGGGTTGGAGCTGGGTGATCTTTAAGGTCCCTTCCAACCCAAACCATTCTATGATTCTATCATTTATATTTTACTAAAATTTGAATGCCAGAAGTTTTAGGTTATCTTCTGTGGAGCAGAATATCATGTTGATCAAATAATGTTAACTTGATGCTTTGTGGAGCACTCCAGAGCACCTGGAAGCAGACCCTTGATGCAGGAGGTACTTCAGTGTGCCCAGTGGCAGGTTAGCAGTGAATGCCTCAATAAGCTCTGGGCCAACCTCAGCTATTCCAAAGAGCGAGATGGAAATTCAAGCAGCAAAATGCAGAGTTGAGCTACATTTTAAATTGAGTTATATTCTTACTTAAAGCTTAATTCTAAACTAAGATGCTTTCTTTTGTGGATGTAAGGTCTCTCAGGCCAACCATTGCCTAAATTGAATTTATTTTAATGCCCTGTAATTGTTTTCTTACCTTATTGAATCTTTCGATCTGTTTGCTTTCCTTCAGAATCTGAAAAGAAGGTGCTGTGTAGCTGTTATATCTGTGGTTAATGTTTGTGGACAGACCCATTTTTCCTTAATTTGTAGTCTGTGGAGTGTTCAGACTTTCTTACTCTGTCACTTTCTTATGAGCATGCCTACTTACTGCTTCAGCTGCTGAATCCACAGTGAGGTCCTTTACCTCTAATACGAGGCAAAACTTAATTAACTGCTATTGAAAAGATGTTAAAATCAGGATTTTTACAGTGCCATAATTACTTACTGACTCCAGGGCAGTGACTGATGCACTATGTAAGTGCTGCAAGCTATGTCTGTAAGAGAAGCTGGAGGGCATCTTGGCAGAGCAATGCCAGCCCTGAGCTGTACTCTCTGGCAGAAAGGAAGAATGAGTTGAACGCACTGTCCAAGAGCACAGGGTGTGAGTATGAAGTGTCTGAAATGTGGGACGAGCTAACTACCTGGGAGAGTTGTAATGCTCCTGCATTCTCCTACATGTCCTGCATCTGACAAGTTGTTGGTGTTTGACAGACCTTAGAACAAGACCTATAAGGTAGGAATGATTCAGTGCACATGGTGACAGCTGGCACTTGGGTGCCCAGCACAGACAGGGTGGAAGATACATGGTGAGAATGGCAGGACCACCCTGTTTTGTGTAGTAGAGAGTTTAGCTCTCCTTTTTTTTTGTGGCTACACCTCATTATCTTAGGGTGCAATATTGTTATCTTTCACTAGCTGGTAGCACAGGGCTGTAAATTGCCGTCAAATGGCAAGTGTTCAATCACAGATCTTTACTTGTGTTCTGGCATATGTTGTGTTTGTGAGTGTGGTGTGCTGAAGGCCTTCTGCTCATGGGCATCTTGGGTAATAAAAGCTGCAATCATTGCCTGTTGTCTGCTCATTGTTAGCCTTGCAGTAAAGATACGGAGATTTGAATTGTCTGTGCTGTGTCCTTAGGGTATTAAGAATGATACAATTTCTTTCTCAGAAAATGTTACTGGGGCAACAGTGGGACTTCTGAGAGCTAATTTTTGCTGGACACAGACTATAAATACTTGAACAGTTTTTCTGGAACCTTAACTAGCATATGCCATGACATGTAAACTGAGCCTACGTCCTGCTGCTTCCATCTGTTGGTTTAGGTTTTTTTTTTTCATAGCAGTTGGATAGACACCTATTGCTTTATGCAGCTTTCCTGAATTTTCTGCTGTGGTTCCCTGAGGTTTTTACAGACCCTCAGTCAGTCTATGAGTTGGAATAGCTGTAGTTTCTGTGTGGCACTGTGCTTTCAACAACTGCTTAAAATGACTTGGGAATTCACCTTTGACTTCTGTAGCACCTTTGGAATGAAACCTGCAAACAAACAGGTCAAGGTGGCTTGTCAGCATTTGGAAACTCATGCACCCATTTTTAGCTTTTGGTAGGATTCTGACACCATAGAACTGGAAAAATAAATGTGGTGTGAGTCATGATTGCAGACTGACAGCGTGGATGTGCTTTACAAGCAGGAAAGACCTATGAGCATGAGCTTCCTGGGCACATAATATTTCAAACTTGAAAATCTAGAATTATTAAAAGTAATACTTAAATAATACAAACTTTTTTCTTACTTTCTCCAGAATTTTCTTGCAGAAAAAAATTGCCAATTGAATGCTTTCACAGTCGTAAGTTGCCTTAGCTAGTCATGCTTATGATTTGAAGCATTCTAGGAACTTAAGGATAGCAGGGATAGATAAATCTGGAAACTGTTCTCCATAGAACTAGTTTTAATGAATTAAATGTCTGAAATGTCTTAAATGCCTGAAAACCTTTCAGTAATTCTGATACATGTACAGCTACACGTATAGCTACAAGGTATAATTAAAATTGGTTTAAAATCAACTAGTTTTCAAAGTTGTTCAGTTCCTGTCTCATTACATGCTCATTGGCTTTGCTTGTGTTGGTGTGTGCTTTTGACAAATACTCTTCTTTTTTCATTTGTGTTTTTTTTTGTGTTTCATTTATGTAATAACATTTAAACCTGAGAAATATGCATCTCTATGGACAGTTCAACAGATGTTTGCAAAAAAGTATGGAAGGAAAAACAGAACCATCATTGTTTAAATCTGTAGTTTGGCCTTTCATTTCTGGACAGCTGTTTTGGCCTTGAGCATATGAGCAACAGATGCTGTTTTTCTTCCCTGGGCTTCTGTTTCTTTGAGCAGTGGGTTAACTCTGCAGAGCACAGAATGCTGATTAGGTGGATGGGTGGAAGGGCTGTGACACTGGGGTGAGGGATACCTTTGGGTTTGATTAAAACCCAAGGGACTTGTTAACTGTCTGATCACCTGTGGTGCACATCTATTAACATGAACTTGTCTTTTTTTCATGATAGACTTAGAGGAAGAGTGATGGCTCTAATCATATGAAAAGAAAATGAAAGATTGAGCTTGACTCTACCTGCTTCTCACATTTATAAAAGAGACCATGATGAAGTATATAAAATAATGAATAGTGAGCCAGTAGTGTGTTTTCTTGTCTCATGATACAGGAAGAGTAATGGACTAACTGAACAGATGACATCCTTTAAAACTCTTTGATTCTTTCACACGGGGAGTAATGAGGCCTTCCTAGTTCACAAATGTCCATCATTAAAGGCAAAAAGTTATCAAGAGTTAAAGGAGATTGGGTTGCTTTCCGATGCAGAGGGTGTTGACAGGTAATACTGAGTCAGATTTAGGTCAAGTTTGGAGGGGTTAAAGTTACTTCAACTGCTCCTAAGGGGACAGCAGTATCCTTATCCTACCCTGCTCATATATAATTCCTTCTACTGTCTCCATATATACCAGGATATCACTACATAGATTTTGCACGCACACCTTAGGCAAGTGCTTGATATTTTAATGATGCTTCTGATAATCCTTCAGCATTTGCTGTCTTTTCTCCCACATCTTATTTCAAGACATTTGTCTTGCATGTTCTGCAGTAACTTTAGGCAAGAGGGCAGTGTATGATGCTATTGCCTAATTTTGAAATGTCTGTTTTCCTGGCTGCTGTAGAGGTCCAGGTGTGCTGACTGACCAGGCATTTCCATGATTGCTGTGCTGCAGAGGCGCTGAGCAGATGGACCTTTGTGGACCACCTGTAGGATTGAGCTACACGGTGTAATTCCAGTTGTCTGCTGATGGATGGGGTTTTATTCAAACCTCACTGTTGGGATTCTGTGACACTTTCCTATTCCTAATTACTTTTATGTGTAACTTAATGTTACTTCTCCTTTTTGAATTGACTTTGAATACCTTACCAGTGTTGCAATACCAGAAAACAAAAATCTGTTGCAACTACATGTTACTTAGTAGCATTTGTGAGTTTTCAGCTTGCTAAGGACACTGTGTGAAATACAGTTGCCCAGTGTAGCTCATCTTCAGGTGCTACCACTATAGAACCGTATTTTCAAAACCAGTTTAGTTTGTTCAAATGCAGTTATGGAGCTAATCTTACAAGTACTGCTGAACAGAGCAGCTCAGTATTTTGAAAAGTTAGAGAAGGGTAACTTCCAAAATGTTTTGCAGAGGGGTTAACTGTGAGAAACCACTTTCTAGATATTCTTTTGTATATCTAATGCCATCTCTTTCTTCAAATTACTTATGTTATTGTGTCTTTGAGACTCCTGTCAACAGTTGGAAAAATAAATACAAGATTGCACTTGTTATTGGAAGAAAAAACTCAACAGCTTGGCCTTCCAGCCTTTCAGACCTGGAGAAGTTTCTCTCTTAAATAACAGTAGGAGGGAAATAAGCTGCATTGTGACAAGTCCTCTTTTCTACAAAACCCTCCAAACTTCCGAGCATGTTCTTTGGTTTTATCCTGTTTTGGTGGAGCGCAGGGCAGGGAGCTGATGCTGTTACGAAGAGCAGCGTAGGATTTGTCAGTTGCACGACAACTGTGGCGTTGGGAACACATTTTGTTTTCCCATGAAAGGAATCGTTTGTCCTTCTGAGAGATTAATGAGTGGAAAATAGTAAAACAATTACTCGATTGCAGATCTTCTGGAGTGAAAAGGTTTACTTTGTGATACATTATTGACAAAAGTGCCCTTCTAACAGTGTAACTCTGATGCAAATAGTTGGGTTTTTTGTGGAACAGCTGTCCCAGTGATAAATAGACTGAATTTGAATACAGATAGTAGAAATAGAGGGAGGATTTTTTTGGATAGATAGAGAACATGAAAGAAGGCTTCCAATATTTTAAGGGAATGAAGTTAATAATCTTTCAAAAGGGAGATATATGAAGTGACCTTTAGAGGTTTCTTCCAAGTGATATTTCTGTGTTTAAACAAGACACTTCAGAAATTTCTTACTCGTGTAAAAGGAAGAGAAGTTTCAGAAGTAAAACTAAAGCAGAAAGGATGAGTTAAGTGAATTTTATTGGTATTTTTAAGCCATGTTTTCTCATCTGGCTAGTTAAGCTTACACATTTAATGTTTTAGTTTACTGGCCTGATGCAAATGTGGTGATTTTAAAAACCTGACAAATGAGTAAGTTGAGAAAAAGAGATACTGGTATTTTAGTACCCAAGAAATACAGTATCTGTCTGTGATTAGTTGGGAATTACTAGGCTTTGCATTTAAAAGTATGTATTCCTTAAGGCAGTGTTCACAGCTTGATTTGAAAATTAATATGGTTCTAAAACAATTACTGTTACTATTTGATATATTTCAATTCCAGAAAATCTAAGAGACTGTTCACTCTTCTTTTAGAGTTGTGTAAAACAGAACCCATTTGCATTGTTTATAGAGCCTGCTGAATTTTGACAGACAGTTCTCTGAGTTTCTTTTTTTTTTTTTTAAGAGCATCATCAGAATACTGTGAAGAGTTTTGTAAATGCTTAAATGCAAAAGTTACATGAGCAGTGTGCACTTCCATAAACCTTTTTTATCCAGCTGTCATGGATTCCACCGTTCAAATGGAATTTTTGTCGCTGGCCCTGAATGTAGGACTAGGCATTTAATCTCGTGCTCCAATTTTTTAGATCTATGTAATTCATATTTAATAAACTAGATGGTCTGTTTTTAATTAAGTTTATAATTTCAACATGCTTAACAGCAGGTGGGGGAAAGACAGACTGTATATGAACACCTTCTAATGTTTTAAAAGCTGTGAAGTGTTTCCATGTGAACTTCTACCTGCTGATTTGAAAAATACTAGGTGTTGAATGCATTCTCTTGTGGTTTACTGACAAAGTAGTAATAGTATGTTGCTTAGAGAGTAAGTTTGTCAAATTCCATTTTCTACTGTTTCTTGAGTTAAGTAAGTGAAATACTCAGATCTTTAAGGTGGGTGACCTTTATAACAAACTATCTAACAAGGCAGACGTGTTCATTTCAACTTCTGTAGGCGAGTCAAAATGATAATGAGTACCACAGGACAGAGAAACAATTATAACAAAAAGGTTTTTCTTTGTTTTTCATTGCCCATTTTGTTATAGGTTGTATATGAGCAAGACGGAGTTTTCATTCATTCATCCTGTGGAAAAAATGATGATCAGGACAGCTTAATAGCAGGAATACTACGTGTCATAGAAAAGGTATTTGCATAATACAGTTGTGGAAACTCTGTATGTTTGCTAGCAAAGCACATAACATGTTTGGCAACTTCTATACTTAAAAAGGCATTTAGGATTTTGTAAATGAATAGATGTCACATGATGTTTGACATTGTCTGCATCATCTATATGTATATATATGTTGTGCCGTAATCATACCGTGAATAAATCGGGTGATAGGTACTTTGGTGTGTAGTGTTGAATTTTTTTATGATTGTTTGTATTGCAGGAAAATGAAGTAGTAGTAGACTGGAGACCACTGGATGAGACTTTGGATACTTCTAATATCCTCTGTGCTGGAAAGGTATGTTTGTTAGTTATCAGTCGTCTTCATTCTGTTTCTCCAGAGATTTTATTTTAGTGAGCAGGTGATCTCATAAGTGGAAGCAAAACTTATTTATCATTTATATTAATAGCTACATGTAGGAATCTTATTTGCAGACACCAGCCCAGGTTATTATGATACATGTGTAGGTTGAGTGCATTTAGTTTTTACATGGTTCACAAATAAAATAGTAGGAGACTAACCATATGAATAGTAAAGACCAAATGAGTGTAAGTGTATCACAGTCAGCAGTCCCTCTGCATCTATGATGTTGCAGTCTGGTGATTCACTCTTCATAGACATAAACCTGAGAGGTGCTGTTCTAATGCAAAATAAAAATAGCAGTCTGTGGGGGTTGTAAGATGCAGTGATATGTGATATTTAAGTGGTATTAAGAGAATGCAACTAAAGAAGAAAGATTCAAGTTTTACATTTAAATAAAAAGTTTGTTATGTTGATAAAAGTTTGCAAGAGAGCCAAGGATATTTTAGTATGTTGGATTTATTAAGTAAATCCACTTAGTCATAAGTCCAAATTTCCTGTGTTGAACTGTATCATGTTTCTGAGGGTTTTAATTTTGTCTACGAAATAAAGATGCTGATTCTTCTTGTTGAATCTGGGAAACTATCTCAGTTTTCATGCCTTGTGTTTTTTGATAGTTTCTTTTGTTGTTTTTCACAGGATTCCAGTTCTGTTGTGGAGTGGACTCAAACTCCTAAAGAAAAATGTTCCCGAGGAGCAGACCGTCCAAGTAGTTATGAAGCAGAATGGGACATGGTCACCACAGTCTCTTTTAAGAAGAAACCTCATTCAAATGGAGGTACTTAAAAAATAAATGTGGAGAGGTTTTTTTGTTTGTAGGATGTTTGTGGGTTGTTTTTTTTCTTTTATTGTAACTTATAACTGAAGAATTGTCTTTTAGATACAGTGAAATGGATTTTACTAGGACTTGAAAAGCTGGGATTCATTTGTGGTAAGAGGTGAATCTCTGGGTGTGGAAAAAAAATTCAGAAATGGAACAGCTGTCGTCTGCTTCCAATCTATTTTTTTCTTTAAATTGCTATAGATTTGTATTGAAAATGAACATTAAATCTGACTTCTTGTTGTGACAATCATTAGATGAAGTAGCAATTTTATCTGCATTGGGCTCTTGCATTCTTTGAAACAAATGGAATTTGAACCAAGTGTCATGTTAGAAATGAAAATGGAAAACTAAGTGTTTTACTACTCAAATGCCTTTCCGTACTGCAGAGCAGGGGGAGATGGAATGTACAGTTACATGTACGTGGGTCTTTTATATGGCCTTTTCTACTTCAGTAAAATAATTTTACGGCTGCACCATTTTTGTTACAGTGTTTCAGTAGAGATGTTGAAAAACAAGTTGTGGAGAAAGAACAGTGATTCACAAGTAATCTTTTTTCCTGATTCTCCCATAGTGATTTTTTTTATATAATACTTTTTTTCATGTGTTATTTCACAGCCTGTGACTAGGAACCATTGTGTTTGTTTCACCATCTTTATGATGGTTTTAATTGTCACCTATGTCATGTATGAGTGCAGGATTTGAACTTCAGATTATGAATGTTTTTAGGTAAGGCACAGTCCTTGCTCCTTAAATTCTCTGAGAGGAGCTTTCCATGCTAGCAAGATATGTGTGTATAAATATATATATATATATATATAGCTAAACCAAACATCTCTGTCTGGTATAGATGGTTTATTGCATCACTAGTTTGTATAGATTTTTCATTTTCAGGCATCAGAGCATGTCTTCATCCACAATGAGCGTCACTGAATGCTACTGACTGGGATTGCACTCTTTGCCACTTCTTGCTTAGTTTCAATGTCTGTAATTTGATGGGAACAAGCCAGAGGGTGTGCCAAATTCCTTCTAGGCACACTGGCAATTTTGTGTCCTCTGGTAAAGTAAAACGTAATTGCTTGTGTGGCAATGTATACAGTCTTGTGCAGAGTGTATACATACATACGTACTTGCACAGTACAGCAGAGAGGGGTGAGGGGGAGATTGTCAGTTCCTTTGCCCTTCCTGTGGTAGCAGTTTTACTCAACACATGGCTAATAACTGTGGGCGATGCATCTCTTAGAGTACTGTAATGTATATCATGTTAAGTTTGGTGCTGGTTGCATTTAGCTTGCTGCTGGAATGGGATGCAGCAGTTGTACATTTAACTGCTGGATCACTTCTGTCACTGAATCATAGAATGTCCTGAGTCATAAAGGACCCACAGAGACCATCCAAGTCCAATTCCTGGCCTTGCACAGGACAACCCCAAGAGTCCTACCGTGTGCCTGACAGTGTTGTCCAAATGCTTCTTGAATTCTCTCAGTCTTGGTGTTGTGTCCACTTCCCTGGGGAGCCTCTTCCAGTGCCCAACCACTCTCTGTGTGAAAAACCTTTTCCTATAAACTGTAGGCACAGCTTTAGGGGAGCAGTCTGATGGACTTGCTCATTATTTTAGAAGTCTTTCAAAGACAAGGAGGCACAAAGAGAACTCAAGAAATAGCATGTTATTATTAGAACCATTGGTGGTGTTTTTGTGTGGGGTTTGTTTTTTAGGAAAAGGGACAGATATGATGAATCTGTAATTGCTAACACCGGAAGTCAAACTGAAATCATGTGGTAATTTTGTTTTTAAGATGCTACAACTCATGCAAATGGAGAAAGCAGGTGGTCCTTCCTGTTCAGTTTGACAGATCTGAAATCCATCAAACAAAACAAAAAAGGCATGGGATGGTCCTATTTGGTGTTCTGTCTGAAGGATGATGTGAAGCTTCCAGCTCTTCACTTTCATCGTGGAGATAGCAAGCTATTGATTAAATGCCTTGAAAAGCATGTTGCACTGGATGAGTAAGTATCAGACAACTTAGTTCTGTAAAATACCGATTATTGGTTTGCTTAAATCCTGTAATGAATTTCAGATTAGTAGAATCAATTTTCAAGGTGACCGGAACTGGGATTTTACATATGTATGTGGAAGGTAAGCTGAAGTTTTAAAATGGTTGGATTATTTATGGAATGTTTTAGAATCTGTTGCAGTGTTATTGGCTCCAAATGCCTTGGTAGCTCCCTCTAGTGGGGGCAGAAGCTTCTCATGAACATTTAGTGTAAAAGTTAAATCCTTCATGAACCCCTTGTATTAAATGGGATAATTTGTGTTAAAATTTGAGACCTTCTTCTTTGTGGGAGATATCTATGAGTATTTACGGCAGTGTGTGAGGTAACTTACAGTACTGGCAACTAATTCAATTTGCATATAAATGTTTTCCTACAGAATCCTGTTACCCTGTAATTTCTTGTATGGTGAATATTTTACACTTGATCTTTACTCTGCGAATCAACTTTCTGAGTGTAAACATAGTTAGACTCTATCACAGTGTTAAATACTTGGGGGTTGTGTGTTTATATTGTGCTACTTCCAGGTTAGTCACTGGGATAAGGGCCTTTTTGATCAGCATAGCATAAGTGCAGAATAGAATAAAATGTTCTGCTCTTACCATGTAGGCATAAGTATGATTTAAGAAGGCAGCAGGGTGGATAAGATTAGATAGATCATGAAGAAATGAATGAGGTGTAACGCGCACCTATAACACATGTAACATCAGTGTAACAGGTATTCTGTTTTCAAAAGTGTTTTGCTATTGTCACTTCCAACATAATAGTCTGA
The DNA here is from genome assembly GCA_035583235.1 of Hafferia zeledoni. NCBI lineage: Eukaryota > Metazoa > Chordata > Aves > Passeriformes > Thamnophilidae > Hafferia > Hafferia zeledoni. The sequence goes on from JAWWEV010000043.1 coordinate 35,391,702, forward strand.
TGATAGATTTGAAGGTGGATAGTGAAATGGCTTTGTGAATCCTCACAGAAGGCTCTGTTCACATTGGTAGCATCACTGAGGTCAGTGTTATTTCAACAAGTAGGGAAGGTTGTTGTGAAGTATTACTGCTAGGATGGAGAGCAGGCCAGTAGGACATGAGTGTTGTATATTTATTGAACTGATATGTGAAATGCTTTGACAGTCTCCAGACAGGGAGTTACTGATAATCAGAAGTTGCCAACTGCTTGGAGAAGGTAGCATGGTCAGTGTGACCAGCTGGTGAAATGGTACTGGCTATAGAATTGTATGTGAGCTTTTTAAGGGGAGAAGTCAAGAAGACCAAAGCAGAGGTTATTAGGAGGGCAAGATGAACTTGTAAGTAAGAATAATCTCTGTACAACTGTAGATTAGAAAATCCTGCATGACAACTTCATCTCAAGTCCTGAGGGTTTTTTATCTCTAGGCTCCAATTGAATTGTTCCTTAAACCTCTGTTCATTTAGTTGCATGATTTCACAGCTTTTGTGGCCACAGGGAAATAATGTCATCCTGCCATTCCGCCACCTCCCTCCCCTTCCCCCAAAGAAATCCTTCCTTTTTGAGCATACTGCTCTCTGTTCACTTACTTGTGAATACCTTCTGACTAGTTGCTGGTAGGCTGGGGCAGGTTTTTGAGGTAAGTGATGTAGCAGCCACTGGAAAACACCTGTGTTGTATGATGAGTCACTGAAAGCTTTATACCAGATCTGTATGATCTGTTGCCTCTGTACTGCAGCAACATATTTCAAATTTTCTAATTGCTGAGATAAGACAGGGGAACTTGAGATGATATTCAAGCTTGCAGAGTGTGTTGAGCTGCTTAGTATTGTCACCTTGAACAGTTCTAATCATTAATGAATGCAACAGCAAATACGTTGGGAACTTTAAAGAAAAAAACAATGGCAGCTGCAGAAAACAGATGAACCGAAACACTGAGCTGAGCAGGAACTTCCAGTTTTAGTTTTCTTATCCAGTTAAGGTCTGCTTCTGGCACCAAATTATCTTCTGTGGTCTAGTCATGAATTATGATGATTATTTTTTCTAAAAGAGAAAAGAACAAATATGCCATCCAAGCTGTGGAAATAACAAACTTAATCTGCAGGTTTCTGTTGTTTCCTAGTGGTTATTCATGCTTTACTATATAGTGCATCTAAGGTCACGACCTCATTTAGGAAAAGATATTTATTTAGCTGCCTGGATACTACAAGCAAATACTTGACAGTGTAATTACTACTTATCCCAACTTCTAATTTATAATACATGGGATAATGATGTTAAGGCAGAAATTTTAGCTTGTCTCTAAATTACCTTTTTGTCATAGGTATTTTGTCACGTTCATATTACCTCAAAAGTTTTTTTTGCCCTTCTCTAACACTGTTCCTTGTAAAATGTCATGTCATTGATGAAATCCGTGTGTATGAAGCAGCAAAACTCACACAAAATATTTATAATTTATTGCTTTAAGAATTACATGCCTCCTAGTTTGGTTGCACCTGTCTAATATTGAGTAAACACTGTGTGTGTGTAAGACATTTTCTAACTCAGAGGATTAGGATTATGAGTTAGTTTAAGAAAGTGTCTAGTTCACAAGTTTTTGAACATTACCTAAGTAGCTGTTGGTGCCCACCTGACTATCCAGAAAGAGTGTTTAATTAAAAGGGAGATACAGTATAAAGTTTTCATTTTTTTAGTTAAGGAAAACATAATACATGACCTGCCTTTGCCCCTGTGCTGTTTTTTAGCAAAAGCCAGTTCAGCTTCATTAACCGTTGCTGACTCAGAACTATGACTGTGATGTCTGGATGTCTCAAAATGAGATCTCTTGTTGCATTTCATATCCGTCAGTGTTAACAGTGTCCTGTCCTGTTGGAATGGGAGAGAGATAAGGCTTATTAAAGTTCTTATCTTTGACTGTAATAACATGGTAGGTGATGCAGGTACTAATAAAAAGAAAAGTAATTTTTCTTTCAAAGACTAAAAGTAGTGGATTTAAACTTTGGAAGGGAACAATAGAGGGGTATTTTATAAATGTAAGTCTATGTGATGGATTACAGTCAGATGGCAAAGTGCTCAGCTTTCTCCTGTCTGGCTACAAACTCTGAGCCTGCTTTCTGAGCTGTTCTGTCACTTATTAAGCAGTAAATTGGTGATTCAGGAGCTGGTTTAAGGAAGTGATGGGGTGCCTGTGCTGAAGAAGGAGACAAAATGGGATGTTGCAGTGGGGGTGGGGGTGAGAGGAAAAGAACAGATTAAATACTGGGGGCACCACAGTTCCACTGTCTTTGTTTTTACTGTTTTCATCTGCCTGTGGAAGCCTGTCGAGAAGCAAATGTTCTGTTGAACAAGAGTGAGCGAATACAGTGAGTTAGGCCAAATTGGGTTTGTGTTCCTTTAGCTTTTGGAGTCTGCTCAGAAATACATTTGCAGGGCTGTACTGAGATGGTTCTGTTTCACAATACAATGGCTCTGGTGTTCTTTGAGCTCCTATCAGTATGAGCCTTAGAATTATTGTGACAGTGTCTGTTATAATACTGTTGGTTAGAAATTAATTGATGTGTTTTCATAAATTGAAAAGCAGTTTGTATTCCTTTTTATAATGGAATTTCTTAATGTAAGATTTACATTACAACTGATAGAAAGAATTCCTTAACTGCACAGGGTGACACAGGCTCTTTTCACTTCCTGTTATGTTAAAGGAATTTCAGCTTATATTGTGTCGAGGCTGACTCCGTCTCACTACATTTCATGTGTCACATCTTTTTTTGTCCATTGTCAAAAATAGAAAACTATGGTTGAAGAAAACTTTTATCACTTACATTAAATGGAGTTATCGTTCAGAGTAATTTCTCAAAAACTTTTCAAAACATTCATTTTTCAAAGAATGAAAGAGTACAATACAGAATGAATATGGCAAAAACTACTGCTTTGAAAAATGGAAGTCCTGTTTTGTGTAGTGTTAAGCTTGTTAGCTTGTGCCAAAGACTAAGAGGGATCTTGCATCAAATCTGCTCTTTTTCACACAAAGCCTGAAATGTGAGTTCAAAAAACAGCAAATGTTCTAAAAATATGTTCAGAAAAAAATAGTGATATCCAGACACTCTTTTTAAATTTTATTGCAGATCTCCAGATCATGAACGAGTTCTTCTTGTGAAGACTCAGAAGTCACTGTCTCAGTCTTTTGAAAATCTCCTTGATGAACCATCATATGGCTTATTTCAAGTATGTATTATCTTTCAATTTTTTAGTCTGAAGATGTGTTAAAAAAATCCACCCTAACATGTCACAGAAATATTCCCTGAAAAATGTTTTAATGCCATTATAAAAGCAAGAGTGCCATTTATGGCATTATTATTATTAATTATTGCCAATAGTAATGGCATTGTAGAAGCATTGACTGTATCCTAAAACAAATGCTTACTATTGAAAGTGCACTTAATTATAAGTTGTTTCCTATGATCTAAGAATTTCTGATTTGGTACTATTTCAAACTTACTCAATTTCATATTCTCTGTGATTCTATACATTTGGGTACAGAAAGTTTTAGAGAAAAAAGGAAAACTTTTAGGATTTACCAAAACATATTAATTATAATTTAAGTTTCCTTTGACTGCATATTTTTTCATTGATATTTCCTGACACTTTTGAAAGGATGCTGCAAATACAGCACCAGAGAGGACAATATGGCCTAACAAATTGTTTTTGGTTTTTTTTTTAATACTCAAACTGCTTATCATTTGGTCAGGTCTATTGACTTGTGAAAGTCAGCAACAGAACTTTCAGTGACTTCAATGAATCCAGAGTTTTGACCCACTGACCTGTTTAATAAAATCTTTGTGAGTGAATTGGATTAGTTTCTGGATTTAGTTGCCAAGTCAAGTTTTGTATGAGATTCCTAACAGAGTACATGGTGGTTCAAACTATTTTTTCTGAGAAGGTAGGGAAATTATGCATAAGTAAGATGTTTGGTGTCACTGGAAAGTAAACTGTAGATCTGATCCACTTCTATACGTAGGTCAAGCTTACTAAGAACACTGGTATCCAATCTGTCAAATCAATCAGGAGTATTATCTTCATACTTAAGATACATTTTTTTAATCATGTGATGACTGTTCTGTGTTACTACCAATACATGAAACTTCAGTAACTTTGAGATCTAGGGGACTTTTCCTGATGCTTTGCTTTGAGTACAATGATTACAAGTAGTTTGAGGCTTTTGTGTTTTGCTTGTTTTCTTTGTTATAACACAGAAATTGAAGAGAGATCCATACACAGTAACAATGGGAAGATTTTCCAAAGTTACGAACTATATTTTTGACAGTTTCCGTTTGAGTGACCCATCGAATCAGAGGCGACCACCATCAGAAATGGCAGACCTTATCAATGATACTATTCCAGGGTTGAAGATAAATCAGCAGGAAGAACCAGGATTTGAAGTCATTACACGAGTGAGTGTATGAATGAATGATAGGGATGCATTGATTGGTTTTATGCGCTCCTTTAAAGGAATGGTAGGATTTGAAGTGTGGTGAGTTGCACTGTTTATGCAGTTGTAGCATATGCTGCATTACCATTTATTCACAAGAGTTAAGGTCATAGTCAGTTACTTCTGAATATGTTATTTTTATTCACACAAACGCGAGTTCTGTTTTGAAAGGAAGTTTGTAATTAAGGAAATGGCTACTATAGTTATCTTAGAGTCACTCCCTTAAAAAATGTCTGATTTTAGGTTTTGTCTTCCTCTGAGGTCAGAGCTAGGTTAAGTAAAAAATGTTAATTAAGCAACTTTCTTGCCTAATCACTTCAGTGATTTCAGTTTCTTTTAAGAGAGCTGAGAAAAACAAAGTGTTTAATTGAATGGTTAATGTCATGGGAGTATAAATTACAAATTATGTATGATTTGAACCAAAACTGCAATGAACTTACAACTGGATCATGAATCACTGTCGGCTCTTGTTGGTATCTTTTACAGATAGGTGGAAAAGGTTTATTTTTAAATGCTTGTGGTTACTATTTAAGCATCTTATGTATTTTTAAAGCATTAAACTGTTTTATGCTTTTTTTTCTTGAATTCAAAGTAGTGTTATTATCTTAGCAGTAACAACTTGAGCCAATTCTAAGAAGTTGCTGCCTTGCACTTAATCAGTTAATTTATCAATGAGATAAAGTATAATGAATGTTACATATGGAAAATAATACTGACCTATATGTATTAATCTGACAAATGCCTTGGACATCTAAAGAGTTGAAACAGAAATTGATTTGGATGTTACCATCATAAAAACATTTTCAGGAAGTAAGGAATTACTATCTGCTGAATTCCGCTCTGCTTAAACATGTAATTTGGGAACTGAGAGAGACAAACCACAAACTGAAACTTTGGATAGGTGTTAGAAGTTCTGAAAATACATACAGTCTTGCGTTTTTTTAAGAGGCCTTTTTAATGTGTAGTGAAATTGGTCTTTTCAGTCATGCTGTGCAGTCTCTGTGCCCAACTAATTTTTCAGTTCTCTCTTTTTAAAATTAAGTTCTCTGTTGTCCTTTTTTACTGTGTTGCACATACCTAATACATTTCCAGTTGCATAGAGGTTTAGTTTATGGTAAGTTAGCTCAGAGGTGTTTGTGGAGGTAGAAAGTTATTTAAAACACAAATACATCCTCCAAAATCTGAAATATTGACATGTATAGCCAGGTCCTCATCACAGAGTGTCTCACTCTAAAGATCTGCTTGTGTTGGTCCACACTCTTGCTCATGTGGACAGAGTCTTTAGACCCTTAGAGTTGCTGCTGAGGTATGTGCTGTGAAAATGTAGATGCACTGAATATAAGAAACTAGCAAGCTTGATACTATTTGGGCAGTTTTGTGCAGTTGTTGGAAACTACTGAAGCACTTTGTGAGGATTCATGTAATGTTTTTTATGTGCGTGTGTTTCAGATTGATCTAGGAAAACAGCCTGAAGTTCACAGAAGAGAGCCTGTGTCGGCTGAAGAATGGGCCAAGAATATGGATTCTGAAGGAAGAATTGTAGATGTTGACTACATAAAGCGATCGATATTCAAAGGGGTAACTTGTTTTTCTAAATTCAGCAAGACATTTCTTGATTCTGACTCCTTTTACTTTCTGTTCCCAAATCATAGTTACACTGTTTTCATTGTACTTGTAGTGCTTCATGCAGGACTTCGAGCATGACCCAGTCAGTATTGTTAGAGACTTCATAAAGCATAATTTCATGCTAACCAAATACCTCAGCAGTCTTGCACTCATTTGAAGTGCTCTACCAGGAGAGGGATCTTGTAGTGGCTGGCTGAAGGGAATGAGTTGAAAACACAGAGGCTTAAGTGGTAAAGAAATGAAAGTGGCCTTCTGGAAAAGACCAGTGCTTCAGTGCTAGGATATCAGGTTTATTCTTTTCTTTTAAGTGTTGTTTTTTTTCTTATCCTTCTCCAGCAAAAATTTCTCTTTTTGCCCAGCAATTTCCCTGAATTTGACCTTCATCAGAGCAGTTCTAAACACTTATGCTGCAATTTTTAATTGGGCTGAGGGGTTTTGGAATATGAATGTGAATTTTGTCTCAGTGACGGAAATTTTGAAAACCGTGGTTACATCCTGTAGCTTTTCTATCTAATGTTACTTACGTTTTTCTATTTTTTTGGTGAGAATCCAGCTACCTTAATGCATTCATTGTGTGTGTGTTGATGCAAATTTGCAAGCATGCAGTCTGAGCAGAAGCTGAGAATGATGATATTACAGGTTTTTCAAAGATCTATACATACTAAGTAATGTACTGTAAAGAGGGTAGAGTGAAAAGGAGCTCCTTTTTAGTTTCTGTGACTGTTCCTTATTATTCATGTGCCTGAGGTGACTAATTAAGGACCCTTCTACAGTCATGATAATTACTGCAAATCTTTTCTTCCTGTAGCCCCTTTTCCCATCATCTCTGACCCTTGCCAGAGGAGTACTCCATTTTTTTATGACTCAAGATTCAGATAACTTCCAGTACATTGTGCAGATCCTCACTAAAGTAAAAAAAAATGAAAAAAGTTAAAATACATCTCTTAAACTGTTGGCCTGTTACTGGAGAAGTTCTAGGTGCTGCTTGGTTTTGTATGGGGATGATGCTATTGATGAATGAAGAAATATGGTGAGGAGTCAAGTAGGCCTTGGCCTGGCGAACTGAGTACTCTCATAGCAAAAGTATCTCATCCTTATGACTGTACTGCAGGAGTTGAAAGCAGCTCTTCTGATGAGAGTGGGCTGTGATTCAACTTCTACAGCTTTGACATCTACAAATGTTGAGCATTACTTGAAAGATTTCTGACAAACTCTGTTCTTGAGTGGGCACTGGTAGTATTGATTGGAAGATGTGTCTGAAGATTGGCCATGTCTTGTTAGATGAAAATACTTGTTTTAAAAAATAAATAATTGGAAGTCTAGTCTTCAGGATCAGTTTGTGGCAAGACCAGAAATTTGGCAGTTAAGCAGCATGATATTTAAATTCACACATTTTAAAGGTATGGTTTTTGCTTCTAAAAATCTGTGATGCTGGCAGTGAAAAAACTATAGGGAGAAAATTATTTTCTAAAGTTTTTTTATCTAAGCACGAATCCAGTGCTTCTACAGTTTTTGCTTAATCGTACTCTCTCCCTTCTGTTTTCTGCAAGTGTGATACCTAGTTAGTACGTCAGATTTGGCTGCAATGTAAAAAGAAACCAACATATAAGAATTCTATGAAATTGTTACTTTGAGAAGTGTTATATAGCTATAGAAATGTTTCCTCACAATATGGAAATAGTTTTTTGCTGATGTTTCATATCCATTTTTTTCCCAGGGCCTCTGCCATACTTTAAGAAAAGAAGCATGGAAATTTCTTTTGGGATATTTTCCTTGGAATAGCTCTAAAGAAGAGAGAGCAAATCTGCAAAAAAGGAAAACGTAAGTACAACTTTTTTTTTTTTTTGTTACAAAAATAAATTTAAAAATGGCATCTTTTTTTAAGACATAATGATGTAGAAAGCTTTTTGGAATGTTGAAAGACATTTCAATGCAAGAAGCATGTGAGACTGTCTTAAAACTTAAAAATATTACACAAACAGTGTAGTGTTACTGCATTTATGTCTAAGAACAAATGGAATGAATGAATGCTTAAATGAAAGAAAAAAAGAAATGTAATAATTGAAAATGTTTTGGTTTCAAAGTTATTTTTCTTCTTCAGGGATGAATATTTCAGGATGAAACTGCAGTGGAAATCTGTCAGTGAGGAACAGGAAAAGCGAAATTCAAGATTAAGAGATTACCGGAGTCTTATAGGTAAATGTAGGTTTAGAAATGCACCTAACTGCACAAATTCACAGGCTGCCATTTCATATGAGGTTGAAAAAATGTACCACTTTGAGGAATGTGTATGAAGAGGCACTAAAACCTAACATTTTTCTCTTTCCAGGGGTGTCTAAACTTTTTTATATTCTAAGTACTCACTCTTTCTTAACTAGAGTGATTCAGAGCTTTACACATTAGTGTAACAAAATGGCTGGATTTTTTAACTTCCTTTACTTGATAACAGGGCAGTCCTGTGGTGTAAAGGAGAGCGCTCTGGACCTTGAATCCCAAGGACCTGAGTTCCAGTCTCAGTGGGACCGTCCCCTGGCAGTTTAAAGCCTCCCTGCCATCCCATCCCATCACATCTCAGAAGCCAAGCAGGGTCAGCCCCGGTTAGTACCGGGTGCTGTGACAGTCCCGAGGACTTCACTGTCACCGTCCAAGCTCGCTCGGCCGTGGCAAATGGACCTCAGGAGTTAAAGGGTGGGGCCAGTTCTGCACATGCTGTGCCTCACCTGAAAAATCCCCTGCACAGGTTGGAAGAGCACACCCACGTGGGGAGAGCCCTGCCCAAATCTTCGTAGGCGAAGTCTGGCCATTCATACTTGATAACAAAGGCTCTTCATTTTCTGTTATGTCATGATTTGTTTTTGCCAGAAGTGTTGTTAAAATAATGACATACAATAAGAACATGAAAAGGTCTGTTCATATTTTTTAATTCCTTATAGGGATTTGTATATGTGCATTCTGGCTGGTTGGGTTTTATATCTACTTTTAAAAATTCCATTAAATTATGCTATTAGTAGTTTGTATCCTTACTTCTCTGGTAGCAAGATCTGGGCACCAATGTTTAAGATTACTAAATAGATATTTTAGGAGACAGGACAAGATTTTTTTTGTTATTCTGAGACAGACTAAAGTTATTTCTGGCAATTATTCACAGGCAAGCTGAAAGGGTCCAAATCTAGTCTTGGTAGGTTAGTAAAATACATTTTTAGAGTGTTAATGGAAAAAAATAATATTCACAGTTGAAAAAAGGCCAGATGTTTGTTTCTGTTGAAGCAATTCTTTTCCTTTTTAAGTATTTGAAATGTAGTTGACAAAATTAGGCTTATGTTGTAAAATGGATCCCAAGCTACAAAGTACTCCTTTTATCAAAGTGCATTCAAAATTTTGCTGATTTCACTCAGTTTTGAATTTCACATTATTAAAGAGTATGCTGTGTGCTTGGTATGTTTGAGGCATCAAGACTGCTGGATGAAAGAGCAGTTTCATGTCACTATGAGTTATAGGAACTTGTTAAACAGTATTTATAAACATGCTGTCATGAACTATCTTTGAGCTGATCATGTGGTAGTTTTCCAACTAGGGCTTACACTGCATCATGTAAGTATTCATAATTGACATTGTAGAGCTAACTCACATAAAATTTTTCTTAATCCTCCCAGGTGTAAAACATTTTTGCTGAATTGTAATCAGGATTTTATCCATAAAAAGTGTTAATAAAAAAAGGCAGAAAACTTTTAAAAATGTTTATATGCAAATCCTTTTATTGCAGATAGGAAGGATTTTCTTTCTTTTAAAATAATCTTTATTTTGCAATGACATTCAGCTATGCAGTTGTCTCAAACACTTCAAAGCTTTGCAACATTGAGGAAGAAATCAGCAGCTTAAACATTCTGAATTCATTTGATACTGGCTTCATAGAACTGGTTTTGAAAATGTTTTTAAATCTGGACTGTTTTCTTAGAAAAAGATGTCAACCGGACAGATAGAACAAATAAATTCTACGAAGGCGAAGATAATCCAGGACTGATTTTACTTCATGATATTTTGATGACCTATTGTATGTATGATTTTGACTTAGGTAAGTTGCGTCCCTCTTAAATGTAAAAGCCTTTTTGGTTTTGTAGATCACTTGGTTCAGTTTTTCTTCTTGTCTTCAATTTGTTGCTTAGTGCAGGCATCTGAATTTGTCAGCTGACGTGGGATTGGAAGTTGTGACAGTTCATCTTCACCATAGACCTAGTTGTGGGGGTTTTTTAGTTGTGGGGGGGTTTTGTTGGTTTTGGGTTTTTTTTCCTTACTTGTTTTTTCAGAGTTTTAAATGGGCTTGGGTCTTTGGAACTTGAGTGTTTATATCCATTTTTAAGACTGAAATATCAATAAAAATGATAAACCAGCTGTCACTGCTGTAATTAAAGCTCAGCATGCTGAACCAGCTGTTTGTAAAACATGGTGTTATTGTGAATATTTTAAAAGCTGGTTCTTGAGGAGTGCACTTAGCAATCTGTCAAAAATTACGCTTTAGTGCATGCATCTGTTGCAGAGGGAAGAGCATCTAACATATTGCCTTAATCACAGTGTTAATGTGATGTCTAAGTCTTGACTTCTTGTTAGTTGTCCTGGGAGGTTGTCTTAGCTGGTTGCCCCTCCACCACTGGCATGACATTTGGCTATTCTATCCTTGGAAGGTTTTATTGGTATTCTGTCTCAGAAAAGTTTTGGGGTTCTAAAAGCCCACTTTGTGCCAAATTTTGAAGACAGAAATTAGGAATAAATCTTTAATTGCTAATAAACATGCTATAGAGCTGTAGTTCTTGTCAACTTTTGTACTTTCTGAAAGTCTTTAGAGTGTCTTGATCTTTGGCTGGGAAAAAGGAGAAAACCAAAACTGATTGAGATGGTTTAAACACGTAGCTCTGGTCCACATGTCTTTCCACATTTCAGCCTGCATTAATACACAGTGACATTTTAAGTGAAATTAAAGCAGATTCATCACCCATTCTATTAAAAACATTGTTTAGACAGCTTAAATGTGGACAAGTCTTCTGTTTATGAATAAGCAAGAATGATGGAAATATAGTAAATTTGACATAGTAACTGTCCAAGGCTTCTAAGCTGCTCAAGCATTAGTGTAGTGCTGCTCTTAATCCTTTGACAGCAGCTGTAGGGAGATCTGAATAATGCCACAAACTGTGCCAGACTGCAGAGGGCTGTTAATACAGTGTTTTTCTGAATGAATTTCTTAAGTCTGCATTAATGAAAACTGGTTTTATTATATAAGAGACTTTTCAACTCTCTTGAACAGAATTTCCTCTGCTTTTATTTTTAGTTGGCTGTAGTATTAAACATGTGGAGCATAAAACTTTTTAAAAAATCTTTGACCTTTTAATTACTTGTCTGTTTGCTGTTACTTGTTCTAGTTGTCTTCTCACATCTGCTCCATATTTTCAGTCATTGACTCTAATCCTCTTTTCAGTTATTCAGTTACAGTAACATAATTAAGAAATTAAATCAGGCAACTGAGAAATACTGTGTTGAACCAACCACTGATGATAGACATACACATTAATTGTGTTCTCCTACTTAGTGGGTTCAGCAGTAAGGCAGTAGATAAGATGACACTAGCATCAGTGATAAGGTAATTGGAAGACTTGTGAGGAAGAGAAAAAATGACCTGTAAAAAATCATTGTCCTCTACTGCTCTTAATTGGGCTGTAAATTACAAACAAGAAATCTAGAAGATGCATAAAAAACTATAATATTTTGATTTTTTTTAATATAACTATAATTTTATAACTGTTTGTAAAAAATTGTATGCTTTAGTGGACATTTCCTTCTCCAGTTAAGTGGAAGCTTTTCTTATAAGGCATGCAAGTGCTTTTTAGTTTGATTCACCACTTCTAGGCACAGAAACCTAAAAATGCTTCCTTTAATCAGGTCTAGATTTGTGTTGCCTCTGTGCTTCTTGCAAGCAATATTTTGCTATTAATTCTCTTCTTCCCTTTGATAGGTAGTATTCTTTGTTGTCTGCTTGGTTACACAGATGGTCTTAGGTTTGAGTGTATTTAAAGTACCACCCAAGCAGAATAGTCCCTACTTCCCAAAGTAAAGGAATCCTTAAAGCACATTCAGTGCCAGAAAAAATAAAAGAAGTGTAAAGTGGGAAATTTTCTTCATCAAAGCTGCTGCACCATGTTTTCCTGAAACTGAAACTCAACATCTCTTTAAATCAATTTGAGATGAAGATCTTCAGTTGGTGGTGGGTGGAGGAGAGTAGGAAGACATTAGAAAATTTTAAATGTCTTGAAGAAAGCAACCAATTACAGATAGAAAGGAGACTATATACAAGTTTGTATTTGTGATGGTGCAAAGTATATATTTCATCTTCTTAAAAATATCAATATGTGCTCCTGAGCTCTAAATGGGAACTTTTTTCCTAAAAATCTATTGTGGTGTCAGCTCAGTTTGTACATATTTTAACAACTACTAGAACAGTATGTTTGCTTTATGTTCTCTTTCGATTGGCAGAAATGGCTGATAAAGTCTTATTAGATCTTCTGGATGTTGGTGGTTATTAATATAAAATTGTAGTTGGAGAATTACAGTATCTGTACAAACTTGGAATGCTTACAATTGTTTTACTTAATCATTCACATTTGAAAAATTACTGTTCAACTGCGCAGTTTAAATTCCTATTTGCTTTTTCCTCCCCCTTTTTCTCTATCAAGGGTATGTGCAGGGGATGAGCGACTTGCTGTCACCTGTCTTGTATGTTATGGAGAATGAAGTAGATGCCTTTTGGTGCTTTGTATCATACATGGATCAAATGGTAAAATAAGGCTTTTTTAGTTGACATGAGCTACAGATAGGGGTTAATTGTATTTTATAAATTGCAGTGGGTTTTTTGAATTCTTTTCAAGCAGTCATTTTACATTGGAGCCAACATACTTTTTCTGATTGTCACAGATTATGGTGGGTTTGCAATACTGTTGCTGTGCAGTACAGACAAACTTGGCTCCCTAGGAATTCTGAAGTACCTCAGAGCCATCACAGACAGAATTGTGTTTATCAGGAGTCCACAAGCAGGATTTTGTTCAGGATAATGGTTCCCTGTCATACCCACCTTTTGGCATTTGTTAAATGCAATTTAGACTTTACACAAACTGAAGCTTTTATGGGCATGTGGCAAAACAATGTGACTGGTATGAGAGTGAAAAAACAAGTTGTCTTTCTGGTTTGAGTGCAGTTGTGCTGCTTGGAAGTAGAGAGCTTAGGTTTATTTAAACTAACGTTAAATACAAAAGTGCTAGCAAAGAAATACAGTTTATTGCTTTAGTTGAAGTTCTCAGTAAAAGGCAGATGTTTCATTAGGTAGAAGTGTGGTTAAATATTCATGTGTTAAATACCTGGAGTATGAGAACTGCTCATTGTGGTTACAATAACAAAACCCGTTTTAAAATTTAAAAATAGCTGCAGATCTTGGAATTATCATAGAGTTAATAAAAATGACAGTGCTAGTATTTTATTCCTTACAGCATCAGAATTTTGAAGAACAGATGCAGGGTATGAAGACACAACTAATTCAGCTGAGTGCTTTGCTTCGTTTACTAGACAGTGGATTTTGCAGTTATTTAGGTAAGTGAATTATTCATGCAGAAAGCCTGAAACAACTTACTGCATTCTGTGTGCACTGATATCCTTACCAATCTAAATATAATTTCAATAGTAGTATTATATGAATACAAGGCTTCTAAATTAATAATGCCTAAAATATTTCAATAATAGCTCCATGCCTGTTGAAAAACAGGGCCATCTTGCTATCAATTTAAAAAATATGCCCTCCTCCAGTAATTATCTTTGATTCTGCAAAGGGGCTACCATCTTTAAAATTAGTGGTATGAATGTGTACATGTAAAGTGTGGGGTTTGTTTTATTTTTTTTTCACCTGTTGTTGTAACCAAATTTGATGTTTATGAAACATAACACTCTTATTCCTAGAATCTCAAGACTCAGGCTACCTTTATTTTTGCTTCCGGTGGCTTCTTATCAGATTTAAAAGGGAATTTAGCTTTCAAGATATTCTTCGACTCTGGGAGGTAAGAAGATACTTCATCACACAAACTCCAGCAGTTTTTGGACTTGGAAACAAAAAGTGCATCATTCTGCAAAGTGTTTAATACTCTGATAGACAAAAAAAAAATTTCGTGCAATGATCTGAGGACAAATGGGCATATCTTACGACTTTTTAGCCAAAAGAACAATTTGTGAAGTTAATGAAAAAAAGTACTTATTAGAGCTGGTGGGGATAAATTGGAGTTTTCAAAAAGGTTTGGGCAGGAGCCTTCAAATCAGACTCTTTGAGTGTAAGTACTAAGTGGAGAGTACCAGTTAACTGTTAATGGAAAACAGCTCATGCTAAAAGATAGAGCATTTGTGTGTATGTGAGTGATTAATTCCTTGGTATTGGTAGGACTTTATAGATTCAGTGGAATAAAACACTGTCAGGGTAGTTTGTGTTAGCTAAAACCATGAAGAGGATGATGTCAGAAGATCTAGGTAATCTTGATGATAAGGCCTTATGATGCCAAAATTCGTTATGTTAAACATAAAAATGTTAAAAGTTCTCATAAATCCAGGTTCATGAAATCCTCTTTGATTTAGGTGATCTTGGGATTCGATAGAATAATTAAGATGAACTAATATTTTTGTTGAACACTCTTTAATTCTTTTTTCCAAGAAAATTGCAAAGTATGTCAACAGTACAAATTTATTGTCTCAGATGCATTTAACAAGGGCGTGATATCCACTGAAAACTCAAACCAAGAGGATAACTGTTCAGATGAATGGAAGGAGTATTTTCTAGGACATAACATCACATGTGTTGGGGAACAGAAGGGTAATGAAAAGAACAGGGCTGAGATGCATAAAGCTCGTAATATAATGAAAAATAATGTTGTTTCTGTTGGGATGAAAAATAATGTTGATACTTTTATTCACTTTTTCCACTAATGAAAAAGGAGTCACATAAAGAGGAGGACCAGTATTTAAAACCGTCTAAAGTAAATCTTTTTTAAGTTTTCATCATCATTTGGTGGAATTTACAATCATAGAGTATTGTGGTGGTATTTTAATGAGAGAATGGAAAAGTTCATGAATAACATTCATAAATAAACGAACCAGTATGTGGCAAAAGAATTCTCTTATTCCAAGGTATAAATGATAATGGTTCGGCATGGAAATGTACTCATCTGTTCCTTCCCATATTATGTTGTCTTCTCAGTATTTTTTAAACAGTAATTTTTCTTTTTAAGATGATGACAGCAGTATTTTTATTTATAGTCCCAGGCTAGCATGTTTTTATCACCTCTGTTTTAATGCATGTGTATGTGTGCATAGAGAAAAGAAACACACTGTATTTCTCTCTCAAGCATTTTTTTCTCTCTCAAGCATTTTTTTCTCTCTCAAGCATTTTTTTCTCTCTCAAGCATTTTTTTCTCTCTCTTAGGAAGATGGTGGAAACCTATTGATATATGGTAGTCTTGTAGGTTCTTTCTAGCACATCGTAATGTATGTTTACTGCAAGTGTTCAGTTTCTTTGCTAGGAGATACGGAATGGGAAATGGAATATCTTCTTTTCCTTTTTAAAATATCTAATTAAAGACATTATATTGATGTTTTCATGCAAAAGCTAGTGCCACCTTTATCAAGTCCAGTTTACAGTGGGTTGTTTTATTGTTGTGAATAGCCGTGCAGCTTCACTGGTATCAGGAAAGTGTGTAAGTGGGATATATGTGAGCTGTAGGTACAGGAGACATTTGTCCATTGTAATCAGTAGAGAGAAATTAACTGCTTTTTGGGGTATCTCAGTCTGAGCAAAACTCAAGTGCTCTTTTGTAATAGCACATGAATTGAGGGAATCCGTTTGAAGGCAATATACTCACTTGTGGAGTGTAAAATGGGAAGAAGTAGAGGTACCATCTGAAGTTTCAGAACTTAGGGGGCTGTTTTCATCTTGTTTGTTAATTTCAGAGTGTTCTTGTGGATCTCCATTTCTGTCCTCTGAGTAGTGTGAACCACTAAGCTAGCATTGGACAGTTTTTCCCTATTCCCACAGACTTCATGACTTCCACTGTTTTATCTTAAAAATGACTGAAAAAGATCCTTTACTAGACTAGTTGTTAGACATGCACCTTGGAGATGGGAGTTTTTTTGAAAGATTTTCCTGAACATGCTAAAATAGGGTATTAGTACTGAGGTTGCACATTTCAGTCCCAGTGAAATTGAGAATGATTGTGTCCTTCATGGGACCAAAAGTCAGTGTGTCTGCAGTCAGAAAGTAGCACCCACCGACCCTCAATACCTGCATGTACATGTTTTTGGGCTCTTTTAGTGGGGGGATTGGGAAGAACTTTATCGCCTTGTCTATAACTGTGAGAACCTTTTGCTGAGCATGATGCACTTCTACCAATTCACACTTAATGCAGACACACGAAGCCAGACATAATTTTTGAGTTTCAATTACTTCTGTTTCACAGGAGCTGAGGCAGAACACACAAGCTCAAGCAGCTTAATAGCGTTATAGTGGATAATGTGGTAGACAAAGAAGTCTTAAAGAACCAGATAAGCATTTTGTGACTCAGACTTGCAGTTGTCACTAATGGGCTGAAAGAAAAATTCCAAATACTTTAACTTGCCTTCAAAAATAGCTTATTACTAGTTCAGCAACTCAGCTTGAGGACTGTTTTCCGAGAATGGCTTTTCTTTTCAGAGGAAAAGTATCATAATTTCAGATGCTTTTTTTATATTTTAACAGGTCATGTGGACGGAATTGCCTTGTCAGAATTTTCATCTTCTCCTTTGTTGTGCTATCCTAGAATCTGAAAAACAGCAAATAATGGACAAGCACTATGACTTTAATGACATATTAAAGGTACTGAATTCTTAAGCATTACTGTGCTGGTTTTGACTTGAGTAGAGTTAATTGCCTTCACAGTGGCTAGTATGGGGCTGTGGTTTGGGTATTATGTTAAATATTAATTAAGTTTTTGGAGTTACTGCAATATGATTGTGGTTTATATTGGGGGAGGAAAAGATGCATACTGTCTTCTGAAGGGTTAAATGTCAACTGATTGTCTATCCTCCACGCTTTCAAAATGGTTTATTGGATGTCTGTTTAGTGGTAAGATCATTGCCAGATGGAAAATGGTTCTCCCCCCCAGACTACTGCTTAGTATGTTTAATCTTAACTTTTGCTTTTTCTTCTGTCATCTAATTTGCTATCTCTGAAAATGTGAGCTGGGGAAGCATGTAGGAGGGCTAGATAGTTTGTCATATGTAGCAGTACCGTGGATTCCTCTTGCAGGTCTTGGATATTGGTGAAAACCAGCTGTTGCAACTCCATCTTTGAGTAGCCATTTCTGAAAGCAAGTAGACTGTCTGGCATTTCACAGCCTAAGGGGCAGGCTTATAAGGTGATACTTACTAGCAGTGTGGTACAGTATTAGTGTATTTTGCAGTAAAGCATATTTACCATTTATCTCACTGTGCTTTGTGAATGTATTTTTAGCATATCAATGAACTGTCAATGAAAATTGATGTGGAATACATACTCTGCAAAGCAGAAGCAATTTCTATGCAGATGATGAATTGCAAGGTAAAGATATTTTGACTATATCTACTGTGAATGTTTATAGACATTAAAAGTATGTAGTTAGCTGTAAGTGTTCATGTATGACTTGTGAAATAACTAAATGCCTAAGTACAGTAAAGGATGTTTTGTAGCTATACAGCACACATATATTCTAAAAGTCTGTAAGCAAGAGGGTGTTATAGAGTAATACTGTTCACTGAGGGAAAGCTGGATTGTGCATTTTAGTTGTGATTTCTCGACTCTCATTGGATAACATCACCGTGAGAAATTTGATGGTCTGTGTGCTCGGAAAAAAAAGTTGAAAGGTGTATTGCACTGAAAGCATACCAGAATTACTGGACAGAAACCAATGGGTCACCCAGTGAAACTAATTTCAATAACATGAAGTGTAATTGTAATAGTTGATTAGACTTTTATTTTTGGAATGAAGATAATGTTGTTAATCAGGAATTGATTCTTGAGCCTGTTCCCTTTGCTGTCTTTTTGAAAAGCAGCTAGAGAAAATAGGAGCTGTAAGGCAGGTAATACTGAGAAAGATTCTTTCAGCAGAGCTAAATTCAGATGAATGATTACTTACTGGAGGTGCAGGATGTATAGAGGGGGAACCTTGTTGTTAACTATTTTCATTCCACTACAATGATTCTTAATATTTTCTCCTGTCTCGTCATTTCCAGGAATTGCCTCAAGCAGTTAGTGAGATTCTGGGGATTGAAAGCAGTTCTGTAACACCAGATTCAGATACTGGAGAGGATGAAAGTGGAGCTGAGTTGAGTTGTCCAACGTCATTGTATCAGAGTATCTCGACACCTGTAATTGCTGCCAATGGAACAAGAGACAGCACTCAGCAGATGTCTGAGACACAGAGCCTGACACCTGCATAATTACAGTTGGTTACAGTGAAGAAAGACTTTTACTGAGCACATTTTTTCAAGCACTTGAGAGATGGATATTTAAATTTGGTGTTGATTAAGCTTTAAGGTTGTAAAGAAAATCTGTACTGTAATGCTCTTGCATTAAAGCTTTACAACATGACTCAACTTAACTATTTTTGTAGTTTCTTCTACCAAGATAGCCTTTTGTTTTCAATAACATTCCTTAATATTTTTGTAGCCAAGTGCATTTTCTTTTTGCTGGTAAACTGGAAATGGATGGTGATTAAGACTGCATTCTGCATTTGCTGAGCTTTCACACGTACAGATCTAAGACAGTGTAAGCTCTTTGATTTGAGCAGATTCATAATGTGCCAGCTGAAGCTGCTATACAAAATTTTCAAGCTGAAGAGATGCTGATGTGCTAAAGGAGGATTGTTTTGTAAATGGATTTTCCCTATCTCAAATGTTTACAAAAATACTTCTAAGTATTTGTTGCTGGTTGAATGTAGATTTGAAATGGACATTCATACTTACACAGTTTAATGTCCAAATACTGAATTTTGTGTAATTGGGAGTGGATGAACAGTATATTTTTACATTAACATATCTTCACTTTATATATACATATATATATATTTACACACGTACACACACTATATACACAAATGTTTGTGGATAATAAAAGGATAGTCATATTTTCAATATCTGAATAAACTTGACTGTTCATTCATATGAATCAGTTTGACCAAATTAATGCACAGCTCCAACCTGGGCTCTTTTTCAAAACTTTTCTAACAGGTAACTTTCATGTGAATGCATTCAGTCCTACACTTGAGGCAATTTTGCAACTGATTTCTTGCAAACTTTACTAATGTTCATATTTGCTAATATATTAAGCAATTAATTAACTACTTACACTTTTTATGGCAGCATTATTTTGAGAGTTAATAAACCAACCAACAAACCACAAACCAAAATAATAATCACAATTAACATGAGTGCATTTTTTTGTATCTGCAAAAGGCAGTGAGCTTATTCCATGCCATGCTGATGTCCTTTGACGTTGTGTGAAATTTAACATAATTGATTAAGTGTATTCATTATTTGGTAACTATTGTACATATATAAAATAAAAATCAAAGCTGATTTAGTGTTTTTAATTAAAACATATTTAGAGAAAAAAAAAATCTAGTTGTCTCGTTGTTGATATAAGAACATGAGATAGAGGGGAGAGCTAATGGTTAGCCCATGGATCTTGTCAATGTTGTGAATAATGAAGGGCAGTGGGAGTATCTGTTTATTACAAAGTGAAACACGCCTTTCCAGGAGGTTAATGTGTGGGATGTGGTGGAGCTTTCTTTTCTTCTGGAGCAGTTTACTTTTACAAATGTTATTTGTGCCATCTTAAGCAAATACAAGTAATACAAAAAGGCTTTAATAGATAAATCAAGTAGTTACAATTATTTGGAAGCCGATTAAACTTCTCTCACCAGTTGTGAACAAACACTAGACAGCTGAATCAGTATAGATTTTGGTTTTAATATTGTCAATGTGCTATCTCTCATCAGTTAATAAGAACTTCAGTCTTATGCAGGGAAAGTCAAGGATACACAGCAGAGTGTTATCTATAGCCTTTCATTTCCTGTCCCGGAAATTACTGTGAAGCATCATGCCTTTGTTCACTGGCAGCATTGTACTTCTTGGCAGTTAATTTAATGTCAAATAGCAAAGGCATTAGAACTTAGATATTCAACACTTTGGTTCAAATATATTAAGCCAGTTAGTTTCAGTATTTTTTGAAGCACCTAGTTCACTTTGGAGTGTACCTGCAAAACATTTTTATCAAAAATTATTCTAGATGAAACTATGGAAGCAGGAGGGAAATGTGTACAACAGAAATGCAATGGACAGGCCTGCCAGTTAACTATGCGTGGTTCTTACTCATTCAGGATATGCAGCCACTAAAAACTATGCAAGACACTAAGATCTTGAAGAAAACTGTAACTGACTGAACTGAACTGAATATTCAAATGTTTAGGGAAAGCTTACTTAAGTGGAACTCTGCAATTTGGAATTACAGCTACAGCTGCTAAGAAAGACTACCAACCCTTAAAGTCAAGTTTGCCTTTCCTTTTTGGTTATGATTGTTGATCTTTTCCCTTTGTGTTAAGCACTCATATGTCAAGGATGAGAAGGTTGCTCCTGAATTAAAAGTGAGCAGCTGCTGTGGAAGGCTCAGAGAAGGTAGGCTTGCTTTGCTTCCCAACAATAAGATCAAATGTCCCTTGCAGCGTTCATTATCTGTAGTTTTCTTCCTGCTGACAAGCAATCTTGCAAAGACTTGCAAGAGGAACCTCATCCTCCATCAAACTATTGCTGATTGTTAGGGATGGATTTAGTCTTAAATGGAAACTAGAAACACTGTGAGAGGCCTTAATCAGGATCATGATGGTTGAAAGTTCAGGATGTGTAAATTTCCTTTGTATGCAAATTATTTAGATTGCTTAGAATTAATAAATATGAACTAACTCAGAATGCAGGTTTTGTTACAGTTGTCAGGCTATAAAAGAGGCAATACTTGCTTAGTTCTTGCAAACCTGTTTTGCTTTTTAATGCTTGACTTGAAGATAATTGTGTTTTGGGGGTGAGTGTTTAAAACTTCATACTTTTCAGTCATAGGAGTTTCCCAGTGTTTCTTTTCCCAAGGTAAAAAAAGACATTTATGTAGTTCTCTTTAAGTCAGACTTTTTTAGTTATTTTGTCTGTTTGGACAATTTTATTTTTTGAAAGCACATTCTTGAGGTTGTTTTCTTCTTTTTTTTTGGCAAGGCAATAGCTTACAAAAGTGAATAGGTGGAAGTTTCTTGGAAGTTTGGACTAATGTGAAGGTTTATGGTTTTGATACTGGGAGGCTGAAAACTATAAAAAGATGATCCTAAGTTACCCACAGTAATCACTTTGGGCTTAAGTTACACTGAGTAGTGCCAGTGCTGTTCACTTACAGTGACTGCATTTGCACCCAGTGAATGTCATAGCCAATGGCTTTCAAACCCATGGCAGGTGTCGAGGTTTTGTGTTGGTTGTTGTGGGTAATCTTCCTAAGGAATTTAAGGCCATATATGTTATATATATATATATATATATGTTACAATGCATCCTCATTGCTTTCAAATTCAGATGTAGAAATACTGTGATGTTGATTGTATTAGCAATGTGTTTGCTTTGATTTGTAGTTTAATTAAAATTCAGGAGTTAATGTTCAACAAAGCCCAAATTTGTTGCTAACAAGATTTTTCTTAAAACCTTTGAATTTTTCTAGTGGACAATTTTAAGGTGCTAATGGTGCCTCATAAATTATTCTCTCTAGTCTTTCCTTGCATGTTACTTGAAAAAATTCTTTGGGCCCAGTTAGTCAAAGCAGTGAGGAATCAGATTCCTCTTTATTTGCAAATATATTCTTGAGCACCAAATTAAAGTGCCATCAATGAAACTTTACAGAAACCCGTAAAAAATATTCTTCTAGCTTCCACTTTTTGAAGTAATGTTTTAGTTTAAAATAGGTGAGGCAATTTTTCTTTACTTTTCTACCTAATTTTCTGTTTCAAGACATTTGCTTAACTTGAAAAAAAAGATTTTATTGTGAATGATAATAGCATTCAGAATTTGGATTGTGAACTGCTAGCGTGATTTGTCCACCCTACTGTGATGCAGATGAAACCTTAACCAACTATGGGATTGAATTTCTGTAGGTAGAAGCTATGTTTTCCTCAAACCACTCCCTGTTGGACAACAGAAATGACAATGCTGAAGAGCTTAGTGACATTTTAAAAGTTCATCTGCAAATTAATTCATGTTACAAATAGGATTCAAAAAAAGTAATTAAGTGGGCTGTATTACAACTGAATTTTGGTCTGTGGGCTGCAGAAGAGTGGCTGGTAACAATTCTGTCTGTAGCTGCCTAAGTATCTTAAAATACATTTTTCAAATCTGTTGACTGTTTTCTGAATACTTAGTGACTGGTGCCATCTCTGTATGAAAGAACTATGGCAGAGAGATCAGTGCTTGTTCTTACGAGAAAAATTCCATGATCTGCCCTATGGTGGCTGGGATTAAAGCAGGAAATCCTAATCCTTTGTTCTGTGTGTGCAATTATGTACGTATATCTAGCTCAGTAGTTGACATGACTGTATGTGAGCACTGATAACGTAATGAGACACAGATACGTAACAGAGCACGTAACAGACAGATTTCATGTATGTGTGACACTATATTTGACTTGCAGATGCTTTCAAATGTTTTTTTATGGTTTTAAAAGATGACTTATGCTTCATGTTTAGCGGGACTTGAAAATGAAAATGTGCTATTCAATTAAGTGATCCTGCCGTGCAGGCCTTCTATAAATTAAGCTTGAATTTAATTTTTCATTCAAGTTAGGATTTTATTCTTAAACATTTTTTATAGAATGTGTGCTATTTTTTCGTGTTAAATCAAAATATCTTTGGCACAAATTTAATTTTCTGATGAATTGCAAACAAAAAATATATTGTAGGATGTCACTTTTTGCCTCATCCAAAATGAATTTCACAGTTGAATCAAATATACATTTCAAACTGTCCATGTAATTCAAATAAATGAAGTTTTCTAGATGGGTTTTGTTTTGAAAGAATTTGATTATAGTATATATTTTGATTATACAGGCTCATGTGTACCCTACCTTACCATTTGTTCTTAGACTGTTTCCTCAGACGTATCTTGTTATTAACCAACTACCTGCAGAGCCCCATTGTGTAGAGCCTAAACTGTTGCCCAGCTATAGCAGTTCAGTACAAGGCAGCTTCCTCTTGGTGTATTGTAGCTGATGCTGGCCCGCAGCCAAGCGCCCACCCAGCCACTTGCCCATTCCCCTTCCCATGAGATGGGGAGAAAAACGGAAGGAATACAGGAAGGCTCATGGATTGAGGCAATGAGACCTTAAGAGGGAAAACAAATGCTGCTTCCACAAAAGAAAAAAAAAAGCACAGAGGATTTCATCAACTACTCCCCATCAGTAGGCAGGTGTCCAGGCATTTCCTGGAAAGCAAGACCTCCCCATAGGTTGCTTGGAAAGGTAAACTGCATGGCCATGAATGTCCCAGCTTCATCCTCCTCCTTTCCCTGAGCTTTCATTGCTGACCACAATGTCACATGATATGGAATATCCCTTTGGGGAGTTTGGGTCAGCTGTCCTGGCTGTGTTTTCTCTCAGCCTCATGCCCAGCCCCAGGGGAAGCAGCAAGAAAGCCTCAGTGCTGTGCAGACCGTTCAGCAACAGCTGAAAACCTGGTGTGTCATCACACACACCCCAAGCACATCACCATGTGTGCTAATGAGGTAAGTGAACTCCATCCCAAACTGACTAAGTTTGGTGTGACAACAGCCACTCTAGATGGTTTCTGAGATTATGTTAGGAAAAAATCCTTCCTGTATTGAAGACAACACTTTTAAAGTGCCCATCTAGACCTGATGCAAAAAATAGTTGCATTACATATAAGCAACAGGTATTCAGATGTTTTGTTTTGCTTGCTGTAACTCAATCAGTTGCAACACCAGAAACTTTTCCAAAACCCTCTTGGTGTATGAATTGATGTAGATGACCTTTAGGTTACATGGGTGCATGCTGCCTTTGGGCATTGGTCTTGGAGAGCTTCCACACACTCTTCTGGTTTTACTGTTAAAGTAACTGATGCAAGAGACCAAGAAATTCTTTGAAGTACAAATATATGGGTTCAAACTGATAATTCCTCAAGCAACAACTACTGTGACCAAAAGTGGTAGTCCCAATTCTGTGTTCTCTGCTCTGGGCTGCTAAACCTTTTACGCCATTACGATTAATTTGTGCAGTGTATAATGAATGTTATAAAGGAGCTGATAAATTTCAGACTTAAATTTCATCTTAGCTAGATCAAACATACCACACGTTTTCTCCTCACAAGGTGAATATGTGAATATATACATACAGCAAGTTTATTAGAATTCCAGATTTGTAATAGAAAGCACTTTTAATAGCTTGTCAGTAGGAGATTAGCTACAGTATCTCCTGTTGGAAGGCATGTCTGTCTTGTGCCAGATACCTGTCTAGTCCATTTGGAGGATACCTTTGTAGATCCTGCACTCCATTATGCAAGCACTTTTCAGGTGTTTGTGGACTTGCAGGGCTGATGGAATGATTGCATGCAACTGGAGATTTTCTGTAAATCTTGACCCCCTTCACATGAGCTTTGCTCTCCTTTGTCATTGTGCAGCAGGATATTTGTAAGCAGCCCTCTCCTCACCAGCATCCGTTTAAATTTTGTAACTGTTACAGCATCTCTGACGTAGGTACAGTCTGGGAATTTATGGCTGGTCTGTATGTGCTCATGTGAGGGTTTTATTACATTGTATAGGTGTGAGAGTAGGTGCTTGAGGCTCTCCCATTCTCTGTACCCTTCTATTTAACAGCAAACCCATCACTTTGTACAATCTATTTGTTTCATCTATACCTCGTTTCCTTATATCTCTTATGAGAATGTTTTGAGAGACCATGCCAAATGCTTCACCACCATCAAGATGAATGATGTGTATGCATTGTTTTGCCATGGTCCACAGGACTGTTGTAAGAGGAAATGAGATTTGCTTGACTCAATTTGTTCTCAGAAAATCTGTCTTGACTGTTTAATCATCGGTTATCTTCTGGATCTTTACAAATAATTTTGGTACTTCTGTTTTTTCAAACAAATGATATTAGACTGGGTCATAATTCTTCAGCCTTTTTTTCTTCCCATTATCTTTCTGAAGATTGACATTATTTTAGATTTTTCCAGTCCTTGGGCATTTTACCATCACCTGTGTTTTTAAAACAGTCACTGATGGCAGAGGTTTCATGAGCCTGCTCTGGAAGTGTAGTTTCTGTGCTGTCATTTGCAATGATCAGACTTACTCCAAGTATTCCCCAACACTGTCTCATCTTGTTAAAAGCAAAGAACTTACCTCTCTGCCCTAGCTAATAATTATGATATACATCTGGTCACAGATGATTCTTTAGCAAACAATTATGTAAAAGTGCATTAAATGCTTAGTTAATTTTAAGTTTCTTTTCTGTTTTGTCCTTTCCTTATGTTCAGTAGTGGTCTGATAGTTCTATTCTTTTGGCTGCTGCTGTATTTATTTTTAAAAACAAGTTGTTTTTGATGTCCTGTACTAATTACTTGGAAATTTGTACTATAGTCTTTGTCTATGTATTACGGTGCCTGTATTTAGTAGCTTGGTCCTAGTTTTCTTCTCCTGTAAGCTCCTTTTTTGAATTGAAGTTAATGACAAACTAATGACTATAACTAGTAAAAGTGTAGTAGAAGACCACACCTTCTCTATAATGAGACAGTTTCCTGATGAAACTATTTTTTTTTTCCTGAAGCAAGGAAAGAACTCTTTCTCCTCTAGGTTTTCTTTCCTTTGGCTTGTAATAACTGAATTTATTCAAATCCTTCTTTTCTGAAATTGTCAGTTTCTGCTTCCTTCTCAGAACCTTTCTTTAGCAAAAGATTGTGATTCTACTTTATGTTCATCATATCATCTGTATTTCAAGGTCTTATAGCCAGTATTTGGTAGATATCTCTCTCATTTTAAAAGAAAACCAAGATGTCTATCAAGGAAAGTGAAGAACCCTTCCAGACTAGGAAAAGAGGTGGGGGACCCTCTCCCCCAAAAACACCACAACCTTTGAAATTAAGACACTTTAATCAGAAAATGTAGAGAAAAAGGGTAACAGTTCATTACTACAAATACATATATGTGTATAACCAAGAGAAAAAACCCCAGAACAAACAGCAACACTGTAACCAAAACTTTCAAACAAATCAAGTCCTATCACGTGGGAATGGCAGCCACAGGGATGGGTCGAAACCTTTCCCATGGGCAGTGTAAAGCTCCTCTCACCGTCCTTTGTCCGAAAGCACTGGGGGAGGTTAGTGACTCCTCTGCAGATGGTGTCAGCCCTCAAGCATT
>JAWWEV010000043.1:35418480-35439662 GCA_035583235.1 Hafferia zeledoni
CAATCCTCTCCCCAGCCATCACGTTGGAATGCAATGCTATCAGCCATACCTTTGTTTAGCCTTTAGACAGTTTGCTGACTCTGGGAGCAGGTAGTGGGGGGCTGAGCTTCAACAAGGCATCTGTCCTGGCGTCCAACTCCCAAACCACGGTGTTGGTAAGGGACAGAAAAAAAATCCATGAATGATTTTGAAACTATAACAATATCCTTCCCCAAGAGTTGACAGTTGATTAAAATCCCCCTAGTGCTACTAGGGCTTGGGATGGTTTTACTGGCTGCTTGAAAACCTGCACTCCCCATATCTTCATGACTTACTTTTCAAGCATACATTCTCATCATAGTTTTTTCACCAGACCTATGTCATTCAGAGAAATTGACTTTGGAGTTGATGTGTGTATCTTGATTGCACATCTTTTTTTCCTTGTTGTAGAAGCTCCTTTGCCTAGTCCACTTGTCAATTGTTTCGCAAAGTCATTGTTTCATCAACTAAATTGAAATTTGAATAGGTATTGAGATTTCTATTTTCTTCTTGTGTTAGCATCTCTTAACATTAATAAAAAGCACATCTGTTCTCCTTGCCTTTTTGACTTTATGTTGAACAATGTTGTTTGTTTCATTTCAGATCCTTGTGAAGTCCATCTTTGCTTTTTTGATACCTTTTCATAGCTTCATTTCTTTCTCAGTCCTGCCACATGATGACTTGAGGGTACTCCTTCCTGCTGTAGAACCTCTAGACAAAGACTTGGTGGTGACTTGGGAGAGCCAGAGATAAATTCAGATAGTTTCTCAGTCAATACTTGCTCTGCACTGCAGATTTTACCCTCATGTTAAATCAAACTATGGTAAATACTACAAATAGTTTTAAGGAAAACTTTGCTGAAGTGGGCCATCTGTATCTCTAGGTGGAGGGCAGATGATTCAAACATTGAAAATATCTCATAGGTTTGCTTTAGATTTAAATTTTGACTTGAGAATTCTGCAATTTTTTAAGCTTAAAAACTGCATAGCTAAGGATTTCAGATGACAGTTACTGTGCTGTCTTGTGAAAGGATAAGAAAATTTGCATGTGTAAAGTACAGAGGACCTTTCTGGATTCTGATTATAGGCAAATATAGTGCCTTTTAGTAATAAGTAAACTTATCTCTTTCTTGTCAACATTAGCTCTATTTCACAAGGTGAAAAAACACTGCTGTGTGACACCCTGACATATTCTAGAACAGATATTTTTAATTGCTTAAGTGCATTTCTAATTTTTTGTGTTTTAAATGTTTTGTGATTTTGTGTTTACTTGTTTTACATATACAGCTCTGTTAACTATGGAATAAC
This sequence comes from Hafferia zeledoni, assembly GCA_035583235.1. Taxonomy (NCBI): domain Eukaryota; kingdom Metazoa; phylum Chordata; class Aves; order Passeriformes; family Thamnophilidae; genus Hafferia; species Hafferia zeledoni. The sequence goes on from JAWWEV010000043.1 coordinate 35,419,806, forward strand.
AAACTGACCTCTAAACAAAATCTGTAGTCCAGCAATATTCCCAGAGTCCTATACATCTCTGTCATACAGCAGCTAGAGCAAAGAAGAAATAAACTTTCAGACCATAAATGTCCTTTGATGTGGCACTGATATGGAAAAGTTCACCTACAAAATACTTGTTACCAAAAAAGAACATCCTTCTTCAGAGAGAAGCAATGTCTCTGTGGGATACATGGGCAGGCAGCACGGTTAAAATAGTTGAAGCACTTGAATCTTCCCTGCCTGTTATATAACACCTGCTGACACAATGCACCTTTGTTTGTTTTGCATTCATGAGCCATGCTGAAGGATGTTCAGAGAGAGAGAGAGAAAACCTTCCCTGTGCTCTGGTTACTGGGCAGAGCTGTGACAGTAGCAAGGCTACCAGGTAGTAGGGTCATTGAAATGTGTTATGTCCCAGCTGCTGAGCATCTAACAGTAGCTAAAATCCTGCTCTGTCATGCCAGTAGGTGAAAAGTTTCATCACTGGAGCATTTGGAGAGTGCTAAGCAATCTTATAAATTGTTCAACTGCAGGAACAGTGTCTATGTATCTCATGCATAGCAGGTAGGAATATCAAAGTCCAAAGACTCCAACTTGTTTTCCTATCATCAAAAGCAATGAAAAAAGTGGACAGGAAACAGCTCTTGATAACTTGGGATATGACACAGAGCTAATAATACAGAGACATGCTTTTCTCTGACTGGGAAAATGAAGTAAAATTGTGGGCTAGCATAACAAAAATGATTGATTTGCACTAAGGGAGAAGGTAGAGGAATCAAATATTATTACAAACTTACTGTCAACGAGGAGAAAGGATCCTTATTACATACTACTCCTGGAAAACGCTGGAAAGATGAGTCTAAAAGGGTTTACTTCAGGCTTTCCATAAGCTTTGAGGCAGCTGTGAACCTGTCCTTGTCCTGAACATCAAGCGTGACCATCCGTTTTAAGAAGCACAGCAGTGAATTTAGCCTGGAAGCTTTTGCTGTTTTTTCTTTGTTGTAAAATGTAAGATTCCATGCTACTCCATGGGAAAACAACCTCAAATCTTTTGTGCTTCTGTGTTGGCCTTACAGAAGAGCCAGACAAATTCCCTGGTGATGCTGATATGTAAATAAATGATAGTTATAAGGTGCTGAGTCTTGCAAAGGTAAAGGCTTTGAGGTTGTGAAGGGAGGCTGAGTTAGATGTAACAGGAAGCTTCATATTATCAGTGACACTTCCTGCTACTTGCCTTGTGCAGCTCCCTGCTCGGTGTTCCACCTTCACTCAATCTGATTTCAACTTTTTCTTCTCAGTTTGTGTGATCTGTATGTATACCAAGTCAGGGCCATGTGAAGCCAGCTGTTGCATTCAGCAAGGTTGCCCCTGTTAGGGGAGGCCGCAGGGCGAGTCATCAGTGGTGCTTTTCAAGGGGAAGTGGTGACAGTTTCCCCTGGCTCAGGCATTGGAACAGGGAAAACTCGCTGTATTTGAAGGAAACTGACATAGTGCTCCCAATCCAGACGTGCTGTTCAGTGCTACATGCTGTAAGGTAGCCTATTTATTCAAAGGATGTAGTGGAAAAGTTTTGGAAAGTGGAAGAAGTGAGGAGGAAGTGGGAGAGCAAGTGACTGGCATGTCATAAAACGCGCGTTTGACCTCAGAATGCAAGAGAAATTCAAAATCCTAAATTTCACTAGTTTTGAGAGACTTATTAACACTGCAGTTAAGTTCTGGTTTCGGCAGTTGCCTTTTGCCAGTAGTAGTCTGAGACTAAGTAGGAAACAACTTCTTAAAAAACCCCAATAAATAAATATTTACCCTGAGACACCAGTAATTCAGAGATAAGTGAAGCTGTCATACATATGAATATAAAAGACCTTCAAGAGTACTTGGGATTGTTTTACCTTCACAAGTGATTGTTTTACTTTCAAAAGTGATTGTTTTACTGATGTGATTAGAAGTGAGTTTTAGGACCAGCATCTGGCCCTTGCACAGCTCAGGAAGAAACCACAGCCATTGCTGCCTTGGCTAAACAGCTTTCCCCAGTGAAGTGCCCTCTTTCAGGGAAAATACTGTTTGCAGGCAGACTTAACATACTGTTAATAAATGGCATGTAAAGTCTTCCATTACAAGATACGATTTCTATCCCTGAATGTATCTTTCCTGAAACAGCCCATGCTTATTCAAAGCAGCACTCTATAAGACGGAGAGAGGTGACTTTTTTCATTGAAGAATTTCTCCCATCGCGCTCTCTGCACAACTTCCCCGAGCGGAGACAGCTCCTGCAGTTCTGTGCCCCGCCGGGCGCTGTCCTTGCGGCCTCGACCCGTGAGCGCTGCGGGCACAGTGTGGACTGTGCGGGCGGGCCGGGCTGGGAGCGGGCACGGCTGTCACGGGAGGGGAATGGGGTGGGCGGGACCGGCTGCACCGGGGGCTCCTGCGGCGTGAGACGGCGGGTCCGGGTAGCGCCCGGCGGCGGCTTCGCTTCCCGTGCCGCTCTGTGCCCCGCCGTGTCGTGCCGGGCTGTGCTGTGCTGTGTCGTGCCGGGCTGTGCTGTGCTGTGCCGTGCCGTGCCGAGCCGATCTGGGCTGGACTGTGCCACGCTGTGCAGCGCTGTCCCGCCCCGCCCCGGCGGTGCGCGGAGGCGAGCAGGGACCGTGGGCGTTCGCCTGCCGGCGGCTCTCGTCTCCCGGAGACGGTGTCCCCTAATCGAGTCTCCATCAGTCTCGGCGGGGGCGTATAAAAGGCGCGGCCGCGGGCGAGGCGGGCAGAGCGCGGCGCTGCCCCCCGCCCGCCGCCGGCCCCATGCAGCCCGCCATGATGATGTTCTCCAGTAAGTACTGGGCGCGGAGAGGCTTCTCGCTGGACTCGGCGCTGCCGGAGGAGCGCCTCGACGCCGGCAGCCTCCCCGTAAGTGCCGGGACCGGGCCGGGGCAGCCGCCGGGTGGGTCGGGGCGCATCGGCCCCTCCGGGCTCCGGGGCCGGGCGGCTCCTTCTCTGCGCTTCGTGGTGGGGTCGGTCAGGAGCTCTCCAGCAGCTGCAGGGGCCGGTGAAACTAACTTTGCTAACACTGCCTTAAGTGTCTATAAGGAACAGAAAAAGTTTCGTTAGTAATACAAGCCTTACCACAGAAAGAAACCAAACTGCTGCTGCAATAGTAGAAAAGCAGCGAGGTCCGGGGCAGAGGGTTTTAAATGCTTCGATTTAATACTTTGATTCGGAAGAGTTTGGTTAGTCCTGCGGGCTATTTGCATCAGCAGAACCTGCCTTTTCAAGGCATCCGCAAGCCTCGCAGGACAATATGCGAGCATTTTTGGTAAAACTCGTGTCGCACGAACTCTCACTGCATCGGTGCCCATGGCTGCGCTGCTGCGGTCCCAGCTCCTGCCCACGGGCAGGGACGCAAGGACAGCTGGGAGCATCGTTTAGGAGACTGCTGGAAATCCTCTCCGGAGGCAGATGTAGTTCTCTGTCAGGTGATGATAGGGGTGCAACAGGTGGTTGGGTGATTTCAAGCATGCAATAAACTTCTGTATGCTTACAGGTAAATGTACGTGTGCCTAAATAAGAATAAAGAATGTTAATAGGGGCTAATGAGGCAACTTGCAGTGAATATGTGAAATATTTAGAATTATGAGGACTTTGCCTCCTATAGAATTTTTCAACACATGAAAATCTGTGTCCCTTGAGTAGAACAAACAGAATGCACCAGTTTGTACCAGTTGTGAACAGGCCTATTGTCTTTATAGTGAAATGTGGAATATCCATATTTGTACATGCTCTACTTCTACTGGAAGTATTGAATTAAATGGAATACATTTGCTTTACTATCTTTATATTTGAATTACTTCCCTGAGTTCTGTTATAGGTGACTTGCTCTGGATAATTAATTTTCATTAGGAAAGTTGTTCTGTTAGTCGTTATTTAATTATGACATGTACTGATGGGCAGGACTAATAAGATTTGAGTTCCACCTCATCTGTTAGGCTCCTAACAAATAGGTGTTCTAGTTTTCAAATGCTTTAGAGAGCCTTTGTCATCAATTTGGGTAATGCTCTCATGAGAGTATTGAGGAACCTGTGACAGTCTCGGAAGGTGTCAAGTGCCATTGTTTTCTAGAGGAATTGACGGTGTTGAGATTCTCAGACACTCAGTTGACTCCATGACCTCCTATAAAGCAGCACACATGGAAAAAACACATATTCTATAAAAATAACACCTTTGTTGCTTCACATGGAGGTTATGTGCTTGAGGTACATGAAAAGGACTTAGCCAGATCCCAAATACTACTGAAGATAGAACAAAAGTGACCTTCCCTGTAACTATCTCTGGGTAAACCTCCTACTGAGCAGAATCATATAAGCGCAATCATTAAAAAATAAATATGAAACCATTCATATATCATTCTGCAAACACAATTGCTTTTCCAGGTTGTTTCCGTGTAGTCTAATAAATTATGAGAATAGACCATGGAGATTTCTTAGCATGTCCAATAACTAGTTTAAATGTGGCTGGTTTAACCTGTGCCATTTAAAGAGTGTTCTAAGACTGGCTAAAAAGGCTTAATTTTCAGGTTAATTTCTCTAAGCTGCATTACAAATTGCTAAAGGACAATTCAATCCGTGTGGAATAGTTATATATGATTTTAAATTTCTATCTTCATATTTTTTTTAGCGACTGTATGCAGGCTGCTTTTTGAAAATCATGGTGAATCTTATAAAAATTTTCTTCAAAGGCTGTACTGTTGGCATCTCAACAAGATTTAAGCTGATAAAAGTAACTTTTTTTTTTTTTTTTTTTTAAATGCTGGCTTAAATTTAGCTTAAAGAACTTTTTGACTCCCAAATTGTGAGAAGAATGTAGGAGTCACCAAGGATGGTATAATATTACGGTTTTTTTTTTTTTAGTTCTTCATTAACTCTTCTTTTATGGGATGTACAGTTTTTCACAATGAGAAGAGTCAGCCACTGAAATAGTCTCCCCAGGAAGTGGTGGAGTCCACACACTTTGGCAATTTTAAGATTCAGCCAGATAGTGTTCTGGGGCTTCTTATCTAAGTCGTGCATCTGCCATGAAAGGTTGGACCAGGTGATCCTTAAGGTCCTGACCAGCTTGATATTCTAGTGCAGTCTAAGCTTGTATTTCCATCCTGTTTGTATAATCAACAGAGGTTTTGTTTTCTCAGGACAGATTACATTGCATGACAGCATTAATTGTGCTACAACAGAAAACAAATTTTAAGTTTAAAATCTAACAGTTAGTACAAAATTACAGACCAAAGCAAATCTTTGTAAATTGGCTGATATGGGTTAGAATAGCATCCCTGCAATTTTGCAGCAATGGTCAGGTTAGAGTAACAGAGCTGCAGGCTTTTCCAGTATTTTAGACTGTCTCCCTTTGCTTCATAGTTATTACTAATGATAGCATTGCCCTAGTAATACTGTCATATTTGTATCCATTTATAGGCTTTTTCTTAACCTTTTTTTTCTTTTTTTTTTTTTTTTTTCCCCCCATTAGACTGAGCTCTTACACAATCATCTCTAGCAGCTGCCTTTGATTAGTGATTCTGATTTTAAGTAAACACACTACCTTTGAATGAAGTCTGGAGGAGTTCCGTTCAGCTATTTTCCAACAAAAATTTCTCCTTGTGGGAGATGCCCATTTTCATCTGAGATGACCATGTTCCTTATCTATTTGTAGCTAAACAGATCGAGTTCTGGGAAAAATGAGGAAAAGAAAGGGAATAAGGGAAATGGGAAAAGTGAATCTGTTTCTGAAGGTGGAAAGACAGCTGTGGTGTTTTCCCTGAAGAATGAAGTTGGTGGATTGGTGAAAGCTCTCCGACTCTTCCAGGTAAAGCTTACAAATCATTACGCTGACTGGATTGAGGAGGGCTACTGAGGTCAGGCTCTTTGTTGATATAAACCTAATGGACCATGGCAGAAGGAATGGAGTGCAGTTACACTAACTGTGCTGACTGAAAGAAAGTAACCTAAAATTTTGTGGCCCATTCAACAAAGCATTTTGGGCTTGTGAAGGGTGTTCTGGAGTGAAGCTTAACAGTGATGCTAATGCTTACACCATTCACTTTAGGTTTCTGATGTGTGATTCTCAACACCATAAATCCGATTTGAAGTTGTCTGTGCAGGCCACAATGAAAGGAGGCACTTTCAGAGAAAGTTTAGAATATAAAGTACATGCAATCAGGTAGTAGTGGTGGCAGCCTTGCTGCAGGACAGTCTTTGGCCATGAAGTTAAAGACACCTCTAAGTGCTTGCAGGGTCAGGGCTTTATGTGTCTTAACTGGAACCTAAATTGTGAAGTATTGGTTCTTCTATGGGTCTTGATGCAACGGGTGCTTTTTTCAGTCAGGCTGCTGGTACTGCGCGTTGTCTGCTTGCTGCCTAAATAAATGGAAGAGGGCTTGGGGGCACGTCTGAGGATAGTTAAAGCAAAGCAGTGTGATAAAAGTCTTATGTTGTTCAGTCTGTGCTGTGCAGTAAAGAGAGAGTTAGGAGGTGGCCTGGAGCCTGCCTCTAAGGCCAAACCATCAGAGGAGTGTAAGTGTGGAGCACTGGGGGTTGCCAGTCCTCCCTCAGAGTTGCTGGCTCTGGGAGCAGATTCCCAAGGCTGATGTAGATTAGATGCTTAGATTCCCCAGCCAAGGAAAAGAGCTGAGTTAGACCCACAGAAGGGATGCTGCCAGGAAGCAAGGTGTTTCACAGAAAGAGGGGAAGCCTAAGCGAGTGAACGGAAGTTGCAGAAGGGGCCATGTTTTCAATGCAGCTTCTCTCTAAGGTTAATTGTCTAACTGCAGCTCCAGCTTAAATGCTTGTTTAGGTTTGCACCTGACATTCTGGATTTGCACATTAACTACCCCTTCTTGGGATTAGGTGTGTAACTCACTCTGGTCTCTCAAAATGTGACTGGAAGATGTGCCAGAGATAAGCTGAAACTGCTAGTTGGCTCTACCAGAGGAGACCTTCACCTGAAGTGGGCATTTATGTAAAATACAGCAAAAGTGTTTTATTGGCTTCACTGAGTAAGTGAAAGGATAGTTGTGAAAAGTAACAGATAGTTTCTGTCTGTAAAAAAAAGAGGGAAAATCAGAGTCTGTAGAAGTGTTGGTTGAAAGCAGTCATTTAATCCAACATCCTGTTTAGAAGCAAGGCTGTCACAGCACTAGATCAGGACAGCCATAGCACACTGTGGTTGTCATTGTATTACACCCTTGACAGGCCAGCAGTTGTGGTGGAAGAGATACCCCACGGGAAAGTTTTCATGCTAGAAGTATTTACACTCTCATGTTTGTTGCATGTTTGATGGGGACATTGTGATAGAGAATAAACTGAATTGCATTTTAATTTTAATACAATTTTATTGCTATTAACACTTCAAGTTAATGATAATTGCCACACAATAGATAGGTGAGGACCGACACACAGTAATCATCACAAAATAATTTCTTCCTCACATGTTCATAAGAGAGACTGAAGTAGTACATGTTTAATAGCATCTATTTAAATAAACACACTCAAATCTATTTAAATTAACATTATTATTATGCATACTGCCTAATAAAATTGCATTAGAATTTAATATTTATAGCAAATGTAAACATAAAGTTGTATTAATTTTTAAAAAAACTTGTACTGTTCTCTGTAAGCGATTGTCTTGGTAGATAAAATGAAATAGTTGGCTTTCTTTGTTAACTACAATAATTTTATTTTTACTTTTCATGTACAGATTTCTTTTTGTCATCAATATTTATTGTGTATCACAAACTAATTCTGTAAATACAAAAAGGGACTTTCAATAAAAAGGCCTTTTAATAACTGGAAAAACTCCTGAGGGATGTGCTATCAGTATTGCTCTTCTAGCTGGTATGTCTGTATTTAATCTGTTATTTCATCTTTCCACAGGAAAAACATGTGAGTATGGTTCATATTGAATCACGAAAATCAAAGAGAAGGAATTCAGAGGTGGAAATTTTTGTGGACTGTGACTGCAGTAAGAAAGAATTTAATGAACTAATCCAGTTGCTCAAGTTTCAGACTAATATCGTATCTCTCAATCCACCAGAAAACATCTGGACTGATGAAGAAGGCAAGGCTGGTTTTGTGTCATTTGGTTTAGACACTGACAGATGTTTTGCACAGGTATCTCCATGATCTTTCGCTCCAGTATCTTCAACTTGCATTCTGTCTTCTACAGATCTTGACTGTGTCCCTTGGTTCCCCAGGAAGATATCTGAATTAGACAAATGCTCACAGAGAGTTTTGATGTATGGATCTGAGCTGGATGCAGATCACCCTGTAAGTGTAACACCAAATTGTCCTGTAGATAATTTGTTCAGGTTATTTGCCAGTCAAATAAAAAGCCTGTTGACTGCAAATTGTTTTTGGAGCATGGAGACTGGTTTCTCTTCAGGGGTTTCAGAGAATTAATTTTCCTTTTCTGTTGAAGGATTCAAAAAATAGAGGTCCTCCAGAAGCAAATTCTTTGTTTAACAAGGATGTCTCCTTTCATAATGCTTGTGGGTTTTTTAAAAACTAGTTGATAGAAAGGTTTCAAACTTGAAAGAGTTTAAATCAATATAACCTTCAGTTTGGCCACAAGTTGCTCTTAGGTTATAATTGATATTGTCAATAGGTGTCAGAGAAGAAAGAATTATGGGGCAATAATGGAAGAAAAATGAAGGGAAGAAGTATGAATTAATAATTAGTCACCCAGGAGGTAATTACAAAATAAAATAGAGCAATATCTTCCTGTTTCTGATGAGTGCAGCAAATAGGAAGGTGTCTTGCATTGTTTCCTGACTTTGGTGGCAGGAGAAGAGCCTGCATTTCACATGAGCTGTATCCGCTGTGGTGCCAAACGCTCAGTGCAAAAAAACTCAGAAAAATTGATTGTATTAATTCCTAAAGTAGGCTGGATTAAACTAGTACTGTAGGAAACTTCCAACTGAAGAGAAGTAGGCAGTGAACTAAGATATCTGAGCAAAAGTCTGTCTTGTAATAGAATCAAATTAAACTCAGGTTATAGTCCCCTTTGTTTTTTGTTGCACACATTTTGTGCCGTGGGGGGAGCTTGAGCACAGATTCTCACACCTGTGTGCATATGCCAGGTGGACACCATCACGATGTCCCCTGGCAGCCCCACTTCCCTGTCCCTGAAGTCAAGCCCCACTTTTCTGTCCCTGAAGTCACCTGCCGACGTATCCATCGCAATAATCATCATCACCTTGTTTCATTTCCAGCCACCTCTGCCACGTGTGAGCTCTTCCCACATTGTGGGCCCACAGTCAGGGAGCATGTTCCGGGATCCTGGTTTCTACCATATGCTCCTTGATGACAAACTAGGATTTACTTCATGGTTTCTCAGAAAGGAAAAGCCTGTTGATTATCTTCATCCATTAACCATAAGTTGGTTCAAACAGAGGTTGTAGTGACAGCTCATTCCAGCTCTGAGTTTATTACTGTGACAGGCCATTAGATACTGTTTTATGTTCTGTGCTGGTACCTTCATTAAATACTTGAGTGCTCTGCTGAAAATTTGCCTTCAGTTTTACAAAAAATGAAAAAAAGACATTTGCATTATATGAATATATATTTTACGCTTGGGGTAACTCTTACAAACATGATTTATGCACCATTTGCTAGCCTATGCAGCATGCTAGGTGCTAGTAATGGGGAAAAACCTGTCCATCTGTGACTGGCTTTTGAAAAGCCACTCCAGGTGCCTGCCGTGTTCCGTAGTGGTGGCATGTAAGTGCCAGAGGACCAAAGAGAATTATCCTATTATGGAACCTGCAAGGATAGCACTGCTTTAACAGTGGTAGTTCTAACCTACTCCATACTGGCTAATGATTTCAGTCTCAGTTCCACTACACTTGACAGGCATTTAAGTCCCCTTTGCTATGTTCTATCACTTTACAGGTCTTGAATGGCCTTCAGGTGAGTAATGAAACATTTATGTCAGAAGGTATCAAGAAGACTAGAAGGCTCCCCCTGATTACAGCAACTTTTTGCCAGTCAAACAAGCTTCTTTGTGTTGGAGGAGAGGCTTGGAGGTTTTCTGCAGTCCTCTGAAATCCTCACTTACTCTGCCCCAGCAGCACAACTTTGGTTATGGGGCAGTAAAATGTCTTCTGAGTTTTATAGAAGCCCATACAAATATTTCAAATCTAGCCATGTTATCTTTTCATTCCCTTCAGTGATTTGAGTTTGTGTATGTGAGAAATAAGGAAAAAAAGCATTTTAATTTTCAGCATTGACTGAGGGAAACTTAAATGCACTTTGAGGGCTACTAACTGGAGACTTAGATAACTCTTTACCCTATTTATCTTCAAAAGATTGGCAGTTCTGCCTTGAAAATAATTAACTCTTCTTGTAGTCCAAAATCTGAAGTGTCTACGTATTATATCTTGTAAAGCTGTATCTCCCTCTCTCTCTCTCTCCCCCTCTCTATCTTTGAATTGCTCAAACAGCTGTAACTGTGTGTGTGTTATACAACTCTTTTGCACTTAATATGGAAAAGGTGTGAGCCTAATGTAGCCCACGAGGTAGAGTCCTTCCTTTGTAACTCAGACTGAAGCAATATGCCTATTTGGTGCTGGAGGCTGATGGTTCAGCCTCTAATGTGTTGGTTAAAGTGGCAACTGCTGAAATAAGAATCTTCAAAAATTAGTTGCTTATGATCTCTAGGTGCTTGATTCTAGTGAAGAAAAATATATTAAGAACATAGGTATATTATTCTGCTATGTGCCCATGTGTAGATTTCCACTCAGATCAAGGAAAACCTGAGTGAAATGAAATGACAGGAAAAAAATTTCCCTTTTCAACATCTCGGATGAATGACTGTACCTATGCATAGAATTGTCTTGAAACATCTCCTATGGGACTTTTGTGAAGAAAAAAAGAGAAGAAATTCTTGTCTTCTGTTGCAGCCCAGTACACAGTGTTAATCAAATACAATGCCACTAAGTACTAAATAAGCACTGTAATGATTTATTTTATGTAATTCTTAAGGCTAATTTTATGTCCTTATTGTAAATTACTCTCTTTTTCCTTGCTTAAGGGATTTAAAGACAATGTATATCGACAGAGAAGAAAGTACTTTGTGGATGTTGCCATGAGCTATAAATAGTAAGTACTGGCATAATTTTTCCCTGTGATGCTGACTAGTTAGAATTCATGCTCTATTTAATTCTGTAGAATAAAGTTTAATGGTCGACAAAGTCATCTTTTGAACTTAGACTAGTTTAGTGTAGGCTATAAATTACAAACCTGATGCTTGAAATCCTGTTACATTTTTAATACAGGCAAGTAAAGCAATTAAAAGGCAAGCACTCTCTTCAGCATTTTATTCACAGCTCCTGAAATTTAAGAAAATATTTTACAAATGTTTGTGTGTCTTACTGACAAACTGATGTGCTTCTGTATCACACATATATCCCTACATATCTGGAAGAGCTCACTAAAACACCAAATGATTTTTTTCTTTGGATGCACATACTTTACTGGGCTGAGGCCAGATGTGTGAGGTTTAACAAGACCAAGTGCCCAGTCCTGTACTTAGGTTGTAACAACCCCAGGTAGTGCTACAGGCTGAGGGAAGAGTGACTGGAAAGCTGCCTGGTCGAAAATGCCCTAGGGGTGCTGGTCGACAGCATCTGTGCGTGAGTCAGCAGTGTGCCCAGGTGGCCAAGAAGGCCAGTGGCACCCTGGCTTGTATCAGAAATAGTGTGGCCAGCAGGACAAGGGCAGTGATCATCCTTCTATACTCAGCACTGGTGAGGTTGCGCCTTGAATCCTGTGTTCAGTTCTGGGGCCCTCCCTACAAGAAAGACATTGACGTTCTGGAGTATGTCCAGAGAAGGGCAATGAAGCTGGCTAAGGGTTTAGAGAGTAAGTCCTATGAGGAGCAGCTGAGGAAGCTGAGGTTGTTTAGCCTGGAAAAAAGGAGGCTTAGGGGAGACTTTATCAGTCTCTACAGCTACCTGAATGGAGGTTGTAGCGAGTTGAGAGTTGGTCTCTTCTCCCAGATAAAAAGATGCAGGACAAGAGGAAAAGGCCTCAAGTTGCACTAGAGGAGGTTTAGATGGAATATTAAGAAAAATTTCTTCACTGAAAGGGTGGTCAGCCATTACAGTAGGCTACTGAGGGGAGTGGTGGAATCATCATCCCTGGAAGTGTTCTCAAGGTGTGTGGATGTGGCACCTGGGGATAAGTGGCAAACATGGCAGCGCTGGGTTAACAGTTGGACTTGATGATTGTAGAGGTCTTTTTGAACCTTAAAAATTCTATGATGCTACTGGATGCTGCAAAGTACCATTTATCAATTTTGTGAACACAGCTCTGTTATGGCTATGCCATCCTGATGCCCAATCCCATCAGATCTCAGAAGGCTAAGCAGGGTCAGCTCCGGTTAGTGCTTGGATGGAAGACCTCCTGGCAATACCGGGGGCTGTAGGTTCTAGTCCTGAGGACTTCACTGTCACTGTCCAAGCTTGCTTGGCCATGGCAGGTGAACCTGAGGAGTTAAAGGGTGGGGCCAGTTCTGTGCATGCTGTGCCTCACCTGAAAAATCCACTGCGCAGGCTGGAAGGGCACACCCACGTGGGGAGAGCCCTGCCCAAGTTCGTGAAGCCGAGACATGATGATGGACACAGCTCCAAATTCCTTAGAATTTGGTCTGTGCCTATCTCTGTAGTGTAGCTCATGCCTGTGTGCAAATACACTACATGTGTTTTCTCATTTTGATTTTTATTTTTCCATTTCAAGTCAGTATTTTCAATTTCTACAGTCCCTGGGAGTTAGGAAACTTTCTCTTCTGCCTACAAACACCTACTGTGTTGCAATTTTCTTGTCACAGAAGTATTCAGCTAACTCTAATCCTACCATAGGTTTTATTTGTAACAGGCTTAAGCCCTCATTCTCAAGGGAAAGAACATACTAATTTCATGGTCTTTTTCATTTTACTGCACTTTTTCAGGTTTTTAATTGTTCTCCTTTGAGATTTCTACCTAAGTTGTTTAAAGAGAATGAAACACGCAATTTTTTTCTCCCTTTATTGAAGGCAGGTCCTGTCAGGAACCAATTGAAAACTGGAAATTGAAAGTTTTTCTGTATAAGGCTAGTATACAGCCTGCAGAAGGCTGAGGGGACAGTAGGATTAACTCTGCTTTGTGACCATATAATTCTGATTATAATTTTCCTTTAATTTTGTCCCATTGCTGTCATTAAGCTATTACCAGTCTGACAAATGTGTTGGTGCTAGTGTTCACTCCCCTTTCTTTCTGCCCACAGTGGCATTTGTTTAGCTGAGTACTCATGACATCCATCCAGCACACTGAGCTGCTGCCTGCTGGGGCAGGGTGTTCATTGGTAGAGAAGCTCTCTAGGTGGCCCAGGTAAGTCCTGGGTTTAGCCACCTTTCAAGTGCGAATTGAGACAGCTTTTCTGTTTGTGTATTTCCTTGCAGCTGATTGATTTATTATCTTTTTTTCAGTCTATTGCTTGCAGTAAAGTTAGTGCTAGCATTTATTGCAGTGAGAAATGTCAAGTGGATACCTGTGGATGAGGGTGGGTTGTGTGTGTTTCTAGACTCTTTTAGTAAGTTGGATAGTTCTCCCTGTATCCATGATAGTAGCAGTAGTGTTGTGCATTTCACAGCTGCCAATTTGCTGGAAATACCTTGTTCCCTTTCCCCTCTCAGCTAAGTGCTGAAAATGTCATGCAGCTGGCTTACTAAGCAGCAGTTGGTTTTCTGCTTCTAAATGTGGGTTTTCTTCCACCCTGAAACCAGTGAAAAATATCTTTTCACAAAATCACATGAAGTAATCCTGCATATTCCAAAAAATCCCAGACAGATAAAGGAAAGGGAAAGCCTTTCCCTTCTTTAGATTTTGTAGAATTAAGAACAATTTTTGCATGCAGATTACAAAAATAAAATAACCAGATATTATTTGGGGGCCAGATCTTGTACTTCAGCAGAACTGCTCAGGTATTTTTTCCACTGATCTTTCCAAACCTTTAAAAGATTTCAAACTTATCCTATTATGAACAGAGAGAAAACAAGAGGCTTCAACTATTCTTAGCCACGGACCAAAATGACTGAGAGACCAGTGCTTAGGGCAGTTACCTAATGTGTCAAAATCTCAGTCATACTTCGGGTCTCCTGCAATGGTTATCCTTAGTCCCCAGGATGTGCCATATCTGCTGGTATGCACAGTCAGTCTGTCTCTGGGTATGTGTGCGGGACAGCCCAGAGAGACACCCTTGGCGTGGTGCTGCAGCACAGCCTGGGCCATGCTGAGGAAAGGCAGATCAGCTCAGGGAGGACTTCGTGCTGCTACAGCTGATCTGTTTCTGCTACCCATGCTGTGGAGCTCAGAGTTATAGGTGTCTTTACACTACATTGCAATCTCATAACACACACTTCTGTGGTCTAATGGCTATTTACTTATTTATACAAAAAGCTGCTTTCCTTGGGGATAAACACCTCTCAGTGTCTTCAGGTAAGTGACCTTCCTAATCACTTACTGAGGCTTGATGTGTTTCCACTTTTCATTTTCCAGCGTAAAAAACCCCCTACCCACACTTCTTTCCTAAAAAAAAAAAAAAAAAAGAAAAAAGACAAAGAGATTTGACTGCAAGGAATTGGCTCCATAAAGGGTTGTTGAGTTGAAAATCCCAGATCAGCATTTCCTTTATGAATTTGACTGTTCTATAGTGGTAGATGCTTTGCTTTGTTTGAACATAAAGTGGTGTCTGTAATGGAGAGAGAAAGAGAAAAAAACTAAGAAGTGAACTTGAAGGAGCAGATGTTTGCTGGAGCTGGGCATTAAAGGGGAAGACTTGTTCAAATAGAGCACAGCAGTGAAGATGAGCTGTATGAAATAAATGGACCAAAAAACCCCATAAAAAACATATTCCTCCCTCCTTCACTTATCTTCTATACCAAAGATAGTGAAAATGCATTAATCTGGCTAATTAGTCCTTTGAGACTGATTAGGGATTGGAAAAGTGTTGAGAAAATTAAATCTGGAGGAAACATATGATATTTAAGAGGGAATTTATAATATGAGTTGATAGTTCATGTCCATGGCAAAATGGAGAGACCCTATTTTAATAAGGAGAAATAAAAATTCAGATTAGGTTAGTTTGTAGAGTCATTTCACTCAGCCACAAGGAAACTGGCTATGCAGGCTGGCCATTTCTGTGATTTATTGAAATGCTGGAGTGCAAGGTGGGTCCTGCTTGTTGAAATAAGAGGGTAAGAAAAATGAGGTTTGCAGTGCTGAGGGAAAAAGGCATAGATTGTCCCTCAAGTGTGGCTGCCTTGATTCTTTCAATAAAGAGAGCAGTATCATGATCAGCTGGAAATAAGATCAGTCCTCCTAGGCATAAATCCTATTAAGGAATTAATGTTTGGTGAACCTTACTTCAATACTAATGAATTAATTGAAACAGTAACTAAGTTATAAACGTTTTAGTGAGCGGTGAACAAGCTTCAGAGCCTTGATTGTGTTTATGCCTTTCTAGTAACAATAGAAACATGAGTTTTTCCACTGGTGCATGCATATCTTCCTCTTTGAAGGGCCAGTGCTGACCCATACTGGCAGTATCCATAGTCGAGGTCAGGCCTAAGGAAAAGGGATGAGGTTGGGTATTCTGGCAAACCCAAGTGGATGCAATAACAGCCTGCTTGTATCTGTCACATGTGGTACCATTTAGAATAGTTGTGTTATGCCTTCCATGAGCTGGCAGGCAGCTTAAGGCTGGAGAAGTGTTAAGGGGGAAGGCAAATACTAGACCTGAAAGACTGGCTCCCACTGCAGGATGGGAATGAACCCAGTGCAGCTTCTGTGGACAAGAAATACTTCACTAAATGTGTTGCAATTCTTGTCGTGTCTGCAAAAGAGTGGCTGACAGGAAACTAGCCAATGTATTCAGAGTCCTTAGCAAGTACAAGTACCTCATACAAAGTAGCCTTTGACTGACAGGAAACTGCCATGGATCAGAATCCTTTGATATAGTGAAAGGCAGCAGGATTATATGGTAAGTTTTCAATAAAGATGAGGGGACAGCCACAATGAATGTAGGGCAGATGATCCTCTTGTATGCATGTAGGAACTGCATAGCAGCAATCAAAGGTGACATGAGGGCTTGTTCCTTGTTACCTTGTATGGTGGAGACAGGATTACAAACCAGGCAACAAACACCAGCAAAAACCCGGTTCTGCTGCAATGGGATTCTCCTGGCCCAATATGCCTGTTCAGCTGCTGTCTCTGGTACTGGGGAAACTGCAGCACTGGGCTGGGAGTACCCACCTGTGACATGGGAGTGGGAGGCAAGGAATGATGGAGGGGCAGAGGATCCTGTGAATCCCTCTGCCAGTCTGTGCATCATTACGGTGCAGCAAAAGAAGATACCTAAAGAGAAGGCAAATTGCAGAGATTACATATAATGGATTGTGAATATTAAATCCAGAGAAAGATTAAAAAATTTCTAGGGGGAATTAATGACATGAGATGACGCCCCATGACATGGCATGGGAAATTCCTTACAGCTAACTACAGGACAGTGCAAGCTGGTAGGAGCTCTTTGCACTGTTCACACTGTCAGTTGGTTTTGAATTAGCTGTAACTACTCAAGGCAAATATTGGATGTTGGAAACAACTTAGCAGGTACAGGTACCCTGGAAGGCTGCTGTTTTGCAATTTCTGTATATCTTTGTAAAGGGGAGAGGGCAGAGGAACAGTGCAGAGCTAAAAAATACCAGAGAAATGTATTTACAGGCCTAGTTTCACCTAGGCAGGTGAAACTGGCTCTGAGATGAGCTTCCTTATGATATAGTCCTGCATCAATTTGGGGTTCCAAACATATCTGCCCATGTAAACAACAGTCTAAACAATAAATATATATATTTTAAATTGTATCCATACATTTCTAAGCGTCTATGTAATTGCCTAATCTTCACTTTGCAAAATACTCGGTAATGAGGCTGTGTGAATATTACATATTTTAAAGAATGCATGGAGCATTCTGCTGAAGGTCTTACTGAATCTATGCATTAGAGGGAATCAGCTGTCCACTTGCAAAGGCATCATTGGCAATAAGTGGAGAAATACTAGTATGGTGTGTGAACATGGCATATAAGAAATCTACCCTTCTGCTATGATATGTACAAAGATTAAGAAAGAATGTGAATGTTTAATAAGAAATACATTTCTTAAGAAAATGATAGAATATGTACATCATAACATCGAGAAATAATTCTGAGAAAATAGCATCTAGTTGTCAATTTAAAATAGTTTAAATAGTTTTAATAGTCTCTGTTTGCCTTTATTTAAATAATACTTCTTGTAGAAATGTTGCTATCTGTAGTCTGTCTAGAATCAGATGTATTTTTTCTTTTCTTTTTACAGTGGTCAGCCCATTCCTAGAGTGGAGTACACAGCTGAAGAAGTTAAAACATGGGGGGTGGTATTTAGAGAACTGAGTAAACTCTATCCCACCCATGCTTGTCGTGAATATTTAAAAAACTTTCCTCTGCTGACCAAGTACTGTGGTTACAGAGAGGATAATGTACCTCAGTTGGAAGATGTTTCTGTTTTTCTTAAAGGTAAGATTCATATTTGGTTTATCAATAGATAACAGTTTAATGAAAACATTCTTTTTTTTGTTAATATGGAATATAAAGCACATTAAACAAAAAGACTCCCAGTATTGTCAGTGGTCTTTGGTTTAGCCTGAGGTATCATTCTGGTTTTGGTGTCCTCCATGGCAGACAGTTTTTTGAGTTAAGAGAGTATGTATTTGTATGTATTTGCAAGAATGAAATTGAGAGAAACTAAACAGCTGAACATGTAAAGCATGATGTTATCTTCCACAGGGAGAAAAGTTCTTCAGTACAATGAAAAGAAAGAGCTGAGTTAGCTCTGTTCTCTCATTGCGACAGGTTGGGAGTTCAGATAAACAGAGATATCCAGGCAGGTAAAAGAGGGAGTCAAATGGCAAAATAACTGAATCTAAAGAGGAGTTCGGGTTTGGCACCTTGTTTTATCACCTGGTGAATATGAGGTTTTCCTGAGTGCTCATGAATTATATCTTTATGTTGAAAAAAAAAATCCAAGTAGTTGACCTGATACTTCTCTTCCATTTTATTTTTAAAGGATCAGAATATGACATATTTAAGTTTGAAAATAGTCTTATTTTTCATCTGTAATGGAAATCTGTCCCATATGAAAGATGTGACAGACATGAACCTGTTGGGTTTAGCTCTAGAGGAAAATCCACCAAGGAGTTAATTTAAGATTTTTAATTTCTCCTCAAAGGGCCCTTCAGATGCATACACTTATTCCTTAATCCTCATGCTCAGGAAATAAAATATTATAAAAGTGGGTGTTTGGAAAGAAAAAAATGTATGCTGTTAAGAGAATAATTAGGAGAGCATTTTGTCCCAAAAATATATGAAAAATCTTTAGCTAAAAGAAATAGAGAATTTGTAATGACAGGCTTACTTTCCTCAGTCTGTCCGTGCTTCATCCATAACTCTTGCTTGTGAACACCTGCATTTACTAATGGCTGACTCATCAGTCTTTGAATTTAATTGTGTCCTTCTGGGCCTTTCATACATTCTATCATGGTCTCTAAGGAATGATGCCAAGTTGAGCAGGTTCTTTCTCTCTAGGTAGAAATACAAAATCTCAGACTTCTTTCAGAAGTATATTCTCAGACTACATACAGCAGTGGTAGTATCTGTTGCAGAAAAACTTGAAGCATTCTCCTACAAAAGATTTGAAAGAGTAAAGAATTAATTTTTGTGGCAAAACTGCTTTTAAAAATCACTGAGTCTGAAACTGTTCCCCTCTGGGACTAATCTGACAAACGAGCAATGTTAAATATTTAAATGAGGACCTCAACTGTAAAAATCAGTATTTTATTGTCACAAACAATATTTTATCTGTAAAAATATGGACAGATTTGTTTTAATCCCATTCTGTTCTGTGAGTTTTTAACATATTTTACAAAATTCATCTGATATGAAAAATTCTCTCCTATTTAGTACAGACATAAAAATTTTAAGAACATCACTTACAGTACCTTAGCATTCTTTTCCAGACAAAGGTATTTGAATCAACTTTGAAATACTTCAAGCTGTTTTCATTATACATGTGATAGCAGTGCAAAATACTTCTTGTACGTAATAATTGAAAATGATGCGTGATGATCTTCAGCCAAGGTTTTTCATGTCACACTTCTGGTAGAATATTTATCAACAGATCTGTCACCAGAAACTGATATAGTGATATAGGTCTTTTATTATTTTTTTCACTTCAGAAAGATCTGGCTTCACAGTGAGACCAGTTGCTGGATACCTGTCTCCCCGTGATTTTTTAGCTGGCTTAGCATACAGAGTTTTCCACTGTACTCAGTACATACGACATGGCTCAGATCCTCTCTACACACCAGAACCGTAAGTTGCTGCATTTGCTTTAGTACTGAAAAAAAATATGCTCACTAGATTCTTAAAAAACCCAATTGAATTTGCCAAGATTGAAAAGAGGAACTTTTCTACAATAGGAAGGTTGATGACTGGAGCATGAGTCCTATGGGGAGAGGTTGAGGGAGCTGGTGTTGTTGAGGTTCATCACTGTCTATAACTACCTGAAGGGAAGTTATAGCCAGGTAGGGGTTGAACCTATGACACCCAGGCAATCAGCAATAGGACAAGGGGGCACGGGCTCAAGCTCTGCCAGGGCAATTTTAAGTTGGAGATCAGAAAAAAATTCTTTCCAGAGAGAGTAATCAGGCATTGGAATGGCCTGCCCAGAGAGGTGGT
>JAWWEV010000043.1:35444944-35496422 GCA_035583235.1 Hafferia zeledoni
AGTAAGATTAATGATTTTAACAAACCCTGTAATTAAAGTTCCAGAAATATATCATGCCTGTAACCAATCAGTAAAGCGATATACTGATGACTTTGATCTTAAAACATATATAACCTGTAACGATCAGCATTAAAGCAGACCATTTATTCTCTCCATGAGAGTAGTTGTCTCACTATCTCTTCTCCCTAAAGCTCAACAGCGACAGAGCCCTACTCAGGTACAGAAAAGGGAATGGAGAAGAGGAAGATAGAATATATTGCATTTTGAACTTGATTCATGTGGAGAGAAATGCTGAAATGTGTACTTGTGGGGCTCTGGCTTTCCTTTGGGCAGTCCAGTCTTCATGTCACTAAACCCTGAAGACAGTCGCAGTCAGGTTCTCCCACTCAACTGGAAATGATGAGAAAATCACAGAACAGCTGGGGTTAAATGCCATATAACCTATTTGACAGAAGTGAATGTATGTGTTTCTGTATACACACAGAAACCATTCACAGGAACTACACTGTAAAAACTGTATTTCATTGTAAGACTTAAAGTAGGGGTGAGACCCATGTAAAATGGCTTATGTTAAATTAATTATGGAATTATTATGTATTAATCTCTGTAATGACTCTCTTTTCATTTCCATTCCCTTAGGGATACATGCCATGAACTCCTGGGACATGTGCCTCTACTTGCTGATCCCAAGTTTGCACAGTTTTCACAAGAGATAGGACTTGCTTCACTGGGAGCATCTGATGAAGACGTTCAAAAATTAGCCACTGTGAGTCAAATCTTCTTGTGGCATGCTCTCTCATCTGTCCTCCTCTTTGGTTGATGAAGTGATGTGCATTGTCTTGTTAGATCTGACTACATTTTTCAGTTGACTATGATGTGACAATTACAGAACTTTAGGTATCTACATTGTTTTTAGTAGGACTGAAGCTGATCACACTAGGTGGTCAGTTTTACTTTTTAAGTACAATAACCACAACTTTCAGATGGATTTTGTCTACTTTAAGGTGCTGGAAAAAGTAAGGAAGGTAATATTGGAAAAAACCCTAACTTAAACCATTTTGGTGTGAGCTCTCATCTCTACATTGTTAGTTCCTCCTCAGGTGGCCACTTTGGCTCACAGCGCTGGTGTTTCTGTATTCACTGTTCTGTTTTGCAGCTGTTCATTGGATTGCAATGTGTGAAGGATTGTGAGATCACATTGCAGCCTTGCCACTGCTCCTGTTGGAGAATGTGTAGCTACTAAGCCAAGGCTGTGCAGCAGTAGATCTAGACCAAGTTCAAGTGCCTCAGACAGCTGGGAGATGGATTCTATATTGCATCAAGTGAGGTGCAAACCAGTAGATGGTGTGAACTGGAAGAGGCTGTGTGTTAAAGGTGTTAGATGCTGCTGCAACTGGAGTATTTTTGGCCCTTGTGTGGCAGACCTTGTCAAGTTGTCAAGACTCTCAGGTCCTGACCACCTGTCGGCCCTGCTCTGTTGCCATATTGCAGTAACTCATACGCAGCCCTTTGCATCGTGATGTTAGGTTGGTGACCCCTGCTCTGTACAACTTGCTCTGTTTGCTTGTGTTAATTTAGTGTAAGTTTCCTTTTGTGGATCCTGTTAAAACTAATGCTGCAAAGAATTGCATGAATTGTATTGGATTAAAAGACAGCTCCATATGTAAATGTTTTACCTCCTG
This sequence comes from Hafferia zeledoni, assembly GCA_035583235.1. NCBI lineage: Eukaryota > Metazoa > Chordata > Aves > Passeriformes > Thamnophilidae > Hafferia > Hafferia zeledoni. Next base: position 35,446,627 of record JAWWEV010000043.1, read on the forward strand.
AAAAATTCTGTGAGATCAAGCAGAAGAATTGTTTACTTTAAAACTTATCCAGCATACTACTGCTTCTTTCCACAAGAAGCATGGTGGGGATTTAAAGGGTTGCAAATAACAGTGTTGAAGGTAGATTCAAATTAGGTGCAATTAAACTGTAGAAGTTTTGATGCACTGGCCTAGCAGAGACTTAGAGTCCCATCTGCCAGAAAAGGTGTTTGTACCATTTGTTTGATTTGAATCCTGCAGCCCTCCAGAAGAGGCCACTAAATTTAGTTAATCAAACTGGCTTCACTCCTTAGACAGGCTCTATGTCTTGCTCATGACCAGCTACTCTTACATACTTCATAGTGTGTTTCTTGGTTTTTTAATAGATGGCTATGAAGAAGAAAATGTTTTTGTGGAGAAATTAGGAAAGTTATGTGGCTACTTCCACGATTGCTAGAAAGGGACTTAGTAGAAAGCAGACCTACCTTGACATGACATGCAGTCTCAAGAGAAACTACCTAAGTGGCTGTCTCTGTAGGTACTTTGAGGAAAATGGTGTTTCCAAATATTTTACCTGCAAATAACCTTGGATGACATGGGTCTATTGCAGAGGACAAAGTTGGTACTGATCTGTTTGGGTAGAGATATTAATATAAAGTGACCTCTTAATATTATATAAATGATTTTACTCCTCCCCCTCACAGAATTTTCCAGTTATGACTGACTGTGTCATCTGAACAATGAGCTGCTCCTGAATCACAAAGCCAAAAATAAAAGAAGACAGCTGAATCACTTTCCCTTATCACACTGAGAATTTGATATCTGAGTCAAAGTTGATTTCTCCTCTGTTGCTGGAAATAGCTCTTTCAGGTGGAAAAGACATTTAGAAAGAGACTTAAGGTAACCCAGGTGGTGTTATTTTTTGTAGAAGCACAGTGAGGGGCTGTACTACCCTGGGGCAGATGCTTGACAAATACAGAGATGTTACTTGCCCTAAAATTCACAATGTAAACAGCCAACTTGAGAGCAAGTAGAAAGAATATCTCTCGGTGGTGAGGGTGAGGAGGCCAAGAAATTTATTCAGCTGGGCACCAAATGTCACCTGAGGTGCCATTAACTAGCTTTTGCAACATTTGGTTCTGTTTCCATTCTAGATAAAAACCAGAGATGTAGCAAGCTGAGAAATGCCAGCCAAGAGTCTTAACACAGAAAAGCTGTGCAGGTTCCAACGAAGCGAAGGGCAACTTCAAAGTAAATAGAGAAACAAATGAATGGTGAGAGAGCATGCATATTAATGAGTTGGAATCAATATGCCCCAAGCAAGCTTGCCATTAGCGTGACCTGTTTCAAAAGATAGTGACATTAACAGCTGAACCATTACAGGGAGGACAATGGCTTTAGGCAGAGAGGAAAACACCTCTTAGGAATTCAGATCAGAAAGAGAAGAATTATTACAGGTGATTTTGTAATCTTTTGTTCCATTCCGGTCTCAAAAAGACATCGTGTATCAGCTTTGATAGATCTGCTCTTTGTCCCCATCAGTCCTTAGCTGCAAAGGAAAAGTCTGATGTTTTTGTCCCTGCAGGTGGATGGAGGGCAAGCTGGAGCACAGTGCCTGGGCAGACTGGAAGTGTTTTGTAAATTGCAATTAGTCACATCTGTGCAGCCCCACTGAGGGCAAGAATTAAATAGGGGCATTACAGAGGCCTTGGTGCTGGCTAGCTAGAGGGAGAAGGATGGCTGCAAGGGACGAGGGCTGAAAAGAAAGTATGTAAGTTCCCTTCATCTTCTTGGAGTTTTGTAATCAGGTGGGGGAAAGGAGAAAGGAGTTGCTTTTGTTTTGTCATGAGAGTCCAATATTGAAAGAGCCAAAGACTGTATTTGTAGTGGTTTATTGAGAAATTCTATTTCATTTACAATGTTTTAGGAGAGTAAAGAAAGAGGAAAACACACAAAAAAGCGGCTGAGAGATATGTTACTGAAACAGAAAATAATTGCACAATCCACTTTTCTTGCTTGTAATGTGGTATAATGCAGTTACTGTTTGAGGAATACAATATTGGCCATGCATGTCTGCATGATAATTACTACCATCATCATTACTCATGTCTTGTGCTGTTCTATGTGATTTTCTAAAACCACTTATGAGCTGATTTTTCAAGCATGTCTGGTCTTTCTATTTTCACATAGTACAAAAATAAAAAAGGCTGGCTTCTCTGCTTACCTATCAAACCATAAGCTGTAGAGGGGACTTGACATGAGGTGTTTCAACTAATTTATATAGTATATAATTTACAACACATTTAACAGCACATAACATAAGGTTTTGTCAGGAAAATTGTACAAAAAATACATCTGGGTTTACATTTCAGTCTTACCTTCTAATTTGTGGACCTGGGAGCCAGAGAGCAGCTGTCTTAGTAAAGCTGTGAGTTGATAAGCAGGAATCTACCTCTCTTGCTAATGGCAGAAATGACATCCAACTCCTGCTAAGTTGTTTCAGCACAGCTCAGGTTGCCCCTTTGAGATGCAATATGTACAGGATATGTTTGTGTAGGTAAAATTCAGTGGGCCACATTAACTGGTGATGTTTCAGAAAAGAGGTTAGCAGAATGTCTTTGTGTGCAGTTTATCACCGAATCTTTCCACACAAGAGTTTGAACATTAGGGCCTAATTAGCTGCACTAAGTTTTTTCCCAGTTGTTTCTCACTGGAAGTTACATTTTAACATTCAGTTCTTTTGAACTGTAAAACTGTCACCTTTTAATCTTTCTTGTTAATAGTTGTTCTTGTATTTTAACAGCATAGGACAGTGGAAGTCAAGAAATTTGTTCTTGTTCTTCCTACCCTTTATGTGGAAAACCACAACAACTGGTTATGAATTTGAAGAAATTGTGTGTGATGAGATCTTGTAAATGCATTTCAGACTTTTTATGGATCTAAATGTGTTAACTTGCCTGGGTGTTGACTGAGGTCAGTGGCTCATTTCTAAAGGTGAATTATCTGTGTATGTATCACAAATAACATATTTAAAAAACTATATGGTGGGATAAAAATGACATTCAGAACTGTCTCTTTGGGTGGTGCTAATTTCTGTGAGTTTACTTGCCTGTCTTCCCTCAGGATCTATGTTACCTGGTCTTGGCTTTATTCTCATCCTTTTCCCATGCTGAACGACTGACACATAGTTCAGGACAACTCTCCATTGTGCTTGTTGAGGAGATAACCAGAATGAAAGAAACAGGAGCGTGGTGGGTAGAGACTGAGTAGCAGATGGTAACTTTGGGAAGACACAGCATTTGTGCTCTCACTGGACAGAACTGACTGTTGCAGTTCCATCTTCACAAACACAGATTAGATTTCCCAGAGGGCTGTCTGGTAGTGCTGGGCTGTAAGTACAGCTTGTGAACTGGATGACTGTCTTCCTCCATGGATGAGTAAATGGAGTTGAGAAGAAAACTAGGAAAGTATGTGAGATTTCAAACATTCCCACCGTACAGCTGAAAAGTCAAGACTACTTGTGTGTTTCTCATTTGTAGTTACAGAATTATAGATAGGGAACTAAGCTCCATTATAGGTCTGTGACTAGCTCACCTGCTGAAACTATTCTGACACATGAAAATACTTATGTGTAGGCCAGCTGAAACCTGGTATTACAGCTCAAGAGCTATGGCAGTCACTGAGCATGCTGAAGTTTAACATTCAAATCTCTGCTTAGCTGTTTTTCTGTATCCCAATTGCATGTTGTATTTGTGTGACAGAGGCCAAGAGTGAACACACTGAGTGCCTTAAGTCCAGTGGTGACATGATGGAGTTTCTTACAAAAGAGTTACTTTCAGCTCCACTTGTAGTCAGTGAAGAAAGGAGCAGTAGCATAAAGAGCTTGGAGTGAATATGACGTAAAAACCACTAGAGTAAATTGTGATGGGCTTACAGGAGACATATGAAATTACTGTGGTTTGGGCTGTGTGTCACTTGGGGAAGATGAATGAATTCCCATGGGAAAAGCTTTGACTATAAAGCTGCAATATTATATGATGGATCACTGCAGTGAAACATTGTCCTGCTACACAGCATGAGACTCAAAATTCTATGATCCATATTGTTCATCAGTAGATGGCCTGGGCTATGTTTGTGTTCCTGACTTTGACCAAGCAAAGCTGCCCATATGCAGAGGTATTTGGAAATTGCCCAAGTGCAAACCCTAAAACTTATAGAAGAAGCAGAAGAGGAACCCAATGAAACTTTGTGGCTTTCTTAACCATTCTGAAGTCACATGGACCTCTTTGAATCAGGACAAAAGAATAACTTACTGATGGATTACTTTCTTTGAGTGGTGAGATGCTGCTGGGTTCACCAATTGCTGCTCTAAAACCATTCTGAAATTTGTGGGTTTGCTCTGCAAAATGTTATAATGGAATTAATAAAAAGTAACAGTCTCCATTTTTAAGGTTTCTTTCAGTGATAATTTTTGATAAAGAAGCTGAAGCACTGATGTGAAGTGCTTCCTAGAGTATGCATAATCAAATAGGTGGGCAGAAAGGATAGCGCATATATCACAGAATGGGACTAAAAGGGGAAAAATGAATTTGTAGATTACAGAGATCAATATTTAATATTTTAGAACAGTGCAGTGTTCTCCTGCAGTGCATTTTTACATTCATCACGTCAGAGATTTGTAGCACAAGAAAAAATTTTAGCAGAGGTAGCTAACCAGCTTTGTAGCTCAAAACCAAGTGGCTGTGTATCACATAAAATTAAGCTAGCACTCCAGAGAAGTTACTACAAGGAGAATTTGAAGAGTTCTGTTGCTGGGATGGGAGCAAATGTGCAATATTTTCTGCAGGAATTGTGATAGTCTGCTAAAGCATTTGTTCTGGGTTTGGAGAGTGTTTCCATGTTTGGATCTGTGAGAATTGCTGTGCTGGTCAGGCCCATGGCTGGTGCCTTGTGCCCAAGTCATAAATAGCTACTTAGGGGAGATACAAGAACAGGATGATGAACTCCGATTATTTTCAAAGGTTTTCCAGGCTTCTGACCATTCAGAAACTTGGGCAGCTCTTAAACCAAATGTGGTTTCTATGTATTTAGTTATCATGAAAGGGTTTCTGTGCAGAAACAGCTGTCTATGTTTGAAGACATGTAAGTTTTTAGTACCTGCAATCACTTTGGCAATGAGCTCTATGGCTCACCTATTCCCTATTTAGTAAACTGTCTCCTTTTGTTGTTTTTAACCTGATTTCTACCAGGTTTTTAGCATTTGAAGAGAGAAGTATCAAATCATCCCTATAGCATTTCTGTATACCATCATGACTCCACAGAACACATTTTCTTGCTTAGTTCTCTCCTTTCCTGGATTGAAAACCAATAGTTTGTGTAGTTATTCCTCATGCTATTGGGGATGTTATTCCTTCCCTGAACCCTTTCCACCTTTCCAGCTAGAACTGGAAAAGAAGGAGGATAACAAGTCACCAGTCTGGTGAATGGAGCAGGGTAAACAAGCAGTTTGAACTGCAATCTCAGTTTTGTTAAAGAGTAGCACTGTGGAGTTAAGTCAGTTTGGGATGTGCTTGCTATAGAAGTGGGAACCTTTGGTATGCTTGGAAGAATGAACCTAATGTAGAGCTGATACCGTTTGCTGCTTAGTGGTGGGAGAAATAGGCTGCATGTAGGAGGGAAGTAGGATTCAGTGGATCCATCTTGAATCACTGTTGAAGGATATGAGTCCCTCCAGTTTCTTGTCAGCAGAAGGTGCAAAAGGTAGGTCAGGGCAGGATATATCAATGTAGAAAAGAAACATAGAATAGAATCTTAGAATCAGCTAGGTTGGAAAAGACCTCTGAGATCGAGTCCAACCTTTGACCAAACACTACCCTGCCTACTAGACCATGGCACTGAGTGATAGGTCAAGTCTCTTCTTCCCTCCAGAGATGGTGACTTGATGACCTCCCTGGGCAGCCCATTCCAATGCCCTATCACTCTTTCTGTGAAGAACTTCTTCCTAATGTCTAACCTAAACCTCCCCTGGTCCTCTTGTTCTACTGTTTGTTGCCTGGGAGAAGAGACTAATCTCTGCCTTGCTACAACATCTTGTGCTTTGGCCTGTGTCTTTCGAAGTCAAGAAGGTGAAGGAGGGCTCGCCTGTTGCTCTGAAAGTGCCCAGTTGGTCAGGTCAGTAACCTGCTTCTTGAAAGCATCTCAGGTTGCCCTAACAGACAAAATTTTGTGCTCAGAAGTAACTAGAAATAGGGTTGTTCTACAATATGCTTGTAAGTTTGTATACTTGGGGCCAGCCCTGTAATGAGTGAGATAGATGTGAGAGAAAACTAATTTGACTTAATTGGGAGCAGGGAAGAAATTAGAAATTTTGCTGTAGAAATAATAAAGCTTCTTTTAGACAGGAAGTGATTTATGAAGATCAAGCCCTAAGCACTTAGAAACGCTAAAGAAAAAGGCTCTATTAAAATAACAAATTGCAGTCAGACACTGGATTTGCTTTTATTTCTTGTAGCATTTTGTTTCCAAAAGTGGTTAGATCATAATCTGTGAGGTTACTGAACTGCAAATGCAAATTTGCATGCGCTCAAGTAATACATTTTGACATATAGGTTAACAAGAGAATGGTGCAAATTTCACACAGCACTAGCTTGCTAATTACATTTGTTTATTTTCAGAAGCAACTTCATTTTCATTAAGAAATTGCAGATTCTGCAATAGTAATCTTTGCTGGTAGTTCAATAGCTCATGTTCTGAATTTTTGCTCTGCTGCAACAGTAATGAAAGTGAGCCTGAAAAATAACTTCAGAAAAAAATGCGGAATTTAGGAGTGCATGCAAGTGGCAAACATCTGCTGATTTGGTGTTGGATCCAGTTGAGATAGGTTGAGAAATAGGTGAAAGGAGTCTATGAATTTTGATAGGGTTTTTTGCATATTTGTTTTCCTTTTTGACCTAGAGTAGATAATGTATTAGCAAAAAGGCGTAAAGTGTCTTTTACAGAACATATGTAACTGGGACAAAAGAAAGTAGGCAGCATAAGCTGCCAGTGAGCAACAGTAGGACAAACATTTTGGGTAACAACTACAAACAAAGTGCTTACAAATTACAGAAATAAAGGTTTAAATAATGGGGGCGGGAAGCAATAGAGGAAAGGAATATATTGCTACTGCTGTTGCTGACTCCTTCTGTGCTCTCACCAGTTTGTAGAAGAAAAGAGAGAATTCTAGGCTCTGTATAGGTATCATTCTACTGACACATTATTTGAGTCATTTGTACAAGACATGGACATCCTCCGACAGCAACACACAGGTAAATGGGGAAGTGAAGATGTTCAGCATGTGGCAGTTCATTTCAGCCATCTCTAGGTCTTGCTCAGGACCGAGGGAATGTCTGTGCTGTGTGTGCACAGGTGGAGGAGTTGGCTGTACCCATGCTTTCCATGGAGCCAGAGCAGCTGAGGAGTTCTGTGCAAAAACAGCTTTGATGACTGCAGTAGGGTTCTCTGGGGAGCTGCTCCCCGAGTGCAGGTGCCCAGTTACCTGGCTGAGATCAGTGGTGTTGAGGTGGGCCAGCTCCAGGTTCCCCTTGCTCAGGGGCCTGTGCATTTTGCTGCATTGTGTGGTGCAACCATGGCTGCCACCCTCCACTCCCAACCTCCCTTCAGGGGTTGGTGGCTCCATCAGGAGAAGAAAGCCAAGAGCCTTTCTGCATTCAGGCAGAAACAAAACCAGTTATGTGTAGTCACAGAATCACAGAATGGATAAGGCTTGTAGGACCCACAGTGGGTCATCTGGTCCAGCCTCTCTGCTCAGGCAGGGTCATCCCAGAGCACATGGTACAGGATTGTGTCCAGATGGTTCTGGATTATTTCTGGTAAGGGAGACTTCACAACCTCTCTGGGCAATCTGTTTCAGTGCATGGTCACCCACACAGTAAAGAAGTTCTTATATTCAGATAGAGCTTCCTGTCACTGGTTTCTGCCTGTTGCCTCTTACCTTGGCACTACTGAGAAGAGCCTGGCTCCAGTCTCTTAACATGCTGCCTTCAGATACTTACAGACATTGAAAAGGGCCCCTCTCAGTAGTCTCTTCTAGAGGCTGAACAGGGCCAGCTCTCTCAGCCTGTCCCCTTTAGAGAGATGTGCCAGTCCCTTAATCGTCTTCATAGCCTTTCACTGGACCCTCCCCAGGAGCTCCATGTGACTCTTGTACTGAGGAACGCAGAGCTGGACACAGTACTCCAGATGGACTTGCCTCATTTGTTCAATCTAATTCTTTCATCCAGCAGTCTTGGATATTTTCTTTGTGTGCACAGATTAAAGTAAGGAAGTAAGACAAAATATGGCTGGTATCCATAAAGAGCTAACTATGCCTAGGGCTTAATTACTTAATGCTGAAACTTTGGAAATGGTTCTTGTGCCCGTTGTCATCTTTCTACCAAATGGCATGAAAGTCCTGGATGGAATATCATCCCATGAATTTTTAATTGAGATATTTTTGGGTGATCTACCATAATTATTTTCTAAGTATAGCTTAATTATATATTTATAGGTCCAACAGTGATGCTACAGAAGGCCAGGGGATACTTTGCCATTTTTTTCAAAGAGTTTAGGTCCATAGGCTAAATATTAACCTCATCTCTACGTGTACCATTTCCTAAAAGATAATAGAGCTGTACACAGGGAAACGAAAGTAGAATTTGTTGGTGTAAAATTAGTATTTATCATTTACTTGCCAAAGCTGGGTATTTAGGAATATGGGTTTTGTCGGGGAAAGAATTAGCTCTGGAGGACACATGATTTTGCAGTTGTGCCTTTTTCTTTGTCCTAACTCATGTAGTTAGCTCCCTCTTAGAAGTGGCAGGCCTTTCAAAGTTATTCTATAAAGGTTTTTGTTTTATTTGTTGATGATTTTGGAAAGTTAAAGCAAATACTCTAAGTCTGAGAGCGCTGTTGAAGTCAAAGAAAAGGTTACAGAGAAGGGCCTTGTGACAATTAATTTTGGTGGGTTTGGTTTGATTCCCAGCTGTGGCTGAAGTTGTCAGGATCAACAGAACATCAACATGATGGCGCCCTTTAAGGCACACTGTGAACAAGCCTGCTACCCCTTCATTTTGTTTGTTAGGTTGCTTTTGCATCAGACAAAGCATTAGTTTAGACTGGGTGACCTTGTTTCAGTTCTTAACTGTAAGTTTTATATATTCTGTACCTTACAGAAAACTTTCTATAGATCATTCATAATGATGGTATCTACTAATAGTGATAGATAAAGCAGTTTGAGCTCAGAGTTTTTCAAGACATGCTAGAAAGGGTGGGTACTCACAGAGTATCATTTTTTGCCTCCCATAAAATGTATTACTCTTTTTTTCCTAAAGATTTTTCTTCCCTCCCTTGAATCAGTAGGCTGTAATTGTAAAAATTACATAGTTTGACTACGTAAAAGTTGCTGAGATTATAGGTTAACAAGGCATTTTACATTTCTAGAATGTAAACACCTTTATAGGCTTAATTTTTCAGCTTTGAATAAGCATATTAGCTTATGTACAGATCCATACTATACATCTGCAATGAATTTAGGATGTATACAAGCACAGAATTTTTGTGTACTGGTGGCAGCCTGGTCACTGGTGACCATTTCAGAGTGATCGTCACAGGTAGTAAGTTACTCCTAGACCACAGCCACTGACTTTGACTTTGGAACAGAGAAGGACTGTAATCTCTCTGCTCACAGTTACTTGCTCAGTGTAAGTTTTTTCCACCTGGCTGAATACATGTTCTTGTGATTCACTTTGAGTTTACACACTTCTGGCAAGTAACTCAGTGGTGATTCAGTTGACTGTTCTGTGGTTATGATAGATTCATTTTACATGCCCTCGCTGCTGAAAATCAGGGTGTGCAACGAGATGCTCAACTGCACTTGAAAAAGATTTTGTTTGGGGCTGTGAAAAACATCTTCAATTGGGATGTATTTTTAGTAGCAAAATTAATAGATATTTAAAATTCCCAGAGCTCCTTTTCTTTGATCTGTCTGTCAGCTTGACATGAATAGAACTTATACTTTTGTGCTTATGCCTACTGTCTTTTTTTGCTTCTTTTTTGCAAAGCAGGTTCAGTTAATGCATTAAGAGTCACAAAAGCTTTTAGGAGTCCCTTGGCATTTCTATGATTAAAAGAACATTGAGTTTAAATTCAGTGTTGATGTTAGAAACCGTGATGTTTGAAAACAAGTCTTAGCTATTAAATCAGTTTTCAGCAAATAGATGTGAGAACTTAATTTTCTTTTTAAAACGTTTAGAAAATAAATGTGGATGCTGGTAAATTTGGAATGAAGTCCTAACCTTTTTTGCTCTTCAGAAATAAATTTGAAATTGATATGACTGTGAAAAAATAGTGTATTTTTTCCTTGAAATAAGAATTTTAAAACTTCACTGGCCAGTTTTCCCTGTCTCCTCAATGTGTTTTTGCACCCACAGTTTCAGGACTTGCAAAAGTTCTGAGATTGTTTCAGCCCCAGGAGGCTGCTCCCCTTCTGAAGATGTGACTTTTCTCTCATTAATTGGTACATTAGAACTTCTGCAGCAGATCATGTACACAAGGACCTCATAGCCCTCCTCAGCTAAAATGTGGTGGGAGGCTCAGGGGCTCTCCTGCATCACTCCCTGCAGTGCAACAGTCATACGCAGTAATTGGCCTGGCAATTAGCAGGGACACAGCCTGCTCCAGGGACACAGCCTGCTCTGGGGACTGGTATCGTGAGAAGCACCTCATAAGCCTGGGGTCTTCCCCAGGGGAATCACCCTTAAGGAGGACACTGGGGGTCTGTCTCTGGGCTGGTCAAGGGTGGTAGTCAAAGAAGTCTCACAGCAGTAACCACTTCTGACACTGCACTGGCACAGGGCAGTGATTCCGTAAACTCCCTTCTTATAAAGTGAGGATTGCCTGTACTGTGATTAGTTGCTGCACCTTTGCTTCTTGATATTCTGTGGATTGACTTTACTAGTCTGTCAAAAGCTTCTTCTGGAAGAGAATCCTGTGCCAGTTTTCCCATTACACACTTTCCTTATGGCATTGCAGAATGTTCGAAAGGATGAACTCTTCCTTCCCAGTCTGAAGGTATTTTCTTGGTATTTCACGGAGAGTTGCAGTTTTATGCCTTCTTTTCTGAGTCTCCTTCTCAGCATGCTTGCTGGGGAGTGGAAGTTGGTCTTTTCAGAGAAGGACGAATGATGTTTGGCCAGTGCAGGGTTATAGCTGTGGTAAATGGGTCCTGAGGACTGAGCTAGGCTTCTGTAGAGATTCTGGCTTTGGATGCTGGAGGAAGAAAAGTGATTTTATTCATGTCTCTTCTCTGTGTATTCTTCTGAGCAATGCAATTTTCAATTTAGGGCAACAGTCCTAGGGTCAATGGCTCATAAAATGAGTATGCTCTCAGGCAAAGGACAGACAAATGATCTCTTATATGTGTATTTGTTTCAAATTTTGCTTTCACTTGAGTCATGCCAGCCTGTCCGTGTTCAAGTCCCTGGCTCCTTGCTGGAGGAGTCATACTCTTCTAGCTGTAGCATAAGCCACAGGGCTGAGGAGAACACTTATGGAGTGCCAGCCCTTGCCCCTGTAGCCTATACAATCAGGACTTGTTCTTGTTTTGATAGTTTGATTAACACCAAGTCCTCATCTGTAAGAGTAGCAGGACAAAGATCTGGAAAACATGAATGGCAAAGCCATAAAATCAGTCCCTGCTTGCAGGCTGCAAATTGTGAAGGATCATAATGAATCAAGTGTTTCATATGAGGCAGCACAGACTGAAGAGTGTGCTTGGACAGCAGTGTTTATTCAGGTTTTTTTTCTTTTTTTTTTTTTTTCCTTTGTAGTTTGATTTTCAGAGGACCCCATCTCTTGGACTCCCAGCTAACATGTCAAAAGACCTCACTGTCCCTTGTTATATTACCTGTGTGAATTCTCTGGATAGCTGAAATATGAAGCAACAGCTTGAAAAAGAACTGAGTAAATACTCACTTCAGCTAAAGTAGGGAGCGCTGAATGTGAATTCATGTTATGTGTTGTAAAATAAAGTGGAAAGGGAATGGCTCACTGTTGCACATAATTTTTTCTTCATATGTCCACATGAAATTACTAAACCTTAAACCTCTAGGTTTTAGAAGTTGTTCAAGATAAGAGTCAAATTATAGAGAAGGGGAAATAGGAAGGGCAAAGTATTAGGCTCTCAATGCCTTATTTTTAACAAATTATCTACACAGCAGTTTGCAGTATCAGTGGTCTTGTCTCCTTAGATGCATATTAAGCTTCAGCACTATTAGTTAATTATCTCGGAAAAGCTAGGACTTTTTCTCTGAAGATGTTGAGCAAGTTGAGGCAAGTGTGCTTTTCAGAGCATTGGTTTTTGGACCATCTCTGTGACTGCTGACTTTGGTGGAAGGGAATTACTGCCTTGCCAGGAAGCAGCCTTTCTTTAATACAGAAAGACTTTCTGTGTAAGTGTTGAGGTTCCTGATTCTGCACCTCCAAAAGTCTTGAAGGTTTTCAGTGGAGATAAAAATGAGAGGGCTGGACAGACATCATCTTTGTGCAGAGCAAACCTAAATTTAAATTATTTTGATGTAATTCAAACATGGAGTGGGATATCCAGTGACGTCAACTATGTGGGAACTAACATCTTTTGGAACCGCAGAAAAATCCCAGAAGTCCTTCGTCCTTCAATCTCTCTGCCTGATCTTCAGAGTGGCAAGAGGGCCTCCTTCATGTGAGAATGGACAACAGAAAGACACGTTTTCTCAAGAGTCACAAAATTGTTAGTGGTGATGCCCACCAGATCTTATTGCAGAAGTTGTGTTGCACCTGCCAGGTTGGCAGCTCCCATACACATTGTCTTGTCTTGGCTGGGCTCCCCAGTGTTGGACGTATAGTTACCTCCTTACTGATACTGCTGTAGCATTGCATTGCTTGAGGCACACTTTCTGCTTCCTTACAAACTCATGATGAAAATTTTCTTTGGTTACCATTATGAGCTTTTCTCCAGAAACTCCTGAAAAAAGAAACATAATTTTAAAGTATTCACAAGGGGTTAAGCCCCCCTGTGCTCACTATAGGCTGCTCTTTCTTGGAGTATGTCAAGACTCTGCATTAGAGGAATTTGCATGTAGTGGTACTGTGCTGTGGCTGTCAACAGAATTGTGAAGGCTGGTGTGTATCTATACCCCAGTGCTCTAATGAGCAGCACCACATCTACTCAAACTTGTGTTTATAAAGTTATTGTTCCAAGCATTCACCCTTAGTGAAAGGTCTGAATGCAAAGCAGTCAGATGAGGGAAAAAGGAGAATATTGTTAAATATATTCACTTTGAAATCCCTAAAGCGAACCTCGTTTTGCTGAGCCTAAATGCATTTCAAAGTGGCAGACTAAACAAAATACTTTAAGAAGGTAACTCTGAAAAATTAAACTTTGTTTTCTTATTTAGAAATGCTGTTGGCTGTGAATAGGGTCACTGCCTTTGTTGGAGGTGGGTGAATCATCTATAATGAGACTTAGCTATTGAATTTTACTTCTTTTCTGCTTTTGATCTATTCACAAGCTCATCATGAGATTTATTTGTTGTTCAAAAATCTCCCTGCATTTCTGCTCAATAACATTCCCGCATGAATAGCTGTCAAATAGCCAGTATTGCTTGATGTCTGGACTCTAACACTGGGCTGTATTGGCTAGTTGCCTGGGTTACCTGTGTTACATCTATCTGTTTCTTGTAGTGGAGCATTCCTGATGCTACTCAACAGACTGTGAATTTTGAATAATTCAGTCAAATATGAAATGCCAGCTGTTTTTTTTTTTTTTTTTTTTTTGGAGACTATTGATGTCTTTGAGATTGAAAAATAAGCAACTATTCAAAAATTTATTTACACCAGCTCTGAATGAAGAAAGAAAGCACAAATGAGTCACAGATATTTCTAAGTCAGCATTTGCTTGCAATTTGAGCTGCTTTTACAGGGGGGAAGAAAACACCTTTATTTCATTAATTTCTAACAATGGGATTTTAAAAGTCTTTCGGTTATATATAACTATTTACTTATGAGATAATTACAACTATATGAGAGATTTAATATCTATGTGAATACTGTTAGAGCTAAAATATTGAAGGGCTCTAAAGAAAAATAAGATAATCTTTGCACATTGTGAGCGTATCACATTCATTGGAATTGAGTGGTCTATTCAAATATCCTTTGAAATCTTAAATCCAGTAGAAACAATGTAAGGATGTTTTCTTAAGGGTAGTTATTTGACAGTGGTCTTGCAAGTACTTATATACATTAGTAGTTGTGTTGTCTTCAAGGTAACTGATTTTATACACATATAATGTGATTGTGCTACCACATGTCAGCTTGGGGTTGTAGCCCCATGCCATTGGCAGTGGTGAGTCTTGCTGCCCATGTGCCGGAGTTGCAGTCATGCAATTACTTAATCTCTTGTTTTTCCCCTCTTGTGACAGAGCACAAGTGAACCAGCTCTTGACATGATTGGTGTTTTCAGGACTCATTTTAACAACATTTTTACAAGGTAGTTTTAGAGAACAGATAAAATCTTGTGCTATATATCATGCTGAAAATTGCCAAGTGAATATAAGTATCAGGGTCTAAGCTATACCATAAGAAAATTAAGCAAAGTGGAATGGCTCAAAAGGCCTTTTTATGGACAAGTCAGGATTTGAACTTCTGACTTGGTGACACTAGCATCCAACACCACGCACAAGCTCTTTGCTCAGGTCCCAAGAGGAAGATTCTCAATAAAAAATGATGTGATGTGAGAAGTGATTTTCAAAGCCTTAGAAACCAGACAGGTGAGGAGACTTGAGCCTATCAGACCTTTTTTCCTGCCTTTGAAAATTTCTAAACACCCTTGAATAATGATTTTTTCTGTTAGCTGTCATAGCTGTCACTGATTTTTTCCTTTTTCTTTTGGTAGTCCAGTTTATAATGCAGGGCAGTACCTGACCGTGAAGAACAGACATTGTGTTTTCCCTGGAGACCAGCTTTGGAGTTTGCCAGGGCTTGATCTTCTCTGTATCTTTCCTGTCAATAGCAGGACAACTGATCTGACTCATAAAATTGCACATATACTTGGCCAGACCAGCTACCCCAATATCCTGTCTCTGACATAGGCAAATTGCAGACATCCAGAGGACAGTGTATGTCTAAAGCCATAAGGTGATATTTTCCTCATGTGCTGCTTTGGTTGCCAGTGACTTTTGTTTCAAGGACTCTGAAGAAAGAAATCTGCTGTATTGGTATTTTTTAGCCCTTAATAGGATTTTCTTCCATGCATCTGATTAAAAATTTTTGAACTCATGTATACAATGTTTCATGAGCATGACTGTAAAGTATCTTTCATCTATTTTGATAAATAATAGAAATAAATTACAATAATATTGAACACTGTCTTGATCATTTAATTGGTGTCATTTGGCATAAAATTTATTTCTAATCCTTCATTTGGCACTTTAATTCTCCATCTCATTTTGCTGATTTGACTAATGGAGCAAGCATTTTAGTGTAAGGCTCTTCAAAAACTGCAGAATTTATAGAATATGGAAAGCCACCTTTCCTACTTCAAGGTAGAACTGAATGAAACGGCAGATGACTGGATATTGCTGTAGTTTGTAGAGGAGCAAAATGTCTTAGGCTGCAGTTTAGGAAGTAAGCGAGAGGCAGGTCCAAGATTTGAAATCAGAGCAGGAGAGCCTGAATGCCCCAAATTGTGCTTGCATTCACCAGCCTACTTGTAACAACAGTATCATAAGCAGCTGTTGTCTTCAGGTGAGGCTTTAAAAAATGCATTCATCTCAACAGCCATTTCTTTGTACAGTCATTCCCACTCCAGTGTGGTTATCCTATGTATAATATAGAGTACCACAACTGTAGTTTACCATAAAAAGAGAGGTATTTAGTGGCTATCCGTGTGTCTGGTCTATAAAAAGTGTCTCTATACAGTTAATATTTAACCTCCTTATCAGAATGCCTCGATGTTTGTAGTCTTGAAAGCACAGCTTACCAAAGCCTGCAAACTCTGTTAATGAACTGAGCCACCTCTCTGTGTCTGTGAGTGGCGAGGTGGGGGTGAAACGTGTATCACTGACTAACAATCTGAAGATGGCAGCATTGGGTGAGCTATCACACTTTCTTGGCTAAGCAGGACTCTCTTAAATACAAAACTGTAGTTGTTCCATATGGCAAATTTATGAAAAAATCAGCTTTACATTTGAAGGGCTTTTCTTAATGCTATAGGTGGGTGCCACAAGTTAGTAAGTAGGCAGATGTATTGCCATTTTGCATGTGTTTTATTCGAGTTAGTTATATTGAGAATACAAGTCTTATAAATCCTAAAGATTTGCTCTCATCAGTAAGTGTTGGCTCATAAATATAACTCCCTTTTATAACATTAACAATTGTAATAATTTTTGAACTAAAGTAAAAGAAGCTCCCTCTTTTCCTCCATCAAGGAAGAAGTGGAATTGAGGTCTCTCTGTCTTGCAAACAGGATATTTATTCACCCTGGACAGCAGGAATTGCTCTCTCCTGTGCCTGTGTTAGGTCTCTGCCTCCTGCCCCTTCCATTCCCTGGAGTGCATATTCTGAGGCGAGTAGAGAATGGTTCTCTTCCCTCCCTCTGCTGGCCCTATAGATTGCTATATGGGCATTGGGCATTCTCCTGGGAGCAGCATGACATCGGTTTGGTCTTTCTTATCCTGCAAAAGGTTGACAGTAAAGGTGTCCACATATGGGGACAAAGTCCTGGCTGCTCTTACAGATCTGTAACAGATAAACACTAGACTTCCTCTTTTTAGCCGTTGTTGCTTTTGAGAAGGAAAATGAGCATGGTCACTGTGTTTTATCAGAAGCCAAATCCCTCTATGTATCTGTCAGAATGTTCATGTTCTTATAGCATAAGGACTACTACTTGGTGGATTCCTTTAAGGGAGCTGAGGAGGAGAAGGCAAATTCAAAGATGTTAGTGAGATTTAAGTGTAAAGCTTAGTAGTTGATTGCTGACATTGACAGCATGTACAGAGCCAGGATTTTGGCCTCCTGAAGGTTTTTCTGGCAAAATATTTAGGCAGAGAAGTGACGTTTGTACTCTTTGTGGTAGGTCTCTCAGCTTCACTTATCCCATCTACAGTGATACCTTTGTAATTCTGTGTATCTGGCTGTTTGTCCCTGAGACATCATTTTTGGAAACCAGTTTTCTTGGCCTTCTTTTCAGTGGTGACATCAGTTCACTGCATGTACTAAAAAATTTTATGCCACCTTGACTTACCTGGATCAATAGCAAAGTCAGAGGTGGAAATTGGATGCTTTGTTTCGTTTTGTTGGATGATGTTGTCTTTTCACCTCATGGATATCTGTGCCTTTGACTACTGTGATGGAATCTGACTTAAGACATTTGAAGTTTCTGCAACTGTTCCTTTTTCTCAGCTGACTTAGCAGGTTTGGATCAGACACAGGGCTCATGTTTTTATTCTTTCTTTTATTACACCCTTCTGCATAGTGCCATGCTGCATGAATCGCTAGCTTTACAGAAACTTTTATGAATTTATGAATTTCTAAACATTTGTTGAACTTAAAAGAGCTGTTAATTTCTACTCTTTTACATTTAGTATGTTACTCAGCCTGGAAGAGAGGGTATTAAGGAGGAACTGACTGGAAAAAAATAATTATGTTAGGATCCATTCTTGTTATTTGAAAAAATTAAGATTTAATACAAAGTACAGGATTGTTTGTTATCCTACATTCATTTTTCAGATAATGTAATAAATGCACACACACACACACACACACATAAGGGGTGTGTGTGTATATGTGCAATATTTTCACATAAGTTAGAAATCAACTTCCTAAAACCTTCATATGTAGCAATATTTACTATCTTAATCCCAACTGTTTGATCTAATAGGAAAAAGCAGTCTTGATGTGTCATAACAAAACCAACTAACTCAGAACGGTAGGAGCATCTTCTGCATTTAGTAGGCAGTGGGCTACCTGTGCTTTTTGAAGCCTTCCTAACATTTAACTGTGTTGGGTGAGTACAACCAAGTTAGATACCATACTGTTATGCTGATTTAGCACATCTTCTTCACAGTTTCTCATCAGTTTTACAGTTCAGATATGTTACCTGATTGAATGTAGACCTAAAGAACAACTGTGATGGATTGGTTAGGTGAACTCATTTGACTGACTGTAGTTTTCTTTCTGTAATTTAAGAAGCCAAATGCCATATTAATTCTTCATTTATGGCAGAA
This sequence comes from Hafferia zeledoni, assembly GCA_035583235.1. Classification (NCBI taxonomy): domain Eukaryota; kingdom Metazoa; phylum Chordata; class Aves; order Passeriformes; family Thamnophilidae; genus Hafferia; species Hafferia zeledoni. The sequence goes on from JAWWEV010000043.1 coordinate 35,464,905, forward strand.
TAAAATCTAGTGAAGACTTAAGGCCTGAACGGGAGAAGGGTCTTAAGCGCATGCATTTAAGTAAATTCAGAGTATCTTCAGAGGTTCCTAGACAGTCAGGCCAACTGCCTTTCAGGACTTTATTTTAAGGTACCTCATTGGGTTTCAGAAGGATTCCAAAATCCCTGCAGATTACTGTCAGTGCTTTTGATACCTAAATGATCTTGCTTGTCTGTTCCTAACTGGCCATTCCTGTGAACTGCTTGGTTGGCCAGACAAAAAGCAGAATTTCACATTTTTGTGCAAGGCTGCCTTACTGCAGAACCTGGCATTTAAATTTTGTGGCAGTGATAATATACTTTATCTGAGTTTATATGTAAGACAGGTAGTTCTGAAGAAATGGGGCAAGCAAATGAATATGATACTGATTGTCATTGCTGAAGTGCACATTTGCAGCTACACTATATGTATCTGAAAATCTCTATATTTTACAGTGCTATTTTTTTACAATTGAATTTGGCCTTTGCAAGCAAGAAGGACAGCTACGTGCTTATGGGGCAGGACTTCTGTCTTCCATTGGAGAATTAAAGGTATGTATCATTAAAGGAGAATCAACCTTTAATCTTAACAAATAATAGTTGGATTGAAATATATAGATTTTCAAATAACGGTTAAAATTCTCAAGATAAAAAGCTTATATTTAAAATGTGGTATGACCTAAAAGCTCTGTTTGAAGTATCAGCTGGTACTTGAAGCATGAAATGGACTTGTAAGGCCTGAAGTACCAAAACAACTGTAAACTACAAAACTTATTTCTGTTTGAATTTTCATTTCTTGTTAAAGGAGGCTCATGGGTTCTAACAGGTAAGGGTGCCTTAGGCTTTAAAAGCTTTGTTTGGATGAGAAGCATGCATTTTTAATACCCACAAAGAAGTGTTATAAATCAGACATGATTCTGTTGCAAATAATCCAGTGTTTTGAATGGATTCATTATGGATATTAAAAACCAACATTCATTGAGGTCTTGATTCAGTAGATTATACACATTCCTTAATCATAAATATGAATAAACTCATGCTACACTTGCCTGTTGGACAATAAATAGTCCTATTCTTACAAAGGTGAAAGTGTCTAACCTTGCATAGTGTGAGTAGTTGTAGTGGATCATTTATTGTCTCTTTTTATGCCTAGAAAACAGAGGGAACAAGCAAAAGGTATTTTGTCACAAGTGTAGTATTTTGGGATGTAATACATCTCTCTGTTGACAAGATGGGAGGGAAGGGTAAAGAGAGGGAGGTGCTGTCTTTAGGGACCCAAATGAACTCTTGGTGACCTTGCAGGTAAAGATTTGGTTTTAGAAAGCATATACAGAATAGTATTTAAAACTATTTTGCAAGATATCTGATGTTTATTTGTGCTTCAGCATCTTCCCACCCTCCTGGGCTGATTTTCACTGAACTACCTGGCAGTTTAATAGAAGTATCTCAGTCTCTTTTTGCTGCCATTCTTTCAGCAGTAGAAAAAAGGTTGAAGAATATTACCCTCCATGGTATTTTTTCTTTGATTGCATTATTGTTGCTCTGAGTTCTGTGCACACTTCAGCCAAAGAAGTATTCTGTATTTGCCTGGCAATATTTTACACTCACAGTGCAAAAATGGTTAAATGCAAAGAGATGAATTTGTCTCAGTTGCTTTCCTCTGGCACAGCACATTCAGTGCTGAGCCCCAAACTCTGTGCAGTATTCTGCAGAGAATCAGGCCTTTTATTTAAAAGAACAGTTATGGTCACTAGGTGATGACCCTGAAAATACCTATCACATCATTTACAAAATCTAAGGGCATAAAAACAAGGAAATGGGTAGTCAAGAACATAGTAAATTTTCTACCATCTATGTCATAAACAAACACATTATTCTTGTCAAGTGCATAATTTGGTCTCACACATATGTGATCCCAGATCTGTATTCTTTGCTCATCAATAATCTCAGAGCATAAGTGCAAAGAATAATCCTTTTGAAAAGCAACAGTAAAACTAAGTAATCTGTGCATTGATGGACTATAGTGATCTGCTTCAAAGGTATGGCCATATATATCATAGTAATTTTGCAATAAATCAATAATATTATATACTTTTCTATTACACTATGTATATATTTTGTAGATATGATGCCAGAAGGGATTATTAGATCATCTAGTTTTAACCTCTTGTGTATCATAAGATGCTAAATTTCACCAGATTATGCATATGCTTAGGGACTTAAATTAGACATTTTGTTTACTGAGAAACTAAGCATTTGTGTACTGCAGGAACAGGACAGCACCATCCCACAAGCAGACATAATCTCCATGAAGGGGCTGATAACATGAAAAAATTTCAGAAAGCCTTTGTGGGACTGTTCTCCAGGGTAGAAAAGAAGGTAAAAGGTAGGGCGAAAAAAATGCAAAAAAAGGACTAAATTTTCTGTTAAAATAACCATGGCAGAAGCCGTTTCTAGACCACAAGCCTGGCATGAATGTGCTTCTTGTCAACAAGATACATCAGGCAAGTGCCTAGGAAGGAGAATGTCTGGGCACCCATGACTTTGGTGCACAGCCTTGCATCAAGCCATTCCCAGTCTCTGTTGTTTCCTGGGAAAGCAACCTCCCTTACCACTCTTTTCTCACAGCGTCTACTGGGAGGACAAATTTCTTCCTTGACCTGAAGGTGACTGAAAAATCATGCTAACAGACTATTCCCGAGATCTTGATTATATCAATATCCTGATTGTAGTCAAAAATCCTGTTGGGTGGCAGCAATTGTTCTGCAAAGGATGACAATACTGGCTATTTCAATGCTGAGTGAGAATGAATAGGAGACTCAGATTGCATGGCCATGAAGTCTCACCCCCTTGTATGCAGTGCCCATACTTCTCATATTTGTCAGACTGAAAGTATTTCAGAAATAATTACTGCTGTTCTTAAGAAAGGGCTGATTGTGGGCCTACAGTCACTTCTGTGAAGAAATTCAAATACTTTAATATTCTTGTCACTAGAAAGGCAGATATCATTTCAATGTTGAATTTTGCTCCCTTGACTTTGTGGAGTCATATAATAGTTTAGATTGGATAAGGCCTTTAAGATTCTTGAGTTCAACAGTCAACCCAGCATTGCCAAGTACCATTAAGCCATGTCCTCAAGTGCCATATCCGTATATCTTTTAAATACCTCCAGGGTTGGTGACTTAACCACTTTCCTAGGCAACCTATTCGAGTATTTGACAACCATTTCAGGAAAAAATTTTGCCTAATATCTAGTCTAAACCTCCCCTGGCACAACTTGAGGACATTTCCACTTGTCTTGTCACTTTTTATTCAGGAGAAGAAACCAACCTTCACCTCACCACAACCTCCTGTCAGGTAGTTGGAGAGAGCAGTAAGGTTTCCTCTGAGCCTCCTTTTCTCCAGGCTACGCCAGCTACCTCAGCTGCTCCTCACAGAACTTGTGCTCCAGGCCCTTCACCAGTTCCTTGCCCTTCTCTAGGTGCTCCAACACCTCAATGCCTTTCTTGTAGTGAGGGGTCCAAAACTGAAAACAGGACTCAAGGTGTGGCCTCAGTGCCAGGTGCGAGGGGACCATCACTGCCCTAGTGCTGCTGGCCACACTATTGGTGTTACAATCCAAGATGCCATTGGCCTTCTTGGCCACCAGGGCACACTGATGGCTCATGTTCAGCTGCTGTTGACCAACACTCCCAGTTCCTTTTCTGCTGAGCTGCTTTTCTGTCACTCTTCCCCAGCCTGTAGCTCTGCATGGGATTGTTGCGACCCAAGTGCAGGACCTGACACTTGGTATTGTTGAACTTCAACTATTGGTCTTGGCCCATCGATCCATCCTGCCCAGATCCCTCTGCAGAGCCTTCCTGTCCTCCAGCAGAACAATACTCATATTCAGCTTGGTGTTTTCTCCACATTCACTGAGGGTACACTCAAGACTGGAGAGGCATTTGTTAATAATATGCTGTGGTGAGGAAGAAGAAAAGCCTTTCTAGAGCACCGTCAGCTCTCTTTTCAATGCAGCAGTATTCACAGGAAATAACATGGTGGCCAGTTTCTAGAAGTTTATGGAAATAAATGAGTCATACTCTTTGCAGGGTGGAAATGGCCAGCAGTATTTGGGACTTTCAGTGGAGTGAATGGCTTGTTCAGTCTTCCCTGTTTCTATATTACACTGCTCCACTCTTCCACTCTGCAAATCTGGTCAACAGCTTTAGTAACAAAGAACTGTAAAAGGTAGAGAAATGTGGGCACCAGCCTGCCAATATAGGATTCCCTTCAAATCTTTTCCCCCATTCAGTATTTAGACTTAAAATTTCAGATACTGAAAAATGCATCTCCTGATGTGCATGCTGTGGAGGCATCAAGTAAAAAAAAATATAGAAGTACAACAAAATAAGGAGAAAGAGAAAATTAAACATGAAGCCTAGGGGGAAACAAATAATACAGTAAGTAGTTATAAAATGTTCTGCCTAATATAGTCAGGTTAACTCTAGCTAACACTATTACACAGTATGTATTTGGGGCTTAGAGATAAGGTGGAAATAATGTACATTTCAATTATTAAAACTATTTCTAAAAGGCAGTTCAAATGTCTTTGGAAACTTTAATCCATTTACTTTGCATGATGCTCTCTTGAACCCTTTTGTTAAAGGAGTCTCCTATCATCTTCATTTGGCTGCAGATCAAGTCATATATCCCTGTTGTATGCTTCTATATTAAACACAGAGGTAGTCTTCAAATCTTTCTGTATAAATTTTTAAAGTCAAATACAATATTCAGTTGTATTATTTTGTTTTAATGATAATTTATTTTAAGAAGAGCCACTATTAACCTTTATAATCAGAAAGAGTGAAATGCAAATTTTGGCTCTGTTTTCTGAAGAGAATGAGGAAAACAACTCCTGGATCCCAAATGCTCATTTTAGTACTCTTTAGGAAACCTTTTCCTTATTTTTCAGACAATATATAAAATTATACTGCTGAAAAAAAATTCTGATAATATCAGGACACTGTCAGATTTGCAACTTAGGTTGTAGATAAGCAGGAAAACATTAAGAGCAGGTTTTCCAAGACTGTATATACTCTCTCTGTAATAACAAGGTGATAAAACCAGTACTGGAGCACACACAGCTCCTCACCTGTGTTCTTATTCTGCCCTCCTGTACTCCTCCCTCAGACAGTGCAGTATTTATAACTCATTTCAAATTTTCCCCTTGGTGGCTGAAGATTTTACGTTTTGGGTTTTGTTTTGTTTATTTTTTCCTTGAATCTGAAAAGCTGGGAGTTGTATTATTACACTCCACTTTTTATACTCAAAGGAGAAATTACAAGATTAAACTCTTTTTTCATGTATCAGGGATAGTGGTCACTTAAGAAATGATTCACAGTTGTGCAGTGTGTAAATGCCATCTGAGGCGCCCCAGTATTTCTGACCAGCTGCTCTGCAGAAACATGTAAGGCTTCTTTCGATCTTCTGTACAATGTGTCAGAAAACCTAGACCCTAGAGAGCTGTGGTTAGGTTCCTCAATCACTCTTTAAACTTTTGGTCTAGCAGGGAGTGGAGGCATTTCTTTTTGGTCATGCTTATTTTCACTATAGGTAATAGTCTAATTCTTAAGCTGTCCCATTGTCTTGATACTGATGCTTTTCCCGAGAATCAGTGATGATTCATTTGGAAGTTCCACTCCAAATTCTTACTTTTCAAACTGAAGAAGAATCACCAATAGTTTTATTGGCATAAATATGATTTGTAAGAATAGGCCATTAGAGACAATTATCCAACAGGTTTCTGATGGACAAATCTGTATTAGGTACTTAATAACTTGAATTCACTGAAGAACGGAATGTCCAACCAAACCGTAAGTGAATAGCATGTGTTTAAAAATTATGCAAGCCTGAATGTGAAACCTTTTGGACTCCCCAGACCAAGATTTTTTGTTGAAATGATGTACTTCATAATGTTGAGAGTGCCAAGGACCAATATTTCAGAGTGCTGTAATGTTTTTGAAAAATCCTCTGGTTGGCTTTGAGTCAGTATCCTGACCTTTCTAGTTCATACTAGACAGTTTATGGTCTCTCTGAAGGTTTGGCTGCAAGCTCAGTTCAGTTGCTGAACTCTGTCATTGCTGGTGTTATGTATCGACTCAATAGCAGACGTTACAGATGCCAGGCTGCAGAATTTGAAAACACCATCCACACTTGCAAAGATGGAGACATTGTTTTGGTAGCCATGACAATGCCTACTTGATCCAAGAGCCAAAGACCACATCCTAGAAGGGAGACAGATGTCTTGAGTGGGAATTCATCAGAATTTAAGCATTTAATTCCTGAACTGCAATCCTAAGAATAACTGATCAGTTGTCACTTAACTTTGAGGGCATGTCTGAATTCTTCTCCCTCTGTCTCCTGGGTGCACATTTTCTGGTGTCCTCACAACCTAGCCTCTGCAGAATTGCTTTGTCTTCAAAGCAGCATCTCTACTCATGTGTAAACTAAATTGTGATCCAGAAAGTATGAGTCATTTCATGTGGATAATCTGAGAAGAGCTAGAAAGGCTTTCTCAGAAGACAGGGATCTGTGATAACCGATCAGCTTTTCCTCTTCTTTAAACTCTCTCCTTTTATAAAATTAGGGCTCAGTGATTAGAACAGTTGTTCATGATGTGGGAGCCTCAGGCTGAATCCCTTGTCACCTCTGATGGTTTCAGTCCCAAAGACTAGGCTTGGCCCAGCAGAGATCATTAGTAAGTAGAGAAGACAGCACTGTCTCCTTTCTCTTGAAGCTTTCACAGTACAGGAAGGGATCCACGAGCCAGCAGTGGTCACCCACTGATTCAGTTTCCAAGAAATCATGGTCTGTGTCATAATCTTGATTCCCTGCATAGGGCTTCACTCAGTACACTCAGAGTTTTAAAACTTTGTGCTTTAGTCTCACCTGGAAGTACAAAGGCACCTTGAGGAGATTTTTTTATTTTCAGTTAACATTCCTGGGAATCTATTATAATTCCCAGGGAAGAAAAACAAATCATTTTGATAGAAGAAGGTAAATGCCTAAATTTACAAACATCCACCTAGGTCATGGATTTGCAAAGAGAAAGTGATAACAGGGATATAGGCAGGGGCCTAAGAAGGTGAGCCTGATCCTGCAATCGATTTAGAAGAGGATGCTGGTTGAAGGACCATTTTTAATATTTGTTTTCAAACCTGTTCAACTGATGGCTGGCTAGAAACAGCAAACCTTGTGAGAAGGAAAAGATATATGTACTAAAGAAAGGTAATTCTCTGACGTCTTATGATTCTGTGCATTAATTTTTCATGTATTTATTTTTGTAGAGAGAGGAGGTGGGAGGAAGAGGCTCTTGTTCCAGTTTTTTTGTCCTGTTATTTGGAGAGTGCAGGTTGAGAGCTAATGTGATATTTTCAGTGCCTTTCATAGGGATTTAGGAAGGAACATCAGCAAGAGCATAGATAAAAGTTGTGGTGAATACCTTAAGGTTAATACCTGACTCTGCTATAAAGAGTGTCCATGCAGATAGGAAGTAAAGAAATCAGACACACCTTTGGACCTCAGGGATCTGCTACCTCCCTGTCATTTCTTTATGGTTTTAATGCACATATTCACTGTGTATAGATATCAGGGGACTAAAGGAAGTTTAAAGTTGACCTAAATATGCTCTCCTTCCTTATCTTGTATTGCTGTAACAGAGCACTGAGAATGAAAATATGTATGATCTAGAAGAGAAGGTAGATCCAAAAGCTACCACCAGTATTCAAGTCAAAAAGGGAGCTAGAAAAGATTATGTTGGAAAATATCTCAGTACCTGATTTTCAGTTTTGAAACCTCTGTCCTTTCTAGTAGTTTGTGCAAGTCATTAGAAGAGAAAGGCTAATCAGAAATCTCTACTGTGGGTGCATTTGGTGCCTCACTTGCTCTGTGTCCACTCTGTACTTATCTGTGTCTGTTTGTTTAGTTATTTTTTCTTTGCATTACTATATGGACCATTATTGCTCAGGTGTATGTGGCAGAAGGGTAATGCATTTCATCTCCATGCAATACACCGGCATTATTTAATGGATTTTCAGATATATAGTTTCACTTTCACTGTCAGGAAAATAGTATATGATTTTGGCCTGAAAAGGTAAAGCACAGATAATATGAACGGTTTGGTGAGGCTCAATTTACCCACCAAGACAATGATGAATTCTGCCAGTTAAATGACATTTTGGGAACATACGTATTTGCAGTTGTATAGATAATTTTTCAGGAATGGTTATTTGATGACAGTCCTGTTTCCAGCTGAACATTTAGGCCTATATGTCTTCACGGCAGGTGCATTTCTAATCTCCTCTTTATTACTTCACTATTAGAGAGAAAAATTTCTTCCATAGTAAGAGTTTTTTTAAGTAGCAAATTCACAATGTTCACTGTGCAAACTGAAAAAACACTGTATGTAAAACAAGAGGGGCTACCAGCTAATGGGAAATGTATAGCACAGCGATGTGAAAGCTGTATATCTGAGCAGTTGTATGTAGATACACAGCGATATCAAAATACTGTTTAACAGATCCTGTGGTATATTTTGCAGCATGCTCTCTCTGACAAGGCCAATGTGAAAACATTTGATCCAAAGACAACCTGTTTGCAAGAATGCCTTATTACTACTTTCCAGGAGGCTTACTTTGTTTCAGAAAGTTTTGAAGAAGCCAAAGAAAAGATGAGGTAAATTATTTCCCTTGACTCAAAAATCTAATTTTCTCTTCTTTAGTGGTTGAAAAAAAAGTACGTTAATTTTCTTTTTTCTTTCAGGGACTTTGCCAAATCAATCAATCGTCCCTTCTCTGTGTATTTCAATCCATATACCCAAAGCATTGAGATTCTGAAGGATACCAGGAGTATAGAAAATGTTGTCCAGGACCTCCGCAGTGATCTGAATACTGTATGTGATGCTTTAAGCAAAATGAACAGATATTTAGGGATTTGATATGTTTGGCACTGTCATTTGCTGTCAGTTGCTTTCTGTAGCCAGTTACATCATGTAAGATGACTAACTTCTCAAACCCATCAGTTTTCCCTCTACAGCTTGGCCTGTGCCTTGCACCGTTGTGTAGTTCTGTCTAATTGTAATGTGCAGACAAACCAAGGCAATGCTAATTTGTAAATGCAACATGGAATGTGGCAGAATATAATCATCAATTCCTCAACACAACGTCACGTAAAAGTATATCATTAAAAATTTACCTGGCAATGGTAAACAAGATGATTCACTTCAATGTTTTAGAAAAGGTGTTACTGATTTCATTGTCTGAGTTTAGTTCTTTATAATCTCTTTCCTTCCATAAGAATCTGGAAAAAATTATTTGCTACATTTTCATTTTCTTTGTAAGCGAATCTGTATTTCCTTCTGTAGTGGTAAGACACTGTTTTGTCAATTTATCTGTAACAGAACTGAGTGTCTCCTGTAACTGAACAATGCAATTGATATACCAGTGCTGAGATCAGGAAGGCTATATATTTGTGCTAAAAGGTCTGCGGAGATTACACATTATGAGAACTCTCAACTGACAAAAGTTCAATGTGGTTGAGTAATTGCAACAATAAAAAAAGAAACCTCTGACAATTCACGTAGAAAGGTAGTTCTAGTTCACACATGCCACCTGTGACAGTCCTGAGCATGCTTCCTCTGCAAGTGCTATCTGGGAATAAGATAGTTCCACAACCCCTTCTATATAATTGTGTGCCTTCTTCATTCCCTTGTCTTTTGAACATACTTGTCTTGCATTTCATGCATAATTTACCTTTCCTTATTATTCCTCATTCAGCCTTGACTTGGCCATGCATGTCTGGGGTCTATGCTGTATTAGTATCAGAACATATAAAAGGGTGAATACGGAAGTGGGTATTGAATCATATAATTATATTAAAATGATTTTCGTTTAGTAGAATGCTTGTGGAGTGATTAAATCATAGAGGCACCCAAGCTGCCTTGCATGTATCAGATGGATGTAGGTAATGCCTGAGTTAATAAACTCAAAGTTGTCAAGCTCTGACAAAAGTACAAGCTCTGTCTGGGGAGCACAGTGCAGAAATATTTGAGCTGGCTCTTATCTGGCAGCAATAATTACGCATGTCTTTCCTTTATCTGTGTTATTCTATTCTCCTATTAGCCAAGATAATGGAGAGTTTGCTATATTTTATGGACCCTTCTTAATGGAAACCACATGGCTTATGCAGATCATGTCAATATGGATGAAAGTGTCACAGCATATCTACATATATGGAAAATAGGTATCTATTGAAACTGCTCTCCCAGATGGAAGAGTCATGCAGAGACTCTTAAATGTTGCTAATAATTTCAGCATAAAAAGAGCACCACTTGATAGTACCAGCATATCTTTCAATAAGAGGCAATCTATAAGGATAATTATCAAAGGGAAATCTGCCACCTTCTCAAAGATAACTATGAGATAACGGAAAGGTTCTTTTCTCTGGATGGTCCCTGCTGCATTCTAATGCTGCTGTTAATAGGGTGTGGAACAATCTAGTTTTAGATTTCACTGTGACTGTCATTGGTATAAATGAAGAACTGTTGAATTATCCCATGGGGATCCTCATGCTGGAGGAGTTTTTAACCTCCCAGCATTAGTGTGGACTGTTAGCTAGCACTTACCACAGAGGAATTGCTAGCAACCTTAGCAGGAAAGTTTCTGCCTCTTTCTTCTCATGAAATCCAATGAACTCCACATAGCCCTTTCAGAAGAAAATGGATTGAGATTTGCTTTAACTGATCTGAAAAAATCACTGTAGAAGAGATTGTAGATCTTATTTGGTTCAAGAACTGACAAGTATTGTTGCTTGCTTAAGTAAAATAAAGCCACAAAGATCCAAGGCTTACAAAGTTACCGAGGCTTCCCCTTGAATCAGTATTATGCAGGAAAACTTTAAATACTTATAATATCTGGATTTGTACTTGACTTTTCTGAATAGCTTAAAGTAAGAATTTCCCAGCAGTAAAACAATGGAAGCATATCTTAGTTTTGTTTTGTGCTGTTAGCAAGTAAATCTTATTATGGATTAGGGAGAAACCCTTGAAATTCAATAGTCATTTTAGGACTAATGATGGCAAGGAAACTGTCTACAGTGAAGATATAATGTCAATGAAAGAGAACATTGTCAAAGGATAATGGGCTCCTGCTGCTAGATATATGCTTAATCCAATGATTTTATTTCTATTATACAACATGATTAAAAATAAATTAACTATAATGGGCTAAGGAATAACAGTGATTTAGAGAGACAATCACTCATTGTTCTTACATAGCAAAGCGGCCTTCTTACAGGCTGCAGAGCAAACTGGCTTTGGGCTTCAGCCAGTCAGGAGCCAGGACTGGGAAGGAATGCTTTAAAAAGTGCACTGTTGCACTTTTATGAATCAGATCGTTTCAGTTTAGCTGAAATTCTTCTCTGCAGTTTTTATTAGCAAATTAAGATCAGCCATGCAGCAATCTCCTTGGATGACAAGCTCATTTAGGCATAATGAGGGAATTATTGACAGTTATCAAATTACACTAACATTTCATTTAGAATAGGCCATATTTATCTAAGGTGCTTGTTTAGCTATAGTGAGCTGGACTCTGGAAATTGGACTTCTGGCTTAGTCTCATTTATTTCCTGTGTAATTCTGAACTGATGCTTTATGGGTCTGATATATATGCACTTACTTTGCCTGCACAGAGTAAATGGGCCTGAGCTTAATGAATGTAAAGCATTGCAGTGTTTACTACCATGTGAAGTCTAAAATGAAAAACAACACTCTGAGACATGGCAGCAAATACAAATAACAAGTTTCATTTGCCAACTGAGACATGGTTCATGCATTTCATTTAATTTGCTCGATGGAGGAGGTGGAACAGGGAAGGTATTAACACAATATATTGCATTTTCCCTTTCCACTCTTCAATACCTGTTGGGAATCCTGTTGGGAAATTTGGACCTAAAAATGCACTTTCATGAAATAAGGTGTCTTTTCGTTTCTTCTTGTTATGCTATCCCAATGTGACAGAAAAAATTCCAGAAATTTACTGTACTGTAATGTATATTTACTGATGTGCTCTAATGGATTACAGCAAAAAGTTTCACGTCTTTGAAAGGACAGCCTAGCTCAGAGAGCTAAAGCTGCTGAAGGCTTTCACCTACAGGCTGCTGGTACAAATCCAGCCCAGTCAGCAGTTACTGAAAGCTATCACCAGCCAGCAGCAGCCTGGCTTCTGTGTGATGAACTGGGAAGTTGTGATTGCTTAGTTTGGAGTAGAAGAGACTGAGGGGAGACACGATAACCTTTTTCAAACATGTAGAAATAGCTGCAAAATGGAAGGGACAAGTTGTTCTCCAGCCTCAAGAACTAATGGACTTCAATTGCAGGAAAGGAACGTTATGTAACAGTGAAACGTGAGGGACAGATTGTCTGAGGAGACAGCAGAGCCTCAATAATTTTTTTAAGAGAACAGGTTAGGCTGCTATCTCTCAGGAAAGATGCTGGCACAATCAGTCCCATCTTAAGACCAGAGGAGAGACTATACATTTTTAAGTCCCTTAGAGCAACAGCCTGGAAAAGGCTTCAGACAGCTCATAAGAGCAGTAACGGCCAACAGCCACCCCTGTGGAGCATTTATACGTCATCTGCATTTCTGCCTTCTCCTTCAGTCTTTGACCAACCCTTAAGGGTGGTTCTTCACCTTTCTGTCTTCTCTTAGGGAATGAACAGGATCCATGGTCAGAGTGTGGCTGATTATGGTGCTCTATTTTAAGTTCATCAGCCATTTGAGAGAGTGCTCTCTCTGACTCACCTGCTAGTTACAGCTGCCCGGAAGCAGAAGACTGAGATGCAACCAGCATTTGTGGTTTATACAAACAAGGTTTAAATCTTTTCAAGTTTATAAACAAAATGGAAATGCATCTTTCATCCTATTTGTCCCTGCACTTGGGCTGTCAGGAAGACTGCTTCCTTGAATAATCTAGAGAACCAGGAGCTTTCCCAGGCTTCTGAACTTGAGTGGTCCAGCCAGACATCAGCCTCGTGTCTTGAAGTCTGAGCACAGAGCAGCCTGTTGTCCCTAACTCCCCTGATTTCCAAGGAAAAGAAACCCAGTGGTGGGGTCCAGAAGGGAACTTTGGTTTAGGCTCAGGTTCCCAGGAAACTTGGGACTACACCTGCTGTCCAGCCCAGTGTCAAACTAAAGGCCAGTTAAGGATCAATGCAATGCTCTTCCACTCAGAGAATCAGTTTTTCCAACCTGGAAACTTCTTGTTTCATCAGTCTATGCCTTTTTAGAAATATGACAGCTTCCCTTCTGTCTCAGTAGGAACCATGATCATATTTCCAAATAATTTGTGAAGAGTGATATTCTGCTATTGCTGGGTAATGGATATGCTCTGTCATATTCATCACTTCAGCTCTGGAGATGTTTCACAGACAAATTCTTGCCTTCTCAGTTAAGAGTTGGACAACAAGGACTGATTCCTCTTTTGGCCTTCAAAGTGTGGTTGCAATTGGACGCTAAGAGAAAAGCTCTGGTTATACTGGCAAATATAATAGAAATTACTCCCTCTAGTTGACATAGTGAAGGCTGTAGAGATGTCCTTGGCATCCTTATTGGCAATTTCCTTTAAGGTAACTGAGCTTGAAGGGTAAACAATGCTCTCAGTTGAAATGCTCCATGAAGCCTCTGTTGCCTCATTTTATATCTGGTCCTAGAGAAAAGGTGATTTTATATCGGTCCTAGAGAAAAGGTGAGTAAACACAAAACAATCATATCTCAGTGATGTCTATTCAGAACAACTACACTTAGTTTAAAAAGACCCTCTAATATCTTAGAGTAAGAATTTATATTTCTTTGCCAATAGCTGAGGTAAGGTAAGACTGAAAATAAGTATTGGCATCTTTTTGGAATTTGGCCTGGAGGGGACTATTCAGGTGGAAAAAGTGTGAAATGGTTACACAGTCACATACTTTAAAATGCAAGTGGGTGATGGATATTCTGATGGACATTTTTTAAATGTGGTCTAAAATCTCAAATGTCCAGGAAAAGTAATGAAGGAGAAGCTGCTGTTGCCACACTCCATCTTTGGAGGTAATGGATTGAGTTTGCAAAGCAGCAGGAGGTAAATTTCAGTCCATGTTAAACTGGCACATGACCTGAAACACAACCCAAATACACCTATATCACCGGCTTCTATGCGAGCTCCAGCATGAATGCAGTCCTGATAACAGAGCAGCAATAAAGCACTCTAGAGCCAAACAGCTCTGCTTCCCCACAGGAGAAAAAGTAGATGATTTGAGACCAGCATGACACAAATAAAATCACTTTTATTTCCTATTAAACATTTTGGAATATGGTACTATTTTATTTTTTCCTAAGCATTGTAAAGAGTTATGTTAATTATGGAATGGTTGATGCCTTTAGCATTTTCTGCCTTGAGCTCTTCTAGTTGCCAACAAATTCCCTACCTGGTCTTGCCACTTTATGTGAAAGTAGAGTAATGCTGATGATGTGATGCTGACAATTGATGGGTACACTTAGTGCTACCCTCCCTCACCACCCCTCCTTGCAGTGAATTGCAAACCTCAGAGATGTGAATAAGGCCAGTTAAGGGTAAATGAGTTTAAGGTTATACACACAGTGGATTTGCCAGTCTAGCATAATTTGTCAGGGGGATCAATCTGAGTTCTCTTTTAATGATAACCCCTGATAGATCCTTTTCCTGTACAGTTATGAAAAAGCAAGTGTCTCTCATCAGATGGGAACCAGGGAGTCAAAATCAAAACTGCTGCAAAGCCAGCACATGTTCCAAGGGGCATTTTAGTGCCAGCACCAGTCAGTTCATTTAGAACGAGCTCAAAATAGATTTCATAGTTACTGGACTGAAAAGCTGCATTTTACCTGCAGGTCTCAACCCTGCCACTGTTTTCTGAGATAGATCCATGTTGGCTGGAGCAGGAGCTAGAACCATAAGTCAGGCATGCAAAGCCTGTTCCTTATTTCATTTGCAGGCATTTTAAAAAAGAAGGTATCTCCAGAATAAAAATGCACTGGTTGGAAGCTGTCGAGGCAACATGGTCTGCTAGTCTGAGATCTCATTCATTGCTTCCTCCCAGTGCTGGTCAGCACAGTTCACGCATCCAAGGGAAGACTTGACCCACACTAATTCACAGTCAGAAGTTACAGAGTCACCTGAGTCTCAGAGAAGAGGTCCCACTCCAAGCTACTCTTGTGGCCTCTGATAGCCGCTGTCTGTCTTCTGTGACTTGAGGAGCAACTCCTCATGTTTTGTCTGTGGATGTCTGTGTAGCAGGATCAATTAGCACATGCTTCTGCTTTGAAAAAAAAGAAATCAAAATAGAAGTCTCCATGCCTCTCTCCCACTGCAGTCCTCCTGCAGAAGCTCTGCTGTGTAGAGGTGGGCAGCCTTATACAGGTCTGCACGTGAATGCAGTGTGGTAGTGCACAGGTCTCTCTGAGGTGGTAAGCCCAGCCCCAGTGCTGGAGTGAAGCCCTCCAGGACAGTCAGGGCTCTTGGTACAATCTTCTTTTCCCTATTTCAGGGCAGAATTACTTTAAATAGCTTGTTTAGCAAACCTAACGCTTGAGACTATTAAAAGTCAGTGGCTCCTCCAGACTTACAAGGAAAGGGCATGGGCAACCATTTGGTTACAGGCAGGTATTGGATTTTCTCATCACAATGTCAGCACAAAATCTGGCATACAGATGACATGAGGCTCATGTGAATACAGTTTTGTTACATCATCTCTCCAAAAGCTCAGGAGAAACAAAAGATCATCTGTTTGCAGATGGATAGGCATAGGGGTCTCTATATATTCTCTGTTTCCCTGCCATTACCTTATTTCCAAGGGGGAGGAAGAGCAGTGTATACATGAATGCTATGTAAAAGCTGGTGCATTTTCACTGAGCAATGGCTTGGTTTGTCAAAATTGGGAATGAAAACGTGGTTAGAGGGAGCAAATCAAACCTCAAATGTAATGTCTCAGATTTGCAGAAGGGAAAGGGGAAGTGCTAAGTGAATATAGGAAATTGCAGCATTATGCGTTGTAAGAGCAATTCTTTCCATCCTTGTAGCTAATGGACTGAACAGAAAGTGAACAATTTATTTCATACAATGATTCACCCAAACTCTGACAGGGTTTCCAATTCAGAGCTCAGTTTCGTGTATAGCTCCCTGTTTACTAAGTGAAATAGTACAATTATCTGTCTACCTCTTACATTTTATAAACAGGCAAGGCTGCGGTATCAGGAAAGAATAAAAATAACTGTATAAATCTTGGATGTTTAAGGCTGGAGGGGAGGGAAATGAAGCAAGTGTTATCTTTCCTGTGGTCTACTGGAACATTCCTCTAAAAATAAAGTTAAATTCCCAGGGAAAATAGGTCCAAAAGAAAAATGCTAATGGAACTGAGTTTTCAATTTCTATTTAATGTTTCTCCCATCCAGGTTTGTGAAAAGAAATCACAAAAAACTTCTTGTTTGAGTCCACTTGTCAAATTGTCAATAGTAAAGTAGCCAGAACTGTTACAGCTGAATTGGTCACATAAAACTCTAGTGAAAAGGGATGCTTCTCCCAGAGGCGTTTGGTAAATGTGCTAAGCTGCTTTACAAGACAGGATGACATTTTTCTGCCTTTAACCCCAGTTTTATTGAGAACAGAAATCACTTGGACTATGAGGAGTTTCAGTTTTTAAACTGGAAATGTTTGTGAGCCAGCCCTGACTGCACACACCTCATGCTCATTGGAACAGTGTGTTTGAATAGAACAACCTCCCAGAAGGTCTTGCTAAGTTTGATATTTCTGATGTATTAGTGTTTATCAGGGTTATTTGAAAGGAGATTCTGGACAAATATATTGTAAAAAGGAAATCTCTGTCCCAAATTATAAATTCTGTAGAGCTTTTAAAAAACAGTGAGAGTCAGTGAGTTCAGTGGAAGAAGGTTATGGCTATAAAGATGGATATGAAAGCTATTAATAAGGGTTACAAGCTGAACAGTTGAGAATTTAGGAGTCTTATTTCTAATTGCATAGGTAAAATGGAAAAAAATTAGAGGTCAGTAACAGCAATTACCTATTGCAGCCCTTCTGCTAAATGGTGATGAGATTGTCACTTCATTGAAGAATCTGAGACTACTTCTTATGCTTAGCATAAAATACGAGTATATAGTTGATGCGAAAAATGCTGTTAGTCCAAGAGCCACTTAAATTGATGACAGCAGCAGCAGTCATCAGTGTGGGTACTGAAATCTGGGATCTGGCTCAGGAGATAGGATGGGCAGCAGAGGAGACCTGTCCTTGTTGGGAATGGCTTCAGAGCACCTGAAGAGAATGAATTTCGTAGCACTATTTTGCATATTGTTCCTGGAGACCCAAGAGGGAACTCTGCATAGCATGGGAGAAGTGTCTGCTTTTTTCCTACAGATATAGTGGAAAAAGGATAGAAGGTCCTACATGACTTCAGTAGGGGAGAGATTTAAGATTATCAATAGCAAAAGAGTTACCTAATCTTAACTTATTAGGGAAAAAAAGTCTTTATTAAAAAGAATTCTTATAAATCATAAAAAATTCCATGTAAGTCCTAAGTCATGAGTACCTCTGTCCATGCACAAGAGAAGAATCCTCAGTTCCAGAACTGCCTCCTTCAGTGACACTGGGATAGAGGTGCTGGGTTAGATGTCTGCTGAGTCTCTAGGTGATTTTACTGCTACCCTTTCTGGAAGCAGTGCACTGGGCCTGGGTTTGCTGGAGAAGCCACTAGTGCTGACTTCATGGACAGCATTTGCAGTGGTACAATTAATCTGCTCCCCGCAAAACAGACAAATTCTCTTTGGATTATAGGATAAGAGGGACAAGTTACTCTTATGAGGTGTTTACTACAGAGTGAAAAGAAACATAACCTGTGAGTGCTTTTTTTTCTGTAAAGTTAGTCCTGGGTAGTTCCTGCAAAGGTACTATTACTAGGTGCCTCCAATTTGGTTGGATGGCTCTCACTTCATATCTTTCTGACCATAGCAAGTTCTAGGCAAACCTTGGTAGTAGTCTAAATTTAAGTGAAATCTGCCATTTTGTTAGTGAAATCATATATCTGGAGGAACAGGAAGAATATACTCAGAGACTTACCATGCTGTGGTGATCCTTGGCAGTAACTCTTTGAGCTAAAAAGTGTAGATCATGGTGGCTCCAGGGCTGTCTGGGCAGAATTTGCACAAAACTGTTGCTGTGACTAAGGAGTTACAGCAGATTTCTCTGGATTCCCTTAAAGTCTTGAGTTTCTGCTTTGTACTGGGCATAGTATAAAGAATAGAAACCAGAAACTGGGAAAAAATATTTTCCCTCTGTTGGTAAGCAACTGGAGCCAACAGAAAACTTCCCTTTCCAGTATCAGCAAGTTCAAGAGAGTGACTGCTCCACTTTCCAGCCTCCCTGGAACTCTCACCTCAGAAGTTGTTGTGGACAGCATTTTCCCCCTGTGATTCTCTCTTGCAACCTTATTTTAAGTTGCCTGAAGCACTAGAGCATGGTGAAAGATGACTTGGGTTTCCTTTTCAGAAGATGTCTTTGTCTCTAGTACTGCAGAAAGGGCCTTTCTTTTTTGTAGACTTCTGAAAAATATCTTTTGGTGAGATGTCAATACATCTACTTTCACACCTTTGCTGAAGTGCTTCACTGTTGGACATTTCACAGTTCTGGGACCTGTAAAACCCTAAACAAAAACTGACCTATTCTGGTCTTTTTAGAAGATTAAAGCAAACAAGCAAGCTGATATTTTACTGCCCTCTTTCCCTTCTGTGTTTAAATTGCCATTTGTCCTGATTAATCTTGTGTGTGGCTCCTCAGTTAGGCAATATGGTTTTTCAGTGTGTGTATGCATATATGTGTAAATTAAAAAGAGGACAGATTATTTTCCAAGCAGATTTTTCCATGGTCTTACATTTCGCAATTGCTGCCCAGGGTTCTGCAAAGCTGCATGTGTGGTTCTCATGCAGAAAACAGAGCAAACATAACGTAACTAACCCATATTGACTACCAGATGCCTCAATGTGTTCAGGACTTGTAGTAAACTACTGTTTTCTTTGGTCTGTCTCCACTCTGCCTTCTGATGCTTTTCCCTTTGATGCCCTGTGACCCCCCCTGCAAATGCAATGCCTTCTGCTCAGTGCTCATGGACAGATGGACGGTGGTGCCAACAAGGGATCTCAGGAGTCAGTCCACTAGACTCTTGCTTGTCATTACTCAGAAGAACGATAACTGATTATCTGAAGCTAATGCTTTCTGACAAGTGGCTAAATAGACTTAAAGAAATACTGTCTCTGTGAAACCAGAATCATCTGATAGATATTTAAACTTCACTTCCCTGTCAGATGCAAGTGTTAGTAACCGTACTTTGCTAGCTGATCGCATCTCATAATTACAATTACTATCCTAGCCTGGGGGAAAGCTTAGTTGATTTGTCCAAGTATTGATTAACTGGTGGAGTCAAGATTACTTTACTTCACAGAGGAGGGATAACTACTGATAGTTTTATAATTAAAGCCCAGAAAGTACAGCAATGAGGGGCTAGATTGGAACTTCAGTAGTTAAGGAGAGAGGCATTGTTTATATAATCCTGAAAAAAACTGTGTTAGGGGAGGTAATTAGCCCTAGGGAACCACTGATGACAGGGAGTAGTTCACATCGCTGCGTGAAGGGGGCTCTCCTCACAGAGAGGTCAGTCACTACCTTGGTGGCAAAGCCTGGAAAATCTTTGCCTGAGTGACATCTCAGGACAGATACATGTGTGGAAAGTGTGAGGAGACTGTATTTTGTTACTGTGAAACCATCAGCTACAGCCATACTGCACAAAGGATGGGTGGTGTTCCTGCTCCTTGTCTGGTCTGGTCAGGCAGGACGGGAAAAAAAGGAGAGGCCATAGCATGAAGTGGCATCAAGAGATCCTTCTCCTCTACTCCTTCTCTTAAATTTTCATCAAAACCAAGTTTTGCATGGAGCAATGGGATTTTGCAGAAGAAAAAGCAACTTAGAGCTTATTAACTTTATAGAGTTGGTGCTGGCTTGTTCCTGAGAGTGAGCTGCAGCTGCGGTTGAAGAGTCTAACAGTCCCTTCAGCTCAGCAAAGAAATCTTGTGAAGATTCTCCCACTATGGACAAAGATCAATAATTTTATTAGCACTTTATGTGTCAAAGCCCAAAGTCCAAAGGCCAGGTTACTTTGTGCTGCTCTGAGGGTGTTGAAAATCTCTTGTGTTAGAGGAGCTTCCAGAGAGCCACAGATGGAACCTTATTCTTCTGAACTGCTGAAGGTGGTGAAGTAGGACATACAGCAGGGATATTTTAGTGATGGAAAAATTATCATCTGAAGTCAATAAGTTCATATCCTCAATGTCTTTGACCTCTTTATCTAGACTTAGCTCATTTCAAGGATCTGTTCCAAAGTTAGTGTTGAAACACAGCCAGTGTTCATTGATCACATGGCACAAACGTGACAGTTCCTATTGAATAGCAATTGCCCATGGACAGTGTGTGCGTGCTTGTATTCCCTCATACAGCCCACTCTTCCACACAAGTCTGTATTGTTTAATGTAAATTCATGCTAATCTCAGTCTCTATATAAGTAGGCATATTTCACCCATCTGAAAAGGATCAAGGGACTCACCCCTTGCTATATACTTTATATTCAAACAACCCAGGGTTAATTTGATGCCAGGAGAACAGCTTTTAATTCTCCTTCTCAAGGCATTAAACTACCAACATTAACTTTCTGTGCTCAGCTCTTGAGGTCTACAAGGAAATGGTGTGAGCAAATTTGATAGCAGGTATATTGGCATGTGAATGTAAATCAGGTAGGGAGTTGTAGGCAAAATGAATATCAGGTTAAGATGTGTGGTGATTTTCAAAGGAAAAAATTGAACCAAATTAAGTTCAAGCTACACTTTTTGTTCTCACTGTGTTGATAGTTTGGGTGTTTGATCTGTATGCTGTGGGCGGATTGCTCAAAAATAGTAGGTCATGAGTTCTTTTGTTAATGAAAATGTGGAGGACTCTCATGTCCCACTCTGAAATGTAAAATCTCTTTGCCAATGCAGTCTTACCATTAATTTGATTTCTTTCTTTCTTTCACTACCCTGTTTTTGCTTCCTTCTTCTCCTTAAAATTCTCCAAAAAGAGATTTTGATGCATAATCTGGTGCAGTCTTTTTTATTTATGGACTAAGTTCTGAGTAGCGAAATGTAGATAAACAATAACCTGACCAACTCAAAAGTACTGATTGCATGCCTCCTTTTTCCCACTGCTATCATCACTACAAAATCTTTGTTAGATTTTATGGGGTACTTGTAAAAGTCAGGAGATTTCAGGGAATTTTACCTTTCTGTTCAGGCTAAGGGAGAATCTCAAAGCTTGGAGCCCTTTTCAGCAAAATCATTGCAAGCAGGTCCTGCCCTTTTTTAAATTGGTAAGGCAACAACGGCTTGAGCGCATTTGCTGAGTGCCACTGTGACAGTCTGATCACCTGGGGAGAGAAGTGTCTTGCAGACAGGCAGATCCCAAGCCATTGTGGTAATTATAGGTGAAAACTAACAGCTTGCCAGTGCAGATTCCTGAGTGCCCAAGGCATGTGCTTACAGGAGGAGCCTCCCCAGTACAACTGCTGCATTCAGTGGTTCTGCAGCAGCTCCTCCAGGAGGTTCCCTGGAGAGAAAATCTTGTAAATAGAATAATCAGGACATAATAAATGTAATGGACAGTAGTTTTGCAAGCTTCTGACCACCTGGAGTTGAGAGACCCCATGCTAGCTAATGCAGGTACATGATTGTCGGGTGCTGGCTAAGCATCTAACCAGGCGTTTTGGTTGCAAACCACAGTAATGCTCCTTCTATTCAAAGGTTGTTTATAATGTTCCTTGATTGCTTCTCCTGATAAAATTTTCATCTTCCACCAGCCTAATCTTGCCTGTTCTCTAGCTTTCATGAGGCAATGAAGTACCAATCTCATTATGGAATGGAGAAGCACTTACTGTCAGCCTTAATGTCACCAGCATTGACATCAGGCTGTCAATTTTCTATCCATGTAGGAGCTGCTTAAACTGGCAGAATAGCTGTTTCTTCAACAGATCTTTTCCTGAACTTAGGCATCAGTGTCAAAACAGAGCATATAAAAGTGTAGTTTAGGTAATGTATAGGCACCTAAGTTGAAACACATGGAAAATTCTACCTCCTTTCCTGTTTACACCCTAAAGGTGTTTGAATTCCTTAAGAGCCACAAGGCTTGACTCTGGCATTTCCTAGTGCCTAAATCATGGGGAAAACCCAGATGTGTCATTATTAGGACTAGGAAACTAAGTTCAAATGGGATTTCCAGTCAGGCATTACCCTTAGTAAGTCTCCAGAGAGTCATGAACAAGTTGATTGGAACTAGGACTAATTTCACAAAATTGGGAAAATGTGTTCTTTCCGTTTTAAAACTCAAACAGGGAAACTCTCCTTCTCCAAAATACAGTAACCATCTGGAAGCAGAACTGACCAAAGGCACTGCCTATAAGAAGAAAGTCCAGCACCACTCATCTGGGCTGGACATCCCAGCCACCAATGCATGGTCTGTCTCTGCCAAGAGCCTGGGCTCTGTGCATTGAGAACTGAAGGGAGCAAAGTGAGGCCTGGTGTTAGGACATAGTTACTAGAGTTTTACTTCTTCTCCTTTAGCTTAACTGTCACTGTTTAGAGTGAATATTCCTCCCAGAAGTACAGTGGGAATTTGAATTAGCATGAAAACTCTTCCCTGGTTAAAAAAAATAAGGAATTCTGGATGCTGTTTTAATTGCAATGTGTCCAAGACTCAGCTATTTGATGAGTTAACAAGACTGATGTGACTGCATCATAGAGTACCAAACCTAAGCTTCTGTTAAAACCAGTGAATTTCTAACAGTTTTGTTTGCCAAGAGATTCTTACCACAATCTCATATGTCTGCCTGAGTCTGCAGAAAGCCTTATCAGAAAAGGGTGAACATTTCCACCCCGTTCATCTCAGCGGAGTACCAACCTCACACTCCTTGGTTTCACTCAATGTCAGTGCCACTTGGTGAGTGTTTTATCTGAAGGTTTGGAAGGGCATGCTTGTGTATGCAGAGTAGGAAAAGCACAAGAAAGAGGAACAATGACATAGAAAGGATAAAGGCATCAGCCATCCTCTGCACATAGTTTTTGGATTGTGCCCCTCTGGTGGCAGCAGAACAAATTGGAGCTGGAGCTCTGACCAGCTCACCTATTGCAACTTGCCCTGAGGGCAGCCCCTTCACATCTTACACTGATGCCAAAGGTAGAAATCTTTCCCCAACACCAGCTGAGATTGTCCCTTCTGCAAAGTGGGCTGTTTGCCTCTTGTTCTTCTGCCTTGTCCCATTCTTTCTGTTGTAATCTGAGTCATTATGGAGACGCATGTGAGTGCATATTGTGAATACCCTGAGTGCTGTTAACTACAGATATTGGTGTTAGTACTGACACTCCAACAGCTTCATGGAGGCTCAAGTATTCTTTCTTCCCTGTATCCAAAGAGCAGTCTGCATTTGGCCATGTCTCCAGCACAGTGGCTTCTTCCCTGCACAGGTGCTTCTACAGAAAACCTCTCCTTTCCCTGCTGGAGTCAGGCACTCTTCTCCATGTCACTTGAATGGGACTCTTTAGTTTTCATTTTTTCCTAATCTATGCTCTTGGTCAACACACAGAATTAGGAAAGTGACCACTTTTGAGGGCTATGACTTCTGAAATACCTCTAATGTTTCTGGTGTGAATACTACAGCTTTGTGTGTTCCCGCTTTGGTACCTTTGTTCCAAATGCATGACAGAGAAAAATTCAAGGCTATGATGCAAAATGTTTGTCTTGCTTCTTTAAAAGCCAGCAACAAAACCCCACAATTTTTTCTGCCTCTGCCTCTGTGCTGTAGCTTTTCCACATCTCTCCACTTAAGAATCCCTTAAGAGGCACTAAAAGGGGTCCCTACTTCTTTGGAGAAGAGATAGTTAAAAAGGCACAGGACTGTGAGGGGAAGATGGGCATATGGGAGCTGAGAGGCTGAGTCAAGATAGAGGAAAAGGCAGTATCAGCTGAAGTCAAGGAGAGGTAAGGGCCTGGAGGGATAGGTGAGGGAGGGCTGTTGGAGCCTGTCCTTCATCGACTGAATAAACAGCCCACATGTCAATAACAATAAATTATTTTATAAGAAGCTAGACAAGCTTTTAAGGGAAAAAATGGTAGGAGGTGTAACTGCAAATTGAGAAGTAAAGCAGCTGAGATGGGTTTCCCTGTTCCTGTCTGTCCTCTATTTGGCAGCAGCTCATTTGTGAAAAAAGCAATCAAGAGTAGTTTATGATGCTAAGACATTTCAATGACTTGCACTCAGTGACAGTCATTGATGCTTTTCCTTTAGCTCGGTTTTGATGCTTGCAGTTGAAAGCATTTCCCTGCCTGAAATCCTATTTTGTTAAACCTGGCAATGAGTAAAATCACAAGTTCCTTAAGAAAATTGTCTGGGCTTGAAAGGAGATGTGTTCATTACCCTTGTAATTAGCAGGAAAGCTTCATCTAGACAGGGCACTCAGTCCCCTCTGATTCTCCTCCTCACAGCTCCTTAATCACCAGGTGCCATTCAGATTATAGATTGCCACTATTTAATACATATTGTAGAAAACTCTGTTTATGTTTCAGTGTGAAACACTTCAAGAGCTGGGCCATAAATATTTCCATCAACTTGTGTCTATTCCACCCCCAGGACTCCACTTCCTGCAATAGAGCTGATCTCTCAAAATGCAGTTTGGATTTTGGTTTCTGTGGAGCTGATCTTTATGCGAAGGAAGCGTTACCTTGGGAACAGGGTTAAATGGTAGGCTTATGGACCTACTCTCTTAACTCCCCTTTATTTTATGATGGAAATGTAAGATGTTGTGAATGGTTCATCATAACATATGCCAGCAGAAACATGCCAAAAATAGCAATCTGAAGCAGCACACGGTATATAACGCTTGCATACCTCTCCGAGAGTTAGAGAGATTATTGAAACAACACATGTCAGATGCTATTACTGTCATATTGTTGGGGCCATCTGTTAGAGGCCAAGATCAAGACCTGCTGCTTTCCCGGGAACAGCAGCTCCAAAAAGGACTGTGGCAAATTAAACTAGATCTGCTCGGGCCTGGAGAGTTCATTTAAGGGGGTTTCTTGTTTGGTTTCATGATTTTCATGGGAGTAAAACCAACAGTATATTTTGGATATTGCTTCAGGGGAAGTCTGAGGAAAAGTTTTTTATTCTTTTTGACTGTTTGTTTGTTTCCTTGCTTTGTTGTTTTTTATTTTAGGGACTAAATAGCAGGTCCAAAATGAGGGTTGAATTGTCAGGGCGGGATGTCATTTGCACTCACAGCTGTGCTTCTTGGGAAAACATGTTCATAAATGAAGTTCATACAAATGTGCACATGAAATTATTTGCAGCCAGTGAACAATATTTTGATAGCAACCTGGAGTTGTATATGACTACTGATTAATGCAATTGACTACACAGACATATTTTCCAAGCAAATCAGAGACTTTTGAGGTTCCATACGGAATTTGGATGCCGGTTCCTCCTAGTGGTCCTCAAAATCTCAGCTAGAATACCTATAAGTCTGTTTATTAGATATAAGACGAAGTTCTCTTTGGATCCACAGGGAATTTGACTACTGGCAGCAGTGGGCTGGATTTCATACATGCACTTACTGTATCAATATAGCTACTCACACATACATATATCTATTCATATGCATATAGATATGTGTTTTCAATAGTATTAACATAATGGCACTGCATTCATAGAAATTTACGTAATGGGCATATGTTTTACTGACGCATTTCTTAACAGTTTTAAACAATGTCCTTGCTGACACCAGAACATTAAAGGATTAAATGCACTGATGTGGAAGGTGGGAAGTCTCTGTTATGAAGACAGACGTGGTTCAAATGCCATGGAGTGGGAGTAGTTTTCAGATGTAGGAAAATGACATCATAGATCTGGAATATTTTTGCGGAGGTTTTGTTTTGCTGCATGCTGGTGAAAGACTTGGACCCAGCTCCTACCCATTCTGCACTTTTCACTTAGTATAGACACAAAAACTTCCAAAGCTTTGCTTCAACTCTGCTGCAGAAAGAACTCCTTTTTTGAAATCTTAGGCTGTGCTACAGCATATGGATACCTTTCCTACAGACTCAGGATGCACATATTCATAATAAGATCCTTCTTCTGCTCCGGGAGAAGCCCAACACAACGGGGTACAATAGCAGGAGATACCTTTCCAGAGTGGACGAGGCTCAAACCTAGTACTAAAATACAGAGGGAGCAGTGGGATGATCCCTGTTACTCTGCAGGGCAGGAGGGAGATGCATGTGGAAGAGCGAGAACTGCTGTGAATTCAGTGCTGGCAGCACCTTGTCATTCTGCTGGCTATTTCCATGTTTTACTCAATGACAGTTTCATGTAAAATCTGTGGATGGTCCTGAGAGCTGGGGTGGGATCCGAGTCCCTATTTACAGGAGAGCACTCTCACTGGCAGGACAGAGACTTGAAGTTTATTAACAGTACCTTTGGGGCCTAGGGAGGGAGCTTTTTCTTCTGGAGCTCCTACTCTGGGGAGAGGGCAATAACTTTATGCTCAGAGCAATTTTATAATCTACTGCTGTTCTGTCCTCTGGGTCTCTTGCAGAAAACTAGTGTCAGAAAGATGCTGCTGCAGCTGTTGCCAGTGAGGAGTAATGATCCCAACTGCAGCACCCTCTGTGCACATATCACTGTCTGGGGATGTTAGCAGTACAAACTGATTATGCACTGCAAAAGTATCTAGCAACCTTCTATTTATTTCCTTTGCAGGAGAAATTTCCCAAGTAGATCTCTGTCAGTCCTCTCAGCCATTTTTACTCGTTGCATTCTTTAACCAGATGTGTTTAAAATACATTTTTGGAAGCCTCGTTTGGTTGAAAATCATTGTGTTAAAATTAATTCCTATGAGCTGGAAAACTCTTGGTTACTTGGAGGAGTGAATCAAGGCGGAATTGAGAGATGGTGTGGCAGTTTTGGAGCCAAGCAAAGGGCATGTTTTCAAACCACAGATACTGTGGAGATATTTGTTACCCTTGAGAAGCGCAAACATAAAAGAGAAGCTTCCATAATATGAAAAACCTCCCCTTCCGTCCCTCTCTGGGTTTGCTCTTAGTGTTATTTGGGGTAGAAGCAATTTTCTGATTTTTAAATTTGTGCCAAGTGACAAGCTCCCAGGACAGGGCATTTCAGCTCACTGAGACTGATGTTCTTGTCACTTTTACTGCCAGCTCCAGCACAAATGGGCAGCAATGCTGATTCCCTGAGCAACTGCCTGTGTCTGCCACCAAAAGGGACTCTGGGGGAGTCCACCAGCAGACTGGCTCCAGCTGAGGGACCACATAGCTTTCAGAACCTCCAGTCTGGGCAAGGCCTGCCAGTAGTCAGGACGACTGATCTCAGAGGACTGTCTTGGATTAAGCAAAAGCTTTAGGTGCATTGACTGGCATATTTTAGGCTGCAGAGAGTCATATTTTTTGACTCATACTTGTTTTGACTACATTTTCAAACAATTCTGAAGCCTCTCTCAAGATTTTCCACAATCTGAGCACTCATGTTGCCTCTTTGCTGGCACTTAAGTGTGTTCTCCAATTTCATTTAATATCCAGCCCGCACGTGACTAGAAAAGCTCTCAAAAATTGGTCCACTTTTAAGGTCATGGAAAAAGAACAATCAATTCTTCAACGATCTGACCAGCACTGAGTCAATTTCTATGTATTTCATAGTAATTGGTAATAGAAAACTTTCATAAAGCAAACTCTAAAGCATCCCAAACTGTGTTTTCCCGTGAATGAATTCCAACACAAAAACTGCCTGCCTGTGGTCTGCAGGAGTTCAAACACAAGATGTGTCAACATGAATGCTGTGTCCAATCTCAGTCATAACGACACAGAGAGACACTATTGCTAGTCCCACTGCCAGACACTAAGTAATTCTGTGCTGGAAGAGATTTGTTCATTGCCAGTAGAAAAAGAGGCAGCTCCACTGTATAGGCTATCCAATTATGTGTAATTTTTCAGGAAATGCTGTAAAAATATTTTCCTTCATGAACCTGTGCTTGAGCTGTGTATGTCTAGTGATACAATATTTTTGTTCTGCATGGCTTTTTTTGTGTTTCGTAATGTGACAGGTTTCAAATATTTAGTGATTGAAAGATTAAAATACATAGTGTAAAGGTGGCAGAAGGATGATGTGTTTGCTGTTTGCTTGCTTGATTTTTCTTAGATTAGAAGAGGGTAGAAGAATTCAACTAAACCAAAGCAAAAGTGTGGGTTTTAAAATGTTGAGGAAATACAGACTTACTTGTTTACACTAGAAATATTCTTTAATGAAGGCAACCTTTGGAGTTGTAGCATATATGAGGGAGTCTGAAGTTGGAGCTATTTCTCCTAAGGGAATTGTGAATTAATGTGTTCCTCTCTTTTCCTTTAATTTCTTTCTCATAGGTAAAATCATATCCATACTGTAGCTTCAGTCCATGTCATTTAACATCCTAGACTGGTTCCCCTTTGGCAAGCAGGAGAAATGGGAAGAAGGAGTATATCTAGAAAAGGAGATAGTTTGTCAAGGGCTTAAGAGCAGTTTGATCAAAACAGGATCCCCAAATGCAATGGATTCAATTGACATTATTTAAAAAATGTTTTCTAGCAATTCTGCACTGGTTTTGCTGCATCCTATGGTTTCTGGATTCAGAGATGGAAAAATACAGTTTGCCTTACCAAGCCACAGTGTTGTAAGAAATGAAGAACGCCAAATAGCCTGGCTCTGCTGATGGCTGTCAGTGGGTCCTTGAGGAGAGAGTAAGAGAAACTGAGGAAACTCCCAGGGAGCCTTGCCAGCATCTGGCAGTGGTGGCCCAGCTTCTGGAGCTCTGCTTCCATGGCAGGGAACACCTCTCCTTCCTGAGGAGGTACACACTGGCTCTTTGGGTCTTCTGTCACTCACCAACCCCCCTTTTTTCTGCCAGTATGATGACCCTATCCAGGAGCTTTTTGTGCCTTCAGAAATGTGCTGCTCTGCTTCCCCCTTGGAGGGCAGCACCCAAGGAGGAGGCAGATTTGAGCCCCTTTTTTTGGCCTGAATTTTACCTGGTTTAGTTCAGAACAAGCCATCACCTTCTGCTGTGCCAAGCACCTGTTCCTAGAAAGCATGCAGTCACAAAGCCATGTAGGACTTCTCACATCACTGGAAGGAAGCCATTTATTAATTTTGTCTGCTTTCCCCTCTGGGGTAAGTAGTCCAAAGCCTGAAATGTCATTAGGAAAAGCTGGAGGAACACTGACATTTCTTGTTTTGCAAATTGTCAAATGAACCCATTTCCCACCGTTGCTGGTAATGTCTTTCATTATACCTTTAATGAAATTGTATTGACATATTTATGGTCTAATAAAAGAAAAAAAGCCTGGAAAAGCACTTTTCAGAAGCTTAAATATTTTAATAATGGTTTCATAAATTATTTTTATTTTTTTCTTAGTCATAAACTTTGGCAAAAAGAACATCATATTATTCAAAACTGCTAATGAAATGGTCTCTGGACTATGCCATTTAAATCTTCTAAGATGTATTTTCTCCTGCCTCTCCTTTAAATTCAATGCCCTTTATTTTTAACATCAATAGGGAGCTGGCTCCAATGTGTTGTATCTTCTTCCCACACAGACCATTTATCCGCTATTATATTTTCCTACTCTCTTATCACTGGAAACCCAGCACTTTGACATACCATTTTGTGATTTATGCTTTAAAATACCCACCTGATCCAGTTTTATTATGTCCTCAGTTGTTGAATTCAGCATGAGTTAAAGCAGGGATTTTAGCATCTGTTTTGAAATTGTTAGGGATTAGCCAGAAAATTTTGTAATGATTCTGATGAGCATCTGTCAGTTTTTTTGTAGCGCAGGGGTGAGAGCTTCCAGATAGACTATCATGTCTGGTGGATCTAGATCTGGACTCTTCCTAAACCTGGGATCCAATCTGTTAATTGTATTCATTTGCATGTGTGCAGTTCTGGATTCAATAGTAGATGATGTGTAATTTTTTTTTAGTATTTGAGAGCTATGTATTTTCACTTCACTTGTATGAGTCAGCCAATTGCTGTATCCAGCTCAATTAACATCTGAATTGGTTTTTATGAAAAAAAAAAAAGAAAAAGACTATTGGTTCTATCCCAGAGGTCACAGCAGACTAAGAAAATAAAGGTCATGTTGTATCTTGATATCAGGATGTACAGATGTTATAAAAAGATAAAATCTGAAACCCATAAGGGAAAGGAAGATGTATTTGCAGCCATACTATGTATATGCAAATGGTAACAGAGGATTTACTGGTAGTATCTTTTTTTTTTCTTTTAACAAAGAAATGTCATAAAAGTAGGCAAAGAAGAGAAAACCAAAATGGACCAATGAATAACAATACATACTCAATCTCTCTTAAATATGCAACTGGGGGAATATATGCTAGTGTCTTAGGATATGGCCAGTAAATATATAGAGCCTTAGTGGCAAATCTGGCTTCTTGGAACATTAGTTCCTATATCACAGATGAAAATAAGGATATAAACATCAAAAATAAAGAAGAGAAATGATACATATACCCATGAGATCTCTGTATAATCCACATCAGTTGTCTGCAAGAGAGTTAGAAGTTACTTTATGCATTCAGGGAATACAGCTTTTCATCAGAGAAATAAAATAGATATATCTAGAAAGTATCTCACATTTCCTTTCTGTGGGGTTTACTCTGATGTGATTTCATAGTAGCCATACTTTTCCTTTGAAACTCACCACCCCCATAGCTGAGATGCAGGGACAAGGAACATTGCAGTGGCAGAACCCTTGGCACAATTTTTGCTCATGTTATAATTTCATCCTGTTTCACGTCTCAGCCGCTGCCTGCTGTGACTTCTGGCTTGAGCTTGGACTGAGTAACTGCAGAGTTCGTCATGTTCAAGACATGTCAAAGTGCTGAGCTAATATATAATTTCAGCCTTCGTGGAGTGGTGATGGGGGACATGATGGCACAGAGTACAGGGAGTTTGGCCCATTTTTTCAACAAAGATTTTTGTGATAGCTTTCAAAGTTTTGTGAAGGGGTTGTCATTTAAAACTGTTTGTGGCTCTTACAGATGTATTTGTCTATCCACCTGTTTGTTCAGGTGCATTTGTTCTATCTGCCTGTTGTCTGTCTGCCTATTTATTATCAGCTGACTTCAGGAGTATGGCTGCAATGGCTTGTGTGCTTATCAAAATGTTATGTTTAGATATAGGCGGTCCCGTGGCGTAATGGAGAGCACTCCGGTCTCTGACTCCCAAGGTCACGAGTTCGAGTCTCAGTAGGGGAC
>JAWWEV010000043.1:35496522-35586500 GCA_035583235.1 Hafferia zeledoni
TTAAACGGTGGGGCCAGTTCTGCGCACACTGTGCCTCACCTAAAAAATCCACTGCGCAGGCTCGAAGGGCACACCCAGTGGGGGAGAGCCCTTCCCAAATCTTCGTTCGTGAAGATTGGGCCATTATTATTATTATGTTTAGATATGGGCAACTTGTCATTTTATTCGATCTTCTTAGAAGCTCTGTTCCTCTTCCCTTTGGCAGGACTGCGCACACTGGGAGCTGTGTCACCTGTAACCTCCTCTGTGATATAGCTGCTGTAGACAGACAAGCAGGGCACACAGTTTTACCTGGGAATTTACCTGCTCAAGCACATTTCTTGACAAAACCACAAAACCTAAGTGCAAGAAAATCCTAAATTGAGACAACATTCAGGACTCTTGCTAGAGGCATCACCAAACATTAGCCACATGCACCTGCAGCTCAAGTATAACATCACATCATTGACCTTTAGTACAGCTATAATGCACTACTAGTCAAGAAATAGAAGATTTAAAACTTATGGTATTTGATTAGACCCCAATGCATTGAATCTAAAAGTCATAAATTTTTCCATAAAACAAAAACCCCATATCAAGCTGATCTGTTCTGCATATCCTGCTTTACCTAAACTCACACTTCTAATATGTTTTATTAAAATGTGTCATGCTTTTTAGACCAAGAGATGATTCACTGTTAAATGAGACAACATAAAAACTCATACTGAAATCCACCTGTTTCTTGTTTACACTACACAGCACTTAAGTGAGCACAGTCTCCAGGTATTAGTGTGGGATATTTTGTTCAGTCTCACAAAAGAGGACTACAGCTGAGATGGAGTAAATGAGTTCCCTAAGGTCACATATGATGCTTGCAATAGGAACAGGAGCTGCACTGAATTTCTCTGGTAGATCATTCAATGTGAAACTGTCATTGCCAGAACAGGCCAGCAACCAATGAGGACAGACTGTGAGGATGCTTGTGGTTTATGTGGAGGATGCATGTGCTTGTGTTTGAAGACTAGTTTACAACATAACAATCCAATGCACTTATGGAAACCCTTAGTGATTTTCAGAGGATCATAAGAGCATTGGAGCAGACTTAAGTTCTGTGTCCTGTCTGCAGCAAACAGGTGTAGGACATGTTTCCACATGATATCTTGTCTGAGCCTCAAATAGATATTTGCATGATCTTAAAGCAACATCTTACATACTCATAGAAGAGTAAGTTTTTAACTGTGATATATGCTTAGCCTCAGTTACAGGCTGATATGCTGAATTTCTCTGGTCTCTGTTTTACAGAATGTCTTCTGTTTCTTGTGACACAGAGATACCTAAAACAGAAACCAGAACACAAATACAACTTATCAGAATACATTAGTAGCCCATACTAGGTAGGTCAGTAGTCTCCCCTAAAAGGCCTGGAATTGATGTGTTTGTCAGAGTGGTGTAAATATTCCTAGAGGTCTTCTAAGGATGATTTTAAATTATAGATTCATAAACTAACAGACTTCGTAATATGCGTACAAAAATGTACTCAGTATGTAGTTTATTTCTTACTCATTTGCAGAGGCTGCTCTATGTCCTTCTCAGGAAACACAGAGGTTTGAACTTAGCTGTTAGCTAAAATTTTAGCACAAATTTAGAACTGATCTATTCTAATGTCTACTAAATTGTATTTTGTTTATTACTTTGTCTAAATACTTAGTGACCTGATGGTACGTGTGGTCCATTTTAGTGATGAGATTAATGACGCTTCTGTTATTGATGTCTTAAATGTGTCTCAGGCTGTATCAAAGGAGAGTACACTTTTCATTTAATGTGAAACTTCAATAGGAACACGCCTCAGGTTTTCACAGGATTGATTATTATGTTGGAGAAAAAAAAGAGTATCTTTCTTGCATGTTACTTAGTTTCAAGAGATGATAACACAAGAAAATGAAGAATTTTTTTTCTTGCATAGAAGTAAATAGCAACCATTTGGTGAATCATTGCTGCAGGTGTAGCAATTAAATTTCACTCCTCAATCAGTTTGTTTTTAATAAAAATCTTGCATAGTTCCTTACCAGTGTTTCTGTATAGCTTTGACTTTTGCAGAGCATACTGGAGAGCTGGAAATGCAGGCCGGTTTGTTCTCCTGATCTGTGAAAGAGGAATTGTACTGCGAGGCAGTTTGGAAAAGAAAGGTAACGGTACCAGGAAGCCCAATTTGAATCCATGCCTGACTCTATAAACTTCACCTTTAATCTTCATTATCCAGCAAAAGGTGAAGTGTCTTTGTGTTTGTTAAATCATTGGCCTTGGTCTTACAATTGCCATTCATGGTCTGCAGCCATGACGTTGCAGCTGTCTGTGAAGCAGAAGTCAAAACACCCTCACTTTGGCTCAGAAAGTAAATGAAAGGTTTGGGTCAACTGATGGCAACATTTGGAACAAGAATTTGACTGGTTGCCTGAGGCTAAAGGGGTTTCTGTTCACTTATTGATCCCCTGAGCCCCCCAGGCTGGGCCACATCTCATGGTGTCGGCTAAACTTTGCTATGAATCTGAATTGGTGTAGCTAATGGAGCTGGACCGAATACCTCTGACCTTTCCTGGTCCTCCTTGTCAGACTGGACTGGGTATTCTCCAAACTGCACTTGGGGCTGCCTTTGCTGTAACGCATGAACCAGTGCTTATTGCATCAATCCTTTTTAAGTATCCCTGCCTCAGACCCCTCCGCTTACATTTACAGCCCTGACATTACAAATGTGAATTCTCAAATAACAAACAATTTTCTTTCCCTGTAGACTTAGTATGCTATGGCATCTGTAAATATCTGCTCTCCCCTGTGAGTCCAGAATAACACTGTAACATGTACAGATCAGCATGGGGCAGGAATCACCAAAATTCCCTACACACTTTAGGAGATCTCTCCTGTTTTTGTTTCTGTTTTGGTGGAACCTGTAGTTCCAGCAGGAATGCCTGCTCCTCCCAGCTCCTCTAAAAATCTCTCTGAGGTTTACTATGTGACAAGTTGTCTCTAAAATAATTTTGTGAGTGAAGTTTGTAGAGTATTTTAGATATGTTCCTGCAGAGAGAGTAGTTCCAGGAAGGGGGTTGCCTGGATCAGCTGTGTAATAACTCTTTATCTGTGATAGAACTTAGCATAGCTACAACAGGATGAATAAATTGTTCTCAGTCACCTACCAGTGGAAATTTCTCTTCACAGCATCACTTTAAAAATGAAGCAGTTCCCCTAAAATGTTAAATTGATGTTCCAGCTGAGAAAAATAACTGTAACTTTCAAAAAAGAATTTGATTTTTATACTCTTCTGCTTTACTAGCCAGCAGCCTTAGGTATTTGCAAGTATATCCTGAATACATAATCAGCCTAAGCTGAAACCAGCACAAGTTTCACGTCTCTCTTGTAAATACAGTTCCTACAAAGGGTACTTGCACTAGAGCAATACACAGAATCACTGTACGAACTTACAAAGTGCTCTGAAACCCTTTAAAGGGTAGTGCTTGTGAGTAAAAGACATTCTCCAGTTTTGTAATGTCATGTGGATAAATGTCTCATTTACTAACTGTGATGGGACCACAAAGATCTATTGTTGTAAAAGTTTGATTTTCCATTTCTTGGGACTGGAAAATAGAATAGAGATTTGTCCTAGCCTTGTGGCAGAATTGACAAATCATTAATTCCATTGATTCTCACAGTAGTGAAATTTATCAATCCGAAGTCCCTTTGTATTAGCCAAAACTGTTACATGCCATGGCATGGAAAGCCCTCTTCTCATGCTCTCGCTTTTATACTTTCACCTATGTTTATTTATTCTTTTTAAGGCACTGTTACATACTGTTGTGGGCTTAGAAGCTTCAGACAAAGATTATCAGGGAGACTCTCCTGTTGAGTTGTGAGACGAAGAAAGCACCCCCTTGCCTTCTGAGCTCCTTCTCAGAGAGGAGCCTGAGTGCAGCTGGATCCAGTCCTAGTCCTAGACTTGGTCAATGGCTTATGTCTAACGGATTATATAGGTGTAACTAAGCCTTTATAGGACTTTGTCTTCCAGGATTGAGGATGGCAAACCAAGTAATTATTTAAATTGATGATAATAATTATTAGACTATAATACTTTAATCTGAATCTCTTACTACACAGTTTAGATAGGTATAACATACAGTGAACTATTTATTAAATCAATAATTTCAAAGCTAGCAAAATAATTATCAAGTAGACATTGATGTTACTCTGCACCAATGACTATGGCCAAATATCTTTCACTCAGCCTCGAGTTGTAACCTTGAGGGGTGTCTCTAGAAGGGGTATGATAGAAATCCCTGCCATTAAAAAGTGCGAATGGGCTTTTTACAGTATAAAGTGATTGACCGTCAGTCATATGTTTCTAGCCTAGCTGTGTCAGCTCAGCAGCCTTTGCCTCAGCAGCTTTAGATAAGTTATCAGTACTATCACTTGTTGGTTAGTTTATCAGGAACTTTTTATACCACATCCTCACCAGTCATAGCTTCTGTCAGGAAATGTTTTTCACATTTGCAGAGTGTCTAACTTTGTTTGTTGGGATTGTTGAGTCAGGCTAGTCTCAGCACTCTTCAACAACAAAAGAAGTATGACCTCCCTTCTTCATCCATTGATGCAAATACGGTAAAGTTTGAGCTGTTTTACCCCCACTTAGGCAGAGCAGGCTGCTACACACAACTTATAAAGAATCTAGACTCATAGATTATGAAGCCTTCTGCTTGTTCTTGTCCATTGAAGTCAATGCACTTCATGTCAAAATTGCAAATACAAGTGCTGAATGAACATGTTTGCCAGTGTTCAGATGGATTTGGGAGGAACAAAGGACTGCATGCAGCAGACAGACCCACTTCATTTCCACCCTGCCCCGGCTTGCAAACTTCAGTGATGAAAAGGCCTTTTGAAGGGTGTCTGACAAGGAACAAATTTCTTTTTTTCTTGATTTAAAGAAGAAAATTCTCCATTTCCTGCTGGGATGGGCTTTCTCCACCCCGTTAGGTTTTTGACTCTGACTGGTGTATGTCAACACAGCTGCAGATGGAGTGATGCTGGCATGGGGATACTGCTGTGGGGATGTTCTGCACTTCCACTGGAGCTCAGCCTCTGGATGCAACAGAGGTGCACAAGACGGGGAGGGTTAAGGGAGATCCTGATTAAAGTTCCATTTACTGATACTCCTCAGCAACTTATATCCAAGCGCTACTTTACTAATTAATGACTGCTCATGAAGTGCCATGTGTCAGCAATGAATCACTTATTTTTGTTGCACTGCAGTAGTATACGGCTAATGAGCAAGGACAACTCATATAATTAAGGCCTAAAATAGCCCTGTCAGTAGGACACAATCAAGTGTTTATATCTTGCTGCAGTGGGTGGACCAAAGTATATCACTTTCCTGTCTTTGCCTGTGCTAGTTTTGCAAGAAAAAAGATGGGTAGTTGAAAAAATTTGGGGTACTAAATAATTTTTCAGCTGTACTAATATGAGGAATTGATTTTCATTTTAAAAGAACTAAAATTCTGCCCATTACCTGTATCTGGTGTAACCTTAAATTAAGACTGTCTTAATTATTGCCTCTAATGGGCCTCATCAAGCTCAAAACTAATTTAAAAAATATACAAAGGAAAAAAAGCCTGGATGAAAGGGGGAAGGTTAGTGCAAACTTGCAGCAAAATCTGTAGTTTGTTTCTCCACAGCTGCATGTAGGTAGAAAAACTGAGAAACAGGGACAAGCCTGCTGTAAATCTGTGCAGGCAGCTGTTCATACTTTAAGTGATACCTTGAAAAATCTGCCACTGAACCAGTAAACCAGCAAATAACATTTCTCCTGTTTGACCTGGTCAGTGCTAGCACAGCTGAGATCTTGCATTTTCACTCATGAAAGGTAAGATGAAGTCTCTGGAGAACATTTGGTCCATCCATGCACACTGCATCCCTTTCCCTACAATACTATTCATCACAGTCTGAACCACTGATGTAGTCCACTGTCTTTCCTCACAGGATGGAAAAAAATAACCATATCTCTGAGAGAACAAGTAGAATCTATTAGCCAAAGTACCTCACGTTAGTAGTGACATGCACAAATTACAGTAAGGCAAATGGTTTCCTAGATGCAGCAGTAGAAAAACTGAATCCCATCTCCTCTGTCAAGGGATAAATCTGTCTCTTGTGGACCCACTATTCTGGTGAGCACTGGAAGGGAATGGGTGGGATATATGTAGTCTACATTGAAAAGATAAGATGAAACAGAGACATCATGGAAGGTACTGGAAGAATGGACCTTTATTTAGTGTTTTGGATACAAAATATTTCAATGTTTAGGATTTTAAATTTGTAATAAAAACCAGTTTTATGAAAATATTGACACATTCCTTCCCACAACAACCTGTACAAACTTTGCTCTACTCCTTTTTGCACACACCTGTGTGGAAACTCAAGTTTCTATGAAGGAACAAAAAGCCTGACTAACAGTTGTGACCACTACTGCTGGAAAAAAAACAATAAAAATGAGCATCCATTTTCCTTGGAACAGGTTCTGAATAATTTCTTGGTGTGAGCAGATCCAATCTTGATGCTCAGCAGTAAGAACAGTGATGGCTCTCCCATTACTGCCAGCCTGAGAGATTAACATTTGTCCTCGATGTTGTCTGTAGCAAGCACTGGGTAGACCCTTTGTATTGGTCTCATATAGTAGTTTTAAAAAATCCCGTGGAACAGGAACCTTGTCTATAATGACTTTACAAATTCTCAGCTTTGTGAGTGCCTGACAAAAGCCTTTGCTCTGGGGTATAAAGTGCAGTGGGATGGCCAGCTCTGTGCATTTACAGGCTTGTTTAGGAAAAACACTCAGCTCAGGTTAAGTAGGGCAGACCTTAATCTCCTTATTCCTGAAAAAACACTGCAGCCCTCCCCACCTGAAATTGCTTGAATGTTAAGATACAAAAGCAGATATGCTGCCTGTGTCTTATCTCTTCATGGTCCCGCTGTGATCTCCAGTGACATCCTGACGTTGGACAGTTCCCCAGTGGTAAATGGGGAACAATTCCTCTTTTCAACATCTGCTCTTCCATGTTTGTTTAACTCTTTGAACGCTGTTAGTTTGCATGGCAAGACTGGATTACCAGACTGAGTGGCGAGATTGTGAGAGAAGACCTTGGATGGAATTAATTTAGATATTTGTGGTCTCTTGAGCTCTCTTTTGGATAAGTCAAGGTTCTGTGCAACTGCAGAGTGGAGGCAGGGATGAAAGTATGAGACTGTCAGAGCATTTGCAAAATGGGCACTTCATGTTTTTAAAAAACGTGCACTGTTGTGGAACAGAAGTGTAATATATGCCATTAACATTAGTGTCATTGAACAGCCTCTAAATTGCAGATTGGTGGGAAAAAATTGATATGAAAACAAGAGAAAATGAAAACTCTAATAAGCTCTCTGCATAAGAAGGGTAATCTACAGTTAAATATAAAGGCTAAACTGAAAAAATGTGAAGGATGAGACATATTTCCTATTTTAAGGCTAAGACTGATGCTCTGCTTCTAACCCCCAAAGCTGTGACAAAAACTTAATGGTGTGAAGCAGAGACATCATGTCAGACTTCACTCTGCATTTCTTGCTCTCGATGATTTATCACTTGCAGCTGTTCAGTCTGCTATTAATTAAGAACAAAAGTTATTTTACTTTTGTACAGTTATTATATGCAAAAGTTAGTAAATGAGCTTGACTATGTTCTGTCCCCTGTTGAGTTTAATTGAAAGTGAAAACAAAAGGCCTGTATTGCAGCTGCTGTAAATTTAGGTTCCAAATGTATTGCTTTGCGTTTGCGCACTCATAAAATGAGAACAGGCAGCCTCCATTCTGTGCTGTAGGTGCTCCAACACTTGTTGCAAATGTGGTTATAAAACCTGATTACTTCTTAACAAATAACCTACATGCATTATTACATAGCCACGAGGGTGGACGTGATCTGGATGGTATTATGAGAGAATTCTCTCATTTCTTTCCCCCTAACGGCAGACATATGAGCTTCGTTTTATGCCTTGGAGAACAATGAACTATTGACCATCAAATGATGGGAGAGTGACATTTGATGTTGAGAAGGCCCTGCTGGAAGTGCCCTCTGGGGGACAGTGCTCAGCACAAAGGTAGTTCTTGCAGCTGACTGCCAGCCAGGCTCTGTCTGTAGCTCTGACTGCTTTGGAAATGTTAGTAATGTCAGCCAAAATGGGAGGCTTGTAAGAGAGGAAGACAGAGCATCTTACTCAGCTATGGCAATAACAAATCTGTGGCTAAATGTGAGCTACTACTACCCATAGCACAGACTTCAGAGAATGCACCTCTAGACATGACTTTCCCGGTGAAATGTCCCTGCCCTGCTAGGAACTCAGATATACACGTGCCTATGGCAAGGAGCCTTTTTTTCTCTAGCTCTGTTGAGAATGATTTTCTCTTTCTCCTGTTGTGTTAGAGGAGTCTTGTCCACCTTCTGTTTTATTCTCTTTTTCTTCTACCCAGAGAATAAAAGAGTATTCCCCCATTTTCTTTTTCTTAATGGCAGGTAGAAAGAATGAAAGATAAACCCCAATAAAGGCAGCCCCTGAATCTCTGGGCAAGTAGATGTCTTGCAATTCAAAATATGATGAAATACAAAATACAAAACTGATAACTGATGCGGCTTTTTGTTCTCCAGTCAGATGGTTATAAGGTAAAGGCTTCCTTCTTTCAGTGATGTTCTTCAGTACAGTTATGATAAATTGAAAACAAGATGTGTTTGGGTGATGCAGAGGATCAACCACTATTCAAACACAGGATGGAGAGGATTTTGACCCTCGGGGTGTCTGAAAGTCTCACCTGTTTCATAGTTTCTCTGTGAGTGGAGATGTGCAGTGTGGGTGAGCTGAGAAGGGATGCCAGGGGCATAAGAGGTGGTGGGAGTTAGAAACCACATGCGGCTGCCAGTCCTTTTGCCTGGGCTGCAAATACACATCTTGTATCTGTTCTTCCCTATGAGAGTCTCAAGGGTTCTGCTGCAAACCTGCTCCAGCATAGTGATGCTGCACAAACGAGAATTCTAGTTTTTATTCAGGATACAGATTTAAGCATTCCTGTCTAATTCTGTGCTGGATGACTGTTTGGCAGTTTCTCATGCTGAACTTCTGAAGAGCCAGTCCATACAAGGTGCTTTGACTAACCACTCTGCTCCTGAAGTCATCCCTATAATTTAAATAATCTAGTTAATCCTTCAACTCCCAGTTCAGCTCATTAAGAAGTGTGGGTCTCTGGGAACAGCAAACACAGCATGGGATACCTTGTATGCAGTGCTATCTTTTGTGTGGTGATTTTAACAGCTCTCTGAAAAAGAGGTTCAATTACAGTTTGCCTTGGAAGAAGCTTTCTTCCGAGCTGACGAACCCTCCCAGGCACTGTTTACAGGCCAGTGCCTGCCAGGCTTTGATGTTTGCTGGAGAAGATCCAGCCCATGGGCAAGTCACCAGCTCCAGCTCCTACTGGAGGGGCCAAGCAGCAGACGTGCCATGAGTGCAAAGAAGCACCTGGGGGGTTTGGAAAGACAGCACCCCATCCAGAGAGGTAATCTTAATGCCTAAGAGAGTTTCCTGGGGACTGAATTGCTTGCTTTAATGAAAGTAAGAATTTTAGCTGGTTGAAATGAGGATACATGATGGAAGAAATTAAGTCTTGGTGGAATATTCTTATAAACATTTTATTATTACTTTTTGCACTGTAGTGTTCATTGTGTCTCAAGAGAACTATCGTTAGACATTTTGACATACTTTTTATTCAATTCAGAAATTAACAGTGTGGTTTTAATGAAGTTCAAATAAACCCAGTATAAATATTGGGATACAAAACAATTACTTTGTTCAAAAAACAAGAAGAAAATCAAGCCAAAGCATATCTGAAGATTACAAAGATAATTTCAAAGAAAATAAAAAGATAATGAATGAGCACAGCTATCATTCCCCTGAATGTAATGAAATGTGTTTTATGACATTTGGCTGTAATCACAATGAGCAATACTTGGAGCTATTTGCTTGGCTGTGTGTGCAAATCTGAATGTGTGTGTATGAGAGAGAGTAATAGTGGCTGTACAAATTAATTTCTTGTGAACAGCTGATTACTCCACCTGTTATAGTTGGTCTACATCCTATATTCCCATCAAGTGTTGTCAACTAGTTCACAGAACGTAATTGAAGAATGAAAATAGAGAGCAAAATGTCTGATTTATTGACTGAAATGGTTATGCCCAGTGATTTTTTTAAATGCTGGTTTAAATATTCTGTTATTAAATTGATTAAATAATTAAATGCTGCTATAAACATGTCAGATGGTACTCGCATCAAATTTATATTGCTGAGTGGGACTCTAATTTACTTCCTAATATAGTGAATATTAATAAAGTTGATGTTAGTCTTGAACAAGACTGCTGGAGAGCACTAAGGAAAGAAGGAAGGGATGAAAATATCCTCTGCAAACACTTGTCAGTGAAAAACATAGCATGGGCAGGTCATGCTGTTTGTATGTGCTTTATGTTAAATAAATGAGTTTTCTTTGTTGGATTGGGCAGAGCTGAAAGAATAACTGGTTCTAAAGGGAAAAGATTATTTCAATGATTCCATGTTTTCTTTAAAAATACAATCACTAGACCACAAGCTGCATTATTTGTATGTTTATTCAGTTGTAGAACTGAATCTATATTTGAGAAGCATGAAAAGTTAAGACTTAAGAAATCCCTGGATTGAAACAAAGACACTTGCTGCAAATCACAATGTTAGTAAAACAGATAAAGTAAAAACTGTTTTGAGGGAAAATATATAAGCTGATAAAATCCAGGTGGACCTGCGGGAAATTACTATAGCAAACTCTTATAAATATTGTCAGCTACAGCAAGAGAAAAGGAGATCCAGCTGTCTCACTCTCCGCTCAGAGCTGAGGCACTGCAGGAGCTGTGCTCCCTTCGGAGCATTGTAGCTGAGCTCTTTTTCTTCATATCTGATGGCAGCTGAACCGTACTTGTATTCAACCCTTTATTCTTTGTTTACCCTGAGCTTGCTTGGAGTCTATTTAAGCTGTGCTAATGGCTGTAGTCTGATTTAATGAATAATGTCCTGGAGATTCACAGTCATTTTTTGGGTTTAGAAATTTTTGAAGGAAGAGAAAAACCTATACCTGCCTTTTTGATGGTGTTCTGACTTTGACATTTGGCCCACTTGCTCTTC
Organism: Hafferia zeledoni; assembly: GCA_035583235.1. Lineage (NCBI taxonomy): Eukaryota > Metazoa > Chordata > Aves > Passeriformes > Thamnophilidae > Hafferia > Hafferia zeledoni. The sequence continues at coordinate 35,507,754 of JAWWEV010000043.1, forward strand.
TCCACCCAAGTGCAGAGAAGAGGGGGTAGCAGTTTGTATAAGTTTGTATATCGTGCTGTGCTGGTTTTGGCTGGGGTAGAGTTAATTTTCTTCACAGTGGCTAGTATGGGGCTGTGGTTTGGATTTGTACTGAACACAGGATTGATAATATAGAGATTTGTTTTTATTTCTGAGCAGGGCTTACACAGAGCCAAGGACTTTTCTGCTTCTCATACTGCCATGCTAGCAAGGAATTTGGGGGTGCATGGGAGGCTGGTAGGAGACACAACCAGGACACATGATCCCAAATGACCAAAGGGATATTCCATACCATACAATGTCATGCTCAGTATAGAAAGTGGGGGTAAGAAGGAAGGGAGGGACATTTGAATTGATGATGTTTGTCTTCCCAAGTAACTGTCACGTGTGATGAGGCCCTGCTTTCCTGGAGATGGCTGAACACCTGCCTGCCCATGGGAAGCAGTGAATTAATTCTTTGTTTTATTTTGTTTGCATGTGCAGTTTTTGCTTTCCCAGTGGCTAAATATTAATTTGTCCATAAAACATGTTAAAAGAAGGTTGAGGAAGTTAAGTTCATTGATACACTGTTGTCCAGAATATAGTAAACTTGTCAAAAGAAGATGGTTCCTTTGCTAACATAAGTGCCTTCTCAAGAGGATGTATTTCTATGAAAGCAATGCCATAAAGTTTTCAAAATGAGTTGAGAATTCTTGTTGCTGTCCTTTGATATGATTTTGGATTTTGTTTATCTCAGTTTTTAAGGGCAGTGTGTGTATTTTGCCCCCAAGACGTCTTTTTCTCTTAACATATTCCATTAATTTAAAAGAAAATCAAGGAAGAGGCTGAAGATGTATTCTCTGTATTTGGCAAATAGCAATTTCCATGCACAGGTTTGCCTTACAGCAAATGTAAGATTCTTATTTTTAAACATTCACATGGACTCCACATTCCAAGCGTCCCAATCTACATCAATCCCCTGCCACAGTGCCTGCTTCCATTTTCTCATCTTTTTTCTTCACTGAGTATTTTTGGGACTTACGTGTTCCGTGACTTATAACTTGCCTGTGAAGGCAGGTATTCCTGATGCTGCAGTGGTGGTCAGAATGCCTGGACACCTCCCTACTCATTTTGCAGATGCAAAGCAGAGCCCTTTTTGCAACTTGTCCTTAATCATGAATTGTTGGACTCAGATATAAAGATTTGAAACTGCTTAATGTGCTTCAGGTTCCCTTTTTGGAGCAGTTTTGAGCTGAGCAAGTGCACAGAGTCACTATTCTCTGAATATGCATCAAAGTAGATTTTATTTTCTCAGTTGCTGATGAAGAGAATCATTAAGAACTTTTGTGCCATGAGAAACTTAGGAATTTGACTCACTGGGTGTGAAAGCATGTACTCCAGCTGAATGGATGATAAAGGGGATAAAATTGACACTGTAATTTTGAGGAGAAAGTTCCTCCAGATGTATTTAGGAGAACAAGTTAAATAATATTGTGAACAAAAGGAAAAGGCTTATAAAAGTAACAGGTTAAATATTGAAAAACAAAATTATTTTTCAACAGTAAAGAAACTGAAGAAAGCCATTAGAACTCGATGACAAGTCAGTGATGATCACTACAGAAGATATACTTGGAATGGACATCCTCACAATTCAAGTTACTGGCTTTACTCCAAGTCTTAAAAATGATAAGTGTCTATATAGCTGCAATGGTTTCTGGGCTTTTTTTTTTTTTTTGGTAGAAATTGCTGTAACTAAGAACAGATGTGATTGGAATTTGGAAGGCAACATTTGTCATTACTAAACATGTTTGCTTATATTTACAGTTCTAGAAGAAGTAGCCAGCAAGGAAGGTTTCAACTTGAAACAAATCTGCTGTGTTGTTAGAAGACATGAGAGCAGCTCCTCTGAGATGCTCTCTTTCTGTCTTGTAAATACACTTTGGCAATTTTATGTAGTGCATGGAGAGCCAGACGCAAGTGTCTGTACATCTCAGTTCATTCGGCACTATTCGATCTGAGAATTGTCTTCTGGTGTACATTTTATTAAATGCAAAAATGGAAAACAGAGAAAGCTTCTAAGCCCAGTGTCAGTGAACCACACAGTAAAAGCAAAATTATAAAACTATAATAAATATTTATACACTCAGTACATATGAGATAGTCTAACATTCTATATTGTAAACTGTGCACATGCATTGAATAAAAAAAACTCTGAATAGTGAGGCATTTTCTGCTTTGTAGATTACTTTAGGCTACCAGAGCCCACCTGCTTTGGAAGCAAGATTATTTTCTTTTGCTAAAAGTGAATGTTTTAAGATTCTCATGTGATGAGAAAGTAAGCATTTACTCGTGTCTGACAAGGATATGTATATGACATGGTGTATCCAGAGTCAATTTGTTCATGTGGTGCATAATTGTCACATTTTAGCAAGTGGAACCGCCTCTCTCCTTCTGTGAACAAAAACCAGGGCTCTTTTGTGCTGTTTACCAGGCTCACCCTGATTCTTATTCTGTCAAAATAAACTCTGAGATATAAACTGTATTCCTTTGCAGAAAATAAATACCCCTACAACATTTTCTTTTTTTTTTTTTTTTTTTTTTAATTGTGGTTGGAAATAAAGAAGGTTTAGAGACAAGTCTAGAGCTATAGTCAGAAATGTATTAGTCTTTTGAAGACACCTTTTAGCATGTATTTCAGAAAAGGAGCAATTTGTGTGATGCCAACCATCATTAATTGAAATTTCTGTGCCTCTGCTTTAATAAATTTGCTTCAGTTACTTGATCCTTTAAACTCTCCAAATAAGTGGCTGCGCTTGTTAAGGGAATGGTGTGAAGCTTATGGTCTCTGCTGAATTCTGTTCAAATGCTGGGTCCATTGATAAAAAGAGAAGAGGTGCCCACTCACAATGCAAATATGTGGCCTCCTTTCTGTGGAAAAATGGGTGGAGAAAGAAGGCTGGAAAGGGCTTGTTGGACATGTATTTTTTTCTGTAGAGCTTTATCATCCTGTTCTCTTAGTAACCTGATCTCATCCATGCAAGGACCTGAGCATGATTCCCCTGTGCCTAAAAATGTATTTTAGGGTAAAAATGTTCTTTTGAGTGCAGAATCAAGTCAATGAAGATATGCTAAGTACGTGGTAAGCAGTGGCTTGGAAGCAGCTGACAACAGCATAGAAAATACATCAGGATATGCATCACTGGTAGGAATCTTTCAATTGTATAAGGTTGGATTGGGTATTTGGGGGGGATAATCTAGCCCCTTGTCATCACAGGTCAGGATATGTTTCTATCATGTGGGCAGATTGGTGGTCATTTCCCATGTGACAGGGAGGTCCCTGAACCTCAGCCATATACTTTCCTTAAATAAGGGTTGTATTTCCAGTCAGATGAGAGGACACCACATAGTCCTGGCCATAGAGTGCAGCACATAGCTGGCACCTGCCAGCCAGCCTTGGTGTTTTGGTTATGTGGTGAAGGTGCTTTCTTCTGGCCACATGAAGACATGGCATGAGGCTATAGGAAAAGATGGCATCAGGGCTAGCAAAACAATTCAATACCCCAAGAGAAGGGATGGCATCAGGTCTTTGGCCAGGTTCAATTGTTGCAGTAGAACAGACCATTTGCAGGGACTGGAAGTTGCTGCCTCCAGTGCACTATGAGGTACCTGTTGGTGACCATTTGCCTTTTCCTATGATAAATATAGTATAAAAACTTCACATATGGAGAATCTTAGTTTGCATGCGTTCCAGATTTCTAGCAACATGGTAGTACACAGGGGCAGATAAGCTGGTGTGAGTGGGCACAAGCAAATCTAATCATTAATGACATCAAGAATATCCTACAGATCACACCTTCATGTACGCACAGGCTACAGCCAAAAATCATTTTGTGGAAAAACAAGTGTCTAAATATGGTGGTAATCAAAGGCCATCTACACTTGCACAAAACATCTCCCTGCTTTACTGCACCTTTGTTTAGCTGCCCTGTCCCAGGTGAGGCACCCAGAGGAGCTTGTCTGACACCCAGGCCCAGTGCGGAGGCAGCAGTCTCCTAGGTGGCAGCTTCATTCAACTTTTAGATGTCAGCCTAGCTCCCCAGGCATGCTGTGCCTGCAAAAACATCCAGCCTGTGTCCATCATCACAGCTTCTTTCTGTAGGTATCAGTACAGTGAGGTCTTGGGGTATAATTGTTAACAACGCACCCTCCTTCCCCCCCAAAAAAAACCCCAAAAACAAACAAAACCAAAACCAAGCACAAAGAAAAGTGGTAGTAGAGCTGTAGTCTAAGGGAGCTGTCAAAACAGTGGGGCCTTAGAAGTTGCCTCAGCCATAAATTGATAACTTGAGTGAGTCAGTTCACACTGGGTAGCAGGGCTTTTGATGTGACCCATAGCTGAATACCTAGAGACTATGATCTCTTCTACAAACATGTAATGCATGCACAGTTTTATGCTACGTATAAATCCTGTAATTGTATCTCACCTTTTAAATGCAGCAACAGGTAAAAATGTTTCTCACCATCATTTTTAATTATGTTTTTCTGAAAATCACAACTACTTTTCCAATTCTGAGCCCTCATGCAACTGGAGTACCTACCATCCACAGTAACACGTCAGAGGGAGGCAAGAGAAAGATTAGTGTTTCATGCCAACCCAAATCAGTAAGTGAACTCAAACTATCTCAATCATGTGAAATTCTGGAGTAGCTTATGTGCTTTAAGCTAGGACATCCAAATACCTTGCTGGGTCTATAGGCTTAGGCTTAGAAAATTCCTAAGGTAATTTGAAAAAATTTCTCTTTCATAGAGTGACTGCTGACATTAATTAGTTATCTTTGTCTTATACTGAGCAATAGAAGAGTTTCAGCTTCAGATTTGTCATCTGCATGTTAGACAAGAAGATGACTTAAAATAGTAACAGGGGATCTCCCTGAGACAGGAACATATCTCAAGGACAACCACTGGTTGATGGAGGCTTCTGTTGTGCAGAAGAAACAGCAAATGGGCTCCCTGAAGTGAAAAAAAACAACTACAAAACCTACCAGCATTTTGTCAAAATTAGGTAGATTATGAATTTATTTATTTCAGCTGGATTTTTGTATTTAAACCAATTTGTTTGATTACTTATTAATTCATAAGCAAATACTTTCCCCCCATAAGTACCTTCTCTTTCCACATTCTTCCTTTCTGGCTTCTCAGAAAAAAAAAAAAAAAATCACAGCATTTGAACACCCCAGTGCCAAATTAGGATCCTTATGTTTTAGGTACAGAATTCACTGAGAGTGTATAAATTACTTGCCAGTAGTGAGCATGATTGGTAAAGAGTCAGGTGCCAATCTGCAACTTTTTGAATATTCTGTTACCAGCTTCTGAAGTGAAATTCTTTACATCCCACTGCACTGTGCCTCATAGTGGTAAACAAAGACCCCTCCACTGAAGTGGAAAACCAAGCAGAGTTACTCACAGGAACCAGTTCAGAATTACTCAAGAGAAACCCATTCAAAGCTGCTTTTTCAACATCAGTCTGGAGCTCTGGACCTGGACTCAAGGTGATAGAAAGGCACCACCATTCTCAGCAGAAATTTGTCTCTCTTGGATAGTCTCTGTCACCCACTTGATCAAAGCCTGGGACTGACAGCAGTCTCTTTCCTTGAAGTTTGGAAGTAAGAAGAGACATTTGTGTAAAAGAGAAAGTCCCAGGATCAGGAATCAAATTAATGGCATTGTCTCTGTTCTGAAGATCCCAAGCACAGGGCTACATCCCAGGCAGAGCTGCACCATCACAAAGATCCCTGCAACTGCCATGCCCTGCTGTTGTTTCCATTGGCTCCGAGGCACACTTGCATGGGGAGTGCAGCACTTATTCTTCCCCCTTCTGAGCAAAAGTGTCCTGGTTTCACTACATTTTTGTCAACCTTCCTGAAAAACTGTTGTACTCTTGCAGCAGATGTGGACTCAAGTCCTTCTGGGTGAGGAGGTCCTAAGTTGATAAGAATTTTGAAGAGGAGGATAACAAGTGGCTTTTTGTCTTTTTGTTAGAAGTGAATGGCAGGAAAAGCCTCAATTTTATTAGGCAGGTGCTAGAGGGTTCCCTCTGTAGTTGCCTCGTTCTCTGTGCAGAAATACCTTCACTGGGAATTTTGCAGTCAGTGTTCAGGGATAGAGTCTTATTCACCTTGTACACTTCTGCACTTCATCACTTTTTTCACCTTTTAGACAAATGGAGAACAGCATTTAAGAGATTTATTTCTGTCTGTATTTATGTACTGTACCTTTTGCATAATTTGAGGCTGTTCGTAGAAAATGTACTTGCATTAATTTTGGGAATTGAAGCATGGAAAGAAAGAAAATTACATGTTTATCTTTATTTGACTTCTTAATTTGAGATGCAGGGATAATTTAATTAATTGACAAAGAGGGTTTAGATTTATTCCATTAGAAGTTAGAGCTGGGACTGCTGAGCAGTTAACTACTTTTGACATGTCAAGAACGTGAGAAGATTGCTTTTTGTTATGTATTGTTTTTTCTCACTTCACACTAAGGTACTGTTATATTTGTTTTAATGTTTTGCTAAGTAGTAGGAATGCTAATGGTAGCTAACAGGAAAGGATTTCTGCTTCCAATAGCTTACACTGAGAAAGCAGCGAGATGATTTTATACAACAATTACATAGCTCTATTTCCATCCCTTTTCAATAGTCTGGAGATTCAGAGTTCTTGCTAGATTCTGGTAAAAACCAGGTAAAGATCAGCTGATAAGAATTAGTAGTAGTATCGTAGAATGCTAATAATGTCAATAAATAATAATTAATTTTTTTTCTGGAGATAATGATTCAGAAATCCAACAGAAAAAGCACTGACTGTGTTGTGCTAAGTTTTGTATCTGAAATTTTCAGTCTTACTATTCAAGTGAGACAGATAAGACATTTATGCTTAATTCAATGTTCTCTCTTCCCTGTATGTTTGGTGGAGACATTTAGTCATAGACAGATCACTAAATGAAAATAGTTATGAAATGTTCTGAGGTTCCCCCACAGCAAAACTCTCGCTCTGGTACAATTCTCCTTGTGTCCCTCAGTTTCTAATCCCTTTCAAAGCCAACTGTGCATTAGCAATGTGGTAGAAAAACTCATAAGTATTTTCACATTCCATTCAGGTATCAAGTTATTTAATCAAAACCCTAAAGAGAGACACCCAGACTTCGTTTGGATCTTTATATTTAGCATAACCTAATACTAGGGCTTTTTTTTCTCCTAAACTATCAGATTGAATGCTGCTGCAAATTATTCTGTTTTTATCAAAGCATTATTTCATCTTGTGCTCACGTTTCATATCTTTCAGAATCAAAAAAACAAAAGAAGAAAGAAAAGAAACATTTTTTTTCAGCTTATTTCCAAGACTTGCTTAAGTAAGCTTTATTACATGCCTCAAGATTTGAAACAATACATGTAGAATGACATCAGTGACACTTCATATTGCCCTAATCACAAAGGGAATATATTGCATAGCTTAATTCCTCTCTGCCACATACAGGATTACAGGGTGATTTGGGCCTCAGGAGGCCTTTAGCCCTATCCCATGCTCAAAAGTTCAGAACAGATTGCTCTGGGCTGTACCCGGAGCATGAGCTTCCAAACCTCCAGGGACAAACCTGCACATCTCTGGGCAACCTGGCTCCCGTGGTTGGTTGTCCTCATGGGAAACATTTCTTCTGTCTAGTTTGAACCTCTGTAGTTTCACTTAATGTCTTTTGCTTCTCAGTCTCCAGACACACACCACTGGGAGAAGCCTATCTTCATTTCCTGACAAGCATTTTGTAGGTGCTGAGTTCCTCTCAGAGGTATTTCCTCTCTGGGAGAACAAGCCCTGTTTCTCTCATTGCCTGTCTTCACAGGGCACATGCTCCATCCCTGACCACTGTGTTGTCCCTCCACTGGACTTGTTCCAGTTTATCAATGCCTTTCCCATACTGCAAACCCCAAACTGGATGCAGTGGTCTTGATGTGGTCTAACAGCTGCATAGCAGAGGGAATAATCACTGTCCTTGGTCTGCTGACTGTGCTGCTGCAGACACAGCCCAGGGCACTGCTGGCCTTCATTGCTGCCAAGGCTCAGTGCTGATCTGGGCTGAGCCACTGGCACACCCAGGACCTCCTCTGCAGAGCTGCTCACCAGGCTGCTTCATTGCAAGGGTTTCTTCCTACCAGGAGAACAACATTGCATTTGTCCTTGTTGATTTTCACAATGTTCCTGTAGGCCCATTATTTGAACTTGACCTCAGGCAGGTCCGGAAATATACTGGGAAACAATTGAAAGAGTATGATTGAATTCAGAGGTTGCTCTTGAATCATTCAAGGCAGAAATTTAAATACATTAAAGAGAGGAAGAATGTGCAAACGTATTCCAATGAATTTTTGAAATACCTTGAAATACAGTGACTGGGTCTTTCATCAAGCTGTGTTAACATAGAGCAAAACCTGCTGCTGTATAACCAGAGCTCACAATCCCTTGACCAGGAAAAAATTCCTTAGTTGCCACAGCATGAAGCCCCATATCTAGCAGCAGTCAGACACAAAAAGTGCACATCAGGCATCTGAGGTGCTGTGTATGTACTCACATATAGGTACATACACACACTGTGTTAGAATTGGACTGAAAAATTGTTGATGGGACAGGCCTGCTCATGGGTGGGAGCATATGCCTAGAAAATCCCCTATTTGTAACAGCATTTCTTTAAAATCAAGCAAAACAAAGGGAGGCACATACTTTAGATCCTGAATATAAACCAAGTTGCACAGGCATAACTTCACTGTTCTACTCAATCCCTAAATTAGGCCTTTTTGAGAGGCTTAAGGAAGGACATGAATTTAAAGAGAAATAGCTGTTCTAAGTTCTCGTGTAAACAAGGTCTTATTTGGTTTTTCTCTGTAATTATCCAATAGTATGAAAATTAAAGACTATATTCCCTTTCAAAAACGTTATTAAATATTCCACCCAAATGACTTGATTGTATCATTTTAATGAATACAGAAAAAATTAATCAGCACAAAAAGTCATTAATTATAACATTGCAGAAAGCCACTGAAATAGACAACAGTGGTTCTTCAATATGTTAAAGAACTTTTCACTCAGACAGACTATTGCAAAACTGTCTTGTAAATTTATCCATGTGGGCAACATATTTACCAGGAATTCATAAAGCCTTCTAAGTTCTTTACATATTCTTCTCTGTATTTTAGTAGGAATCAACTCTGCCAAGGCTGGTTTATTCCACAGTAGCCTGTGTACACAAAAGTCAGAGGTATTTACTTCAAAAAGTGGTTCCTGATTTTAGGAGTCATCTCTCTTTAAATAAACACAACTTGATCAAAACTGAAGACTTTGTGAAAGGAGATAATGCACATAAAAGAAAGTAAAAATGATTCTGAAAATGGATACAGTTTAAAGCCACTACCAGCTACTGCAGTCCTTACAACTGAGGATTAAGTCGAATGTCTGTGTGGATGGTGCATTTTTAGCTCTGCAAAACTCTAGACACTGAGTTTTTTTCTTGAATGTCATTCCTTTCTTGGTCTATTTGTCCAATAAATGGACAGCAATCCACTTCCAAAAGAGAATCTCAAGCAATCGGTAATATCAAGTGCCTGAAATCTCAAATGCTCCTAACTGCCTAGAGAAGAGAAATTCTGAAGAAGAAGAGAAATTCTGAAGAAGACTGTGACACTCTGAGGAAAAACAGCCTGAAGAATAAAGAGGTTCAAAGTGCATGTTGGTTTCTTACAGAAAAATAGGAAAGCAGCACAATTTTTTGTCTGAATATCTTAACCAATCGAAACACAATAGCAGGACTGTGCCATGTCCAAAAAATGAGAAGATGTGGTTTAGAAGTTAGGAGATGATATCTGTACATAAAAATTTCCAAACAGCAGTAACATTTTATTCACCTATGCATTTCTGGAGGTGTTTGTTGATTTTTAGTGTTATTTTTTCTTTTTTTTTTTAATTTTTGTTTGGTTTTTGTTTAGGTTTTTTTTTATGTGGTTTAGGTATTTTTGCTTGTTTGTTTTAGTTTGGTTTGATTTGTTGGGGTTTTTTGTTTGTTTAGGATTTTTTTCAGATTTCTAACACCAAGATTCTTCAAGCGGTTAAGCTATAAAGAGTATTATTTTTTTCACACGGATACTGGGATTCCCTATAAGTGGTGGCACTGCCTGGGAAGCATCAGGTGAAGGGATACAGGTTGGAATGCTGAGAGTGCAGTGGACAGCTCTGCACTCGTGTAACTGGAAGACTTGATGATTTCCATGGGCCATGTTTTTGGATGGTCTAAAGTAGTTTAATTCTGAAGATGTCAATGGAGCTGTGTTCATTCACACCATATAGGTATTTGGCTAAATCATTCCCTGGCAGAATTGCAGAGCTATAAATGTGGCAGCGCTTTTCCACTGTCAGTCTTTGTGGGTTGATTCTATATTTGCTGAAATGAAACAATAATTGAGGCACTGATATTTGCTTGAGAGATAATACTCATGGCAACAATCTCTCAGGCATTTATTGTGTACACAGCTATTGAGAACATTGATAGTTTTCCTTCACTTGGTGACATAATAAAATACTACAATTAGTACAAAATACACTCAGCATTCAAAATGTCGTCATCCAGTGATATTCATTGTTCTTGTGACTGATAGATTTTAGTGGAGAAGGATGAATTTAATTAAGTGATATTTGCATATGGTTTTAAATCAGTGCTGATTGATTCGAATTAGCTAAGGCAATGTGATTTCCAGATTTTTGTTTTCTCACCAGGTCCACTTACATTTGTTTTGAGGTATTCCATTAATCCCTGTAATTCATTGAGTAAATTGATATTTATTTCATCATGGATAGGTGCATTTCCTATGATATTTCCGATGATAACCAAATGCTTGGTGTTTTGTTTCAGCAGTATGTCACTGAAAAGAGACAATGACTTGCCTCTACATGCTTTGCTGGCTCTGGGATCATAAGAATAGGAAATAAGGTCATTCTTCTTGCAGAAGGAGGCTGTACTAGCATGATGACATTCAGCAGAGCAAGGTTGCTTCTCTAATTTTGTTATAGGGAAAGCTGTGATGGTGCAGTGGTATCTAATGGAATCAATAGTTGGAAGGGGATAATATTTTTGCTATGGAGACAGAAATGGTTAAAAAAACCCCCAAAAGATCAGCTGGGAAGCTAAGGACACAAAATACCCTGGTAACTCTTCCCTGTTGCTGCCTTGCAGAATATTTGGTGAGTTTTGATGGCTTCATTTACTATCAGACACTTACCATAAAGCATTAAATTACCACATAAGTTTTTAGATAGATAGATAGATAGATAGATAGATAGATAGATAGATAGATAGATAGATAGATAGATAGATAGATAGATAGAGATAGAACAAATACATGCAAACCTTTATCAACATGAACTTTGGGGTGCTTGCTGAGGCACATCCTCAGAAATTAAACCCAAGTGACAACTCAGCTCTCTGAGGCTTGATATTTGTATAAATCTTTAAAGCTACCCAGCATATGCATCAGCCCATACTTCAGTGCCCTTGGAGGTGGGAGAGCAATAGGGTGGTTAGTTTCACTTCTGCATTGGAGTAAGGTAAAGTCAGTAAGAAACTCCTGTTTATTGCAGCTAAATCACTTCTAATTCTGGAATTGAAGAAGGGCAGAGTGAGGAAGGGACTTCTAGAGGTCATCTAGTCCAAGCCCTGACTTGAAGCAGGTCCACTGAAACCACACTGCTCAGGATCTTGTCCAGCCAAATTTTGAGTATCTCTATTGATGAAGATGTATATTCTCTCTGGTCAGTCTTTGTTGAATGTTTGACTACCCTTAGGGAGAATTTTTGTCTCCTAATTTCTAATGGAAGTTTCCTGTGTTGCAACTTGTGTCCCTGTCTCTCATCCTGTCTTTTGGGAGAAGTCTGTTTCTGCTCTGTCTGTACACTTCTATTAGGTAGCTGAAGATAGCAAGAAGATTAATCTGTTCTTAGATTACATAAATCCAGCCACTCCTTGTACACCATGTGCTCCTGATCCCTGCTAAGGTCTAGTAAAAAGAGAGGAAGCACAACAACGCTTTCTTTCCTGCTCTTCCTTCCCTCTTCTGTTCCTGGATCCTCAAAGCAGGTAGTGGTGCTGATGCTTGAGGTCAGGGGAACCAGGAGAAGAGGAATTACTCATGCAGGTGTGATCTAAGCAGCCTGCTGGGACTCGACTGTGAATGCAAGAAATTGAATTGCAAGCCTAGGCTTAATGGGAAGCAACCAGTTAGGGAGAATTACATGCAAGGGTTATGCTTCTGTGGGCCAGAGTCTCAGCTCGCAGTCACAAAAAACTTTTTGAGAAAAGAGTTGGTTGTTTCAACATAAGAATTCTCTGCAGCACAGCAGACACCAATCAAAATTTTCACCATGAGACACATTATGTGCAGATGCTGTTTATGTTCAGCACAGGTATTTTTATAATTTAAAAAGAATTTTAAAAGGTGTTACCATGGGAGAACCACCTGAATGTCAATACTGAGAGAAACAAAGTATGCACTAAGCAAAGAGGAATGATGTGCACTGATGGTACACAGACTCATTCAGTGCACCTCTGACGAGGCTGGACGCAGTGAGGCTGACTATTTTCACAAATAAATTAGCTGTGGATGCCTATCTGGCACAGCAAACCTATTTTCCTGTCACTGCATCACTGTGTTGTTGAGAACAGAATATCTGATGGTGTAAGATGATCTTAGCTTCTGAGGGCAGGTTTGGTTCTACCAAACTCATTCCCATTCCTTAAACTACTGTGAGCTTGAATGAGGCAATCGGGTTTGAGAGGAAGTGAAGCAATGGCTCAGTTCTTCCCTGACTCTTCCCTTATACTGAACAGCCAAGTTTGCAGGATGGGAACTGCACACTCTGTTCCTTGAGATATGTTGGAGAGGCTCCATTCTCTTGAAGCTCCCACAGCTGAGTATAATGCAGATTTCTTGGTTAACACTTTTTCCTACTACTCACAGGAACTGCTCCCATGCAGCAGTACCCAGCAGCTTTCTGGGGCTCATCTACTTGTCAAAATTCAGTGAAATCTTATGGGACATGGCAATTTCTAGCATCTGTCAAAATCTTATTCCGTTGCCAAAGTGCAGCATGTCACAGAAGCATTTTCAGTAGTGGGAAGTAAAATCTGGTTAATCTCTGTAAAGCCCAGAAATAGTGATTCTCATGCAAGGATAGCAATGTCTACAAATTTAAGGCAGCTGTGGATTCAACAGAATACTAACTGAGATACAGGGGCTTTCGTGGCACAATCTAGTGAATCATAAAGATGTGCATGTACAAGCAGTTTTTAAATTTCAGTTTAAACATCAAATTGCCGTGCAATATCCACATAACTTTGTCACAATGTTTAGTGGGAAACACTTAGAGCAAAATATAACCCTGTCAGCCAAATATGTGCCAAAGAGAAATATTCATGTCTTTTTATCTGGCTATAGAGGCAAACTGGAGTTAAGAAAAACAACATTTTTAATAGAAGTATTTATTTTAAGTTGATTTTTCATGAAATATTTGACAGCCCTGAAGTACAAATATAATTATTTATGGCAGGATTTAATTAAAATACACCTATTTTTTGAAACAAACAAAGAAACAAAACATCTATCCTGAAATACCATTGCTACAGTATGCAGGCAAAATAAATAAGAACACAATTTTGAAGTTAACATTTATTGCATAAATGCTTTGAAGTCTTATTTCTGGGCCAAATTCAAGAATCAGTAGAGGAGATCCCTGTAGATGAGGAGTTTGTGCTGTGGGGTGGGAGAAACAAGTAGGATCCACAAGTGACTGCTTTATCCTTAAATGCCACCTTCTTTTCTTCCATGGGGGATGGCTAGTTGCTCCACATAGTAATAGAATCTTATTTAAAACCCAGCAAGTTGTTTTTGTTTTTTTCTTTGTTTGTTTGTTTGTTTTAAATTTAAAAACCAGCAACAAAACCTCTTCTGCCTTGCCCTATAACTGCGTTTTACAGCTGCTGAGTTAGTCATCCATATGAAGAGACTGGCAGAGTTTGGCCCAAAACAGTTGTTGCAATAACCTGCTGATTTGTAAGTAGATAACTGTAACTTGCACTCAGTTGTGGACAGATGAATTATTAGGGTTCATGGAGCTTTGGGTTGGGATAGGAGGTTACCGTGGGTCTGCAGAAGATTTTGTAAGTGGGAGCTGGACCTCCTGGTGGATTTGTGTTGTGAGGGCAGCAGAAAGAAGGGAAAGCTGTACACATACTCCCAACACTGGATGTCCTAAACAATAAAATATACATTTCATTGCTAAGATGGTGGATTTGGCTGGCCCACTCAGTGAGCAAACCTGTTCCAGCAACAATCTGGAGATGTTCTCTGCCAATGTCTTTAAAGCGAACTGCTGGAGAGAAATGTTTGTTATACAGAAAAACTAGGCATAATAGGAAAGGACGCGTGTGTCTGTCTCACAAGTTCAAATTCATTTCATGTATAATGTGTGATATACCTCTTCCCTTGAAAATTATCATAACATGATTTAGATTGAAAAAGGCCTTTAAGATCCTCAAGTCCAATCATCAACCCAGTTCCAAGTCCACCAATAAACGATGACCTCAAGTGCCACTTCTACATGTCTTTTAAATACCTCCAGGGTTGGTGATTCAACCACTCCCCTGAGGAGCCTGTTCCAGTACCTGATAACCCTTTCTGTGATGAATTTTTCCTAATATCCAATCTAAACCTTGCCTGATGTAACTTGAGGCCATTTCCTTTCATCTTGTCCCTTCTTATCCAGGACCTCACTACAGTCTCCTGCCAGGTAGTTATAGAGACTGGGTAAGTTTCCCCCAAGCCTTCTTTTCTCTGGACTAAAAAACCCCAGCTCCCTCAGCCATCTCTAATATGACTTATGCTCCATACCCTTCACCAGCTTCATTGCCCTTCTCTGGACAAACTTCAGCAACTCTGTCCTTCTTGTAGTGAGGGGCCTAAAACTGAACACAGGGCTTCAGGTATGGCATCACCAGTGCCAAGTACAAGGGAGCACTGGCACTGCCCTGGTCCTGCTGGCCACACTTCTTCTGATACAATCCAGTATGCCATTGGCCTTCTTGATCACCTGGGCATATTGATGGCTCACATTCAACTGCTGTGAACCAGCACTCCAGGTCCTTTTCTGCTGAGCATCTTTCCAGCCACTCTGCCCAAACCTGTAGCATTGCAAATGCCATGCTGCAGGTGTGCAAAAAGCCTGTGTTTTCAAACTTTCCTGATCAAAAGGCATAGTTGCAAGGGTAGGCTGTATGCACACACGTGGAAAATGTGCAACACTCCCATTGGCTACAGGAGTCAGGGCTTCCCAGAACTCCTCTCTAAGTGATCTTAATGGATGACTACAACAAATCTCGTCCTTTCCTTCTTTCAGGTGTTTTTTCAATGTCACTGATGGAGACAATAGCTTTTGTTCACACAAGTGGCCTCACTTCCCAGTAAACCTCACCCATGCTGGCACCCTCAAGGGAGAATCAGAAAAAAGAATCCATTTGTACTGAAGCCCGAGGTATTTTATCTGTCCTTGGCTTGCACATGTGTTGCTGTCTGAATCAGGTTAAGAGAGTACAAAATTCCTGTGACAACTACCCCTAGGGATTCCCTTTGGAATTCTTACCATGTGGAATAATTACCAGGGTTCTGGGGAAGCTGGGAGGGAGCTTCCTTTCCCCTTCGGGGACTCTGTTGAATAACTCAAGCTCCCTTGGTATTTGCACAACTCTCTCTGTATGATGGACCAGAATTTAAAGCAAACAAATAGGTAGCTATGAACAGACAAAAGCAAACAAAAAAAAATCTAGCCATGTCTAAAATAGGATCTTGCAGACAGACCTAGACAAGAAAATAAGTGATGTTGTTAAGGGTGCGTGTTCCCAGAGCAGTTCCTGGAGTGATCAGTGGGAATTGCTGCCTCCTCTGAGCGATGAAAACCAGGTCATTTACTGAGCGCCTGAACATGGATTTAATAGCCTCACTGGGGTGGATGTGGTTTTCCTCTGAGGAACTCTTGTCCTTATGTTACATCTTTGGAAAAAGACATACTTCTCCCTGCAACATCCCTAAAAAGAAAAATAAAAAACCCCAGCTGCTGTAAATCAAGGAAAATTCATAACTTGCTTGAGGTATAACAGCTGTTGATTTAAGACTCAACATCTTTGGGAGCACATTGCTGCTAGGAAGATAAAAATCTTTTTGACAAAGTTGTGACCATAAAAATTGCAAGGCTTTAGTCAACAGTTAGAGAGGATTTGCATCTCCCTTATAATAAATAACAATAATAATAGCTCACATTTATATGGTGCTTCCCAGATTCAAAATGTTTTACAAACATCAGCTAATTAATCTTATTGAAATACTTTCTCTTGCCATACAGTGATATACAGTCCAAAATGTATCTCATAAAGGGGGCTGATGACTCATAAAATGCAGCATTTCCCTCACTGTGTGACTATCACCGGTTTTTAAAACGGCACATATAAAAATCACACACCTTTATATTTATGCAGCCTATTCTTCAATTATTACATCTGTGCAGTGGCCGCTATGGTTAATTTGGGCTGCGAACATGACTGGAATTTGGATATCCAGTCTGATTCTCTGGTCTCTTCACTCTGTTTTCTGGAATTTTTTCACTTTACAGGGAAATTGTGTCAGTCCTTGTCAGCCTGCCAAAGCTCCTACTTAAGGTCTGTGGGCAAAATGGGCTGTTCCAGGTGGCGGGTCAGAGCAGGCACCAGTCTGTGGGGCAGAATGGGTGTTACCTCCCTCTCTGCAAGGTCTATAGAGACCATGGAGAGAAAGAGCATTGGCAGCACTTGAAAATACTCCCTGAAGTTCTTTTTACTGTGTTTTGGGAATGTAAAAGAGACCTGAAAGGGATATGTCCCAAATTTTCACTCCTCTTGTATCCCTCTCCTTGTATATCCCATCTCATACCATGTCCCTGAAGGAATATGAATCAAACCTATGGTGCAAAGGGGTTTTTGACAGCACAGTTTCTAGCACATATTTCTTGACTGACAGTGTATTTGTTTTGCACAGCAAGGTTTTGATTGCGGGGGTCTGCAGAGGTGGCTCCTGTGAGAAGCTGCCAGAAGCTTCCCCCATTTCTGACAGAGCCAATACCAGCTGGCTCCAAGAGTGACCCACTGCTGGCTAAGGCTGAGCACATCAATGGTGGTAGTAATGCCTCTGGGATAAAAGATTTAAGAGGGGTGGAACAAAGCCTGTGCCACAGCAGTCAGACAGCAGAGTGAGAAAATGTGAGAGCAACAACCCTGAAGACATCATGGTCAGTGGAGAAGGAGGGGAAGAAGGTGCTCCAGGTGCTAGAGCAGAGATTCCCTGCAGCCCATGGTTAAAACCATGGTGAGGTAGCTGTGCCCTTGCAGCCCATGTTTAAAACCATGGTGAGGTAGCTGTGCCCTTGCAGCCCATGGAGGTCCCCACACTGGAACAGTCTGAAGCCTGAAGGAGGCTGTGACCCTGCTGGAAGCCCATGTTGGAGCAGGGCCATGCCACAACCCATGGCCCTGTGGAGAGAGATGGCCCTGTGGAGAGAGGTGCCCTTGTGGAGCAGGTTTGCCAGCAGGACTTGTGACCCTGTGAGGGACTCACACTGCAGCAGTCTGTTCCTAAAGGACTTCACCTCATGTGAGGGATCCACACTGGAGCAATTTGTGAAGAGCTGCAGTCTGTGTGGAGGACTCCAGTTGAAGTCTGTGGAGAACTGTCTTCCACTGAGTCACCCCACACTGGAGCAGGGGAAGAGTGTGTGGAGTCCTCCCCTAAGGAGAAAGGAGCAGTAGAGACAATGAGTGATGTACTGACCACACATAGCCCCAATTCCCCATTCCCCTGCACCACTGGAGTGGAGAAGGTAGAAAAAATTGGAAATAAAGTTAAGCCTGTGAAGAAGAAGGGAGGAGTTGGAGGAAGGTGCTTGAAGATTTGTTTCAATTTTCTTATTATCCTACTCTGATCTGATAGGTAATAAATTCAGTTTATTTCCCCAAGTCAAGACTGTTTTGCCCATGATGGTAACTGGTGAGTGCTCTCTCCCCATCCTTATCAAGACCTGTGAGGTTTTGGTTGTATTTTCTCTCCCCAGACCAACTAAAGGAGGAGAAGAATAGAGCAGCTTTACTGGGCACCTAACATCCAGCCAGGGTCAGTCTACCACAAACAGTCAATGTATTTGTAAGAATCCTACCAGTCAAAAAATACTGTTGACTTATTGACAATAATGAGAGCTTTTCCTGCAGTTTTCTAGCAAAAAAATTTCCTGTGTCCCCAGTGCAAAGGTCATGGCCTCAAAAGTTGGAAGCACAGAAGAGTGTTGTAACTAGGGATTTTCTTCTCCCATTATATGCAGTACCTTTATTCAAAAAGGTTGGGTAAGTTTACAGCTTTCACCGTTGTTTACTGCTTCTGACTTGCAGATGAATGTAGGAGAAAATCCCATAATCTTTAAACAGACTAAAGATGAAGCCAAACTCAAGCCAACCTTTGCACCAGATGCATATACTAGTGACTTTTCATGCTAATACATTTTACTTTTTTTTTGAATTACTAATTACTGCCACAGGAAACTGTAAATTAATTGCATAGCTGTGGGATTATCTTGTTGGATGAGATCATTGTTAAGTATTTTTGCTTTCTCTCTGTAGAAATGTTGAAAGACTACATTTCAGGTCTTGACTCTTATTTATATGAATGCTACTTTATAAGTAATATCAGAAGCATTACAGGGAATGCAAAAGTAGTATACTAAGTCTGTGAGGCCCTTTTAAGTTGACAGAGTGGTACAAAATGTTGTTAAACATTTATGAGAATCAGACTGTTGGGGCTTTTGTTTAGCTCAGATCCACACTTGGTTTAAATCAGTTGGTTGATTGAAAAGGCGTGACCAAAACCTGTGGAGTTTGCTCTCCTCTTACAGGTAGGTCTTTTTGCATGACAACAACTGAGATGATGGCATCCTAAAAATTTTTCAGCAGCTGTATGTATCTTTCAGGGCACTAGCTGTGCCACTCAGTCCTGCCAGACCCAGCACATCACAAATCCTGAAGCAGGTCTGGATTAAAAACCTTGGCAGCCCTAAGTGACTTGCTGAGATTTCAGGAGAGGAGCAGCCACCCGCAGCAAAGAAAGCCTCTGCAAGTCAGTGCTGGGGGAGGCAGTCCCTGAAGGCATCCAGCCATGACTGTCAGCCTCTGGCTGGCATGCAGCCCTAACCTGCCTCTTCCCTCCATTCCTGTTCTCCACAGTTGTGCTCCTATGACATAGCTCTAGGCTTTCTAGTAGAAACCCTTACCTGAATAAGCAGGCTTAGAGGTATTTGAATGCTCCAGTGAATCTTGAAATGCTTTGCTTCAACTGTGAAAGGCCACTTTGAACAAAGGGGATAATTGACCTCCCCTTGTGATTCACTCATAAATGATGGCTTCTGACTACAATATCTGTTTGCTGCTTTTTCCTTCTGTTGCCACTGAAGAGCCATCATTACCATGGAACCACAAGCTAAATGATCTCTAGTTTGTGCTTTGTCAGCAGGGAAACTGCCTGAGTTCAGGCTGCAGCACCCTTATTGCTGATGGTGCATGATGTCAGATGCATGGAGCTAGTTTGCAGGACTGCCCAGTAGCACAACATGTTTCTTTGGAACTTCATCAGATTTGAGCTGACAGTTGACAACATGTAAGATGTGTATATGGAACTTCTATGATAGAAGTTATAAAAAGTTTCTTTTTAGGCTAAACCCATACTTTAAGCAGTAAAAGGTATGTTTTTCAGATCATTCCTTGCTTCTAGGAAAGTATTTTTTGTATATTATCTCATCACTTGAATGATGTTTATATCATCACTGAAAGTGTATTGTTATGACTACATACTTAGAGAGTAAACCCTGTGCTTTATTACACATTTGAGAATGATTTTGTTTATCTATAGTTTACATTTAAGCCTGAAAATAAATATTTGAGATATCTGAGCATGAGTATTTGTGCAGACTATTCTTTACTGAGCATGAGTACTGAGCATGCAGCCCTCTTCACATTTTTAAATGGAAAAACATTGTTGGCTGGGTGAGGAAACAACTAATGAAAACTTTGCTGGTAAACAGGAATTAGAACTGTTTACCAGCTTTTAATTAATGTAATTGCTAAGGAATTGACAATAATGTATGTGCAATCACTTTATGGTAAGTAGAAAACAGGTAAGGATAAAGGTATCATATGTCTTGAAAATGCCATGAAACTAATACATAAAAGTACTCCCATTTTGCAAATATCTGTGTACACAAATGCTATGGATAGATGCTCTGGCTATTACAAAAATGATAAATTCTCAGAATCTACAGAAGACCTCATGAGAAGCAGGTTAGAATGTGGAGCTGGCTAGTGAGGAACTGTGCAGGAGGGGGAAGTCCAAAAGGCATGCCTTAAATCACATGGTTCTTTCAGTGCTTATTTTTCTTAAAACCAGAAGGATTCCTGCATTTCAGAGTTAAGTGGATAGAGCCCCCAGCCAGCCTGTGTGAAACAGGGCAAACCCTCCTCTCTTTGGAGGTATTGAAAACCACATCTTCATATACAGGGAGAGAATATTACATTATGATTTGAGAGATATGGATCTGAGTCCTTTTTTTGGAAAACACCTCCTTCAGGGTAGTGTTTAGTATCAAAGTTTTGAGTATAAGCATGTAGGCTGCACTTAAATTAGATTTCTGGTAACCAGGCCAGAGTCCCATGAGCACAGAGATGACAACACTGCTAAGCTGACAGTCGCAGTACTGCAGCATATCTATGGTTTTCTCTGTAGTCTAGTTGTCTTACCTCCACTGACATCTCTTCTGGAAGATCTGTTGAAGAGAAGTAACTTTTGGTATTGCTACATGAGAAGAAAAAGAAAACTGTGCAAGAAGAATTTTTGACAAGAAATTGTAATGTCCCTCCTCAGCCTCCTCACAACCTCTTCTGTCAATCTGTATATTATTAATAGAGTTGTTTTTATACATCTTATACATTTTTCCCTTCAAGGCTTTTAGATCATTTTGATTGACATTAAGGCAATAACAGAAAAAATTCTAAACTATTCCTTAAACATAAAAGAAACAGCTTAGCTCCTTTTAATCATGCCTACATATTGAAGAAAGATGAGCAACCTCTCCATAATCCTGGAAGCCATGTAAAACATCCTTTTTCATTGCATCCTTTCCGTCCTGTAAGGAATAGTTAGGATAACCCTGTGTAATTTTAAGCCTTTAGCAAGAGTTTATTCTACCCAGACATTACTAAGTTTTATATTTTTAAATTTCAGAGGCAAAGGACTTGATATAGTCAAGTATACTTCTTCCAAGCTAAACCAGACAAATATTTTACAACCATTGTAGCACAGTGTAGAAAGAACAGAGAAATAAATCAGCTGGTGAGCCATTATCATTCACTTTACATAGTAAAAACCAAATACAGCTGTCATTTCCTACCTTTCATTGAAAATAAATTGAAAAAGTATATCACACTTTAACCCAGCAAAGAAACAGAGAATTGCCTAATATTTCGCGATGCACATTACTTGTGTAATATATATTACAAAAGCAAGAAAAAAAAGAATAAAGGTGTGAGATAAAGTTATAGAAGTGGATTATCATATCCCAGAATCATAAAAGACAAATTTGAAAGAGAGAAAGAATAAAGAAGAAGGAAGAAATCAACTAAGAGTAAGCAAAATAAATAGCAGTTGTTTTTTTCTTCCTACACTGCTTTTCAGCTACTGTATCAAGCAGATAAAACGGTAGGTGAGTGTGGGTGTTGTAAAAGTTCAATATTGGAATTGGCTCAAAACCTCAGATTTCTGAAATAGTTTATAAAACTGAAGCATTATTTTTCAAGAATGCCAACATAATTACTTAGACTTTTCATCTGGAAAGTAAAAGAAACTTACTATGTATTTTCTTCCAGCTTGGTGGATTGAAGTCACAGAAGTAAAGCAAAGACGAAGACTTACGCTCTTTGTCAGTGTGTTCAAGCACATATAAAGCTTTGACAGCCCAGGTGAATGAGCAGAGTTGTGCTACATAGAACATCATCCTTTTTCCAGACACCTGAACTGGGAGTCAGTCATGCTGAGGACAGTTTCGATCTTCACTCTTCATTGACCACACTAAGCACTAAGCCTGGTAGTCTGATGAGTATAGTTACATGATTCATGCTTGCCCTCCCACAATCTAATCATGCCAACAGAACTAATTCCAAAGACAAAGAGACAACAATTAGTTTACAATGTTGCCTCCCACCCATGAAGTTTTGGACCAAGCAGCTATGCAGAAAGACTTCTTAATTTTTTTACTTGTCCCTTCTACCAGCTCAAGGGTGGTTCATCCCAGATTCTATTACTTTGTGACTCATTACTACTGAAATCTGTAAGAATTGTATAATCACTATTTTGGATTTCAAAAACAGCTCAGTTGAGAAGTTGTTTCTCTTAAGATCTTCAGATAGCCCATGCCAGAGGATGGTCAATGGCCAGCTGACTTGTCCAGGGTGCTGACAGCTAGTGAAACATGCACTGATGAGAAACCTGATCACAACGATAAAGGGTACTTTATGCAATTTGCTTATGTGTTAAAACCACTGTCCAGTTTTCCTTGGAGCAGCTGCTGGTCACAAATTAATTACCCTTTAGAAAAGACCATTATCAAAGGCTAATAAGGTTTAACACTGTTGAGGAGAAAACACTTGTCTTGCAAAATACTTCTTGATAATCAAGATACAGTAACTTCCTTCAGGAAAAAAAAAAAATTGGCAGATTCTGTGTTTAGAGGAAAGTAAAGAGTGCATAGTGTTCAGCTTCTTCAGGGGACCTCAGGAGACACAGCAAAAAATCATATTCTACTTTGTAGTATCTTAATTGTGTCAGATTAAATGGAGAAATAAACAAACCCTTTTTCATATAATATACCTGACAGGCATCTATTATAACATCCTCTAGAAGCAATTTTCAGTGAGCTGTACGTTAGTGCATAGTCTTCTAAAAAGTAAAGGAAATTGGAGAGTATATTTGACACAAGAAATTAAAAAAATAATGGACATGGATAATCCCAAGAGATGTTCAGAAAATGTGTAGGAACAACCAAATACAAAGGCACAGGAGAGGAAATACTTCAATTTATGAAGAGTGAATGGTACCATAGTGTGCTTTCTTATTCCTTAGCATTATTAACTTACATACATGCATACAGTAGCTCCAAGAAATCTTAACCGAGACTGGAACAATTTTATGTCAAATTATTTGTATATACTAAATCTGACACTGTCTGATTCTCCCTTCTTCTCCCTCCTCCCCCAAAATATCCATTTATACATTGTATTCAGAATAAAAAGCACACAAATATTAATTGAACTTTAAATACAATTATTATTGTATTGAAATCTCTATGGTCACATAATGTGAATAATTTCCTTGTTTGTGAAGAAAAGCATATAATAATTTTGTTTTCAGTTTAAACTGTCTGCTATTTCTTGCAGAAGTCTTGGGAAAATGTATGAAATAGTTCATACTTTTCCTCAATTCTTTTTAAATACAAGATGAGTGTATCTGTGCACACTTTAAATGTCATATGAAGTTCTGTGCATGACTGTTCATTTTGCAACCACTGGCAAAGCTCAAACTGATTTTGAACTTTACATCTGCCATAGGAATGCATTCTAACAGATGATGGACAAATCTGCAATGTAGTTTAGTGGCTACTGGGTAAGTGACAGGACTTATATCTGCTGGAAATGGTGGTGTTCAGGATTATTGTCAATAGAAGCTTTCCAAAAGGATGTTTTGTTTTGTTTGTGTTGAGCATATTTTACAAAAAAATAGATTTTTAACATAATTTCCTGAATTAATTTTTATTGAGCCTGAAGCCGTTTGCAAGAAATTATTTTCAATATTTGGCACTGGGAAAAATACTCTTTTAGATGATGATTATTAAACTTATCTTCAGTTTGGAGAGATAGTAAAGGAAGATAGTAATGAAATAAACTGTAGTCTATGGTATGCCTTAGATGTGGCATTGATTATGCGGCTGCAGCTTTCCCATTGTACCCGTTCCTGCCAACTAGTCAAGCTCCTGACAATAATGATTCAGGATCTCATTCTTATTGAGCATTCATTTCTATACCTGTAAAAAGCCTTTTGGCTCAGCTGGCTTCTAAACAGGTGTAACACTTTTTTCTGTACCTCATTAGGCACCTTGCCAAGGAAAGAAAGGCTGATTCAACTTTCCTGTCAAACCATCTCTTTTAAAGTGGCACCTTTGAAAGTGAGATCCAATATTTTGCTCATGTGTCTGGGCTCAAGTTTGAGAGGCAGCAGAGCACTTCTGGTTATCCCAGAAATAAAATTCTTAAGCTTTAGTGCTGACATTGGAACATGGGGTTTTGTTCCTGCATATCTCACTGAAAAACATATATCGTGTTTCAGATAGTTCCAGTAAATGTGACCACAGAGAAATAGACCTGTCATGGTTTTCTTAAGGTGGAATTATTCATATGGCAAAAGCTTTTCAAGAGATCAGTGCTGAGATTTTTATTTGGGAAACATTTGCTTTGAAGTAAAAGAGGCTTCAGCCCATGCAGAAATTGAAAAAAAACCCCAGATTCTTCATGTTAATATGGTTTTATCTGGTGTGTTTATCTTCTACATATTTGGACTGCAGCCCTCCCCAAGGAGCTACCTCAGTGTCAGTGCCTTTCGGTGTACACCGCACTAAGGACATCCTGCAGTGCCATTGCCCATGGCCAGAAGAGCTCCTTTTCTTGAGGAACTATGTCTTGTGTGTCCTCTGCTTTGATTCTGTCAAGGTGGCTTCCCAAGATATTTAACATCCTTTTTTATTCAATGACTTACTGATGGGCCAAAGGCCATCTCATTCTATTTTCGTCCTTTCCATAATATTTTTCATAGCAGAAGGCCTAGAGACAAATGTTCTGCATTGGAAGTTCTGGCCTCTGAACTGTTGCAAGGTGGTGTGTGAGCATTTTTACACCTGTGTAGACTACATGAATATTAAGGCTGAGGCTTATGGAGCCAGCTACATGGCTTAGCCAGGCCACTCCATGTGGAATGAATAGTAGTTACACGGAAAATTCTCTAACTGTTTTTAGTTATGCAGTGTGGGTGCAAGTATGGATGGGCTGAATGGACAGATAAAAATAATTAAGAAAAAATAATCAGCAGTTTATTCCTGCTTCTTTTTAGTTAAATCTCTACTGTAGCTTTCATGAGCCAAAGCTGTGCGTTCAGTACACCACATAGGATTTCAATAATCACTTCCAAAGCTAAAGCTAAGCCTGTTTTGATCACAGTCTCAGCCTACATTTGTGCTCTTGATGCCCGTTTTCCACTCAGTCAGCATCTACACTTTGCTCCCGTCACCTCGGACTCAATCCAGCTTAGGAAACAAGATCTCCAGTGCTTTTAAACACCCTATGAACACTGTTCAGCTGCCTCCAGCTATGCCATGGGGGCCTGCCTTGCTACCCTATGCTCCAACTAGGGGGTGATCAACCCTATGGTTGTGACCAAATGCCCAGGGGTATCAGGTTGGGCAGTATCCTGAGGGCTGGTGGGTGTCTCACCTAGGAGACAGGAGCTGTCAGTGGTCAGTCACTCCCTGGCAGTGAGGCCAAGGTTGGCTGGCCTCAGCTATGGGGCTTCCTGTGTCCAAATCTTGGCTCAGCACTATGAACGAGCTTCCTCAGTTTCCAGTCTCAGCCTGGGCGAACAGGCTGTGTGGGTACATCCCACTCTTCTGAGAGTGCACAAGGTTCTGCCACCGTAACACCTGTGCCACTACAGCCTCCCCATGACTTCTAAAATACAGGCTTAAAAATTAATTATTTAAAGAAAATGAAGAAAAAAATTAGTTTAAGGAGCTCTTGATGATGCCAGCTAATGTGTTCAATTATCCAGAAAGAGAATATTATATATACAAGCTACAAAGAATGTTTGCAAACATTATCGTTAATGTGTACACCTTATCAACATACATTGATTTTATATGCATCCTTTAATTTAAATAGCTTTGATTTTCTGTCTGGAAGACAAAAGAGAACATTAATAGCCATTGCTTACTGAATTTACAGAGCTGTGCATTAGTTCTTCTAAAATGATCTTGTGTTTGTTATGCTTTAACTATTAATATTTAAAAGAATATTACAAATGCTGGAAACCTGAGTCATGTAGACATTATAGAAATATATTGCATATTTGATATTAATTCAGCCTGTTACTTTGTATCTCCTCCATAAAATTGTATACTTCTTGCAAAGCTACCAACAGCAATCTCTGTGTGCCAGTTTATTACCTGTATAGATATCATTATTCCCCTGTGACAGCGAAGTCAAATTCAAGGCATTTTTCATAAACTAGGAAAAATTACCTTTCCAGTGACATATGACACAACCTTCAACTACTAAATGAATCCAAGAAAAATTCTCCTTTGGGAAAAGACCTTGCACATGATTTGTCAGCCTTAAAATATTTCTTGAGAAAGTTAATTCTGAGAGACTTTACAACTGAGCAGTGTTTTCTGTTTATATTTAAACTGCACTCTGCTATGATGTATTTCAGATTCAAAACTACAGAAAAAAAGTTTGCTTTGTTATCTGTTAGCTGTACAAACACTGTTAGACCCTCACAGTGAGATCTGAGACCTTATTGGAAATCTCACATAAAAATTTTATTTGTAAATGTCATGTCATGATTTTCAACACAGGTGTTCCAGGAGATTGATGCTGTGATGAGGAGCCTGAGCAACAGAGACTAAACCTGAGATGAGATGTCTGGAGACTGATAGGAGAGTTAAAGTAAGATGAAGTAGTTTGAACAAAAAGCATCAGCTTTGGGGAGGAGGGGAAGACAAAATGATACTCATGAAAAGAACACACTCTTTCCAAAATCTCACCAGGCTTAAACTTCCTTCTGTTGTTGGTAAAGATGTGTCTGTAAAGCCCACTGGCACCTGGGCTCCTTAGTGCCGGCCCATATGTGGGATGATAACCTACAGATGCTCCTACACTCCTCAGTTACTGAGATGGAGTGAGAACACTGTGCCTGCTCACACCTTAAGGAAGGGTTAATGAATGGATTAATTACCTCCTCTAGCTGAGCTCAAGCTGTGGATCTAAACCAGCTGCTATAAGAGACAGCTGACTGGGCATCATGGAGCAGCAAGTGGTGAGGCTGCAGGCTGCCCCAGTGTC
The DNA here is from genome assembly GCA_035583235.1 of Hafferia zeledoni. Taxonomy (NCBI): domain Eukaryota; kingdom Metazoa; phylum Chordata; class Aves; order Passeriformes; family Thamnophilidae; genus Hafferia; species Hafferia zeledoni. The sequence goes on from JAWWEV010000043.1 coordinate 35,535,111, forward strand.
TCAGGTTTGGCTTAGTTTTTTACCAATCTTGGACTGTTTTTTCTCTCTTCTCTAGAACTTTCTCAGCAAAAGGGAAAAAAAAACTGAAAAGAAACGAATTCAAAAGAAACTGAATTAAAAAGAAATTATATTTTCTAATATCTATAAACACATACACACTATTCACACAAGTTATGTGGGACTTCACTCTAGGGGGGTAAAAGGGAAATAGGGAAGAGGGAAGGATTAAGGGAAAAGGGAAACTCAAACTAAATCAAATGGAACAGACAAATACAATAAAAACTTCAAGAGAGGAGAAACAATGAAACATGAAACAATCTCACTCGGGCTAGGAAGACCGACAGAACCCTAGGGGCTGTCTAGGTTCTTCCTTGCTACTTCCGAGCTCACTCTCAGAAGCAGGCAAGGCCGCAAGAGAGAAGAGACAGGAACCACTCCTCCCCCTCTCTTACGTGGAAAAACACGTGTGGAATACTTGTTAAGTTCACTTTCTTGGAAACCCTGGTTACCGAGGAAGCTATGGGTCAAACCTATTACACCCAGAGAGGCTTCAGAGATACAGGCTAACAGAAGTAATGGGAAAAGCTATGTGGAGAGGAAAACTGCCAAGTAGGAAGCTGCATCAGAAGAAGGACAGGCAGGGAAGGGTGATCTGCTATTTCTTGCTCTAAAGCTGGCAGGAAAGAACATCTTTTGACATTCCTGCTCCCACACAGATAGGCTAGGCTAGAGTGTCTGAAGTTAGAGTAGGGGCTCATAACTGGGTTTGCAACCCCTTCCATCTACAGGGTGTGGCTTTGAGATGTTTGTTATCCGTGGAGGATAGTGCTTGGATAGGGTAGCATGGACTAGGGATTCTTGTCTTCACTACAAGCATGTACAACAGGCTTCTACTGCTCAGAGCAGACTTATGCTGCCTTTGTGAGATTCAGCTGTGCAGAACAGCTCAGTGCTGTGCGGAGACCCTGAGGCTACCTCTGATGACAGCACTGTGTGACAACTGTGTGGTGCTTGCTCTTGCACAGGTAATCCTGCTGAAAAACATGTTGGAGCAGCCTGAATAGCATGGTGTTTGAAGCAGCTAAACCTTTTTACCTCAGTTGGATCACAGCTCTTCCAGGTGATGCTGTGCTATATAGACATACCAAAAATACTGCAAAGGTAAGGCTCTGGTGTTTGCTGAAGCAGGGTGACACTGCTAGTCTGCTTTATCCTGCAGTCTAGGAAAACTAAGTTTCCCATTGCATATCCATATAGTGTTAAAACTGAAATTTCCTGGGGCCTGGAAAACTTGCATTGTAAATAAAACTGTATATAATTATTTATGTATGTAACTTCTCAAAAGCAAATTGGGCGGCTTCTTCAAGATAGGAGGTACATGAGAAAACGTCTGTCTGAGGAGTGCAGCAGGCAAAATGAACACATCCCTGCAGAACTGGGGTCTCGATACTGTTGTCGTCTGGCTCATGGGACCTGGCTCATTGTGAGTGTTCCTGCTGGTGGATGGTTGGACTGCACACAGCTGGGCCTGAGGAGTATCACGCTTGGTGTGCCTGGTAGGAGAGTGGCCTGGCAGAAGCATAGCTTGTGGTGCATGTATGTTGTTTCTGATGCAGCAGGGGCTAAAAACCCCTCATAGAAAATGGAACTCGGTTCCATTAAGTATTTCCCAAAAATAGCACAAGGACCTTCTGTGTGAACAATGATTACAGTCCTGGGTATCCCATTACTTTTTTCTCTAGAGTATTTGTTTTATGCCATTACACTCACTCTCATAATTTAAATTTCATTGATGCTTTTTCAGAATTTCAGGATTTTCAAGGATATTCAAATCCCATTTTTAAGCATGTGGCCATTTCTCAGCCCCGTTGGTGCAACTTTGAGAGGCAGGTTTCCAGTGTATGTTTTCTGGTGCTGGTAACTATGTAGAAGCACCTGGTAACTGATCATAGTCTGGTCTATGTGAAGGTTTGGGAGGGAAAAGAGTGATAACAGTAACTGATACATGGTGGAGTCATGCAGAGACAGCTGTCTCTGTAGCTGTATCCTCAGGTTTCACCCTGTGCTCACATCTCGGCACTTGCTTTCTCACTTGTTGTGTGTCATTCTTCACTCAACCTTATTGCAACTCCTTCCCCCCCTCCTGTCTTCTCAGTAGAGAAGCATTTGCCCATCAGTATTTTGTAGTGGGTGGCTGTTCAGCTCACAGCAAATTTTGGAACATGATAGGCTATCTCAGATATTGCTATCCTAGTGTTTTCATGAGATGTAGCATTTAGATACCATGGTCATTAATAGCTCTTTTCCTCAAAGGCTTTGCCACTGTTTAGAGGAATGACACTAGCAAAGGGGTACAGGAATACAGGGGTTATGGCCATGGCTAGACTGAGTTTTCTACAGTCTGGGCTAGTGAGATGACTGTTGGACCACCCCTCATACTGCTTGAGCTGAGTGTACTGTGTTTGAACTTATTTAAGACTCAGAGAAATTCTGGACAACTACCTACTTGGTAGGAGAGTTTACTGGCCTTTTCATCTTTGGGAAATTTCACTGAACCTCAATACCTGCTGTGGCATATGCTCCTGTGCAGCTACTTAGTCTTTTTTCATCTAAATAATAGCTATATATAATCATGGGAAACTACATTTTTTTCCATTGTCTTATATTTTCTGCCATTGTTCTGATCATATATCTTAAGGATGAAATCTAATTTCAGTAAAATTCAAAAGCTACCATTTAAAATAACCCCTCTCCTTACCAGCAAGATTACCTGATGTATGACTACTTGATTAAATTGAAGAGATTTTTGGGGATTACTTATTTTCCCTTATAAGTCTGTATTTAGCAAGAGAGAATGCAAGGGAACTGGCTAGCTAAAAATCAGAATTTATAACCTTAAAGTGCTTTTAATGTGTGTGCAGAATAAAATGAAGAAGATGTTTTATTTGGGGGCTTATAATGTACACAGACATCTTTCTTGTAGCTTCCAAAGTTGTCAGCATTAATAAAAACAACAAAAAGGGTTAATAAAACTAACAAAAAGGGCTCTTTAAAAAATTAGAAACATTCTCTCTGCTCCTTTCAAGAAGACAGATTGACCATAATTCCACTGCCCATAGTTCCTTCAAGTAATGAATGACGATGCATTCATGCCATTTTGTGAGAGGATGACTGAGTTATTAGTGCTGTATTAGAGAAAACTTAGCCACCACAGTCCAGCCAAATCTTGATCTGAATGTCTTTTGCAGTACATATGTTCCCGGATACTTTTAATTTTTAGGTATGTCTTTGAATTTCTGTGTTTTATCAGAAGAATCTGAAGCTGTTGTGTGTAAATCCACCCCGAATTTCACAAGCAAGTGTGTTATGCTGCTGTGTCTGATCATTTGTCTTTTCTGAAAGTGGGATTAGTGGGAGTTTACAATTATCTAGCTTTACTTCTCTTGAAAAAGGTGTTGCAAAACTAATGGCAGTAAGATACAGAAGCATTTTTCTTATGACAAAAATCACACAAGTCAGAGCTTGCCATTTATATTTTTCAAGGTAAGTTTGATGATTATCCTGTAAATGAACATTGATTTTTTTTTCTGTAGATCCCATTACTTTCAATCCCAGAGATTGTTCTGTCTCCTTGCATACCTATTATAAATGAATAGAAACCATTTTCTTCATACATTATTGCTTTTTTTCTTAAAAAAAGAGATGCCCTAAACCACAACTCCCCCTTTTCCCCATGATGCTCTGCATGCCAGATCCAATTATTTTTAGTGCAAGAGAGATTTCCGTGCTTTTATAACTGGCTGACCCACAAGGTGGCACTAAAGAGAAAAGTGACAACTTGGCTAATAAAAAGTGAAAACCAAAGGCAAAATACCATATGCTGAATCAATATTATTTTAATTAGGAGCACACTTCCTTTACTGTCAGTTAAATTTTATTTTGTGAAGAGCCTTAAAGCTATATAGCAGTGAAGATGGTTCATTGCTCCTGTCCCACATCAAAAGTTAAGTTTTTAAGAGAATAAATGAGACACAGGTCATCTCCTTATCACAGCTTCAGAATCTTAAGGAGAATAATTGTGATAAAAATGTAGTTAATTAATTTTTTTCTCTAAGGAATAAAGGAATTCAAATGAACTAAAAACTGAAAACTTATTTTCAGACATTATTCATGTTGGTAAGAGGTATGACATGAGGAATTATTTATTGTCTTCATTGTGAATGAATTTTCTGCTGGAATGTTTTGATTGTTTAATTTTTCTACCTTTGCTCTTGAGTGCTCCGGTCTTATTTCATAAACAAATTATTTGAAACAATAGGGTTCTGTGATCACGAACTTTATACCAACAGGGGTTAAATCTGGCCACTTTGATAGTGGGTGTGAATTCTCACCAAGAACATCTTAATTGTGAAACACCTTTTGAGATTCAAGTTATATGTGAGGGGTCAGATTAACGCTTTTGTAACAAGAAAGTAGCAGCCATGACTGTTCTGTAGACTGCTGACCTGAAGCTTACAATGTAGTAAAAAAAATTTCATCTGAGTCATCTCTAGGCCTTTACAGCCAGCATAGTATAATATTTTTAATTCTTCTGAGATGTGTGCCTATGGCATCAGCACTAAGAAGGGCAACAGGGGGCAGGAGTTTACTTGCAGAGACAGACTCAAACCACTACCAATGCATTAAGAAATAAAATCTTCAAAACTATTATGAAATACTTCCTATGAGTTGAGTGGTTTTACAGAATATCTGTTGTGTGCTCTGAGGCTCATCAAATGATCAGATATATAGGTAATGTATTTTGATGCTTAATGAAATGACAAATTTACAACCACTTTGGAAATCCAGAGTGACCCATGGGTAGCTTGAAAGACTGGAATCTAAAATTATTACTGAGTAGGATATTTTCAACTGTTTTAAGTACAGGTTAAAGTTTAAGTGCTGCTGATGTATTTAGATTAGTTTTATCACTGCAAACAGCTACTTGTTTTGGTTTTGTTTTTTAATCAATAACTGGCATTCTACATTCAAAGATCTTGTTCAATTGGTTATTCACTGTGTGAGGAAATAGAAGTATCTAATCCTTGGAATTCCAGTAAAATCAAACCTAGACAAATTTTGGCCAAGAAGAGCACTGAGGTAAATGATCTTCTCCAGTCAGCTGAATTCCTCTTCCTTTTCATAATTTGTCCTCCCTTGTTTATGACTCCCCCTTAGCTCTTGCTCCATTTTAAAGGCTAGCCCAAGGAAAGCCACAATTCAGTCTGTACCAGGGTGCTCTGTTGGAATCAATTATAAAGTCATGATAGCCATAAACACATGCTAACCTTTTCCTTGCAGTCCTTATTCAGAGGAAGTTTGGGATCAATCAGCATTTGGACTGAGGAATCTCAGAGTGATTCTGTTTATATGTGCTTGTTTTTACAGATATTCTTCTTGAAGGATTTTTGCAGGCTGTATTCCCTCAGCAGTTAAATTTTGGCCACATTTTTGCAAAAATTGCCTATTTTATGCTTATCCAGGACGTTTGGCAAATCACAAATCCCTAAGGTATTTTGATTGTGAAGATCAGTGAAAGTGATCAGTGAAGGGTGAAGGTGAAGATCAGTGTGCATATCCTTACAATTACTCAGGGAGTCCCTAGCAGGGTAAAAATGGTTATGGTGGAGCTGACAAAATATATTCATATACTCTTATAATGTCTACTGGACACAAATATGGGCCTGAGGCAAAGCACAAGTATTCTTGCATGGGTTGGAACACTTTAGCTTAGCTGAATCAGGAGACTTGCGAAGAAACATCCATATTTTTGTCTTGTAAAATGGAAATGGGATACTGAAAGAAACAAAAGAGCGCAGGATATTTATAATGCTTTACAAAATACAATAAACTGTGTATTGAAATCCTGTATTGAAATCTAGTACGAGAAGTCTGAATATGTATTGTAAAGGTAAATGAATGAAGAGATTATCCACAGATGTTTTAAAAAGTGTTATTTAATCTAAGTTTTAATGGAAGTAAACACTTGCATTGTCCATTATGCTGTTCCTTGTATTTTTTTTTTTTTAAATGCAGCAGATAAGACACAATCTAGGTGTGGAAATATGGGTTCCTTACATAATCTGGAGTTTCCATAAACAATTCTTCTCCCTCTGAGACCAACTTCTTACTACTAATTGATTCCAATTAGCCAGTTTTAAGTGTAATTATTCAGAAAAAGAAACAAACAGTATTATATCTATGCTCTGCATTCCACTACTAACAACATGGCATTATTGAACTGGTGGAAGTGAAATGGTTCATGCATGGAAAAAAATGGTCTACAAGAAGCTGTATTTAAAAACATTGAAAAAAAATCCCCTGCATTGTAAAGAAATTGAAATATGCTTTAACTAAAACTTGGAGAATGAGGATACTTGTTTTCCTTCTTAAATTACTGCTGAGATGAAGAGAAAGAAAAATCAGTTGCTGAGTAGATGTGGATAAATATGAAACCAGAACATCTGGGGAAAAGAATACATCTCAGCCACCTAAACTAGAAATTTGAAATATTTAGTTTTCACATGAAAGGAGATATTTTTATCCTAAAATTTAAGAAAGAAAATACAGTTTTGAGGGAGAAAAAAAGTATTATGATTTTGCAGGATAATACTGAGTAGTTTAAAAGTATTGAAATGTAAAGGAAGAAAATTTCACAACAAAGGGTGGTGATGGTATGATTTCAAAGCACAAGGTGATTGAGAAGTGTCAGGTGATCACTGGGGCCTGGTGCTGTACAGGCAATGTTCTATTGATGCCTTCTCTGAAGTTCCTTCCAACTCAAGAGGTGACAGAAAAGAAAGAGGTGATGATAAAAGAGAAAGGAAGGAGGGGAAGAGAAGGATCCAGATTACTGGGGAGCCTCTCTGTTCTGTGGCACACTTTTAGCTTCTTATTAGATAGGATTTTACTGACAGCACAGACCAGCACCAAACTCCTTCCTCATATATCTGTTCCTTTAAAAAAGGAAAAACGAACTCGTCCAAGATAAACAAGCCATCTAAATATCTCTAATTCTATTATAGACTATTATATATATATAATGATAAACTAAATATAAATAGTGCTTAATGCGAATGAACTCAAGTAAGAAAGAAGGTCATTTATACAGGTGACATGAGGGTGAAGGAGCAGAAAACGATGGAAGGAATGTTCCTTTTCTTCATATGTTTAAGCCAGCACAAATCACTGTGTGTCAGCTTGTTTTACAATCCAGTGTTTTCAGTTTTAATTAGAAAGTCTTCCCCTTAGCATTTTTCTTAGCAGTGATTTTTAAACTAAACAGAAGGTATATTCCCCAGTGCCATATGTTAAACCTGACATGTTACTGAAAATGTCTTCTGGAAAAAAAAACCCAAACCCAAACAAAACCAACCTCCAAACCACTAAAAGTAGGACCACTGTTCTGATCCACTCCCTTTGGCCTACTTGTAAGACCCATGAGGACTCAACAGTACCCTGTAGGGCAGTGTCACATCTTTGGGGAATCACTCATAACTGAAAAGCCAGTGATGGATTGATGATTTCCTCTTTGCTTCACTGGCAACCTGTGTGGCTTGGAAACAGTCAACCCCTACTTGGTTTTGTAAGTAACAGCCACATGGATCTGTGTCTGTGAGAAGCAAATAGCTCATAATACTTTGAGTGTTCACCTTATTGATGCTTTTTGACCAATATAGTAGTAGGCTATGAAGTGTAGCCCATTTTAGGACTTAAACAGGAGGGGTTAAGACCTATGGGTATCCTTGACTTTGAAGTATGCAAGGAGAATCCAGCCATGACCAGAGAAATGCCTGACTGAGGCTGAAAGGATCAGTGGAGCACTGACTGATGTGGGCTGATGCAGTCTTTTCCTCCTGTAATTCTTCCCAGTAAAAATTCAGGTTGATTTTTGACTTTGCATAGAAGGCTATTTTTTTGAGCCCCTTATCCTGTTTTGTTTGTTTGTTTGTTTTGGGTTTTTGTGAGTAGAGTCAGTATGATAAAGTCTGTCTGTAAACCTCTGTTGTGCCCAAATGAAAGAAGGATGGATCCATCAGGTTAAAAAGCAGCAATAGCTGGGCAGACTCGGAAAGCTGTAACGTGCTGATCCCCAGTTTGGATGAACTGTACCCAGTTGCATGATATACAATGAGGCTGCTCATTTACAGAGCTTTTCTTCCAAGACTGTAAAGCACCAGTGTGAATACTGAGAGGTGTTGTGTGCAGTATTAACGTAACATAAACTACAGCTTTATGGGGGTCCCTTATCAGCTCTTTGCTAGCCATGCTACAAGCTGGTATGGAATTGGAAACTGTGCTGTCTGAAGTATATCCATGTTTCTTCTGAAACTTGTCTAGGAAGGGCCATCTCCATAGCAATTCAGTGAAGGTGAGACATATTCTTATTTTCTATGAGTACGTGAAACCCCAGGCTATAAACTCATAAAATGAGATTGCATACAACATGTGGATGGCCTAGGGGAAGTTTTAAACAACAGAGAGTCATTATCAGGATTTTGCTGGAAAAAATGATCGATGATCTGATGTATTTTCCAACAGTCTTTGCAGAAAGACCAAAGGAGTTGCAATCCACATCTATGTTCGTAAATGTGGACAAATTAAAAAAAGAATTTTCCCCAGATGTACACAAGTTGGTTTTTGGGAGCCCCATGCCTTTATATTTTCTCAGCAAAATGGCTATGTATCATTATGTACACAGAACTACTTGCAAAGAGTAGCATTTGAGAACAAATTAATAAGTTAATACCTTCCTTGACCTGTATCTGGTCAAGCTACATTGTAGAAACCTGTCATTCCCAATATGAAGAAGAGGTTAATCTAGTAAAGTGAAGTTTTCTAATGATGGATGAGTTGAGGCACATGAGCTATTTAAACTCAGCACCTAGCTGCACCTTCTTATTGCAAGACTGGCAAGAAGCCCAAAGAGGTGGAGAGGGGTTGCAAACCCCTCAATGGTCTGTTTGAGCAATGATGAAAGTTGGAGGTGAGTATAAACAGCCTTAACTCTCATCACTCATGCCTTGTGCCAGGATTTTGAGTGCTATATCAACTTGGCTTAAAAGGAATCAGCCTCATAGCTTCTTAATAGCATGCACCTTTTACATACCTTTTACATACCTTCTCCCAATACTTCAATTTATCGACAAATATTGTCAAAGTTAAGTTGTGTGCCTGACTCCCTTGGCTGGGGTTGGAAGAGCTCAGTCTGGAAAGTTAGGCATTTATTATTTGTACATCAAGAAGGCCAGAAAGATACTCTTGTGCTGTCCCAGTCACACATCTCTCTTTAAAAGTGGCAGAGTTGGTTAGCCCAACTGCCTGCCACTCACTGCTTTTCTGAGCAGGCTTCAAAAAAACCTTTACCTGTGAAAGCTGTAACTGTTCAATCACATTTAATTAAAATGTGATTAAAAATATTTATAAATGTATAAAATATTTATAAATATGTATAAATGTTCCACTGTATTCCAGGCTACTTCTACTTTTGAATCACACTGTTGCCTGAATGTCTCCACACACTGCTGAGGAAAACAAACCTAACTTAAAAATCAAATGCAGAGAGCAATAGAGGGAAACACTGCCTATTTTACTCATGTCTGATTCTGACAGCCTGCATGCAAAATATTAAAAGCACTCAGACACTTCCTTTTGTGCCCACTTTTAAAGGGTTTAATGAAACATATAGAAACTGACATTTTAAACCTGTAGCTTTAGATGTTAGTTTGCCGTGTCAGTTTGTTTCTCCCCCCCCCAATCACACAGCAGTGTTTTCTACCCTACTGCCTCGAATTTCAGTCAACAAATAATGAAGGCTATTTTCGGATAATAAAATGTTTCTGTTCTTTGGCTGTTAGGACAGGTGGGTAGTCAAACATTACCAGAGGAAATATGTGGGAACTCTAGTTATGGAGCAAAATCTACGTCCTTCTAGGACATACAAACAAAATTAGAAAGTGTATCACCACGCATCATTAGGAATAGCTAAGATTACAAGTCATTTTTTGGACTGTGCTCATTTCCTTCCAGAGACAGTACAGCTACATACATATTCCTTGTATAGGAATGTATAAGGAAATACAAGGACTATATAAGGAAGCTCATAAATTCCTTAGACTTAATATGATAATCCTTCAATTTAAAAGTGGTTTTAGTGTCAGTAAATGATCATTCGTATTCTACAACAGGATGCAGAGTGATGTAACATCTCCAGAAGATGTAGATCAGGCATTTCCTCTTGAAGTAAAATGGCTAATACATAACATTTCATGAAACTCTGCAGATTTGCTTAGCTTATGAATGAAGTGTAGTACTTAATTTTATTTTTTCCTTTTTTCTTCACTATGGAAAATAAGGCCTTTATCCTGCAAATTATTATGTACACATTTAACTTGACATACAGCATATATTCCTGTAGATTCCACAGGACTGAATGCCGTGGATAGACACATCTGTAACTGCTTACAAGACTGGAGCTGAAGAGCTTCAAAAAAGAAAATGAACAGAGATAGTTTTTGAAGTATGCAAGCAAAATAAGGGGAACAGAGATGCTTTCAGACATTGATCTAGATCCTCATTGCATATATTAATTCTGTGTTTCTGCAGTCTCTATGTGCAAAAGTTTGGCGGTAGGTAGAAGAAGTGGGTTGATTCAGTTTTCCAACCCGGGGTTCGCTCCAAGGGCTACTCAAGCCCAGTGTTGCTGTATTATTATCCCAGGCAGCGTTTAACACATCCTTAAATCCCTCCAGGCTCGGAGCGGGGTTCAGCACCGGCAGGAAACAGAACAGGAGTGAGTCCAGGGTGCGCGCAGTAACGGCAGGGGGATTTCTGAGACTCCCTGACAGCGTTTACTGAGTGATTTTTTTCTCGGCATATTAATCCTATCGATTTAAGCAGAAGCATTTATCCTTCTCCGAGCTCCATCCCCACGTTAGTATGACAGCACTACTGTCGTCCAAGCACGTAGTCGGCGGCTCTTTATTAAGTCTGTATGAAAACGACACAGTAAGGGCGTTCACTATTTATGTGGCGAGCACACGCATTTGCGTGTAATCCCGGGCAGTCCTGCGGCTCGGAGGCTTTGCAGTCGCCCCGTCCCCGGCAGCAGCCCGGCCTTCGCTCTCCGCTCGCCCCGGCCGGGGCTCCCGCCGCCGCCTCAGCGACCTCCCCCGGAGCCGTCGCGTGTGACACACCGGAGAAAAGCCTCGCTCATCCCCGCGTCGCCCCCGCCTCCCGCCCCCGCCCGCTCCCCCGGGGCGCCGCCGTCACCGCTGCCAGCCGGAGCAGCCGCTGAAGCCGAGGGGCGGCGGGGCTTGCCCGCCTCTCCCCCCTTTCCCATCCCTTCCCCTGCCTCTCCCCGGTGCCTATATATAGCCGCCTCTGCTCGAGCCAGCCGGGAGATTGCTCTGTACCTGCAGGATATGGGAAAGAGAAAATAAGAGAAGCCGCGAGGAGCGACTCTCCGGAGCTCGACCCGCTAGCAGGAAGAGGAGGACGGGCTCGGCCCGCGCCGCTGTCCGGTGTCACCGCTCCGGTGCCGGGCGAGCCCCGCGGGGCGGGCTGACCTGCACGGCGGCGCCCCGGGGGCGCGCATGGCTCGGGTGCTGCCGGGGCTGGGCGAGGAGCCCGATCCCGGCCCCGGCGGCTCGGGACGCGGGGGAAAGGGAGCTCCCTGCGAGCGCCGGTGCTAGCCAGGGGACTGGAGCGGCAGAGCCCTCTGCCTTGGTGCTGGGGTGTGATCAGCAGCATGTGCTGAAGTGCCCCGCAGAAGCCGCACAAGTTGCCTGCGCGGCGGCCGGACGGCGGCGAGCGCCCGCCGAATCCTGCCCGACCTGACCCGACCTCGTCCCGTCCCCCCACCCGGGAGCCGCTCCCGGCGGCCAGGGTGATGCGGCTCGTGGGGAAGTGAGAGGCGGTGCGTCCCACCCGGGCCGAGGGCCCCCCTGCCTCGGAGCCTCCCATGCTTTCGGGGCCCCCTCGGGTGGCGGCGGCCCCGCGGGAGGCGGGGGCGGCGCTGCCGTGATGGCCCTGGAGGAGAAGCGCCCGCCCGTCACCCCCATGATGATCGAGGAGGAGGCCGCCCTGCGGAACGGCAGCCGGGGGCTGACGCCGGGACCCTGGGCCGAGGCGGCGGGGCCAAGACCCCGCACCACGGAGCGGCACATCGCCGTGCACAAGCGCCTGGTGCTGGGCTTCGCCGTCTCCATCCTGGCGCTGCTGGCGGTGACCATGATCGCCGTGCTGCTCAGTGTCCGCTTCGAGGAGTGCGGCGCCGCCGCCGCCGGCCCGTCGCGGGCCAGTGGCAACGGGAGCCTCCCGGGGGCGGCCCCGCAGCCGCCCGGTGCGGAGCAGGCCCCCGGCCGGCCAGAGGAGGAGGCGCGGGGCGGGGAAGCGGTGGAGGAAGAGGAGGAGGAGGAGGAGGAGGAGTGGCAGCGGCGGCAGGAGTTGCCGCCGTGGGCCCGGCCGCGGCTGCCGGGGCACCTGCGGCCGCTGCACTACAACCTGATGCTGAGCGCCTTCATGGAGAACTTCACCTTCAGCGGGGAGGTGAACGTGCAGCTGGAGGTGCGCAACGCCAGCCGGTACATCGTGCTTCACGCCCACCGCATGCACATCGAGGCGGTCCGCGTGGCCGAGGACAAGCTGGCCGGCGGCGTGCGGGTGGCTCGGACCTTCTTCTACCCCCAGACCCAGGTGTTTGTCGTGGTCCTCAACCGCAGCCTGGAGGTGCAGAAAAGTTACAACCTCAAGATAATCTACAACGCCCTCATCGAGAACGAACTGCTGGGCTTCTTCCGCAGCTCCTACGTCCTCCACGGCGAGCGAAGGTAGCCGAGCGGCCGCGTCGCATCAAACCCAACTCGGTCTGAAGTTGGTGGTCCCCACGCCGAACTTCGGGCGGGGCGGCGCTAGGACCCGGCGGCCGCGGAGCCGCCAGGCGGGTGATGCGGCGGGCTCGGTGCCGCCCGGCCCCGGCGCTGCCGCCGAGGGGCGCGGGGCTCCGCCGGCTGCCCGGGCAGGGCTCCGGACGCCACGTCCGGCCGGTCGGAGAGCGCAGGCCGGGCCCCGCCTCCCGCTGCCGCCGCTCGCTGAGGGTCCTCTTAAGGCTGCGCTGGCAAGGGGGAGCTGCCGAGGCTCTCGGGGACCGCGAGTCCGCGCCCGCTCCGCGCCACCCGCCTGTGTCGGGAGGGCGGTCGAATCTGAGGGGCTGCGGGTGGAGCTGCCTCGGGGGGAGGCCGGGCCGGGGTTAGCCGGGCACAGCCGGGCACGCCGGCAGGTGAGCGGAGCGCTCCGCCCGGGCGGGGAGGGCTGCGGGCGGCGGGTCGGGAGATGCGCCAGCACGACTTGGGCATGGACGGGGGCAACGAGCAAACTTCCAAGAGTGGCAGGAGTGAAGCAGACCCTCCGCTCGGTCCCTGTTGAGACAGGCCCGGAGCGGTGACGCCGAGTCTCTTTAATAAACCCTCCCTCTGTGTCCGGCAGCCGTGTGCCCTTGTGTGACAGAGCTTTGCCAGCAGCATGTAGGGAGGAGGGGCTTCTCTGCTGGTTTGATTTTTATTCTATTACCTGAAGCAAAAGCGTGGTGGGATGTGATTTAACATAAGATGAATTCATTTATACCTGTGCAGCTGAGTCGCTGCACATTTACATCCTGTGACCGGGCAAACCTAATTAGGTTTCATGCAGAACAAGATTCAGTCTTGGTCTGTATTTACTGGTATTGTTATAGCCCCTTGGGTCCCTGTCGAGGCCCTTGCTGTGGTAGGCAAGGTCACTGTGGAGGCCCCCGTTAGGCGGTTACAGAGGCTTTCTTTTTTGAAGTAGTTTTCTAACCACAGTCAGGCTTTGTAATAGGAAAGAAAGGCGGGATGGGCTTCATGATAGTTCTGGGATGGTTTATCGTTGTGAAATTAGTTTCTTTTTAAGCCATCCTTTCTTGAAACATCTGTGTAGGGACAGGCTTTTTCTTCCTGAATCTTACTGTTTTATACTGCAAAGTGAAACAAAGAGTTTGAAGTTGAAAGGACTGGGCAAAAATACTAACTCAGACATTAAACGCATCCTCACCAACCCAATTAAGTCAAAAGCCCTTTTATTAAAACATATTTTCATTAATATGATTACTGACAATTTTAAACAGTCCTATGTTAGAATTGCAAACAACACGGAAATTAAGTTTTTGCAATTTGTCATCAAAGCGAAATAGAATGGAAATTTGAAAAAGATGGTTGTAGGAAAAGATGCGGATAAAATGCCTTTTATCATGGATGATTGAATGACTGGGGTAATTGGGAGTTCTTACAGACTGGTATGGAAATGGGCAAATCAGAAAACAAAATGCTGTTAACAGCAGGGGGTATAATTCACTTTACAAGTCTCAGAAGTTATTTAAGCAGTTATTATTCTTGTGTACTTAGACTTTGTATAGGAATAATTGAACTGTCAAATAGGTGTGGCAGTGACATTTTTCCAGAGTTACTGTACTACACTTCAATACAGATTTCCTACTTAAGATTTAAAAATCACCAGCAAAAAAAAAGTTCATTCACTTTTTCAGTCATCAGAATAGTTTAAGACACAGGGCGGAAGGTGATCATAAAATGTGTTTTCCAGTACTCTGTGTGTAACTTTTCAGATATAAATTGCTTTGTTTTTAATACACTGAGTAAAGGCATAGAAAATCCCTACCTTATGTAAGGTAGCATTGCTATATTGAAGTCAATGGCATGTTTTTTCTTTACACCAACTCACTTATATTTTTTTCCATAAAATGTTTTTTGAACTGTAATCATTATATGATTGTAGTTTCAGGTATTGAATAGAAGTAGTATTTTTCAACTGGCACAGGCTTAATGACTCTCTATAGTATAAAGTGAATAATACACATTTTAAAGCAGGATACGTCTTTGATCAGAGCATGCTTTTACAATGTAACAATTTACATTTTGATTAATAACCCATTTTTTATTATAATACGTATAACCATTTGTGCTCCTTAAATTGTGGACTGCTCCTGTTGTGATAGACAGATAGGCTTCCTGCATGCCCTGGGAGACTTTGATGTTCCAGCAGGGCTTTAGGTTTTTGTCATCTTTATATCTGTTAAAAAATACAACAGCCTCGTTGGAGTAAAGTTGCTATAAAAGGGTCCAAGCCATCGTTTTTCACTTTTGTTGTACGTAAGAGCTAATAATTGGCTAATAACATCAATAACATCAGTTTATGATGTTTTTCCCCTGAAGTTAGTTTCTGTGGTCTTCACAGGTGAAATTTATAAATCAGTCTGAAATGTTGACAGCTGTGTAAAAGCAGCTTCTGGCCGAAATCTTTGCTACTGTACTTGAAATGTAAAATGCAGGTGATATGCTGCAAATTTACTTTGCATTATGTGCCAGAATTTACTGGCAGTAATCAACAGACATATAATACCGAGCTACTGTAGAGTACTGTAATGATATGCAGGCATAATTTAACTGAGCATCAAATTGTGGCATAAATGAAAAGGAAAAAAATTTCTTACATCACACAGACAAAACAAACAGACATATTCTTTCGTCTTGTAACAACTAAGATGTCAAAATAGATAGGTTGTTGAGGAAACACATGTCTTCCTTTAATAGATGAGATGGAATTAAAACACCTGTGAAGTACTGCTGTGGGTATGCTGAGAAGACAGGCTTGGGAGTCTGTCATTCCCTGAAGTACAACTTTTTTATGGTGGTATTTTGGGGAATTGGAGATAAAAGTGTTGGTGCCTAGAGAGGTGCGTAAAGAGATGGATGAAATACTGAGCCTGCTCTTCGCTTTTGGTGTGGTGTAGAAGTTTGCTTGTTTTACTTGAACACAGAGACATATAAACAGAGACAGTGTTTTGGGTTTAGTTTGTTTGGGTTTTTTAAGTGTAAATGTTTAGTTCTGGGGAAGGAATTTTAACTTTGTGTTTGTTTTGCTTTATGGCACAACAAGAAAATCGACGTTTGATAGTAATGCACATGTTATAAATATATCACTGTTATTGGTAGTTGATGTATTTTTAGTATGAAATATTGACCACCCAGTGTTTACCCAGTTACATTTATATTTCTGTAAGAATACAGAAGATGAAGAGTTTACCAGGGTTATCAGGTTAACAGGGTGTATTACCTGGTGAAGGGATTGTTTCATTAAGTATTAAAAGACTACTCAAAAGATCTCTGAGAAGCAGGGGGGAGACTGAGGAGGGGGGGGACAAGGGAAAGCTTCCCTGTTTAGAGAGTGTCACAGTATACACAATATTTCCTAAGTATGCATTTACATGTATGTTGGAGCACATTAAAATTGTTAATTGCAAAGGAAAGGCCAGTACAGTTTTCCATGCTCACTTGAAGCTTCTGTTGATGTCTGTAGCTGCTTCGAGTGTGCCTAGAATGCAGAATCATGTCCACTTGAAATACTTTGCATATAAATTAAGTTGCTTTGCTTCATTTCATTGTCTGATTTGGCTTTGTTACACTAGTGCAAATCCACCAATAATATGGAATATTTTGGATTAACACTGGAATAGCTGGCACCAACTTTTTACCTTACATTTAGCATCCTTATGCAAAATTGTGGTTTTAGTAAGCCATGTTTTGTAATGAGACAAGAAAAATGTGGTATGATGAATTCCTTCAATAATTACTAGCCAAAAAGGGCTTTTTTATCTTTAGACTAAAGATCAATGGTAGCTGCTTCAGTGGAAGAAAAATTTTTGAAATTTAAAAAAAATTATCCTTATTCACTGGAAAATCTGTGTCCAGTTCTATCAGGTGCAGATGCACTATAGCAAAAGAAAAACATTTTTAAAAGAAGTTAGATACTTTATTTTCCTTATGGGGTACCTATTTTCTTCCTCAGTGTTAGTTTCATATTGTAGAATAATGGTTAGAGACTGATTATTAATAGATGCCACCATTTTCATTATATCAAAACTGTCCACCCATCCTCTTCCCTCAGACTAATAGCAGATCGTTAGTCAGCCTCTAAAATTTTGATAAATGTTTGCCTAGTATCTAAAATTGTGTGATTATTTCCACTGATGGAACCTTGGAAAGTGGGACATGAATCAATACCCCACTCAAAAAGCCCACATATGTGCTACCTTTACAGTTACATAGTTGGCCCATAGTAATTTTCTCATTCGGCATGCCCCCAGAAAATACTCTTATCAAACCCCATAACTCAACATTTTAAATGTAGCTTCTTGTTTCTGCAAAAAGATCATTGCACATGGGTGTTAATACAAGTCTCTATCTAGAAAGTTTATAAAGAAAACAGTTATAGATTTTATTGTTAAGCTGGAGCCTTCCCATTCTCTACAGTGGCATAATAAATACCTTTTCTTCCTTCAGAGATATTTTCATAATTTGATCCATGAATTGAAAACATTGATTTGTTCTCTATAAAATACATGAGAAAACAAAAACACATGGCGAAGAACAGTGAAGTATTCTGCGCTTGCTTCATCATTTACTTACATTTGTAATTCTTCAAAGCTCACAGATTTTTTTTTTGGATATGCACAGACAGAGCAGTGCTGTATAGTACTGTGTCCCAGACCTGCATGCAGCCGGTACAGAAGTAATCAGCAGTGGAAAACAATGACCCTCGTGAGTGCACTGTGTGACCGTAAGTTCTCATGCCCAGAGAAAGGCAAAGTGCCCTGTCAGTGTCTCAGGGCAGACTGAACTCCCTGAAGGCTGTTAAATCCTGGTTTGAACTGAGGACTGTGCTTGTTTTACGTTGTATAACCACTAGTGTTTCACTTTTTTCCTCAATACTGCTAAAACCTGAAGTTTGATGCAAGGCGAGGGGTTATTTATTTAATGTCAGTGTGGTGTCTGCAGATTTGTAGACCACTTCTTTGTAGCAATAGTGTTGCAGTAGAGGTAGTAAGAGAGTGATAAAGTAGTGTTCAAACACTGTATACTTTATACAGTTTTATTTTTTCCCCCCTTAAACCACAATAGTCAAGCAATGTCTTACTTGGTATGTTTATGAATCAAATGCTGGGCATAGTTAGTAATCACTTTTCATTTTTGTTTGCTGCTTTTCTAGGTTTCTTGGCGTTACACAGTTTTCTCCTACTCATGCCAGAAAAGCATTTCCTTGCTTTGACGAGCCCATCTACAAGGCCACTTTCAAAATCAGCATCAGACATCAAGCAACTTACTTATCTTTATCCAACATGCCAGTTGAAACTTCCGTTTTTGAAGAAGATGGATGGGTTACCGATCACTTTTCACAGACCCCTCTCATGTCCACGTATTACCTAGCCTGGGCAGTGTGCAATTTTACATACCGGGAAACTGTCACCAAGAGTGGAGTAGTTGTAAGTATTTCTAATGTGTCAAATACATTTCATTACTTTGAAACCCCTCACTTTTTTACAGGGGGTCATACCATCAAGTACTTTAAATATTTTCTTGATTAGCATTTCTGAAATTTGTTAGTCTATTTAATGATGGTGTGTATTGTTTGTGACCTTTTCTGGTGATTTATCTAAAGTTTTTTGTTTGTCCAAGGCTTTTTGTAATTGGTTAACTTAGTAGGTGTGGTTGTCTGATGGAATTTTAAGCTTTCAAATATGCCATTTTACATCACTTTGTTTTTCCTGGGACATTTTTTCTTGTTTTTCCTTTAGCTTTTTCAATACCAGTGTTCCTGAGACTATTTATTAAAAGAAAGCAGTAATACTAGTAGGGTTTCCAGTCTCCTTCCTTCAGTACTGACATGTCCTGTGGTGTGCTGTGTGCTAGCTCAGGAGGCTGATACAGTAATTTGTCTTAGATCTCTTGCACCAGGAGCAGGACTTTGCAACCTATCTGCTTCCTGAGGTTGATGGAAGCACTAATTTTCTGGAGCTGTCGTTTCCAAATACAGTGTAGTTCCAGGAATTAAAGCTTGGAAAAAAAGAGAGAAAGTCCTTTGTTTATGTCAGTTTTGGTTTTGTGTACAAAAATCAAGCTCAAAAGTGTGTAACAAGCCAAAACATACCTAAGAAATGCTGTCAGCTTAATAGAATATTTCACAGCACTGTCATCTATTTTTCAGGTGAACATACAGAGAAACCCTTACTTCTTAGTTACTGTGAATAACAAAACAGAGCTAGTTCTGGAAGCAGAGGACTAGACAGCAGTTTGAGCTGCGTACCTGAGCAAAGGGATATTTACCTTATATTTTTGCAAATGCTGCATGACTTTGTGCTGTAGCCTGGGGGCACGAGGAGGAACTGCAGGCTGATCAGATTAGTAAATATCGCCTTAAACACTTTGAGCCAGCCTAAGCATTGTGCTGCTGTGGAGAGAGCTGATCCCACCTTCTCTGAACTTTACCTTCCTTGTGCCAGCCTTCAGCTCTGTACAGCCTTCTGATCTGGCTGAAAACTGACCTGAAAAATAAAGGAATATGTAGTAAGTTTTCAACCAAAACACATCAGTGATCTGGCTTTTTGCGCACTTGCCAGAGCCCTAGCATGGACTTATGGCTGCACTGTTGAAAGATGGACACCCCTCTGCATTGGAATCTCTCATTTAGGCTGTACTGAAGGAAGCAGCAAATAAGTCTTGTTTTTGTCACTGAAACAGCTGGATAAGACATTAGAGGCCTTTCACTCCTCTTCACCCTTTTATACCATGGCCAACAGACTATGACGCTACTCTCCGGCCCCACAAAAGGAGGAAGGATGACTAGGAAGTGGTTCTTTGAGGTGCTTTAACCTACAGGTATAAGGATGCAGGAACTGCTGAGGCCATTCTTGCACTCCTCATGTTACATGTGATGGCTGAAAGGCTTTGAGTTTGTGGTTTGGATTTTTGGCGTGTTTTTCATGCATTTATTTTTCTAGATTTTTTTCTTTTGTCTGTTCAGTTAGTTAACTTAAAAAAGGAACTTAAAAGTGCCAGGGTAAAGAAGTAAGAAGGGAGAAGTGGATGGCTGATTCTTAGTGTTGCTTTCAACAGATTAATTATTTGTACAAGAGGGATTGCTTTTGGAATGAGAAACTGGTTGCCTGTGACTTTTTAATAGTCATAGAATTATAGAATCGTTTGGGTTGGAAGAGACCATAAAGATCATCTAGTTTCAGCTCCCTTTCCATGGGCAGGGACATTTTCCACTAGATCAGGTTGTTCAAAAGCCCCATCCAAACTGTCCTTGAGCACATCCAGGGATGGGGTTTCAACTGCTTTTTCAGTCAACCTGTTCCAGTGTCTCGCCACCCCCACAGTAAAGAATTTCCTTGTAATATCTAATCATAACCTCTTTCAGTTTGAAACTGTTACTCCTTGTCCTATCACTACACTTACTGATAGACGGGCATGTTCACTGGCCTTGTAGAACAGGGTAAGATACCAGGCTGTTTCTTACTTGTTATCAACCAGTATTGGAATAGACTTCAGTTCAGGTAGGATTTGATGATTTTTATTGTAATGTACTCCACGTGCTGAAGGATGTAGCCTGAAGCTGAGAATGGCTGGTATTTTTCAACTTCAGCTTTAATAAGATGGAAGTTGTTTGGTGTATACCCTGGTAGATGGCTCTCATATTGCTTGTGGTCTAGTACAGACTAATGCTTTTAAGTTTGTGCTGCATAATACTACCTTGTTATCTCACTCTGAAATGTCCTGGGCTCCCCTGAGAACCAACTCTAGGCAGTTCAGCTTCCGACATTGGTGTCAGCAACTGTATGAAACATGGGGGATGTTCCTAAGCATTGTCATCAATTTGAAACATACAACCTACTTTATCTTCAACGCATTTTCTTGTAGTGTTGTTCAGAGCTCATATCTTGCAGACTTTTGCTGCTTGAGTATGTTTGATAACCTGAAGGAAAAGGCACACACATATCTTATAGGTAACAGTTGATAAGTTCCTGCTGTTTTTTTGTTTGGCAAAACTGTTCTCAAGACTTTAGGTTTAACACAAATCTGAAGATAAAATCCAGAATTTATTTATTAGGAATTTGTGGTTACTAGATCCTGATAGTTATGCTTGAGTCTTGTTGATTTGGTGCATGTTGGATGTATGTATACTCCACCAGCTTGACAGTATCACTGTACAGAATTATGTCAACACTTATGCAAATTAGTAGGTTAATCTTTGCAAATACTTGAAGACCCAAAGCCTACACAGATTGAGATAGTCTCTTATCCCATAAAATTGTTTGGTTAGTCTAGAGTTTTGACTCTTGTTTTTATAATATATATTTGTGATAGGGGCATTAATGCCCAGGAATAGTTTACACTGGGTTATTGGTTAAATATATCTTTCTATTTTTCAGTCTGTTTGGGATCTTATCACTTTTAACCATAGTTCAGTTTTGTTGAAAGAGTGTTTTTTAAGGTATGAACTCTTGACAAGCTCTTCAGTTCAGAGCTGTGTTTTTTTAGATGAATTGCTGAGGTAATCCATCTTTTTGAGTC
Organism: Hafferia zeledoni; assembly: GCA_035583235.1. Taxonomy (NCBI): domain Eukaryota; kingdom Metazoa; phylum Chordata; class Aves; order Passeriformes; family Thamnophilidae; genus Hafferia; species Hafferia zeledoni. The sequence goes on from JAWWEV010000043.1 coordinate 35,556,593, forward strand.
TCTTGTATTGCAATTCCAGGAGTTCATGGACACTACTGGCTGAATTTGAAATTATTTGACTCCTTGCACATGCAATTTCAAACTTCTTGGTTTCCTTCAAAGCCACATTTTCACTAAAATACAGTTATTCCCATACCCATGGCAATTAACATAAATGTATAATAAAAGTAAGTTTGCTTCTAAAAATAAATGGAATTTCAGTAAAATTAACCAAATGTGCAATTGAAGTATCTTGGTATACTGTTTCTTACATTGGTGAATCTTTCTTCAATTCAATTAATGCAGTGTATAATATATTTAAATATATTTATTTTGTAGACATATTGTAGACACTCAGAAGACTTCACACTGCATATACTTTTGTTTTTCTTTTGGCACTTCCCTGAACTGGGTTTTGATTCACAAAACATTTTAGGGGATGGGTGCTGTTGTTTCAAATTTTGACAGCATGCTAATGATTAAAATCTCACCTCTCTTCTGGATGACCAGTGTTAATAAAGTGTTGTGGTCAAGAGTGGATAAATCCTGAGAGGAACAGAAGTAACTGAGATTGAAAGCAGATCTGTTCCTAAAACCGCTTAAGTGTTAGCTGCTCAGTTTTTCTTAAACAATGACATTGACCTCAAAATTAGTTTAATCATAAGAGTGACATTCAGTGCAAGTCAAGTAAAAAATAGAACCTACTATTGGAAAGCTTAGGTAGCCAATCAAAACAGTAATTTTGCTATAACCTATATTATTCTTGGAGACATGAAGATGTTCTATAATTCATACACTAAAATTAATTTGGAATTAAGACAAGCAGTTGTCTTCTAGGAGTGCAGCTCAGTGGATGTAAATCATTAGCATAGCTCTTTAGTCCATATGGATCTGGTCAGAATCCCTTGCAGAGTAGGGAATTTAAAAGCAGAGATAACTTTTTTACATTCATTACAGATATATAATATGTTGTTCAGATTTGTCTGAGCTTACAGGAAATCACTACAACTGCCATTGTCTTTGGGCAGGAGCTTTGTTCCTGTGGACAGGAGTATGGATGGTACAGTCATCTATGCTGCTGTGGAGTAGGGAGCAGTATAGTTCTACCAGGGTAGTGCCTGAGGTAATGCTGTATTGAGGGAGGAAGGGTGCCCTTACAAGCAAGCTTAGCTGATCATTGTATGGCTCTAGCAGGTGTGCCAGTGGTAGTTGGTAAAAATCAGGGGATCTGTTACTGTCATCTTAGCACAGTATGATAATCCAGAACACTCCACTTACCTCCATGTGCTTGCTTGCTTCTACTCTTGTGTTGCATTTCCTAATCATACCTCTTATATTTATTCTTTGTCAGTAATTCTTAAATGCAAAATATTGCTGGCAGGGTTGTATTGTCACATCGTCTCTCTGCTCTTTCCTTCATTGTTGTCTTTATCTGTGCTTTCAATTCACCAGGTCTTTTCCTACTATTGTTGCTTTATTTTTTCCCATTTGGATTAATTTTTGCAGTAGTTCATGTTTAGCTGTACTTCTCTTCCTCAAACCCTCTGTTTCTCATTCCTTTGTCAGGTGAACATGGAAATTCACTATATCCCTGCATGGCTTTTCACTGTCTCGTAAGTTATTTTAATTCCTTTTTCTTCCTTGCTAATTCTTTTTCTTTTCAGTTAGCGGAAGGAGTGGGCACTCAGGGACAAAGCACAGTGTATCAATTGAGATGAACATATTGCTGGAAAGAGATGTTTTGGGGTGATTCATCTTCTACCATTCTTTTTTGATGTGGATGGGATGTGGAGATAGATACGGAAATGAAATGCCAACTGGCAGCTTCAAAGTGTGTCTCTTGTCAGGGGGAGTATCTGCTAAAAAGAAAGTGTGTGAAAAGGAGTGGAATCAGGAGGAATTCTGGATGCAGGGGTTAAAAAGAGACAAATGCAGATAGTGCCAGAGCAGATGGGAATGAGCATCTGTGAAAGAAAGTGGCTATCTGGCAGAGTGGTGGTGAGTGGGAGGAGGAATGCTGATGAAAGGCAATGCCTTAAGAAGAATTTTGCATGCTTTCACTTTTCCTACTCCCGCTTCTATTCCAAAATGGTTGCAGCATGTGTTGCAGGCTGGTGGTGTGTGCCTGACAGCAGCTAGGTCAGCTGCTCGAGGCAGGAGCTCCAGTGTCTGATGGAACCCCATGCTTATTCCATTTTGAAGAGATCCCTACGACCGGGTACATCTTGGTGTCAGCTATATTAAACATGACTGTAGAGTCATCAGTGCTGAGTAATTTGCCATGATACAGAAAAGGACCTTGAGGCTAAGAAAGGTCTTATGATAAGAGTCATACCACAATAAGGCCAACCTTTATTGCACTGCTTTTATTTGGTTATTACTTTATCTAAGATGTAGTTAGAGATCACAAGCTCCTGGTTGAAGTCTTAATTCACTACTTTACAGTACGTTTAAATCTTATCCTAGCCAGTGAGGAGGGGCTCTAGTAATTTGGCTAAAGGAAAAGACAATAATTACTATTTCCACAGTGCTTTCTGGCTTACAGAGAGCCTACATAAATGTCCTGGCACTGAATTTTCTCAGGCATGTGTTTGGGGGGCTTGCTCAGTTGGCTCAATATCACACAAAATGATACAGTGGTCTCAAAGATGAGATCCATGCAGTAGTAGTAGCTTGATTCTGCACAAGTGAAAAATCATTTTTGTCCAGGAAGGACTAGTGAACAGAATCACATAAGCAGATTTAGGTCAGAATTTTAGTGCATGTCAAACAGCTCATGTTGGTTTAGTTACAGCACCATGTCCTTAAGACAAGATGACTGGAAGTAGTATAGTGTTTCTAGCAATCCATGAGATGCTGGGCAGCTGTGCTGGGCATTCCCTTATCTGCAGTGTGGTGGTCAGTCTGAGTAGACTAATTGCTGACTTTCATTAATAGTCTAAAAAAAAAAGAAAAAAACCCCCCAGGTTAAACATCAGAATAACTTTTTTTCCTCCTTGAGTTTTCTTATTTGTTAGTTGCTAGAAAAAACAAAAACATCAGTCCATGTCTAAAACAACTGTCCACTTACCGTGCAGTTCAGCCTCTAGCTTTTATGGAATTATTCTGTATTTGAAAAATGAATTAATATTTTTATCTAATAAAAGAAGTGACCTCAAGACCAGGCAATTTCTATCAGCTAATGACTACCTGGATTAAAGGCCTGAGGTTCTTTCTTAGGCCCTCCCTTCAGCTCTGCCTAGTAACTGCCAGCAAAGTCTCTTCATCAGTTTTTATTTATTAATCAGTATTGAAGCAATTATACATGAGATATTTCTTTGTGGCTGAGCATATTGGTTACAGCAGAAAGATTTAGCTATCAAAAGTAGAATTAGTCCTCAATTAAAATTAAATTTTCCTCCTCTGTAACCTGAATTTAGTCCAGCTCCAGAGCTACGCTCTACTTTCGAAGCCCTGCAAAGTAACTTTTGTTAGCCCATGACTTACCACTGGGAGGCTGCACATATATCTGATAGACAGGTAACAGCTAACACAGAAGGCATCCGGTGTATTTCTGAAGCCTGGTCCGATGCAGACTTGCAATGTTTGATCTTTGTATGCCCTCGAATCTCATGCCTGTTTATTTTTGGTCTTTATTACAAATGTCTCAGTCTTGCCTTCACCAGAATAGTTTTCATCAAACAGTTAAAGGTGAAATGCATGTTACAAAGAATGTGTTGGGAAGTACATGGTTATGTTGAACTAGAAAAGCACTCACACATATGAATGTGGATAGGTGTGTTTGTGCTTTCTTTTGCTTGTATGACATTTTCTCTGTGGTAACAACAAAGGCTGTTTCTACAAGTATTTTTTACTCATTTCAGTGCTTACTATTGTGAATTATATTAGCTAAGTCGGAAACTGTTATATAATACAATAGTAATCCAGAGAAATCTTAACCTTTTCAGATTCACTGCATCAATATTTGCTTACCCATTCTGTTTCAGGTTTGTATATTGAAAATAACTTTGAGTTTATTAATTTTTAAATACTGTAGCTATGAAATACACTACAAACAAACTAAAACCTATGTGATCAGCATCCATGCTAAACTGAATATGCCTGGGAATCTGTTAAAAACATAAATTGCAAACTTACAATCCATTGTTATTGATTTCTGGTTGAATTTGCAAGTCAAATGCACTAGAAGAACACTATACATGCATTGTGCTTACTTCTTAAAAAAAATAATGCTCTCCATCAGCACTTGTAGTACATGCTGTATTTAAATGTGGTGTTTTTTTATTAAGTGCCCAACTGCACTCTGCAAATAACACTGTTGAACTGAAAGACATGAGTTTAGGAGCATTGTATTGCTTAGGTATGGTTAGGAAGATCACCTGTTAGTATCTGGGGGCAGTGGTGTACTTTGTATGTAGTAGTACGAGGACTGTCAAAAAGCATAAATCAATTTCTTAATTTGTGGTTATTTTGAAGGTTTATGGCTTTCCTCTCAGTAAATGAGGAGAAACAGAGAGGCAGCCCATGTGATTTTTGGCCTGATGGTTATCAGAACAGCATCCTAATTGTAATTCTGTATATTCAGTAGCAGTTCAGTCTGTGCTGCATTGTCTGGGGTCTCTGCTGGCTAATGAAAAGGAAGAAAGGTCTGAGACTCTTAGTACTTTCCACTCCTTCCCTGCTATTTGCCCAGAGTAGAGTAGTGTAAAGTCCCTGCAGTTGCAGGGAGAGGAGGGCTACAGGTAAAGGAAGAGATAATTTCCTTTTCCTTTCATGTGTTAATGAGCATATCCTTAGTAGTATGTACAGGGACAATAGAACTCATAGTCAAGACTGAACACCTGAGCTGTGCTCTGCTTTTTGTACTATGTTGTTTCATGTTTCCTTCTGCCTCTTACATTCTGCTGTCATATTTGAGTTCATTAACTTACTTGTTAAGGTCTCTGTCCTTGGCATCAATACGAATTCTGCCTTCTGACGTCCAAGGAAGTACCAGGAGTCTATTAACATGTTTCCGTAAGAGTCATGCTCTTGCTATAAAAGCAAAAATGAGTGCCAAATAATCTGTAGGAGGTATCTCACTCCAGAACAACGTAAAGGTGAACACATTCCTGTACCAGCCTGAGCATCTGTCAGTCAAAGCAGTGTTATCCTGTATACCTCCTGTAGTAACTGCACTCTGTGCAGTGAAAATGGATTACTGAGGCAGGTGACTTAGTTGACATCTAATTGAGTGACAGGTAACAGTATTCTTGAGGGAGGAGAATGATGTGTGCTTTTATTTATTTATAGACTAGTGTCTCCTCCAGGGTTTAACTAAGTTTTAATCATATTTTTCCTACAGGAACAAGAAACTGATCCTGTTTTTTCCCAGTTTATATAGCCAGTGGTGGGAAAGTAACCACTCATTTCAGAGGTTCATACCTGTTGCCAGTCCTACCTGTTCCTTTCAGACAGTCAGATGTCTTTAATGATCACCTTTTAGACTTGCCTTTACCTGTTGTTTTAGTGTTGGAAAACCTGCACAAATGCCATGTGGTTTTTGCTTTTGTCCTGCTGTTTTTTGCTGCCTGGATGTTTATGGTGTTGACCCCCATTTTTACTAGAAGAGCACCTAGTCAATTTGAATTTCTACTAAGGTATCTGTAAGGTTGACAAAACTCTTTTGTTCTTCCAGTGGGGTTCTTTCACATTTCAGGTACCTCTTCCGGAGATTTTTTAATCTTGTGCCAGAATGGAATGAGAGGCTAAAGAGCAGTGCTGTGAAAAGGGACCTGGGAGTCCTCGTGGGTGGCAGGTTGAATATGGGTCAGCAGTGCCCTGGCAGCCAGGAGGGCCAACTGTGCCCTCGGGGGCATCAGGCAAAGCGTCACCAGCCAGTCAAGGGAGGGGATTGTCCCACTCTGCTCTGCACTGGGGCAGCCTCACCCTGAATATTGTGTGCAGTTTTGGGCACTAGAATATAAGAAAGATATTAAGACATTAGAGAATGTCCAAAGGAGGGCAATGGAGAGGGTGAAGAGCCTTGAGGGGAAGCCATATGAGGGGTGGCTGAAGTGACTTGGTTTGTTTAGTCTGGAGAAGAGGAGACTGAGGGGAGACCCTCATTGTGGCCTTCACTATCCTCATGAGGGAAAGTGGAGTGTCAAGAACTGATTAAACTGATATCTTCACTCTTGTGACCAGTGACAAGACTCAAAGAAATGGCATGAAGCTTGAGTTCTGGGAAGGTTTAGGTTGGGTATCAGGAAAAAGTTTTTCACCCTGACTGTGCTTGAGCACTGGAATAGTCTCCTCAGGGGAGCAGTCACAGCAACAAGCCTTTCTGAGTTCAAGAAGCATTGGGCCAATGCTCTCAGGGAGATAGTGGGATTGTTGGATTGTCTTGTCCAGGGACAGGAATTGGACTTGGACGATCCTTGTGGATCCCTCCCAATTCAGCATATTCTATTATTGTGCCTTTCCAGGGTCAAGCCAGACTTCACACATCCTTCCCTGCTACTCTGCAAGGGTGTTGTTTACACAGGGCAAACTCTGCAGCTGTGGAAATAGCCAGGGTGACTGACCACCTTGCAGACCATGCTCTCATTTTGGAGTTTATTCCATGTCATAGCAGGTACTGTGACTGTCCAACTGCTCAAGATCAGCATGTGGCCCCATCCCCTGGCAACCCTCTCATGCAGTGAGGTGGGGGAAGGTGGCAGAGAACCAGCTTTGTTGGCCTAGTTCCACTGAATGGTACCCCTAGGAGATCCTCTGCTGCTCCTGCCTGGCAGCTTTCTGGCTGCTGCGTGCTGTTGAGACATAGCAAGAGCAGTCAGAAATGAGAACTGAGCATGTTATCTTTGTATTTGAAACAGCATAATTTGAAAGCAGATTATGTTTCTCTTTGAAGGGTAAATGACCTAAAGTATATTAAAGTTATCCCACAGTGGATTATCATGAGAAGTATTTAGCCATGCCGTTTTTTTTCACAGCATGCAGTAGTGCTGCGTGGCAACGTGGGACAGAATGAGAAGACTAATTTATTTATTTGAAATTACTATGGTGGGGAGAGGATAAGAGGCAAAAGGTGTTATTAGCATTTGCCTCTGGGGATACCCACACTTTTCCCTTCTCATCCTCCTTCTCCTGAGAGTGGTGATGGTTTGGTAGTCACAGCAGTTTGGAACCTCAATTAAGAGTTCATATCCTCAGGACAGCAAGTGGTACTTTAGTTAATAAAGATAAAAGAGACAGGAATAAAAGGTGGATGAAATAAAAGGTGGAGAAGGAAGAAGGGAAGTGGATTCTTATAGAATAATTTCAAAGAAAGAAGCATACCTACTGAATCATTTGCATACTGTATGTGTTTCTTGTTAGTTTTCTGGTCCTCAGGCTAAATGAATCAGAGTCCATGGCTGAACAACAGTACATCATGCTGTGTTTTGTTTTACTGAAAAGTGGTCCTATATGTTTAAAATTTGATAATGTTATTATAAGTTTATTGCTGTTCTTTAAATACCATGAGGAAAAAAAGGAAACTGATTTATATCTGGTGGAAAAGTCTGATAGTTTTTTGTCTGGTAGATTGATATATGTTTCTTAGATAGAAACCCAAATGGGAATGCCAATGAGTGGTAATGTGTACTGCTTCATTTAAAGTCAGATGTATGAATGCATATGCATTCTTAAAATAAATACTTGTAATATATGTATTTATTTATATGTATAAATAAATATTTATACTATAAAATTATATAATTATATATTTTTGACTACTGCTGCATCGGAGAAGACATGTTTTGGCTTTTTTTTGTACCTTCAGACTAAAGGAGTAATTCTCTGCATGTTACTGAAATCCTGCTAACTGGATTTGCAGGATGGAAAAGAAGCCCAAACTTAGTTTTCTTCTCCTCAGTAACCTTTTTTTTTTTTTTTTTTTATTCCTTAGCAATTCCATGTTTAAAATGTTAAATCTGCAGTTCTAGGGCGGGAGAACAGAGTGATCACAGGGAATATCTGATTTATTCCAGTCTGCAGTACTTTCACTATATCACCTTTATGCGATAAGTACCCGCAAAGGTAGTGGCACATTCTGTCCTTCTTTGGAAGCCTGTTATCATCCTGTGCCCAGGTTGTATTTGATCTTAGTTGTGATGTGCTATTTTACCTGGGAAATGTGGTGTGGTGGTTCATACTTGTGTTCTACTTTACTTTCTTTGAAGCGGTTTAATGTTTATTCTTGTGTCAAGACTGTTAAAGTCTGAACTGGAAATTTAGACAGTTAATATGTGCAGTTCAAAAATTACATTGCAGTCACCTGCTGACCCTGATGATCACTTTTAAAAAAGTTTTAGTAGCAGAGGGTTAAGAAATAGGCTATGTTAAGTTTTCTGTTAAAAATATTGCATCTGTTGTGGACAGCATAGCAATGAGTATATTAAAGTTAATAGGCCCCAAGAGAGCAGAAAGATGAATTCCTTGGGAATGTGATATCTTGATGTAGAAAAAGGAAATTTGAAACTTTTCCTGGTGTCTCTGTACTGCTTGGCTTGTGATGATCCACAGAGGACCTGTCATTCGGAATTGCTGTGGGAAGTATCATAAGGTTTGTCTGCCATGTGAACTTACATAACTTCTGGCCACAGGAAACATGTGAGGCATACAGAGGAGGTAGAGTGGTAGCTCAGAGTTGAGAACCTAGTGCAAACCTTTTAAAAACAGTGATGTGTAAAGCATGAAGAGGCTTGAGAAAGTGAAAGGGGATGAAGAAAACTTGGGACTCCTTGCTATGAAGCAACTTTGAAATGCCTGACTAGCTTGGTATGTGAGAGCTGCTTGAGCAGCAGAAAAAGTTCAGCAAAAGCATAATTTAGGTATGGAAATGAAGATATGTGATTTGCATGGTTACAATAGGGCATATTATAACATTTGTCTTTACTACAAAATGCTTTGATGAATCACATGTGACTAGGAATGATTATACTACCATGAAGTATTGTGAGGATAAAAAGAAACCGTGAATCATAGTGCAGCTGGTAGTGTAGAGTTGCCTGGTTTCACAGTTCTGTTATTCAGAGGTTGATGGCTAAGAAGAAATATTCTGTTTCTTTATGTACGTTTGTGCTTTAGCAGCGTTTAAAGTATTTAAATACATATAATTATACAGTCTGTTCCCTAACTGAACTCACCAGTACAATGATACCTTGCAGTACCTACATGAGGAAGTCCGGAAAAGAGCAAAACTGATTTCTCTTGCAAAATCTGTCTGCTCTGAAAGATGCTTCCTCTCAACTGCAGATGAGATTTACTGATGCTGAGATGCTTTCATTAAGCTGAATTGTTGTAGTAATTACAATTAACATGGACAAGTTGAAGTGCTTTTCTGTATTTATTGAGTTCTGTCACCTGAACTTGGAGAACTTCCCTCTGCCTAACAACCTTTAACCTCAGATTTTCATGTCCTTTCCTCTTTGGTGACTGCTTTGTCTGTCTTTCAGGTACAAGGACCTGTGTGTTTTTCATTCAGCAGACCAAGTTCAAACAGTGCTGCTGAACCATAGGTTGCATGTTAGCACTGTGGATAAAGAAAGCAGTGTACCTGAAAACTGCTGTGGAACAGACTTGTGCATCCCTCCCCCCTCCCTTTCCTGCACGCTTTTGCTATACTATTTGTGTCAGATCTCATGATCTGTGGCTGGACAATGAGTTTGTTCACTGCAATAATCCAAAGGGGAAACTAATAAAAAAATTTAATAACCTTTTGACCAAACATTCTTGTCCAGTGTGTGGATAGTCCATGGATCTGACTTGCGAGGAGGAAATGCGAGACTGTCGTTTTTAGTGATATGCCATCATAACTGTGGAGTAAACACAATACAAAACTCTCTGTGAAGCTATTTTTCAGCTCTTCATAACTTGTGGAGGTGTCACTCTTTCATGTCCAAACTGCTGTCATTATTACTCAGATGAAGAAGTTAATGCCATTGCTTGGTATGTGCGAATTACAAGTGAGATCCTTCAGAGGAGTGAGGTGTTGCTACTGTTTCTCTGTCTGAACCTCACCTTCCTGATTATTAAAAATCCATTCTCAGTTATTTGCTGGAGTCTAACTGTGCTGGTCACCGTAGGTGGAGGAAAAAAATCATGTGTTATCCACAAATAAGAGGCACAGTTCAGGGGACCCACCAGCAGAACTGGCCTTTGACTCATGTTGCTTTACACTGAAGTATTTTTTTTTCCTAGTATTTGGAAAAAAACACAACACACCTAATGTAGGAACAGACACAGAGGGAAATATTTTACTGTGTCCTGTATGGAGACCAGTTTAGAGATGACAACAAGTAGACTCCAGTTGTCAGTGACCCTGACCTGGAGTTGCACATGGACCACTGGTTTAATAGCTGCCAAAGGACCTACTTTCTGTGAATGTACATTATCCGTGTTGGAAGCTGTTGCACTCTGCGCTCTCTGACAATTGGTGGCAACAAGTTCTGTGTTTTACTTACGTGTCTTGTTTACTTAAATGCATTTATTCCAGATTTGGTTGCTCTCTTCTTTTTCTGTGATGATGACTGGTGGTTCGTCATCTGCTTATTTTGTGTACCAGTTTTGATTCTATAGATGGTTTTGCTGTCTTTTTTCAGAACTCAAAAGTACTTAATCTCTCTTTGTATAGGATTCACTTCCCATCTCTTCTTATTCTTATCACCTTTCTTTATGCTTCTACAGTGCCTGCTTGAAACACTGAGCAAGAGAGAGGGGTGGTGCCACAACTGCCTAGAGTGCTTTAGGTTTATATGCTTCAATTTGTTCTGTGGCATGTTTTGCATTTTATTCTTTCCTTAATTAGTTGTAACTTTGTGTTTGCTTATTGAATATCTGCTGAGCACTGACCTGATGTTTTCAGAGATCTGCCCATAGTGATTCCAAGAATTCTGTCCTGAGTTATAGCTAATTTATGCTATCACTGTGTATGCATAGTTAGGGTTATTTTTTCCTGTTTACATTTCTTTGCGCTTACTGATGTTGAATTTCTTCTGCTATTTGACCAACTAGCTACTCAGTGACATGAGATTCGTTTGCAGCATTTTGTACATAGGACTATTCAAATTGGTACAGACTGCAAACTTTTTTGCTTATTTGTCCACATTCATTCTGGACATATTCCTTATTGCTTGTCTCTGCTGATGTGACAGAAGAGTTCATGACTACCCAGAAAATGGCAATTGCATATTCTGTTTTGTGGCAGGGAGCTTTGATGGATTTTTACCAAAAAGTCTTTTAATAAAGATTCTGATAGTGTGATAACATGTATGCCTAAACAGGTGAATAGAGAATATGAAGGTTGTTGCTAGAAGTTATGTGTGTAGTTATGGTTCAGGTCACTGCGGTGTGAGAAATCTAATAACATTAGCAATTGCTATGCTGAGAACGACCAACATCTTTGACTCTTTTGAATACATTTTAGTCAGTGTGTCTGTTTTGGAATATTCCGAATCCCTCTCTGGGTTCTATTAACTTTGTTGAACAGACTACCATTGCCTTACAGTGGCAGTACACATACCCTCTTATATACAGCCATGCAGAACATAGAGACCTTTAGGACCTGAAATGCAACTAAAGCATCTGCTTTGAGAAGCATCACTCTAACCATAAGCTATAGTGTTTTGGCTGTCGTTCTGTTACATTTTTTTTTTCAAGAGAAATGTGTTGTCTCTAATGACACTAAATACTTTGGTTTTGGTTTTGGTGAGAAACAGGGTTAAGGCAGTCTTGATTCAATACTAGCAAGCTAAGAATGGTAAGTTCAGGTGGTGAATTGATAAAAAAGTCAGTTGTATGCATGTCCCTGTTGAGATGCTCACATTCTTAAAGGCTAAGTATCGTAACACTGGAAAGAATTTTTTTCTTCTTTATATTTCCATTTTTCCTGATTTTTATGGATTGCTAGTAATCTACAAGTATAACAAGCTGAATAAAAAAAAATTGGAAAAGTTATGGATCTGATATGTGGAAGACTGCTTTTCCATTGTTTGCCTTATTTTTTATTTAAACATCCAAGTTTGCAGGTGACAGGAAGATAATTTCTCTTCTTAGCGGGAAAACTTTTAGAACCATTAATGAAACATCATATCGTTGTTTGAAAGTCTGTCTACTCTAGACAAGGACAGCTAGTGACATGTTTAACCATTCTTTATATAGCTGGATAATACCAAATATACAGCTTCTTTGGAACTCTGAAATGGAAAAAAGTTGGGCCTTCCATACCTGAACTTTTAATCTGAGAGAGTCTGTCTGTGGTTTTGTACCATTTTCTGCTCATCAGCATTCAGCAACACTGCAGGATAGAGTAGAAATACAGAAGCATAAGAAAAAGATAAAAGGAGACTGGGAGCAGAAAAGATAAATGACTTTGCTGTCAGTGCAGTATAATGAAAATCAGTGCTTGGCAACACACAGTTGCCCAGTATGGTTAACCCCAGACTGTTTGAAGTAAAACACATTTCTTTTGTATTTTGTTCTTTTATTTATATAAAGATAAACTACTTCATTATTATTAGTTGATTGCAGGGGAAATAGATGTCCTGATTCTGTGAAATCGTAAGAATGAGTGTGACTTACATGTTCACTGCTTCTTCGGTCATTGGCTTTGCCAATAATGGAATTTTGTTGTTGCCAAGGTAAGGTCTCTTACAACCCCTCTTAGGCTGGTTGGGCTGGGTATCAAAAAGGATTCTGAACATAGGATACATTCACCTTTAAAGTGTAAAACAATTATTTGTTTGATAATGCACACAAAAGTTACCTAGGAGTTAATGAGCTACTAGGCTCTGTTAATGTGCTCACGATTGCTCACAGTCTTTGCTGGCCTGGCAGGCATTGGCTGGGGACTGTCCTGTGTGGCTTCTTTCAGTAGACACTCAGTGTGGCTGAGCTGCAGTCTTTCACCAGCTCTGACAATAGTGTTGATGGTGATGACTGGAGGTGGTGATTCCCACTGGGGTCAGCTTACCACTCTCTATGGTTTTATACCCTCATGTTAGTGTTCTTCTTGAATCTCTGGGCTAGTGATGATTTTTTGATAAATTCTGTAATTTTCGTGTTTTTATCTGCCTCCAGACTTTTTTATATCTCTTTTTGACTAGTTACTCAGCTGGGCATACCAGAGCTGGACCTTGGCATGCAGGCTGCTGAACCTTGGTGTGGTGAAAGCAGAGTTACCACTGATGGTTTTAGACTATAGCGGTGTATCTATATGACCAGCTTACGCTGTAGTTGAAAGTAGTGAAAAAAGTAATTTTGGCAAACTTACCAACTTCATTTTTTGAAAAGAAATAATAAAAGAATCTATGCTGCTTTATTTTCAAATAATATTAATGTTTCAAGAATGTTTGAAAACAGAATTAGTTTTAGAATGTGCCTATACTGGAATCAAAACACAAAAAAGAATCACAACAACTTTGAAAGACTTTTGCAAACTTGCATTTTGTTCCCAATTGGATCTGACAATGTATTTTTAATGAAATCTTGAACATCTGCAAACTGTTTGCAAGCTGGAATTTTTATTTTGAATAGCTGACTGTGGAATGAGACTCTGTAATAATGGATGCTGTGTCTCCACAGTACCTAATTGCAATACTGTAATATAATAATCATAATAATAGCAATAATGCAATCCCTTCTCTCCCAGTTAAAATTCAACATTCTGGATAGCATTTCATACTAGTATGGTGTGCTCTTGGCTATTTATCATGACTCAGAATGACTGCAAATGGCCTCTAAACACCTTGCAGAGCTAAAAATACGCTTATTTTCTGGGTTGTTCCTTTGCAGCTTCTTCATTTCAGTAAATGAATCTTGGAATTCACAGGTGTACAAGAAACTTCTGAACCAGAGCTCTTTTTCCTTTTCATATTAAGTTACAATATCCAAACGTATTGGGAGCTCTGGTTTTGGGTTCACAGAATGAACTCAATTTGCTGCTAACTCTTATCATAGGAGTTAAACAAGACAGAAATGTTCACAGGGTGTTATAGTTTCATCCATTCCTGTACTTTCTAAATATTTGTGTGGATACTGATTGTTGTAGCTTTTAAGTCCTTGAATACATTGGTATGAATGTAGTGAAATGCACAGCTGGGAAATACAAACTAGCAGGGATAGGTAACATATCCACTGAGGTCAGGTGCAGAGATAGCACTAATTTAAATGGAAATACTATATAGTTGTGATCATGCTGTGGAACGTGGGACTAAATGCATTGCAGATAACTCTTCAAACAGTGAGTGTTCAGTGTAGACAAACCCTTACACTTGTATTTGCTTTCTTGTCTCAATTTTCTTCTTAAGCTGTGGGGCCAAAAAGGTGGGAAGTGCTATCCCATCTTTTCCTTACTGTGCTTATTGACTTATTTATGTGAGCAGCTTTGTAACCTGATCTATTTGTGTAATTCCTGAGCCCTCAGTGATCTAGGATTTGGAGTTTTTTCCATAATACTTACACTTTCTTGAGTGTGATGAAGATGCTTTAGTTTTTATGAGCTCAAAGGCCACCATCTATTAAACAGATTTTTTTACAACAGACTTTCAGACTGCCTACTGCTTGAGAGCCTGAAGAGCCCTTAGCCATCTCTGCAGAAATGACAGTAAAAATCCACATTCAAACTGGAGTAATTTCTCAGGAGCTTAAGTGAGTGGGTTTTGAAGGGATGCAAGTGTATCTGTGAAACTTGGGTCAGAGAAGATCATTGGAGTGACCTTTGCTGCTTCTTAAGGGTCTATGTTATGGTGTCCAGATACAGAAAATAATGGAGAAGAATGTGGAGAACAATGGCTATTCTGCTGACTTACAGCTGTTACACAGCTTATATTTAACCCCATTCCTGTGTTTAGCGTAAAATGTATGAAGCACATCTATTCTTTTTAGGGAGAGATGAGTAATTCTCAGTAGAGTACAGTGCAAGTACAGCATGAGGATCCCTTAATGGGATCTGGAATGGAAAGTGGGATAGCAATGTCAGCAGAGCATCGTGTCCCAAGTCATTTGCTGTGGTGTAACTCAAGGTTTATTAGATTGGACACAGCTTTACCTCTGTCATACATGTGTCTCTGAGCAATGCTGAATTGTAAACCAGTCATGGTGGTGCCTCTGCTCGTTCTGTGCCATGGTCTGCTGCTAAGAGGAGCTCTCCTCACAAGCATGATCCAGGCTGCTGATGAAGTTGCTCGCATCTCCATGTGTCTCCTCCTTCAAAAGTTTACCATTTTCTGAGCTCACCACCTACAGGCCTGCAATGGTCTTGTGGTTAGTTTGGATTTCTTTTTTTGTAATGAGGCCCTTTCATTTTGTTAGCGACAAAAACAGAGGTGAAGTTCTCTAATGATTGTTTAACATAATCTGTGCCTACTGACCTTTTTTTTTTTTTCATGATCAAGCTGGGCAGTGATCAAATGCAGCTGTAAAAGTCAGAAAACCTGTTTGGATCTGTAAGTGTAATGCATGGAGGGGCTTGGAAATAGCAGCTGGCTGGGTAGCCTTTGGGAGTCTCTGAAGTACAGCAGCTGAAGGCTGGCTGTCTTGTAGCCTTAATCCCTTGGGGTGCTATCAATGAGATTGACTGGTCCTTGAACCAGGGAACATTTAAAACTTTGGCCTTCCATTTAAAAAGGAGTCAGTCAGCACCGTGAGCATGCAACAGTGCTTCTCCCTGGGATTTCTTTCTTCTTTCCTCATCTTTTTTTTGTCCCTTTACTCTTCCTGATAGGAAATGGCATCTTTGAAGACCCTCATGGGAAAAGTGTAGTAGATGTTTTAGAGGCAGCAGCCTCTACTTGAGAGCTTTAGGTGAAACTGGCACCAGAAGGTTAGTCAGTGATATTTAAACAAATGTTTTCCTTAGAAACTTCTGGTAGTCGTTTCCTTCACAGACTGATCTGAAGACTCTCAATTTTTTTTAGTTTAATTTTCTCAGCCTAGCTCCTTCAGCCCCCTTCTGTTTTTAATAGTCTTTCCACATCCCCTTGACATTAGTGACAGTTTGCCTCTTACGGAAATGAAGTTTTCAAGCTCAGGGATTCCAGTCCTCACTGATACTTTGTTGCACATAATTAAGAGCACACAAACTGCAGGACAATATCTTTTCTTTGTTGTCCTGCCAACAACACTCAAGCACCAGAAGCTTTGGGGAAAAGAATATTTGTGGTCCTGTTCTGATATGTTAAATGCAGAGAAACCTTCCTTACAAAGTTCTGTTTTATCCTTCTCAGTGTCTGTATTCTGTGGAAGCTTCCAAAAGATTTTGCATTTTCTTGTGTCACTACTTGCTGAAGTGCACAAATACTCTTGCTGTCCTTGCACTGTTGATATTTCTGTAATAATTGTTCTTAATGCTTGTTAATCTGCAGATGCTCCAGTTGTAGACCCAGTTTATGCTGTAGAGAGAGAGATATGACTAGAGCAAATAAAGGCTTCCATTTTAGAGGTTTACCTTGCACTGTGCAGTCAGAGTATGTCTCCTGAGAGGTAATGCTATCTTCGACTCTAAGAAGTGTTAAAAAGAGAGAGACTAATGAAGCTGTTATACTGATGAGAATGTCAGCTGGAAGCTAAGCAAGGGAATAGCTTTCTTCATCAGCTAGGAAAAGAAAAGGAAGGACTGTTGAAACAACAGTGATGTGCTCCACTGTCAGTAAAAGAACATATCTGTGCAGTCTGTTCTACTATGCTAGGAGCTGAAGTAATGATTCTGGTAAAAATGCTTTTGTCTTCCTATTTCCACAGTTAACATGCAATTTAAGACTTAAACCTTTAGTGTGAGTTCAGTTTTGCCTGCGGTATGACCACCGTGCTTGATACCCAGGTTTAAAATTTTGTCTTCTATCCATCTTTCCATATCCATTGGACCCTGTTGTTGCTTTATGCTAGCTACCTTAGGAAGGAATTGCATTGACTTCTTTTGTAAGAAAGGGTTTTAATCCTGTTTCCTCTTAGAAGTGGTACTGTCCAAAACATGCCATTTTAATCTAATGCTAACCAGCACATTGATATGAGTGAAGAGGTCAGCTTTTACTAAATTGTTTTGCTTTACAAAACTTGTGTGATAGTCATCCAGACCTAGTTTAACCTCAGCTGGTTAGATGACTAGCTGGCTGTTAAGATGTAGACCAGGTGCTGTGTTTGAGTTGTGACTGATGAGAAAGTGTTGTTAGTAAATTGACCTTTTCTGTAGACAGGCAGAGGCCATCACTGATTAACTCACATGTTCCTAATAGGAACTATGTCCTGAGTAGTGAAGGTTTTAAGATGAGTAAAGTAATTTGGATGACAAAATGTGCAAAGATACTTTTTCATAAATATATGAGAATTTCATACGTTGGAAGGAATTTGATTAATAACCCTGCAGCTAAAAATTTTATAATATTGTATTTTAATTTAGCAATTCACATAGTAATAATGTGTGTTCTGTAGATTAAAAGTAGTGTGCTTCAGAGTCATTTTATCCCATTTGTGTATATCAGGGTACTTGAATTTTGCAGTTTTCTTCTGTCTTAAGGTACAAAAACCTCTGTTTGCCAGTTCAGATTTTTTGTGTATGTATAATCTGCCACTTATCATCTATGTCTCTGCTGGCTGGTGCTTAGGTGGTTAATCACTGATTCCTTGTTGTGGCCTTGATCATTCTCAGATGGGAGTCCTGAAATAGAAGGGCTGAATCAAATAGAATGTTATTCCTATTTTGCTTTCTCTATTTATAATTGTAATTGTCTTTGAAATTTTTTTCTCTTTTAGTTCTTATGTTTTATGCTGAGATTGGTGTTCTCAGAAGGAGGCTGGAATCTTTCCAGTTGAAGACATTGATGACGGATAGCTGTCTCTTTTCTAATTTATCTTCTTTGGCTGAAGTGATTATACTGTCCATAGTTTTGTCAGAGGCTAGATGTGCAAAAGTGTTCGAGTATTATTACCACATTTAGCTTTTTTGTTCCATTTTTATATTGTTCTGTCAGTTTGGAGGTTTTTTTAAAAAACATTTGAAATATCAGTTGAGAGTCACAAACACAGCTTTTAATGAAGCTTTTTAATGGATTTTAGTGTGTGTTCATAAAAAAAGTTTGATTTCCTGTTTCCCTGTGTAATGGTTTATGGTTTTTGTTTTCACTGGCCTAATTGTTTGTGTGTCTTTGCTCTGACAAGTTTTTAACCTGAAGTTCTCATGTTAATGTGGTTACTGCACTTATTGGTGTAACCTGGTTTTGGTTATGCTGTGAATTTTATACCCATCAGAGCACAAAATTTCCCATGAACATATTTTTCTTCCTCCAAAGTGCTAAGTACAGTTTCTCACAAAGTATTGTGGGTGCAATCCAGCACGGTGCAGACTTGTCTACAAAGTTCTGAGTTTCCTCAATGCCAACAAGTTTTAAAGAGTACTTTAAAACTCAGCACATTAGAGCACTGGTCTGTTCACCTCGCAAACAGTTTTGCTATTACATGTAGCTCACAAGATACTTTGCTGTGTTCCTCTCACTGATTGCTGCTATTGTAAACTATACGGTGAGTAAATGCACTTGAGCTCACAGGTGAGCTGTGCTTCTGCTTTGCTTTTCTTGGTTCTCTTTATTTACCATAGATTTTTTTTTTTTTTTGTAACTGATCAAGATTACTGTAAACATATGATGAGTATGATGAAATGTATACCTACCAGACTATGGTTTTCACTATGGTTGTGCTGAATTTATATGTGTCTTGGTTTAAGCTGGGAAAATGCCAACTGCGCAATACCAAGTCAGAGCCTCTCTCCCCTTACTGAGAAAAGGGAGAAAGGGAAAAATCTCTCACACTATGTTTATGCTTAAACTAGTTACATATATTTATACAGAAAAGAGAAGAGTAAAGCTACAATATAACATACACTTACACAAGCTAGGAATAACAAAAAAAATAACTTCCTTACTCCCCAGTGAAAACAGATTCTATCACTGTAGTTTTATAAGCACCCCAAAAGACATCCAGCAAAGAACAGAAAGAGTAACAACAAAATGTTTCTACTTTCCTGAGCTCAAACAAAAGGCAAGTAGCGGCAGCAGGGCCTACTCTAGCAAGATGGGAGCTGCACCATGTCCTGGCTGTACTTCAGCTATGATGGACCTGACTAAGCCACTCCCACAAACTGGCTCTTACCCCTTTTGAGATGACGTCGTAATATGGTATGGAATACAATACTATTAGCTAGAAGAAGTCAGCTGTTAGCTACCCCAGGCCAACTCAAGTCAGCTGACAATTACAGGCCTAGTCTGAACTTTAAAACCTAAATTTAGGCCCACCTGGCTAAACCCATAACAATATGAAACATGGAAGTACTGACATGCCCTTGCAATCATCTTAGGATGGTCATTTACAGTCTGTCTCTGTCTCCTCCAGCTTTTTTTTGTTATGTTCTGGACAAGTACACCACTTAGTAGCTATTTTGAAGGGGACCCCTATGTTGACAACTCTTAAAGTAATACCTTTAAAGTGAATATTAAAAACCCTTTTGCTTTTAAACAAAACTACCAGTCTCAGACTGGTAGCCACTTGACAAGAGGTGTTGTTTTGGGAATGGGATGGTTATTCTTACGTGAGTCAGTATGGGGAACTTCAGTTTTCAGAGTGTCTTGTAAGTTAAGAAGTTTCAGGGGTACAGGTCTACAGAATGGAGGTTTAGGTCTGGTTTTTGAAAAACATGTTGTGACCGAGGAACCTGAAAACAAGGATTTTTCAATTTTCTTTAAAAATTTGTTATAGAAAAGCTGCTGTTTTCCAGAAAATGTGTTTTAGGAGTAGTAATTTGATGGTTTATAATGAAAAGGTGATTTATCAGTTTGGGACAATGAGGATGTTCAAGTTGTATTTCTGGCTCTTTTTTAGATTTCCTTCCTGACATTAAGCCCATCTTTCTGCATCTGTCATTTATAAAATGAAGATAACAGTTCACTTTCCCCGTGTTTTGCCTTTCACTCTGGACAGGAAGATTGAGAAAAAAATCTCGCTCCTATTTGTGTAGTCAGCTAAGCACAGGGGAACTTTGTAGCCATTTTGAGGTCTCTAGATGCTGCCAAAATATAAATCAGCAGTTACAATGTTTCCACAGTATCATTTCAGATAGAATCACTCCAAGGTAACATCTGTGTGCTTGTGACAGAGCAGTCTCTAGGCAAGTAAAAGTAGGCGTGTGATAGGGCTGCTGAGCATTGTAGGTCACTTATTAGCACTTTCTTTAAAACTTGTGTATTTCTGCAACTTTTTAAAAATCTGAACATAGGTGAAATATGAATTATGAATCATGTTTCATGTGAATACTTTGACTATAAAATAGTCAATGCAAAGTACTTGGAGTAAGAGAACTCAATCCAATCCTAGTCCAAACAAAGGGAATGAAAATTGTCGTTAACCTTTGGGATACATCTACTGCAGATTTTTACTTCTGGAGGAAAAATCTATTACATCATCTTACCACTGGGTTTGTGATGCAGAGCTTTTATATGCAATAGGTAAATAATGTAAATCTTTGTGCTTTGTTTCTTAAAGGTATGCTGATTTTTCACCTTCTACAAAGAACTGCCAGAAGCTTTGACCACTGGGAATCTCAACAATTTAGACACTGAATTCCCTGCAATAGTGCTTCAGAAGAACTTGAACTTTCCTCCTAGGCTGAAGTTGTGTAATAGCTCAAATTTATCTGTAACCAGTCTGTCATGGTCCTCTCTCCCCTCCACAAATGTTTTCTCATTCTTTCTCTAGCACTGAACTGATGGGTGGCCAGGTGAGGAAGCTGGGTTCCCTGGACACTACCCACCTGATTGGCATAGTTAGCTGACTCATCTGGCTGACATGTTGCTGTGAAAGGAGATGAACTGCAGTGTTGGTGTAATAGAAGAGTCAAGGCTGAATGACTGAGTATATGGTGGTGAGATTGTGGCAGTCTTAGCTGGCTGAAATGGCTATGAAATGGTGTCTGTAATTACATTTGCTCTACATTAGTTGTTAACATGTTCACTTTCTGTCCCTGAGCCGTTTCAACAAGATGATACAGATTCTAAGTGCTTTAAATTAATCTTAATGGTACTGTGGTCAGTGACATAGCCAGTATTTTATTGTATGTCAGCTAAGCACTGGTTGGATTTATATGTGAGTGCAGCTCATTAACTTACAAAGGTATTTTATGATCTCAAGTTAGAAACTGTAGCATGTCTGCATGACAGTTTTGCCTCCTGGTAGACTATATTATTGTACCTTTGGCTGGAGCAGTCATATTGGCTGGAGCAGTCATTTGGTTCAATGAGAAATTGGTAAGGCAACTAGATGCTTGTCCCATGTGGGTCATGTTTATTTAGAAGGGGGATGCACAAAACTATTCCCCCACTCTCACAACTCTGAAAATACCTGAAAAATCTCTTTGCTTAAAATTCCTCATTTGTCCACTGTCACCTGGAACCCCCTAAGTTTCTCTCACTTCTTTCTCCTTGAGGGTCATGCTACAAGCTTTTATTCAGGAACATCTGCTATGTCTGTTCAAAGCCTCTTTCCCCTTGCCCTGCAACAGTGTTCAGGCACCCCATTGCTTACACTTAGTTTCCTGAGACATCTCTCTACTAGTGAAACTCCTTCAGTGAGCATTTCTTTCATATAAACTTTATTTTTATTGATAACTGCTCTTATTTTACGTGGTTTGTTAAACCAGTGTTGAATGCGGATTCAAAGACAGCGTTTGCTGACTTTAAAACAAAGTTCCATCCAATCCTTAGCAAAGCTGTTTCCTTGGAAAGTATCAGATCATTAAATGCTCATTGGTTTCAGCTAGCTTTAATAAAATTCCTAAATTTGTTAAAATATTTAAGGCTCAGTGCAGTGCTGTATGTGACTGCTCAGTTTGGAGTAATCTCCTTATAAAGGTGAGCTGTCCGTTCAGTTTTCAGTAAGCACATTTCAGTACCATGCAGGCTCTTTGAGTATTATCATGATGAATAATGAATAGGAGATTGAAACAAGGCATTCTTCTGTCATTTCTTCCCGTTATCATGTTTAACTATGGTCACTACAGCAGAATTGATATTTCACTACAGCTACTTGTCTCTTTCTGTCTTTCACTCATCAATGTTGTAAAATTTATTGCATTTGAACATACACAAAATTTTTGGAATTATGTGTACATGTGAAACAATCCATACACATGACCTTGGCCTGTAGCTTGTTTGTGTATATAGTGAAGCATTACTTATTTTGAATTTATCACATGTAAAAACCCATTTGAGATGCAATGTCTTGTTTGCAGAAGTGACCCAGCCAAGATTGTTGGATCCAGGCAACTGTCTTCTATATTGGATGCATGATGTAACCATATCTTTATCTCTCTAACAATAATAGAAGCAATATCTGTGCCTAAAATAGTCAGTGAGCAAAATAATGATAAAAGAGATCTCAGATTATGAAGTAAATTGAAGCTTTTAGGTACAGAGGCAATGCATGTGTTTTTCAGCTGAGGACGTATCTTGCAGGCGAAGTATTACAGATCTTGAAAAGAGAGTATAAGACTATTTTGTCCCCCTTTATATAATTTCTAATTGGCTGCTCTGTTGAAAAGGTAGGGCCTTCTGTAACTATAACACATAAAGGCATATTTGAGGTTAAACATGTGTTTAAAATTAAACTTATGCATAAGTGCTTTCTGAACTGAGATCTTTAAATCATTGTGAGATCCCAGACATAGCAGTGCTGGGCTGAGCCCATGGGTATAGTCATACAGAGGACTAGAGCTAGTTTAGAGAGGCCTTCCAAGAGCAGTGCCTTTTGTGGAGTCTGGTTGCTTTGAGAAAGAAATTAAAGAACAGACATTATTCCCAGAATGGCTTTGCTGACACCAGTTGATGTGCAGAAACATCTGTTTCATAACAGAGAAAGTACTGTAAGCTGCTTTATAACACCTGACAGAGTTACTTTTAATTCTCTGTGAAGTAGGTGGGGAGGGTAACTACACTTAATTGTGAAGTTAATTCTTATGTTGATACAAGGTTACCTAATCCATGCCTGCCTGAGAAAACAATTAAGGTTGTCAGCAGACTTTTGCTCAGTTTCCATATCCCCATTTTCTCCCAGTCTTTTCAGACTTACGTACATGTAGCAAAATGGACCAAAGACAGAAGAAAGGAGGAGGGGACATCTAGACATTAGCAAACTAGATATATGCCATCCTTGAAATATTAGCCGTGTTTGCTTGGAGAAATGCTGCAATAGTGCCGAGGTAAATCATAGAGAGGTTCAGGGCTCCTTTGGTTCCACAGGCCTATGTGATGTGACAGCATTCAGGGCCAGGAAAAGGCTCTCAAGGGATGTGGGTACCTTTGGGGGTGGTTTTGTGTAGGGGCGTGGGTGGCTCCGTCTGTGGTATCAGATGATGTCAACCAAGGCTTAGGATCGTATATACGTCTTCTCTCCTTGTCACCCTCAAAGCTGGCCTTGTACCTGATGCAGCAAATGGTTAGCACTGTGTAAATTCTGCATCAGGCTGTTTTCAAGAATCAGACAGCTGTTTCCCTTACAAAATGTGACATGGAAACATTAGGTCCAGTCTTGCCTCCCATGATCTGAATTATCAGTGGTCATGACCAAAGTACAGTCATTTAGAGGACTACATTTGTTTCTTTTCTTTTTTTTTTTTTTTTTTCCCCTGTGCAACTGGCTTACAAGGGCTGCTTGAGCAGGAGTTTAAAAACATGGACTGTAGACATGGCAGATGCTGTTGATGAAGGTTGCTTTGGCAGAAGAGTCCCTAGCCCAGGGGCTGGACCAGTCGAATCTCCTGCCCCTGTAGTTAATTGGAGTCATTCAGTTGAAGTCAGCATGTGTTGTTTTAGGCCGTTAGAGCCCAATGAGGCATCTGCTATCACAATTCATTCCTTGCTAAAACAGAGGTGCACTTCATTCCCTTTCTCATCCAGTGAGCTGTGATTCCCTCCAGGGCATAGGGGAAGACAGTGATGGCAATTGCAGTGGTCTTAAAACATGGAGAAGATGGCTAAACGTTTAAAGGAAAATTGCCTTGCAGAATGAATGCAGACTATTATATGCAATTATTGTGATCAGCACACTTTACTGTAACAATAAATAAAAGAATAAAAATGTCTTGATAGCAAGCAAGGTGACCCTAAAAGATAATACCACTCTAAGAACAGAGGCTTTGAAGGGGATGCACATGTGAACTAGAAGGTGTCATAGAGAATAATGTCTTCAAGAACAGGCTTGAAATGCAGAAGTGCATATTTAATTCTAAAGTAAGTGGTGCGCTCTGGTGCTTCAGTTACGCAAACTTCTTAGAGTAACATCCTGATTGCTGCCAGGTTGTCACCTTCCTAATTCCCTGGGAAAGCAGACTGACAGGCTTGTGGCACTACTTGCAAAGGTTTTTACTGCCTTCTTCTAGTGCCAGAAGGAGAGCATGCTATGGTTCTGTCTGCCTTATGGTTCCATCGTGCCTTATCTTTTATGAATTCCTGCAGAGTGGAAGGTTGGATAACAGTCTCTTTACAATTAGACATGTCTAAATAATGATTTTTACTTTCCATGATCAAAAAGCTGAATGTATTCCGTATTTCCCCTACCTGCATTGCAGAACTGTACAAACTCTTTGGTTTGACCTGAAGTTTTTCACATAATGTGAAAAAATGACTGTGAGCTTTTCCTTACGATTTCTATTGGGTTTGGGTGGAATGGAGTTCATTTCCCCAGAGCAGCCCTTACAGTGCTGTGCTTTGCATTGATAGCTAGAAAAGTGTTGATAACACACCAGTGTTTTGGCTACTGCTAAGTAGTGCTGGCACAGCATCAGCACTGTAACATTTCTCCCCCCTTACTCAAGGGCTAGATCCTGGGAGGGCACATAACCAGGCCAGATGACCCAAACTAACCACAAGGATATTCCATACCATATGATGTCAGCTCAGGTATAAAAGCTAAGGAAAGGAGAAGGAAGGGGGGACATTCGTTGTTTCTGAGGTCTGCCTGCTGAGAAACAGCTACGCATGCTGAAGCCCCGCTTCCTGGGAAGTGGCTGAACACTGCTTGCTAATAGGAAGTAGAGAATAAACCTGGTTATTTTCCTCTTCGCTTCTGCATATGCGAGCTTTCACTTTTGCTTTAGTAAATTGCCTTATCTTGACCTAGGAATCATTTTCTGTCTTATATTCTCTCCCCTGTCTGGCTGGGAAGGTGAGTGATAGAGAGGCTTGGTGGGAACCTGGTGTCCGGCGAAGGTAAACACAGTACACCATTCTTTATCCCTTTCATCCTTTTCTCGTTTTCACATACTTAAATTTTAATGCAAATAGAAAAAAAGTAGTGATTTTAAAATGTCAAAATAGAGCAGTTCTACTTCTTTTGAACCTGTTCCTCTGTTTATTATGTGCTGAAATTATCACTAGTCTTTGGTACAGTTAAAACATTTTTAGTGAACATACTATTCTCCAGAAAGTAAGATGTTCGTTGCCATCTACAATGTACTTGTCAGAATTTTACCCATTGTACCTTGTATATAGTTACTAATACACGTTTTTTTTAAAGCACTCTGCAATAACAAGACAAGAAAAGCTCTCTTTTCTTTTTTAGGTGCTAACTTTCTTTTTGATGGATAATTTCTACCTGCTGTAGGCAGGAAGGTTTTCTCATGCACTGTAGTTAATTACCTGACTTCAGTTAGGTGTGATTTGTTTTAAATATATTGCACATTTCTTAGCATACATCACTGCTGTCCCTCACTACGGGAAGCAGTTCTCATTTTACAATCACATTCATCTATTCTGGCAACCTGGTATTACAAATATTTTTAAAATTTGTTCGACTTATTTTATGTAACAAGTGCTGAAATATTAAGGAAGACTACATAAAATGTTGCAATATGTACACATTGTTTGTAAAAGTACACAGTTTTATACAGCAAATACTTTTGACTGACTATAGAGAAGTAGGCTATTGATCATCCATAACAAATGCATGGAATTTAGCATACAAATTCCAGGAATGTTTTAGTATTTTTTCTGATAATGCTGCCAAAATAATTCTAAGCACTTGAATTAGGTTACTAATATTTTTGAAATAATCCTTCAGGATGATTTTTTTTTGAGATACTATCAAGTGTAGTTGAGTATTGTCTTTATTTAGAGTTCTTATGAAACTATTCCAGGACTTCTGGAAGACAAACAAGGGGAAGAAACTGACATTTTTGCCCACTTTAGAAAAGAATGAGAAAATATATGTTGCAGAGATTTCATTTAGGATCTCCAGTAACTTCTAGAGTTATTAACAGCAGTGTCTTAGAACAGGGAGGTCTGGGTTGCAAGGCTACAGGAGCAAACCTAGTTGTTCAAATTTGTGGTAGGAAGGAAAGGGTCAGTCTGGTTCCGTCTTTTGTAGGAGAACATGTACTGCTTTTATTTATATGTTTAGCCCTGACTTGCACCAGTTTTTTCTGATATTTCTCTTATTTAAATTATTGTAAAGTGGAATTCTTGGTATAGTGATCAAACAGCCTGTGAGAAAGTATATAATGAGGCATTATTGTTCAGTCCAACACAGTTTTAAAGTAACACAACCTACCTGCATTTTGAAATGAAAGCAGTAAACCAGCAAACAATTTATTCTAAACAAATCTCATGTCTTAATCTTCATTCCGTTTTATTTACTTAAGCTCCTCTTTGGAGCAGTATATGAAAACAACTTTACAGTCTTTATTACTTTATGCTCAGAATCTTTTTATAAGCTAAGGAAATAATATAATCCTTATTTGATGGATTTGGTGGTAAGATATTTTACGGTCAAAATAAGCCCATACACATTATGTGTGTGAAAGTTAGGGGCTTCAGTTTCAAGCTTATAGGTGCCAGCCTTTAGACTGAATGCTGGACCAAGCTCCTTATGTTGTGAATGACACCTCAGAAGGTGTCATCCAAATCAGCTAGCTGGGTAGGTAGAGTGTCACAGATTGTCCCCTGTGGTAGCCCTCTGTGCTAACCAACAGGGAATTTTCTGAGGCCAGGGGTAGGCCTGTGATGGTGTGTCTAAGGTTCCTCCATACCTGTCACGTTCAGTAGTTGTTCAGTGCAAGGCAGAAGCAGACCCAGTGTTTGAAGATGGCTGGCTGCTTCAGCAATACCTGTTGCCTCAAAGCCCTGGAGAGACCTGGACAAAGACACAGGTATTTTCTGAACTGTATTCCAGCTTAGGGGTGACCTTGGTGTGAGCTGTGGAGCCCTGGCGGTCTGGAGCTGTTCTGGATAGGCAGAGAGGCACCCAGGGAAACTTTATGGGCAAATAAAACTGTACGTAGTGTTAGGCAGGAAACAAATGGAAGTTGCAGCATTGCGGTTTTTGTGCTTTGGTATTGTGGCTCCATCTCAGACACTATTAAATGCCTTCTCTGCATTTGCCAAAAGACACATGTCGTAATGTGGTAAGATGAACCTTGATTTTTCTTGTATCTACCTATTATTTTCTTCCCTCCTGTTGTCCTATTTGCTATTATGGACACATTTGGACACTGTCAAATTGAATGATTTTTTGCATACTTGGTTGACTGACTCTTTTTGTTCCTAATTTGCTGATACAGTCAACTGTGCCAGTAAAGCAATTATGCAAAATTGTATATAAAGGTTTAATGATACAAAACAGTGTTCATCACAAATCTAATTGTGATTCTTAACATCCTTCCATAAACTAAAGGTTTTGAGACATTTGGATTAGCATCTCTGTGGTTAATATCTATTTTGTTAAAAAATACATTTAGTTTAGCAGATAAGGAAACATTTAATGTATATGCTACTATTATGTTTGAAAGGAAGCAACAAACAAAAATAGTGACTTGGAGGGATTCAGGTTATGGTTTATATGCTTTCATGTGATGATTATAGGAAGTCTGCTTTCTTACATATCTCATTAGGTTGTACTGTTAGCTGTTTTACCTTACAAGTCATAACTATGTATGGTTGATTGTGCACTGAGTCTAATACAACACAAAGATTAAATATAATGATGGGCGTTGTAATAAAGGAAATAATGTGTCTGCGTACTGGAAACAAAGAAGATAGCAGGTTAAAGCAGAATTGACAGGTACAGTATTTGATACCTGGTTTCCACTTGGATAACTGAACTGGTTCAGGAAAAAAGCACTAAAGCAATATTTGGTAATGCTTTCACTGAAGCCCCCAAAAACCCCATTGCCTTTTCTTGGTCCAGAATAGAGTGTTTAGAAGCATTCCAAAGCTGACGTTTCTCCCTCATATTTGCTTTGATATTTTCTGATTTCCGCCCTAGTGCTTTCCTCGGAACCCTGCCTGGGATTTAATCATACCACAGAAGGTGTTAGAACTGACTTTGAGTGGAGTCTCATTTGCATCGGGTAACTGTTGTGTACTGCAAGGAGAGACCTTCTGCCACAGTCACTAGAGACAAAGTGCACACTATTTCCATCAGGTGGTGTATGAGGAGGGAGAATGAAAAGTGGCTCTCCTTTTTATCCCTTTCTTGGTTAACAGTTGTTGCCTGTGCAAAGATGTCGCACTAAGGAAGTGTTAAGGACTGTAAGGAGAGGGAAGAGGGAATAACCAAGCAGTGCTTTCTGCTGCCTCCTTAATCAGGGTCACACATGAATACTGAATTGTGAAGGTGAGTCCTGTTCAGTTGATTCACTCCAGGCAGATGAATATGTGAGTTATTTTATACTGAACAGGGCAGTCTGTGGCTTGTATAAACAGCTTTGATTTACTGCTTTCTGAAAACAAGGGCCTGAAGCAGTCATGGAGGTTTCAAGAATGTTAATTGTTTGTGTACATGAATGAGCTTATAAATGGTTGTTTTTGCAGTCTTCCCAAAGCTCATCGAGGGTAACTGTGTCACTGCCAGAGAAAAGGAAGGAACGATTATTTTCTTTTCTTCACACTCTACTAATGTTTTCAGGGCTTGATATAATATGCCTTTAACAAACCATGAACTTCTCTCCTACTGAGTCACTGCATCCTACATTCAGTGTAGGCAGAGAACCATTAGACTAATCCACTCTCCCATCATATCTTTAGCAAACACATGTTTTCTTCGAATATTTGTTTTGATGCAAGGAGTGTTAAGTTTTTATTTGGCAACACAAGCAAGTAGGAAATTATGACTTCTGAACTTTGTAACTTTGTCATAGTTTTGATTTTCAGCTATGACATGTGTTGAGAAATGTATGACTCAGCTTTAAGGGAATAATCCTGCCACCTCACAGCAACTTCAGGATAATTCACATCTGCAGGTGGGATAGGCTTAAAATGCAGATTATGAAGTTATTGGTCTTTTGCTTTGTTTTTTAACAGGTGCGGTTATATGCAAGGCCTGATGCAATCCGAAGAGGATCGGGGGATTATGCTCTAAATATTACAAGGAGTCTCATTGAGTTTTATGAAGATTATTTTAAAGTGCCCTATTCCCTGCCAAAATTAGGTAAGATTTCCTACAGAATGTGAAGTTCATCCAGAAATGAGAGATTAAGTCATTAAGTATTAGATTTCAAGGTAAGAAATGTTTGGGTTAGTTTAAGAGGATCAATATGGACTTTTTCCTTGCAGAGGAAGGGAAGACAAATTGTTCCTTCTCCAGGCCTGGAACTGAAAGAAGCAGGAGGCAGATAGTACTTACGTTTGTTAAACAATGGGTAGAGAACTTGAGACCTTTCACTGATAAGTATCTTGGTGCCTCAGCCTTAGATGGGGAACAGAAGTGAAAATATTTGTAGAGACTGGGAACCTGTAGCAGAGCAAAACAGGGGTTTTTTTTGTTTTTCTTTTGCTTTTTCTGTTTATTAATGACTGACTATCTATCTATCTATCTATCTATCTATCTATCTATCTATCTATCTATCTATCTATCTATCTATCTATCTATCTAT
>JAWWEV010000043.1:35595651-35740571 GCA_035583235.1 Hafferia zeledoni
CCCCCCCCCCCCCCCCCCCCCCCCCCCCCCCCCCCCCCCCCCCACGTGGCAGATTGGAGTATTGATCAAACACAAATGTGGTTCACTCAAACTTTATTTTTAACATGTATGATTTGAGTACAGGACAATTCTGTTATTTTTTAAGAATTTTTGGTGTGAATTGATTAAAACAGGTAGTTTGGCATACTTCAGCAGCAGCAGCAATATCAGTAGTATTTTCCTCTCATTCAGTGTTGTGGTTTTTGGCCTCCCTTGTTTGATTTTAAAAATGAAGAAGGCTCAGTTTCAGGCTGCAATCAGAAACAAGTTCAAATAAGTCTAATAAGGACTATAAATTAATACAATGGAATTTTTTTTTCAGTCCTCTCTAAAAATATATATTCTCTACGAGTTTTAGCCCTGCCTAGTGTTATGCTTGTTGATCCCTATAGTTGCTGTGTTGGCTCTCCAGACATGGAAGAGTTATGTAAAGACAAAGCCTGTTTAGACTCACCTTTCAGAAGCACAATTTTATTTAGCCTGAAAGTCACAGGGCAGCATTGTTACAGCATATTTCCTTGGCCAAGGCAGGCAAGAAATTCTTAAAAGACATTTCTCCTGCATCTTTCCCTCACTTGTCTCTTAGAGCTGTTAGGGTTTGCCTAACTCCTTGCCCTCCTTCTCTTAGGATAAGACTGATGTTCAAAGAGTTGTTAGTGAAGTGTTTTAGGATGCTTAGCAATAGTTTCAGAGCTAATCTGTAACTTCTACCACTTACTTGAAGTCTCTGGATTGCTGGAATGAC
Source organism: Hafferia zeledoni (assembly GCA_035583235.1). Lineage (NCBI taxonomy): Eukaryota > Metazoa > Chordata > Aves > Passeriformes > Thamnophilidae > Hafferia > Hafferia zeledoni. The sequence continues at coordinate 35,596,436 of JAWWEV010000043.1, forward strand.
AACTTCCATGCAGAAAGGCTGGAAGGAGATTTAACAATACTTGCATTGTGGTGTTCTTTTGCAGAGATAGCAGGTTTTTTTCACAGCCATTTTGAAAACACTGCCATCAGTTTCATGCTGATTATATGGACTTTTAAGAATATGTGAATTGATTCATTTTTTTTATCCGTATCATTGCTAAACTTAAATCAAATGGAAAACAAATGGGTTTCTGGTTTGGTTTTTTTTTTGGCTTTTTTTTTTTCCCCTTGTTTTTTTCCTACAGCACTGGCAAAACATTCCTGTTAACTCTCCATGTTTTCCGTTTTAGAACTATGGTGCTCCTTCCGGGTACTTTGTTTTGCTCTCCAGATGGTATTGTGACAAAGTTTGTTTTCCATTAGATGCCAATTTGAGGGCAGCAAATACATTGCTTTGAGAAACAGAAGTTTCACTAGACAAAGCTGGTCAGAAAGCGCTTTGCCCACTACTTCACTTAAACTGACTTGTAGTTAATGTTACCTTTTTGACACACAGTGTAATTGCCAAGATGGACCTCATACTGTAAGGAAAATAGATGAGGGAAGTACACACACAAAATAATCTATACAATTAATTTTCTTCCTGGTAAATGTAAGAGGTATGTCGTACTGGTGCAGTGAGAGTTACCAAAAAGTTACTGCCTACTGAAAGTTTCCTGAATATTAGAAGTAGTTAAAAGTCTCTATGTAAATGTATAAAAGTGAGTTTTCACATCTTTCTTCTGTACTATAAAAAAACCCTTATAGATCCACACGTAAAGAAGATACATTTTCATGTATCAGTGAAGAGCATGAGGAGTTTCTTCCAAGAGATTATGACAGTGTCTTGAAAAATATCATAACAAATTAAAGAGGGGCTTAAATAGGTCAGAGATTTCTGCTCATACAAAAGATGTGAAAAAATGTATGACTACAGAGCTGAATAAACCTATTGCTGCTGCCTAGATTTGACTGGCTTAGTTATAAACCTTCCACCTGTACGAGTTTCTGTAAGCTACTGACATTCAAAGGGATGTCTGTGCTCACCTTGTATTGCTTTTGCTTTTTGTAACTTAAAAGATACCCTGACACAATGAATTACACTACGTTTGCAGCTCCATGCCTGAAGCAACTTAATTTTTGCATTAAGAAAACCAATGATTTTCAGAGTAAAGATGAAAGTATGAAGATGGTTGAACAACGTTCATTTAAGCAAGTGAATTGTCACTGTACATCTTCCCCCACCCCTCTTCCTACTGGCTGGCAAGCTTCTTAAAGTGGTAAATGGACATTGAAAGTACCACTTAATAAAATGCTGTGGAGATCTCTGGCAGGCGCTGCTAAACTTGATTTCCCAGTTCTCTCTTGCTGTGTGTGAATTCTTTTCTTCTAATTTATTTAAATACCATCTGCTTGTGAATTTAAACGCTAACATTTCCTGAATCAGGGTCAGTTCTGTGAAGACTGTTATTTCCTTCACTCTCTCTGGTTCTCTTCAGTAACACTTCTAACAAAGCTGTCCTTGTGAAGATGCGTATTTGTCATAGTGATAGCACACTTCAGAAAGTGTATTAAGCTCAAACAACTCCCACTGTTCAACTAAAAAATATGTTCCTTGTCATATACTACTCCTCACTGAAGTTAAACTTGGGCAATGTTTTAGTCTAGAAGAATCAAGTCAGTTTTTGTCCTGGTGTGTTGAGCTTTGGCACAACAGAGCCGAGTTCTGCTGTTGTATGTTACTGGACAGTTGAACTCTGGAGTGGGTGGAAGTGGGAGGCAAGAGGACAGATCCACAAAATAACTTAGAAATGTATTCTTGAGACCTTTATCACAAGTTTCTGCTGCTATTGGTGTTTCTCTGAGGGGGCTTAGATAAGTGTTTAGAAACTGTTGCCAAATATTCCCTGAGTTTGTGGCTTTGCAACTGATCCCTGAGCTGTTTAAGGATGGGGTCTTACTGGTGGAGTGGATCATGCCAAGAGAGCTCCTGTGTGCATTTTATTCAGCAGGGAGTTTGCTCTATCACCAACACTATGGCATTAGATTTCCTTTGAAAGTAATGATATAAAAGCACAGGTAATTTGACAGGTCTTTAATTACACATGGCTATGACTCCCAGGCAGTAACAGAAGTCTGGTTGAATTTCTCATATGAAATTATGTGAGATGTTTCCATTGTGGTATAGTACCTAAGCATAGTGTGATCACTACTGTCTGTTCACATGTAATGCATTTTGCAAATGGAGAAGCACTGCAGTTCTGTTGCCCTGTTCAGAGGCACAGCTGAAAGCCAAAGAGTGCTGAAGGTGAAGGTAGGCACATGTTTTGCTGATCAGACCTATATAAAATGTTCACTTGTTAGATTGAATTTGAACTTGTGTGTTGAAACAGAAGGCAGTTGGAGCTCACATATTTTTATAATTAAAGTATTGATGATAAAGTTTCATGTGAGGGACATACAAGTGGCTGCGATATTTCCTGCTTAAAATTGGTCTGAGAGTTGTTCTTCCTTAGGTGCTAATTCTCATGTGTGGAAATAGATAAAACTTCACAAAACTGTGAGCCATAACTTAGATGCATAGAAAAATGTGTTATATGTCTTTTCACCCCTAATGTAAAAATGAATTCCTAGGCATCTCTTCTCCGTATTCTTGAAATGTTTTAAGCTTTGCATCTGTCTTAGGGTAATCACAGACAATTGAGTTTTATGAAGAGGCAGACTGTTACTCAGTAACAAACATGCATTAGAAATGCTGTTTTATGCTTCATGCCATCTCTCTAGTTTTTCTGTAGAAAGCGTACAACAGTTTCCAAGTGATTAAAAGGATCTGAATTGTACAAGTTATGATTGATAACAAAATGATCTAATGTAGCTCTTAATATGACCTTCCAAAGACAAGAATGTTGTCAGGTGATACCAAAGGCTACTCAACATTGCTCTAAGTCAGTCATAGTAATAATGAACAGACAGCCTTCTATAATGCTTATATTGTATTTGTGGACAACTGGATGGAAGTCCAGCCCTAGGAGAATTCACCATGTTTAATCTTTGCTGATCTATTTCTCTCTCAAAAAAAAAAAAAAAAAGAAAAAAAAGAAAAAAAAAAGGATGCTTGCTCTTTGCAATCAAAATACAATTGCTGTGTGATGACTGATACGGCATATAAAATGGTCAAATCCAAGTAGACAACTGAAGGATAATTCAATGTGGCAGTAGTGAAATGGAGAAAAATAACACTACGAGTGAATATAATGTAATTTCAAACAATAAAAGCAAATTTTCCTACAAGTAGTTCTAGCTTCTCAAAACTGTACATGTACTACTTGTCTGTGAATGTTCCTTTTAATATTAAACTCTTTCCAATCATACATATGTACACACGCGCACACACACAAGGCTTGTGTGTGTATTATCCTGGCTGTATGTTATGATGATAATCCTCTAATTAAGGTTGTAAGAACACTTATCTATAGTCAGCAGGTTCCAAACTTTTATGGAGGCTCTCCCAAGCTATAGTTCCCATCTTTCTGTTGCCTCTGTAAAAAAGGTCTAAGTCTGAATATGGAACCAAGAAGTGTGCATTATAGGATAGGGAGTCTGGGGACAGGGAGTCTTACTTACAAACATGAGATGAGTTTGGACATGTGGATAATTAGAACATTAGGTGGGCTGGGTTTTGCTGGCGTAGAATTAATTTTCTTCATGGTGGTCTGTACAGGGCTGTGTTTTCTATTTGTGTTGAACACTGTTCATAACACAGGGATGTTTTTGTTGTTGCTGAGCAGCGTGTCCGCAGAGCCAAGGCCTTTTCTGATTTTTGTATTGCCACACTGGCATATGAGATCATGCACAGTATATAACGTGGGGAAGAAAGAGAGAGGTGGAGAAAGTTTGAAGTGATGGCATTTGTCTTCCCATGTAACTATTATGTGTGATGGGGCCCTGCTCTCCTGAAGATGGCTAAACACCACCCATGGGAAGCAGTGAATTAATTCCTTGTTTTGCTTTGCTTGTGTGCCTGGCTTTTGTTTTCCCTATTAAGCTGTCTTTATCTCAATTCATGAGTTTTCCAGCTTTTACTCTTCTAATTCTGTCTCTGATCCTGCTGGTGGGTATGAGTGAGCAGCTGTGTGGTGCTTGGCTCCTGGCCGGGGTTAATCCTTGACGTTTGGGCAGTGTGCTTGTTTTCAGGCTTTTATGGATCCCATGGTGAAGATGGGTCCTGTTCACTGCTTGTGAGCTAGCTGTCCCTCATTGCAGAAGTCTCCTGACTTTTTACTTGCTGCCTCCTCCACTTAGAGATGATCACTGCAGTACTTTCTCATTGGACCCAAGAAAGATCAGTCAAGCAGACTCCTACATGTCTTTCATAAGACATTGACTTCACTGGTTTAAAATAATTTGATTGCCTTTGATTTTTTTTGAGGTAATTTTTAACCAGCTCTTCCAGAGAGCTGTTTCTCGGGCTGGTCCAGTAGTTTAGCTGTAATGCTGAGAAGCTGCTGGTGGCTGGGCTGTGGGTGAACTCTTGAACTTCTTAAGTCAACTCTGTTGCCAGTATGCCTGAAACTATAACCCCGGAAAGATTATAGTCACAGATGGTACAGCAGTGTAAAGTTAAGTGTAATTCCAAAGTAACTCATAAGATTCTAATGCATGTTGTATCTGTGTTAACAAAATCAGGGACCTCAGCATCAGAAAGCCTCTTCGCAAAATAAAGGGGGCAGAGTCAACTCACCAAGAGAGAAAGAAACTGTCTTACAGTCTACCATCAGTGGCTCATTTCCGTTATTCAAGTAGTCTGTAAGTAAAAGTTGACAGACACAGATGCTGTAAAATTGTTTCCCTTCAATATTCATATTTAGGAAGAGGGCTCCTACAGAGAGGGAATAGGACTAGAGATAATATAAATGTCTCTCTTCATATCAAAACTTTTGACTTGACAAGCAAGCTATTTTATATTTTGGAAGGTAATTCCACGCAGAGCCAGTCTTTTGACAGCATATTCTTTGATCTGTAGAACTGGCGAGCTTCACTGAAATTCATTTTAACACTCCTAGCTAGGAATTTGCCTTCATATCCAGGATCAAGGCGTTTTGACCTGAGGATTATGAACAAGTTCACACATCAATGTTGCTCTTTTGTTGTGTGAATATGGAAAATTCTTGATAATGTTGGTTTTGGTTCATGGTATTAAAATACAGAACCACTTATGTATATTTAAAAGCGTTTTTGAATGTCTTGATCCATCTATTGTATGGCGTAATGCCTTTCTTCAAGTTGCTAAAACCTCATCTCTGATGTAGCCCTTTGTAAAACTGGATTTAGATAAAACACCCACATGTGGATGGAGTCTCTTCAGTAAGACATCTTTTCTTTATCCTGGTATTCTATCACCATGTTCTTCCTGAAACTAAGCATACTAGTGAAATGTATGTATCCTAGGAAGGTAGCAGATTTTCAGTTGTTGGTGATGTTCCCTCTACACACGAATTTTTTTTTTTTTGTCAGTAGCTCTGTGTCTCATGCTCTGATGAAATAGTTGCATGAGTGCATTCATCTTGGATACAGTTCCTTCTTTTCTCATGACAACTGATGCTTTTCTAGAGATGTGTGTGGAGTACCTTAATAAAGGAAAGGTATCTTCTTTGTCCTCTCACTAATCTGTTACAGGGGATACATTCCAAATGCATAGAGTATGCTGCATTTCTTTCAGCCTAAATGGATTATGTTTTTGTTATAATCTGTATTACAAAGTGGCACCTGTAAAGATTCTTTCTTTCTTGTCTTAGGAGAGTTAGCGAAAAATAAAATAGAAGATGCACGTACTGGATTTCGTAATAAAAAATATTAGACCCTTGGCTTACATTTTTCTCTATGCAGATCACTGAGTTTTACTCCAAAATCGAATAATAATATTTTCTTCTCTTTGCTGTCCTGGGAAGGATTGAATTTAAAGACTGGTTGCTGAGTGGCATAACTATGGGGCTGATTGCTTCTGTCATCCTTTTCTGATCTTTCTGGGTGTGCCATTTTAGGGTGGTGATGGCCTTCAGGCCAGGCTGTTTTCTCATTTGGATGTCATACTTTTCTATGGTGTGCTATTGTTTTCAGACTCAGTTAACAGGAAGCTGAAGCTGAATCCTGTACCCAGGTATTTAAAACTATCATCTGAGATTTACTGGAGATTTAAAAATAATATTTACTCAAATTGTAATAAAGTTTTAATGGGTTTTAGCGGCATACTAAGGTTTGTATTCTTTAAAAAGAATTTTTCTCTAGCAGTTAAAATAGAGATGGAAAAGGTTTTTTTCCCCTTCCTTTATTTGTCTCACTTGAAGTCCCATTTTATGGCATTTGGGATTATGGATTTACTTGGGCTTTGTCTCAAGTGTTTGACTTTCCAGACAGACTGAACTGTTGAATCTGTGGATATTAGCTTCTCTACACTACTGTGTTAAGTTCTGCATCCCTGCCAACATGATTGTGAAGGAGGTATAGTTCTAGCACTCAACAGCATATAAATAACCTTTTGTTTGCCTTCTTAGCTCTCAACATTATTTTTATGTCCACTGGAGCTTTTCTAGCACTAAACCCATCTCTCCATCTTTAAACCTGAACATGCATCTCTTCTCTATTACAGCAATCTTTGCTTGACATCTTCCTTTCATGCTTTTATATATTGTGATGAGCACTGAGATGGGGAATCCCAAGTGCTGTTAGACTAGAAATTCAATATGTGGTTGGAGAGCTGCCAGGAGCTGGGATGACTTGCAGATTTGAGGATCAATATGAACTGCCTGACTTTACATGTGGGTTTACCAACTGATTGTCCTTGGTGCTCAGTATGCATACTGAGTGATGTTTTAAATGGAATTGCACCTAAACACATATGCTTTAAAAAGATGATTTTAGAGATGACGATAAGTTTTATTGGCTTGATCTGATAAAGGTGATGTCCCATTTAAGCCTTGAAATTATCATAAGTCTGATTTGGAATGTTTTTAGTGAAGAGATTTTATTCAATTGAATCAGACTCTGTTGTCCTCCTTTATGTTTCTTTTAGATCTTGATGTAATTAACAAAAGTTAATTTCTTTTCTTTTTTGCCATCCAAAGCAAAAATAGTGTGCAATTTTAGAAGATGAGATTGGGGAGCTTTTGTATTTTTAATTTCTGTATACAAAGAGCTTTTTAAAACAAGAGTTCTAAATATACAGTTAAGTTATAGTGTAATGATCAGTGCATATGGTTTTTTGCTTAAATTTCCCATTACTTGTGTACAAAAACTAAGTAAAACATACTGAGATCAGATTTTGTTTTTACACTCATCACTATCGATTAATGTACCATGCTACCAATAGCACATTTATGTATTGTGGACTGCCCCAACTAGGCTGTAATCCCATTGACTATCATCAATCTAGCATGGCTAGTCACCACCAGGATTTGTACGGAAGCTGTCCTGTTGGTAAAACAGTCTTTTAATTCAGTTCTTGATATTCTTCTTCTGACCAGATCAATTCTTCATTTGTAGTAGGATGAAATAAACACAAAGAACTCCTTCCTCATGTCATGCCTTAAAATAGTTGCCTGTGTGGGGAGGTAAAAATATGAATACTTATTTAGTGAAATTTAACCAATAGTATAAATTGTGGATCCAGTATTGTAAATCAATGAATCTCTAACATCTAAAACACCACTAAGCCAAAATTGCTTCAGAATAATAACTGATTAAATCAACATTGAAGTGCTATAAAATCTGTCATTGCTCACTGTTATCCAACCTAAATTCTATAGTCAGAATAAAATACTATTTGTAATCTTATTTTTTCTTTAATGAAATGATATTGTTGGATGGGCAGAATTTGTGTATATTGTCTATTGAATATATACAGTATAGAATATGAAATGAAAGTCTTACCTTGTACCATAAATGTCAGAATAAATTACATCCCATATATATTTTCATATGGTGATGGATAAGGCTGGAAGAATATCTTTGTGACCAGAAACGTCTGACATTATGAAGTACAATGGATATAAGATTGTAGGTTTTTAGAAGAGCTTGCAAATTTGATTTATAAAATGATTAACAGTGTTGCAAAAGGGATTTTCTGGAATAGGCAACATTAGAGTTTAGAATGGTATTCAAATATGTTAGAAATATTCCTACTGAATAACAATTGGAAAAAGTGTTCTTGTATTTTGTGGTTAAAAAGAATACTATTGATTTTTGGTTTTCAAATAGCAGTAGACATTTTTGGAAGAAAGGCAGTTTTAAAATGTATGCAGTGGACTTTTTTTAAAGTCTGTTAACTGGGATACCCTCAATGGACATAGAAAATAGTTATTTTTTCAGTAAGAACATAATAGAAGAGGAAGAGTTGTGCAACCCTATACATTCAAATGAATAATTTGCCAATGAAGATTTCAATTCAGGAGCTATTTCAACAAGTTGTATATTGGAATTTAAGTGCATGGTTCTTTTTTACTGAGTCAAACTTAACATGTGTAAGTACCTCATTGCCCTGAACTCTTAAATACATAGCTGGAAGATGCCAACAGGTGATTTCTGTCTGCAGTGATACTCAATGTACAGAATGTTTGGTAGCTAGCAGATGTCAATAGCAATGTGCTTACGGAAGAAATGTTTAGAATTCATGTGATAAAATATTAATGAAGAAAAAATTGAAATAGATGCCATGTATTTTTTTCCTTATAAGAGACTTCCCTTTTGAACAAACGTGTAAGCTGACCTTTTTTGATATTGATTGTGCTGAGGTTTATAATTTATAAGAATGGAAAAAACTCCTGGGTAGTGGTTTTTGATTAGCTACAGTAAGCTTTCATTGTAAAAATATTACTGATACATATGGCATATTTTCAAACACCTATTTCCTGATTGCAGAAGAAAACATTTTTTTAGATTTACTTGAAGAGAAAAGAAGAATTTTATAGAACATTTCAGTTAATGCAAGGTGCTTCCAACAGTTTGCTTTCACTTGTGTTTGATGGAATTTCTTATATGGATTTTCAGTCTTAGATTTCCAGTTGTAAATTATCTTTTCCTTTCAAATGGTTAGCTGACTTTCTGGTTTACATGTCGTTGCCTGGATGACAGGTAAACTGCAAATTATATTGAAGTGCATGTGCAGTTCATAAAAAGGTGATCTGCTAATTGATGTATCATACTGCTAGAGATCCATGATTAGCAATGTTCATGTTGGTGAATGGGTGCAGCTATTTGGGTCACCTTCTTAACTAACATCTGCCTGAGGAATCTCTTGCTCTTTTGAACAGCACTTTAGTGTAGTATGGCTCTGTATAACACTCCCCATCAGGATTTTCCTATCCTGGAAATACAAATGTCAGTAGCAAGAGTAACAGACCAGTAAGCCTTTTCATCATCACTTGGCTTTCCTTGAAATTACTGTCTTAAGGGCCAAATCTTAGGTTACTCAAATGTAGATTCAAATTAAAGAAAAAAGTCAGTTTGCTTTCCAGACTGAGAAGAGCTCTTCACTTGTGCTTTTGAATCCATGGTCTCTTGAGTCCAGAAATCTGGGAAGTCTTCCCAGTTGGATCCTCTCAGACTTTTATTTTAGGATGTGATTATGGCATACATTGACACTGTAAGACCCTTTTCTAAGAGTCAGATTTTTCCTGTGATTTTTTTTTTTTTTAAATTTCTGCCAACAAACAGGTATTTTATTAGCTTTCAAATGTTTTTATGTGCACGCTTGCCATTTCTGTGCAAAAGCACAAGTAGGTGAAGTAGTTAAAATTTTCCATTTGCCTTTGTAAGTAAGCTTGAAAGGAGTCACCACTTTTCAATGTTAAGGTAGCTGTAGAAGTAAAGGGACAGATTGTTATTGTTGCTAGCAAGTTGTTAATCAGATGAGAAATGTTCTTCCTTATTTTTTCCCCTCACCTTCTCTGAGATCTTTCGTCAAGATCATGTTGACAAGACAGCAGTGAAGAAGGTTGTTGAGAAGGATATGCCTGCAGTCCCTTGAAGGACTAGTGTAGAGGTCCCTGTATGTTGACATCCAATGATAGTACAAGCCGAGTAAATTATGTAAAAAGAGACAGAATCATTTGCTATTGACTTTTTATTGGCTGAGAAAAGAAATTGTCTATTTTATCATGTTGTGGAGAATTTACCTTATTTTGTTAAAGGATTTCAAGGATAGAATGAAAGCATCTGGAAGAAATAATCTCAAAAAAAAAGCCCAAGGGATAATCTTCAGGTATGGCAAAATAATTGGAGCTTTAGCTATGCAAGTTATTTGAAGCGTGATTCCATGCCCTAAAAATGATTTCCACAGACACCTTTCCAAAAGAAAGAGCAAGCCAATTTCTTGCAACTGTTCTCTGTGTAAAGAACTGTACTGTGCTTCTATCAAGTAATTTTATAAATTAAGAATTTCTTTACAAGCTCTTATCCATCTCTTAATGCTAGGCTTAGGATCTAAGAACGTTGTTGCTTTCTTCTATGGCTGGAAACAATCTTTATTGCAGGGAAACACTACACAAATCCCTAGAAAGAAGCTGTCTCTCATATATAGTAACTGATTGTTTCTTCCTGTATCAAACCATAGAGTAAGATTCTCAAGACAGTAGAGACTCTGTGAAATAAGTGAATGAATACACGACCTTCTCTGAGAGTAGATCCGCACTCTGGTAGGAAGCAGTGGTAGATAAGTTTCCTAAATGGATTCACATGAAGTAGGTTTATTGTGCCTTTGTGTTTTAGGTGGGCTTGTGGCATTGCAAAAATGAGGTCCCTGTTGGGCTACTGGGAGAGAGACTGATATTTTGGTTCTAGTTGTTGTTGCGGGCAGAATTGTGAAATGTGGGGAGACCATATGGCACATGGCAAAAAGCCTCTTCAAATTTCAGAGTCCCTGTTTCACTAACTTGGTAAAGGAATGAATGAGCTGTCTTTGAACAAGTAGGTGTTTACTTCTTGTACTCAATAGATTTCATTGGTCCACTGTAAGGAGTGGACAGTAAGGAAAATTTGCAATTAGGGAAGACTGAACCTAGACTTCATGTGTAGTTTATTGCTTTGAAGGAAAACCTTTTGACTTAGTGTTATACCTTAGGCCTGCAGCAGAAAGGAGAAACCAGTCAGAGAAAAAGGGCTTTTTGTAATCAAGGGAAAGTCTGACAATTTAGGCAGGACATGGTAACTTATTTCCTCTTAGGACTGCTAGCTACTTAAAAAATATGAAAGACAGTGCCCTGGTTTTGGCACTTAGATTAGATGTCACTACTGAGGTCCAGAAGTAACAGTATCAGTTATGTTGTTGCTGTTTTGTGGATTATTAGCATACTGTATGTGTGTAATCTTTAGGTAGTGTATTATTTTTCTTTTTCAGACTATGTCAGTTCCACATCTTTTCCAAATCCACTTGATTTCTTTCTACTTCATATGCTGATAGGGGCCATGTCCAGCTTTACTACAGGCAGTTCTTTCCCAGAGCTGGGTCTTAGAAAATCCACACTGTTGCTAGGGAGGCAGATTAATTTGTAAAACCTGGTGCTTCCAGTGCTCATCAAGGCCAGAACCTTGCAGGTCTTGTAAAAAGTAAGAGTCAGATGAATAAAAGCATCCATTTACAGTAGATTATCTGAGGCTTTGTAAGATATGTAAACCCTCTTGCTCTAGCAGATAATATACTTGCTGATTGACAGGGATGGAAGGGCAGAAGGGAGGGAGAGGCTAACAAATGAAAAAAGGGATAATCTTGTACTGTAGGTTTTTTACAACTGTTCATTCCCAGTAGTGCTGCTCACTAAAGCATTTAGGTAAAGTAAGATGCAAGAGTTACATGGTCACCAGAGGGGGATCAGGGATTGCTTTTTCTAATTCTGGGTGCAAAGCCCACTTAAGTTGTTTGTTAGGGTATCAATGTAACCTTCCAGACAGGATTAAGATCAGTTCGTCTTAAACTCATTATCTCCCAAAGAGATTTGTTACTGCTGTAGCTGCTCTCAGTAAAAAGATTGTGTTACCTTTTGGGTGGGTCACACATGTCCTCTATGTACCTCTCTATAAAACAAGAGACGAATGTGTTTTAGTCAGTGTCAGGCTATGAGTATGGAATAGTTCAGGCTACAGTGGGAGGAATCTTATACCACGTAGAAAATAACTTGTTGAGGGTTCACTCATTGTCAGTCCAGGCAGCCCTGTTCGAGTGTCATCTCTCACATTTGCACTACCAAAGCAGGACATGGCAAGAAGATGAGTGGACTTAACTAAACTTACTGCCTGGATTGACTGATGTATACAAATAAGAGATTTTCTGGCAGAAGATGTGTAAGTGAGAGACTGAAAAGCGAAGAATTCTAATGATAGATCTTTGTTACAGGAGAAAGGATTTATCTTGTTATTTTGACTCGCTTCTGGTGGGAGAAGGCTACCCAAGGAGAGCGAGCACATATGAAAATAACAGTTCTCAGTCAGAAAAACTACTGGCTTACTAGTTAAACCATATGCTGTAAGAGACTGTTCTAAAGCTGGTTCAAGTGCAAAGTACTTCTTTCGATCATCATTATACCTTTTTTTTTAACTTCTAACTGCTGTTTGGGTTTAGAAAATGAGTATTTTTTTTGACTTTAACTCGATTTAGAGCTGATTTAAATGAACTAGTGCTCCCAGTTGCTTGTAATGCTTCTGAAGTACTGGAGTACCGTATCAATTGAATACTCAACTCCCAAATGAAAGAGCTTAAAACTCTGCTTCTCCCCTTAAATGACATTGAATAGTTTTCAATTAATTGATTTGGAGAAGTGTCATCTAGTGATAAGGAGAGAAAATCTTTTCATAATGTGTATGTTAAGTAAATATCTGCACATCAAAATATACAGAGTCATTCTTTGTGATTTCTGTGGGATGCAAACAAGCATAAGTGAAAGAGAGTAGAAATGTGTATGTGTAGGAGAGTGGGACAGAGAAAGACAGATCTGCATTGCTGGAACAGGAGCAGAACTCTTATATTGTAGAACGCCCTAGGGACCCGATTGCATCAGTTTACATTTCCTAGGCCTGTTTTGCAGAGAAAACAACTATTTTGTATTTTTTAACTGTAGATGGAAGTGTTTTTTCTTTGGTTTATGGATTAGCATTGTTGACAAAGTACTCATCAGTTGCCTCCAGGTTGTTGCTGTAAGTTGAAAGCCACTGGCAATTTTGTTTGTTAGAGGATGAAACAGTTTAAGAGAAAAGAAAGACAGAAAGGGAGAAGGGAAAAAATCTAGGGTTTCCTAGGGGGTTGTTTTAAAATGCTATCTCCTTGCTTTTCACCTGCTGAGAAATTAGGATTTAAGCTTGCCTCAGTTCCCTGTGGCTACTTGCTGTCAGTGCCTGTTTTGGCAACCTCTGAGCAAACAGCGTGGAAAAGCTTTGATTCTCTTTCTTCTCCCCTCCTTCCCATCTGTTGCTTCGCTCTGGATCGTGAGGAGTGCCAGCCTCCTTGAGCTGGGAGTGAGATCAAGCAGAGGCTTCTCTGAAAATGCTGACAGTGTCTGTGACCCCTATAATTGGCATTATCTTCAGTGTTCTGGATAGGAGCCGAGTATCAGTGCAAGCAAAACATGGAGTGACACTCAAAGCCTTTGCACTGGTGTGGGTGGGTTTCTGAGAAAAGAAGCCTGGTCCTTGGGAGCTTCTTGCAGTCTCTTTGTTAGGCAGTAAGAGCATTAGTGTCCTTTGAGGCTGGTACCTCTCAGAGATCAGTTTTAGGGTTGAAGCATATACCACTCTAGGACTTGGGTCAGTTGAAGACAAAAATGTATAGACAAGGCTGATACATGTACACTTCAAACTGAAGGTGGAATATCTTATCTTTAATTTTTTTGTTAACTGACCTATTTTCCAGCAAACCTGAGGCAGAACAGGTGTAGGCCAATTCAAGGATTCTTCCTTTCTTAGGAACAGTGCCAGATATGAGTGACTTGAGTATGGGAGATGTGACTCTTCCTTTGTTAGTTGTGTACTCATGATTTTGAAGTGTGATTATGAAATTCTTGTAACACATGGATATAAAGGTTTTATTTCATTCTGACTGCCATTTTTGCAGAAATTGAGGGTCCTGTCCTGGTTATAGGAGTTTAGAAAGCTAACTGATATGCCAACTATTAAAAGTTTATAAAGCTCTGTTACATAAACACTGCTCTCAAAATTTGAGTGTACCTTTCAGTAGTGAAGACTGGTTCCCCCTCCTCCCTCCGCCATTGTAAAATGTCAACTTGACGGTTCTTTGTAAGGTCATCAAAATCAGTAACATCCTTTATTTCCTTGTTTTCCAGAGAAAAGGAGGCAAGAAACAATGAAAACTGTATTTCATAGTATTGAAATGTCTCAGATGAGAATTATTCTGAGATTGTATTTCAAATTAAAAATTACTCTCTTTCTCCCTTCCTTCTAGTCTCCCCTATTTTTATCCAAAACTGGTTGACTTTGAGAGTATGAAATACATTATTAAGGGGGTTCTTAACAAAGAGTTTATTAAAGGGAGAGATAACTGTAAATTAATTCATGCAGAACTACAGTTTATCGAATCCTACAAGAGACCCTACTACCCCTGATGCACATTGTATGTGGAAGGAGACAGGTTTGAAACAGATACAAGAAAATACTTTTTTGCAGTGTCTCTAATGAAGTACAGAAGAGAATTTTTGATTAATTTGGTCCAATAAGAGATGAGATAGAAATTGTCACCTTTTTATCATTTTTTGAAACTGATACAGTAGTTACTAAAAATTTAATTTTTAGTATTTTCGGGATAGACTAGTGTCTTCTGACATTGGCTTTGGTGTTTCCTGGATATTCGAATGGCACTTTTTATGTGTTTGTGTATCTCTGAATGTATGTCTGCTGAATATGCTTGTGAAATAAAAAGGAAATGAACAGCTCATGTAGTTTCCAAAACTGTCATGCTAAAATAAATCATAAGCATAATTTGGGAAACTTGTCAGGCTGTAACTAGGATTAGTTTTATTGAAGACTGTGTTGTGGTGGTTACTAAGCAAAAGATAGAACAGAAGTGATGACAGCCACTTCAAGTCACCTTGTATTATATGCCTTTTAACTGTTGATGTATTGATGCAAAATTACAATGAAGTGGCAACTCATGCCAGTTCAGCATATTTGGGTGAGCCATTCAATCACCTCCAACATATTTCCTATGTGGGCCGGCAGACACATCTCTGCATCAAGTGGCTTCTGTGCCCAAGGGAAGACAGATGTAGCCTGGATCTGTGCAGAAGAATGCTTCTTTGGTTATGTTTTAAGTTGGTGTTTCTTCCTGAGCACTCTGCTGCTTCATGAGTGCCAACTTTGTTCATATACCTGTCCAGAACCCTGACATAGTCAAGAAAAAAACACATTGCAGCAAGTCAGCTCTTAATAGAATAAAGATCAGTGGTCGAGCTTTAGCCAAAGTAACAGTCAGACTCCTGCAAATTCAGTAGCCTGCTGAAAAAAAATGTAGATTTCAACACAGTGTGAAGTCTAAGAAGTAGCAGATTATTACAGTTTTATGTCAACGCCAGTGTGTAACCTCAGATCTGATCACAGATATGTACGGTTTTCTGATATCCTGTGCTGAAGGAAGAGGGAAGGATAGAAAATTATCAGACCTTCAAGAAACCAACTGAAGAAATTAATCTGATCACCTTCAATTGCATATGGCTACTTATTAGTCTTTTAGTTCAGAAGAAACCACAAAATATTTGCCAACTGCCTTGCAGCATACTTAAAATCTTCAGTACAAAAGGTAAAAGCCTCAAAAGTTGCAAAGAAAGCACCAGAGACCAAGTGGTCTAAATTTTCATTGTACCTGGAAATATGTTAAACAGAGTTTCCCACATGAGGTTGGTAAGCTGATCATGTATCATTGAATAGACTAGACCAGAAAAAATACTCTGGACCTGTTCCATTGTGACCTAGGGGAAAGTTTCTGATATGTCAGTGTGACACATTAACACAGTGGCAAAAAGATGCAATTGCTGATTCTGCTTAAGAAAGGCTGTTACAGCAATTCCTCTGGGTCTTTGATTATGTGCACCCAAAGGAGTTTTGGGGATTGATGACACAGCTACTTTTCTTTCTTGGAGGTCACATGAGATTCAATTCTCTCTTCAATTTTCTCTTTACTTCCTTCCAGCATTCAAACACAGAAAATTGCAAATACACCTAAGGATGTGAAAGGCAGTAATCTGAGAAAGGCAAAACCGGAATAAATAGTTGTAATAAAGGGGGAAGGAGGCATCATTAAAGTACTCCTCTTCCAGTACTTTAATGCGCTGAAAGAGTTATGCTGGATTGACAGTGAGAGTTATGGCGAAGCCAGGATGTCTGGAGAAGCTTGGATTTGCAGCAGGCAAAATTGTTACAGGGATTCGTGTGACTGGAGATGTGTTCTCTCAACTGTGATTTCAGCAGTACTGTTGTGATCAGATTGCATCCTGGTACAAGTCAAGATATTTCTCTGACTATGAAAAAACATTTTAAGAGGTGAAATTTCTAGGAATGACACTGGGCTACTGTCAAGAAGGACTGATACTCTATAGATTACGTAGCGAGATTCTGTGATACCTTATGTAATGAACATTCCATGCCTTTTTTCATTAGTTGTAGAGTATATTTCTATAATCCATGCATTTCTGTGTATTATAGATTGAGTACAATTAATTCACTGTGTTTAGATACTTGTTTTCAATTGAGCTAACCCACTCATTTATTAAAAAAAATAGTTACTATAAAATTTTGAGAGAATATCTGTTAAATGCCAAATGGAAGAATGTGCTTTTCTGGACCTTAAAGTGATGGTTGGGATTTTTCGTCTTTTGTCTGGTGCTTCTAAAGTTTTCCATTGGCTACTTCAAGTTCTGAAATGCTATAGGGCAGGTAATAATCTTGCACTTCGTCACTTTGTTGAGCGCATTACTCCATTCAGTAAAATTCGTGTTGTCACTGCAACACTGAGTATTCACCTGGAAATGGATAGCGGTTCCTTGTGCAGCATACAGCTGTGGCAAGAGTCAAAAGTGCCTTTTAACAAGTACGTGTTTAATTTTTTCTTCCTGGCGGGTTAAGTGGTATTCTTGAAGCCCCTAGTTACTTGTCTCTGTGGATGACTGGCTTTGGTCATCACTGTCGTACCTTCAAACTGACATCAAGCAGAAGCCCCAGGCAGCACAGACTGCTGTAGGAATGTACTGAGATCACGTATGGTAATGCAAAGTATGGGACCCTTCCTGTATTCTCTGAAGGAGGATGCATTTTACTTCTTTCAAACAGCTGTTGAAGCTTTAAAGGAGAAGAAATTGGGATCTTAGTATCTGTAAAGAAGTCTCAGAGTTGGATTTTTATTCTAGATAGCCAGAGAAGGTTCAGCGCCTTTGAAGGTATTAAACAAAACCACCCTTGCTTGTTTTAGCTCTATTTGAAATGCAGACAGGGGGGAAAAGAAAAATCAATGTTTACTAAATGAGAGAGAACAAAACTATCTTAAAGAGTAAAAGATCATCTTGAGGAGTTGAAAATAGTAGCGTGAAAAAGCCAAATTGACCTCTTACAGAAATACCGTAAATACCTTTCATCAAATAAAGCCATGAGATTAGGAGAGGATTCCTCCACTGATACAATTGTCATTGTTTAATTTAAACTAGTAGATTTTTAAGGCTTTAAGATTTTAAGAAAGAATCCCCCAGTTCTCTTTGTTTTTCTTCATCCTCTTCTGCATTTGCATTTTCAAATGTCAATGAAGCTCCAGACTTTGGTTTTCTACATATTAATCATTTGCTTTAAGCAAGTCCTAGTAATTTTGATTCTAATTTACATTTGAACAAGCAATCTGGTTTATGTTGTTCCAGCACTGAAAAGGGACCAGGAAATACATGAAAACACTGCTTCATTCAGGCTCTTTTATTGTCTGTCTTTTAGGAGAAGATTACATCTTCAGTGTAAGGGAGAACTTGGTTCAAAGATTTCAGTGTGAATTTTGCATACTTTCAGTGCAGATGATTTGATGACTTGGTATCCTGGCTTACTAAGTTTGCTATAGGACTGCAATGGTCACCTGCATGGTATTACTAAGATTTTCAGGAATGCTTCCATAGTGCACGTTGAATTAGCTGTGTACAACTGTGTTGACAGGAGGCAAACAAAAAGACTTCCTAGATTCAAGGACTATTTGATCCTGATCCCATACCTGTTGTTCTTTTGTGTCTTTCATTATACTGAAGATCTAGCAGGTTATTCTCTTTCTTCTAATAGACATTGCAATACTTGTTTTGTGCAAGTTATTCTTACATTTTCTGAAAAGGAAAGCCTTTATGCTTAGTCATGCCTTTCATCAAACATTGCCAATGCAGCAAAATCTTTAACTGGATTTTTTACTTTTAAGTGGAATGATCAGAAATTGATTTTTCTGTAAATAATAATGAAGCAATATGGTATGGAAAAACTGTGATTCTAACAGAGAAAAGTAATCATAACAAACACTTTAAAATAAAACCTATATTATTTTAATGTAAATTATTCATCAGTTATGAAGTTTCGATGAGGCTGGTGAACCTAACTTTGTTTATGGTTCTTTAATATAACTTTAATATAACTTTAATGTTTAAATCTGTGATGCAGAGAATGGAATTCTACTCAGGGAAACCTTTCTGATTTCTGTATAATTGGAAAAGTTTATGTATTCAGTGGGCTAGTAGTACTGAGAACAGACATTTATCTCCATGACTTTGTAATGCCATGGTATAACATGGGGCATAAACAAGATTGTACTTGGACAAATAGTGCTATTTTAGAAGAATGTGCTACATCTGTTTTGGTATCTTGTTGCCAGGGGCTGATCAGCAAAGTTCTCAGCTTCTGTACCTGGCAGATACAATTGGTCATACTGAATTTCTGTCTGCTTTATGTTCAATTTACTAAAATTTCTTTTTATGGCTTCTTTAGCTTAACTGCTGTTTTTCCTTTGACATCTTTGATACTCACGTGGTCACTCAATTCTCTTGTCACTGTATTTTGCCTATGTAGTTTGCTCTCAAATACAACTTGACCATGTAAAGCTGTTTCATAGAATCATTAAGATTGGAAAAGGCCACTAAGGTCGTCAAGTCCAACTGTTAACCCATGTTCACCACTAAACCTTGTCTCCAGGTGCCACATTCACACATTTTTTCAACACTTCAGGAGTGGTGATCCCACCATGTCTCTGGGCAACCTGTTCCAATGCCTGACCCCCCTTTCAGTGAAGAGTTTTTTCCCAATATCCAAAGTAAACCTCCTCTTGCACAACTCGAGGCCATTTCCTCATATCCTGTCACATGTTACTTGGGAGAAGAGACTGCGCAACCTCCTGGTACAAACTCCTTTTAGGAAGTTGTAGAGAGGAATGAGATCTGCCCTGTGCCTTCTTTTCTCTAGACTGAACAACCACAGTTTCCTCAGCTGCTCCCCATCAGATTTGTGCTCCAACCCCTTCACCAGCTCTGTTGCCCTTCTCTGAACATGCTTTGGTGCCTCAATGTCTTTCTTGTTCTGAGGGGCCCAAAACTGAACGCAGGACTCGAGGTGTGCCAAGTAGAGGGCCTGGGCCTGGGCTGCTGAATTCACTGTATCTGATACAGGGCAGGATGTCATGGCCTTCTCGGCCACCTGGGCACACTGCTGGCTCATGTTCAGATAATGCTGACCAGCAGCCCCAGGTCCTTTTGTGCAGGGCAGTTTCCAGCCACTCTGCCCCCAGCCTGTAATGCTACATGGGGTGTCGTGACCCAGGTGCAGGATGTGGCACTTGGCCTTGTTCAACCTCATGCAATTGGCCTTGGCCCATGGATCCCTCTGCAGAGCCTTCCTACCCTCCCACAGATCCATACCACTGCCCAGCTTGGTGCCATCTGAAAACTGACTGAGGATGCACTTGATGCCCTTGTCCAGGTCATCAATAAAGATACTCAACAGAACTGGCCCAAATACTGAGTCCTGGGGATCACCACTGGTGACTGGCCATTTCCTGGATGTACCTCCATTCACCACCACTCCCCACCTTGGCCATCCAGCCAGTTTTTCACCCAGTGGATAGTGCACTCTTTCAAGCTGTAAGCACCCAGCTTGTCCAGGTGAATGCTGTGGGAGGTGGTGCCAAAGGCCTTACAGAGATCCAGATAGACAACACTGGCAGCTTTTCCCTTATCTACTAAGTGGGTCACCTTGTCAAAGAAGGAGATCAGTTTAGTCCCATCCTTCAGTGATTTTCAAGCTATGGTTTTCTCAAGGCTTTATTAATTTTCAGAGTTCCTGAGAACTTCTCTGAAGCCCTTCTGGCTATGTAGAGTTCTAAAAGGCAGAGTACATGAACATCTAGGGTGTTCACATCTCTAATAATGGAACAGTTGCTGAAGTGGGTTACTTCAATACCTAATGAACCTTCAGTTTCTTCATTTCTTTATACTTTTATACGTGAGAAGTAGATGGGCTTTTCAACAGCTCTTCTGTTTCTTCATGTTCTGTGCATTGAAGATACACAAAACTTTACTGGAATGTGTCTGAGGAATTGCAGATGTGTCCTAGCAAGGTGGGTGCACTTGCTCCCTCTTTATCCTCTCAGAACATTTCTCCTGTTTTTATTCATAGTCCCTTTGACAACATTTCCTCAGCTCTTACTGTTTGTCTCAGGCAAACCTTTCATTTCTTTGACTTGTTTCTCTGTTTGTCTGTGTTTCTCATCTATTTCAATGGTGTCTCTCAAGCATTCTGGTGATAGTTTTCAGCTTTTCCCCCTACATTTCATGGTACTCTCAAGCAGGATCTTTGTTCCACCATTGCTGTATCTTCATTTTTTTGGAAGTAATCCAGTCTTTCTTTAGCTCAAGCTAGTGCTTTTCTGGTGTTTCAAGATACCTTCTTAGTTCTTTGGTCATCACCCTACAATTTGTGAAATGCAAAATACATGGAGAAAAAGTAGGAATACTTCTTTGTCTGCAATTCTTAAGCTGTTGAGTACAGAAAACAATTATTTAATTTGGCCATGGCAAGAGTTCTGTGTCTACTTCAGGGTAGCATTCTGAGTAAAACATGCACACTAACAGGAGGATATTTTACAGAAATATCTTAATAAAAATGTGCAAAATGCTGTTATTTAAAACTTAAATTTTAAACACAAAAAATTGTCTCTTAAACTCAGATTGTAAGTTGTGGATTTGTGGGAGACTGACTGATGTGCATTCTATTTTGCTAATTTAAATGTGAGATAATATTCAAATTTGTTCAGTGAAATCTTAAGGAATGACAAACTACTAGATTTTCTAGGATAATCTACTAAACCCCATAAAAAAAGAATGCTCAAGTGTTTTATGAGGTTTGGATAGTTATAGCTTTTTGTGCTATGGGGAGAGTAATGTTTTATTTATGTTGATTTACTCTGTTTGATTTAGTTCCATGATTTGTTCAATATGGAGTTGAAAAACCAGAAAGCCTGATTCTATTTTTTTCAATTTATGTTGAAGAACTAAATTTGAGTGATTGAGAGGTTGAGACTTACTAGTTCAGAAGTCAAAAAGGATGCACTAAAAACATCGGTTTAATCCATACCCTATAGATAGCAGTGATGGGCGATACATAAACGGGATGGTTGTACTGGAACTGGAGATGTAGGTAATTCTGCATTACAGATTATTAGATGTTGATGCTATTGCTTTGTTTGTTGTAGTAGTCTTGTACCTGGATTTTTATTATCCTCTGTGGATTGACCTGCCTCAAGTCCGTTTCTTTGTCAAGAGCTTACCAATATGGTCTTCATGTAGCTGGAGTCAGTTCCCCAGATGTAAATGCTGGGTTTGGAGAGTGTGCTACAGGAGAGAGTCATGAAAGGAAGACCACGTTCACAGACTAGAGTGACAGTTTGCCTGAAGTCTGTAGCATGGGGTGGAGTGTCTGTGGATCAGGTCTCAGCCCTAACAAAATGAGTTTGGTGAAGAGTATAGAGAAGAGGAGAGACCCTCACTCTACCTGTAGCCATCAGCTGGAAGGCACATAGCCTCCAGCATTCATTCATTCACCAAAAAATTCCTCAGAAGCAGCGTCTTGCATATAGGTTTAAATGTGAAATTATCTGTAGCATGCATTATGCAAATTCAAGATGGCCAGTCTGCACAGATGTGTCTAGAACTTTTCTGACCAGAACTTGGACTTAGACTGAGTCCTGACTGTAATAATTTTTTGTGGGAAGCAGAAACACCTAGGGTTAAAGTTCCCATTGTCTGTTTTTATTTCTTCAGTTAAAACATAACAGGGACATTCAGATAACATAAATTCACCACTTATCTCACCAATCTTTTAAACATACTTAAAAGTCAAACTTAGGAAAAGTGTAACCTCTGATCTGATCAAATTTATGGGGTTACCATAAAATACTGATGTTTAGCCTGTGCAGATGTTGTTAATTCATTGTGGTGTCTTGGGCTTGATTGCTTAGGGCTTTTTGATTGCCTAGGTAATTTCCTTATTTTTTCATTCTTTTAGGCAACTCTAGAAGTGTGCCACACTATTCTCCATGAACACTTGTTTGTTGTGCTAGCAGTATGGTATTAGTTATCCTATTATAAAAGCACTGATTGTTTTCTACAAGGCTCTGGCAGTCACAGACCATATTTGCTCCAATAACAACCTTTTTGGTGTTGGTATAGACAGTATCTGGCTCTGGATTATGTTCCCTGCTTATCTGCCAGGTAATCCAGAGCACTTGTCCACCAGCGACTGTTCAGCCTGGAGAAGAAAGGGCTCAGGGGGAATTTCATCAATGTGTATGAATACCTGAAGGAAGGTTGCAAAGATGATGATGCCAGGCTCTTTTCAGTGGTGTTCAGGGACAGGACAAAAGGCAGTGGGAACAAACTGGAACACAGGAGGTTCCCTCTGAACATCAAGGAAACTTCTTTTTTTCAGTGAGAGTGACGAAACACTCACAGAGTTGCACAAAGATTGTGGTGCCTCAATCCTTAGAGATATTCAAAATCTATCTCGATATAGTCTTGTGCAACCGACTTCTGATGGCTCTGCTTGAGCAGGGGAGTTGGACAAAATGATTTCTAGAGGTCCATGCTGGTCTCAACTATCATGTCATTCTGTTAGAGGACTGCCCTGATGCCATGTTAAAGAGACTTCAAGAATCTAGTTTCATGTTTTCTGTCATACTGTCTCTGAATTGTCTGTGGGATTACAGGGAGATCTCTTTATCTGTCTCTTTCAGTTCTTGCCTTTTCATGGACTTCTCTGGTGTCTGTAAACAGGATTTCTCAGTAGTGATTGCAGTGGTTGCTGATTTAAAAAACCCTCCTACATTTGGCACAAATTGGGTGACATAATCCATTATTCCAAGGAATCTCAGTATCATTTCTATTGATTAGACATGATGATAATGCCATCCTTGTACTTTGCCTGTTCTCTGTACTTTCACTACAGTGCTGTCAGTGTATGTCCTTTGTGCTTCTTTTTTTTGTGTGTGTATTTATTTGTAGCTTGGCATTTTTTTTTCAATTGTTCCAAAGTTGCTACTCTCTTCCTGTTTTTTTCCATGTGAAGTGTTATGTGATAAAACTTGATATCCTGCCTGTGCCATCACAGGATGAATGTATAACCTTTTCAAATGGCATCTGCTTGAATTTTGCATATTCATCTAACACAGAAATAATTGATATCAATGACCTCTCAAAATATGTCCTCTTGTAGGCAATTTAGAAGAAGGTTTCAGTTTTACATAGGTTCTTCCATGTGCAAAAGGAAGACATAACTTTTTTTATGTTGTCTTACTTGTCCTACAGTTCTCTTACTCTGCTCTGATTTTGAGAGCAGTGAAGCTACAATGGAGATCAGCTGCTGCAAGCCCACTGTAACCCCAAAGTAGTTCACTACTGGTGTCTTAGAAATACAGGTCTCAATTAGCAGTCAGTTTTATTTAGGTACTTGGATAATGCAGGTAAAGATTGATACAGAATGCAAGCTCTGGTAGAGATCACATTACACACTGAAATAATGCAAATGAATTACTAAAGGGAGGAGGAAATGTTTTTATCCCTCACTGAAGTCACTGAATTAAGAAGCTGCTTATTAGCCAGTTTAGTAGGGAAGATGATTTCTAGTCTAATAAACAGATATTTGCATATCTAAGGAAGTGAACAAACACTATTAAGAAAAACGGAGAGACTGTGTCTCAAAAATGAGGGAAATAGAATGAGTCAGGATGAAGGATTAAGTCTGTTTAGGTGCCAGGAGCATTTCAAAGGTGAGACTGGTAAAAGCCTGTTGTGGTTCAGCCGAGGGAGGAATATGAGGATCTAAGAGGGAATGGAGGAGTTCACCTGAAAGTACTCTGTGAGAAGTTCATCTCTTGCAGATGAATTCTCAGACCATAACTTCTGAATAATTTTTTGATGATTGGGAAAACATAAAACATAAAATGTGTACAAGGACCTGAGCTGCGATTACCCACTTGTCAGTACCAGCTCAGTATGAATGTAATTATGGATCAGTGTAACTATATTAAACTATATCTATATTAAGCTGTATGAAATGGTTGTAATTTTTGTAAGCACTCAGCACCATTGTCAGTTTTGAAAGTTACTGATAAAATGTATGACTGATTTTTTTTTTTTATTTTTTTTTTTTTAACCTGAATTGGGCTTAAATGTGATATAAGGGAACTGACAAGGCATGTTTTATGCAAAAGTGTAGCAATACCATGCCCTAGGGCATTTGTGTTTCATAAAAGTACCCAGGAAATACTAGTAGGAGTTTGTGTTGCTGTCATCATCTCCCTTGTCAGTATAGTCACTCCGTTGGTGGAGGGAAGAGATATAATACATCACCTTTTCAGTATTTCTTCCCCTCCACTGACAAGCACTGTTCCTTGTCCAAGCTGTCACTGCATGTGCAGCTCCACATGTTCTCTGAGCTTTGGATGATTTTCTATCTTGAGTTTATTTTCTGGTGGGATATTGGATTATCAATCTTACTCACTGTGTCAGAGATCTGACTGATCTCTATAAACTTTGTTCTGGACTAGATGACTCCTGTCATTTGTCAGGCTTTGCTTTTTTTTCCCCTGAGTCTCTCAGTAGTCTGTTCTTTAAATACTTGCCCAAGCCTCTTGTGTTCTCAGATCTGGTTAGCTCCTTGCCAAACTTAAGTAGTACAGTTCACTTTGTGTTGGTCACCAGCCTCTCTTTAGTGTGTCACTTTTCTTTTGTAACTTCAGATTACAAATATTTCTCTCTAGAGTTTTATTTTTACATAGTTTGCAGTATTTAATTTTTGTAAAAGATTTTCATGTCTGAGTTGTAGACTCCATGTTAATTAAAACTATTAAACACTTCAAGTATGTCTGAAACTACTATTGTCAGAACTAAGGCTCTTTTCTAATTATTGTCTTTCTCTTCATTAGTATCTGTTGCTTCCAGGTGCAGAATGAAGCACCATTTCAATCTCTTCCCATTGTTTTCCATGCAAAATGATTTCGGCTGTGGTCAAGATTTCAGCTATTCTGCTTTTCCACTCTACTAATTTCTTTTAATTACTTTCCCACCCCACCCCTTCCCCCCAGCCATGTGCTGATAACTATGTGGAGTTGCAAAATTACTTGGGGCCCAAGATCCTTAAAAAAGACCCTCTTGATTCAGAGACACATTACTGCCTGCCTCTGCATGGCAGGATGTGGGCTGAACAAAGCCCATTGCTCAGCCCTCCTGCACCAGGGAAGTGGAGCTTTTTAGTGGTTCGTGTTTTGGTGCCACATTTTTATGTGGAAAGTATGGGGGAACTGTGTAGGGAGGCATGATTTTTTTTATTGCAATCTTGCAGGCCTGTTTTTAACGGTGATTTTTCATCTCTCGTGAGTAGCTATGTAGCACATGAGTGGCAGCCTGTGACCATGCTGATTTGTAACAGAATGAAGTAGTAAATTCACTTAGTTAAATCTCTCTAGGATAAGTTCAGCTTTGACTTTTGTATTTTGATCTGTCAGGGTGTACTTTGAGCCCCTTGTGAATATGGAGTCTGTGCCAGGACTTAGTTTAAGTGGTTACACCCTTGGGCATGAGTGAGGAGGAGAGAGTCTGAACTTGCATGAGGACAAAATGTGTCCTCTCTTATTTGTTTCTTTCCAGAATTCGAGGTGATGGTTGTTTCTTGGTGCTATCTCACAGAAAGTTATTGTTTCCTTTTTTAAAATCATATATTAAATAAACTGATTAATAGATTACTATTTTTACTATTAACATAGTAAAATTTTATCCTGATCTAATATTATCTAAAGAATTTGCATAAGAAGGTAAGATACACTTTATTCTAGGGCTTAGGATAAACAGCAAGACCTAAAAGCAGTATTTCAGGAGCTATCCAGGACAGTCCATTTGTATTTCTTCATCTTACTCTGGAGAAGATAAAGAGATAAAGTTCCCACCAAAATATTGCCTTCAGATGTAGTGAATATGACTATCTGTATTGTAATTTTTTCTCCAGGTGAAATATCATGGTACATATTTTTAAGATGCTGATAACGTAAAATACTTCCCCGTCTTCCCAAAATTCTTGTTTCTGCTTTCACTGTTAAACTGTGCCCATCATCTGTGAATGTGATCTTACTTTAAAGCAAACATAAAAGAGGTAAATATTGGTATATAGAGTGTTGTACTTATGCAAACATTCATGTCTCTTAGTGTAAGGAAAATCAGTTTTATGTATGTCAAATGAGAAAATCTATTTTACCTCATTACTGCTCTTAAGTAGAATGGATTTTTGGAGTTTTCTGCACCTTGGTTTTGCTGCAAAGAGAAGGAATATGGCAGTGGAACTTGATCATTTTCTTTGTGACAGCATTAATACTGGAAGTGCTCAGTAATCAGTGGCTTGTTGTTTTCAACCATAGAATTCTCATGCTCTATTAACTCTGGTGGTAGGAAAATGGCTGTTGGCAATTTTCCATCATGTCAGTCATTGCAGTATTTACGTTAGATACCATATTTATAAAGCCAACAAAAGTATTTCTTGCATTTTCTCTCTCCAGATATTTTGGTGTTGAGAATTGGGATGTGTTTTCTCTGTTCACCTGTTCTGCAAATACTGTAGGGGATGCACTTACAGTACCTACTCCTGTATCTGGGACTAATGGAAACCTGAGCTGATTTCAGTCTCTGTCTTGGTTTGATCTGTACAACTCCTTGCGTGTCGAAGAAGAGTTTTGAATTCCCACATTAGACTGCAGACTGGGAAAAAAGTTAATAAAGAAACTTAGTGAAAGACCTTTTTTCCGTTTTTGATATTGTGCAGCAATTCATAATGATTTGTCCAGGTATTATTTTAAAAGAAAGGCATTGTTCATGTGGAGGTCAATAAAACCAAATCCATGTGCAATTCATCCTCAATGGGTGATTGCATTCATTTTTCATTTTAACATTGAATCATTTGATATACTTTGAAATAACAAAGTAATGATCTATAGATTTGGGGTATCAAAATTGAAAGCAATTTAATAATACACATGTCAAATAAAATCAACAGATTTCTATTTTATTTTCTTAAGCTGTGAACTAACCATTCCCCAGTGTCAAGGCTCAGTTACTTGAAAAAATAACAAAATTTTTCCTTTCTGAATTTCTGCTTATTCTCTCTCCTTACCTTCCCCAGTTTTCTCTCATGCATTTTTTTTCCCTCTTGGATCCTTTAGTATTCACATTGCATTAAACATCTGCTATTTGTATCAAACACTTTGTGAATCCATCCATTTTTTATGTCAGTTAATGTTAAGTAATACTTTGTACAGCAATAAGAAGCAATAAAAAGCCCAGCAATAAACTGCTGTGTGTCAGTGATTTCTCCTCAGGGTCTGCAACAAGCCATTTGATTTGACTGAAATAATGGCAAACAGTTTTAGACCTTTGCATTAACTCTGCAGGCTAACATCCATGTGGGTTGGTAAGTGTCATGCTTACAGAAGAATATTGGTGCTGTAGTCCCAGAGAGAAAAACTGATGGGAGCCAGAGTAAGTATTTAGGTAAACAGAAACATTAGTTAAAGATTTCCCATGGGGGTATCATCCAGGTTGTGTGCAACTTCTGTGTGTTTGAATACTTTGCATGTAGTGACCTGAGACAGTAGAATACTATTAAGTTTGAAGATAGCTAATTTAGAGTAACTAGGTCCTAACTGCCAAAAATGAAATACTAAATTGGTTTAGTTTTCAGGAAACATGAACTTAGTATTTTCTGAAAATTAGATGTCTCAAAGTGTCTCAAGGTGGATGCTGGCTTCAGAGAGCTTTCACCAACCCTGGGGTGTTTGGTTTTTAACATGTGTCATTCCATTGTGTTGTTTCCCTCTCGTCTCCCGCCCCCCAATATCTTTTTACGGGAATGAAAGAATATAGAAGAATAACTTGGTTTTTCAGAACAAGTGTATCTGTCATATACTAATGAAACGGTGCAAAAAAGAAAGTTTCTTAGTATCCAGTTTAGGTATTTCTTATAAGTACTTATAGTAGTTCTTTATCATTTGAAAATTTCGATATTTCTTACAATAACTACTGTTTGACTTCATTTTTTTAACCATAGCTGTTCCTTTTTGTAGTTGTCTTGATCCTTAAAATCTGAATAAATAATTAAATGGTATTGTGTTATAGAAAAGCATCTTCTACTCAGGAAAAGAAATTACTTTGATTAAGGAATCTGAGTAGCAGAAAAATAAACCTTTCTAGTAAAATTGGTGGTGGTGTGTTTTTGTTTTACTCTAGCAGCATTCATTTAGGAAATTGCACCAAACCTTTAGAGAGATTTATTGCATTATGCAGCATTAGAAAAGGGCAAACCCCATGCTTAGGGTATTAATAAAATAACCTGATAGTAGTCCATGCTTCCTATTAATTTTTGAATTTTTGGTCAAGAAAATGGGAATCCTGGGAGCATGAGATCTGCACCTGATATCTTGAAGAAAGGCTCTCTGAAGAAATGAATGAAAATAATGTTGTGAGAGTCACATAGATAAATGCAAATTATTTTTGCAGTATCATTTTGTAATAAAAATAGGGATTATAAGGGATAAACATGGAGTTCATGTAGTGAACAGTTTATATCTGTGTGCCTCCTGGGTTTATTAAGGAATATATATGTATAAAGATGCTTGACAGAAAAATCTTGTTTCTCACTATATGTTCTCATTTACAAGTTGCAGTGTTTCAGGGTTCTCATTTATTTGGGAGACTTCTCATGTATGCTAATAGAAAACTTGCAGAAATCATTTCCACATCTAGTTATTTTTTTCCTTAGCAGATGCTTTTAAACTTCCACCTTGAGATTAGAAATTTAATACTGTCATATGTTCTGCTGGATCTAGCCCTCAGTTGCATTAAAACCAGCAGCTAAACCAAGTAAGATTGCAGTACACAGTATTAGTAAATGTAGACATGGGTATCTCTCTGTGTTTATACACACGCTCATATTTATATGTATATTAAGGAAGTGTGTCTGTTAAACCGCTATTCTTGTCTAACATCAAATGGATGTGGTTAAGGATAGCGAAATTACAGTGGTGGAAAAGGTGCTTTAATGTTTGTGAAAGAGTAGGATGATAAAGGAGGGGAAAAGGACCCCCAAAGTCAGGGTACTCTGCATGAGAGCGTTGGATCTCATTTTGCATTTAATCAATGCTAACTCTGCTCTCATTTAAAGCAAGAGTGATGTTCCCAGTTGCATGGTTTGGGGAATTTAGTGCCTAGAAAATACCATAACTGAGTGGTGAAAAAGAAAAAAACAGTATAATTTGTGCAAGATACTAAGTTCATAGTTGAAAACCCCATCAAATATGTGTTTGCTTTGTGACCAACTTAGGTGTTAAATCGTTAATTTCTGTTTTGCACTATGATGATAAATTGCTAATAATGTCAGGGGATTATATTTTGATGTCATCTCACGTAGTTATGATGCCGTAATTAAATGTTTGGAAACAAAAGCAGCTGCTGAGCTATGTACAGTTTTTGTAACTTGAATTTTTTTTTTGTGAAATTCACGTAGAAATAGGTTTTTTAAAAAATCCAAATGCTATTGTGTTTGAATAGCTATACTGTAGCATGTATATGTGAAGTTCCAGCACATTTTTTTCAGGTGGTTTTATTTTAGCTGTATAGTTTTTACTTCTTAGTCATGAATTTAGTCTCTGTGAAGGCCAGGAGGTGGAAACCCTCTATTTTTCCAGCACTACACAGGACTCTGCACTGCTGTATCAGGAAATCTCAAGTAACAGTTTTATGATGCATGAGGATGTTATTCTCTGCGAGCAATAACACACATTTCTATTTTTCCAGCAATATCCACATAATCAAACATTCACAAGTGCTTTACAAAGAATTTAATTAAATAGTGTGCAGAGTGACTGGATGCAGCATGTACACAAGCTGTTATATATTCAGTAGTTCCCATTTTGCAGTTAGTGCAGAACACTTTTGTTCAGTAATATGTATGAATGATATTGCTATCAAAATGTGCATCATCACCCCTCCTTTTGTACTTTGCTCCTTGAAAATGACACTGAGACCTTAACAGATGTCACCTCCAGGAGTACAGGATACCTTCCTCAGGGCTCCAGTGGTGTGATAAACAGAGGGAAATACAAATTCTTATGTTGAGATTTGAACATCAAACATTGTTCCTCTGAAATCAAATGTTTATTCCTCCTCAGAGAAAGATACAGATTATTGTGTCTTTTACCACAAAACCAAACGTGTTTGGAATTTTATTTAAAGGTAGTAGAAATTTTTGGAGCAAAGATCAGCTACTGAAGAATTCACATCAAGACTTGGATATTCAGAGTTTAGATGTGGAAAATCAGAAGCAAAAGATTTTGTGACAAATGAGTATGTTCAGAGTCCGTTCTGTCAGCCATTGGAGATTGTCTCTTCTTTGGCATTAAAGTTCAGTGTATCAGTCTCTGCACTAGGAAAAGGTAGCGTGCTCATATTCGTTCCACATTATTGGTGTGCTCATGTCACCTGCAGGGCTTAACATTCTGGAAACTGACAGGATTATGCAATATATTTTGTTTTCCCTCTTCTGAAAAGCCCTTTTAAGCATTAGCCAATGAATGAGAGTTTTCAGGCTTGCAGAGCAATGAGGCTGTGTTGGATGAAAGTGATTTAGAATATCCCTCTGTGTTTGCTACCTGCAAGACAGTTATCTGTCCTTCAGATTGGAAGGTTTTATGGGTATGTCAGTGCTATATAGTATCAGTCTAAATCGGCAGACCAACAGTAATGACATAAATGGTGAAAGACAGTCTATAATTAACCGTAAAAGTGTTTAGTGTGAGACCTCACTCTTGTTTCCCAGTTCCAGAGTTATTCCAGTTATTACTGGCTGATACTGATAAAATCTATACATTATAATTGGCAAGAAAGAGCAAAAGCTACAAATGAACCCAAAGGAGAGAAAAAAAAAGCAAAAGGATCAGTGAAAAGTAGGAAACTGGTTTTTCTTTTGTGCTAGTTCTGGTTCTGTGTCTCTCTGCTAATTTGAGAATTGCTGAAAACTGAATTGGGATAAATAAGAACAAAGTCTCTCTGCATTCGTCTTCTGAAGACACCTTTTAGAGGAAGGTTTAATTGCTGTAGGAGAAATTATAGAGGTATAGCTTTCTTTACAGAGTTGAGAGTGGGAGAGATACCTATTTATTTAATTAATGAAGATTTGCTGTTAACTTCAGTGATTTCACTCAGTAGCTTTTGTGTCCTTTTTTCTTTTTCTTCATCCTTATCCATTCTTTGTATAGCAGACGGGAGTTTTTCATTTTGCATGTAATTTATAACAAATTGCAATTATTTAAAAAATTTAGTACAGTTCAAGCTTCAACTGAAGAAGAAAAGGAAAGCATGAAATTTTGAATTTACTCGCATGTCTAATCTTGAACACCATGTTTTGGATTTTTACTTTATTTTCTTTAATTAAGCTCTTGTTCTAGTGTCTG
Organism: Hafferia zeledoni; assembly: GCA_035583235.1. Taxonomy (NCBI): domain Eukaryota; kingdom Metazoa; phylum Chordata; class Aves; order Passeriformes; family Thamnophilidae; genus Hafferia; species Hafferia zeledoni. Next base: position 35,628,467 of record JAWWEV010000043.1, read on the forward strand.
CTTTTCTACAAAATATTTATTCTTTAGCATTTGTAGTATGACTGTGTTTGCAATTTGGATATTTTCACTTTGCTCGTATTTGGAAGTAGCTGCTAGATTCTCTCTTTGCTTCCACTAGGAGGCTGGTATTTTTATGCTTCTAGCAGCAGGCCCTTTTTGGGAATGCCAGAATATACACAAGTTCTCCGTTCCCAATATTTCAGTGGCAACTTGCTGTGAATCCTGGAGTAGAGCTCCTGCCGTCTGGTTGTTCTCCAAGCCAATTCTACTACTTGTATCAGCAAGCCCAAGCAGACAAACTTAGGAGACGTATCAGTGCTGTGATATAATTTAGAGTATTATTTAAATAAGTAGGTGAGAATTATTTTTTTTGTTTAGGTTAGGAAGTCAGCCCAGAGATCTTTCATCTCACCCAGTGAAGTACGACCTACGTGTATACTACATGTGGTAACTGCCAATGAACTGACTTTGGAACCAGAAGTAATAGAGGCAAATGAGAGAGGAGTATGGCAGCCAGGTCAATTAATTAAGAAGTCAGACTAATTAGTTTGACTGGAGGGAGCACCATGCTGATGTGACATTGTAGCTTCCAAAATTCTGTCTGATTTGTACATGGGTTGCACTGGGCTTCTTGTAGATGTACAGGTTGTTTCTAGGCTCTTTCAAATGTTTTTTGCCATAATGCAGCATTGTGTATTGGTTTATGCCCTAGGGAAATTTACTGTGATTTTGGATTTCTTTTCAGACTAATAGTCAGTTCAGTTCCTTCTCAATCTTCTGCAGTAAGATTTTTTTGTAATATGATCTTGTTCAACCTCATGCCACTAAGATTCCATGTTGCCTTTTTTTTCTTCCTGATGGACCTTCCCATCTTCTTCCTTATATTTTGTCACTTACCGAATACAAAACTGGAGCTGCTCCTGAAGTTGTGTACTGCCCCACTTCCAGCCTGTAGGGCTGAGAGGTGGCTGTCAGCAGTCCAGTTCTCAGAGGATGTGTGGTAGCAATAGTGCACACAGAAAAATGCCTGGTTTTGTACGAACTGATGATTCTGAACAATTTGCCGCTTTTCTTGTTATGAAAGAGTATTTCTTCAGTGCACCCCTTAGTGTCAGTCATTACATACAGTTAGATGTGTAGGATTTTCATAAAGGCATTGCTTTAAGGAAAAGACAAAAAATGCTTGTGCTAAAAGTCTGTGTTACCACATTGATATGGCATAATAAACATGAGAAGCAGTATCAAACCCAGTAGTAAATCAGAAAGGTGTTGTAAATAAGCTGGATTCTGTATAGAAAGCTTCAATTAGAAATACTAGCTACTGTATTACATCAATAACATGGTACTCATATGTGAGCAGATAGTGGCATAAGATAAAAAAGAAATATTTTATTGGTTTCCTAAATAACATTACTAGAAAGCTGAAATGAAGCTTTTTGGGGGTTTGTTTTTACATGTATGTTATTTCAAATGCTTTTAGTGATGATTTATAGTCTTTCTTACAATAGTTCTTCAGCATTGTAGCTCCCACAAGGAGTTAACACATATTTTTTCTATTTCCAGATCTGTTAGCTGTGCCTAAGCATCCATATGCTGCTATGGAGAACTGGGGACTGAGTGTTTTTGTGGAGCAAAGGATACTGCTAGATCCAAGCATTTCTTCTATATTATACCTACTGGATGTCACCATGGTCATTGTACATGAGCTATGTCATCAGGTATTAAAGGTGTTCATATATTTGATCTTAATGTCATAAACCATGCACTCCTTTTTAAAGCTGAATATGAATTTATACTGTATGTTTGAACACTCGTAACTTCTATTGTAACTGAAATCCAAATAACACAGAGGTCTGTAAGACACATTCCTACAATATCTAAAGTATGAAGTCTCAAAATGGGCATAGAAGAGAAAATTGGTAGCAGTGAACAGCTTCCCTGTCTTTTGTATGATTATAGTCTGTATATTTGTGTGTCAGTGTGTTTGTTGCAGGTGTGTAGAATAAACACGTTATCTGTAGAAACTGATCTATTGCAGAACTATAGCAGATTCATCCTGAATTTCATGTTCATGTAAAAAAATCTTTTGGCTGAAGTCAGTCTGGTAATCAGCTGCTTCTTCTATCATATATAAACATACTTCCATTTCCTTTTTCTTTTTTTTTTTTTCTTTTTTCTTTTAATTTGGTATTGACTCTCTGTGTTCACTTTTGGGGCGTAATTGAGACTTTATGTATACAGAAGTCATTGTCTCAATAAGGAAAATAATAAATCCATATTACATTTTATTTTACATTTTTCCTATCTTCTTATCTCAAACCAAACACATTACAAGTGTTTAGTAATATTGAGTTGAATGCAAATTTTATTGAAGGAAATTGGCTACAGGAGCAGGAAACGCTTTCTTACACTCATAAGAGGCATAATCATAGCCTTCAGGTTAAAATGAATGAAATCCTACTGTGTAATCACCATGGCTTACATCTGTGACTTTACACAGCGTTCTTTAAAGGCAGTGCAAATTCTTAACACTCTGCAAATAAGAAGTACCATGTAAAAGGGAGCCATTGTAATGGAGTTCTGACAGATGAACCTAGGAATAATAATGTTTGGTTCATATGCATGTTTCACATTAAATCTGTTGATGAAGTCCTCAACTACAACATGAATTTTTAATTGAATGGTATTGCTGGTTTGATCCTGATAGTATCTGTTTTTGTTATAAGCTGTTTATTGTGCCTTACAATAGATTAGCATATTGTTCAGCTGGAAAAATTACAGTTCCTTAGGAATCAGGTGTGGAAAACACACATTAGGTCATCAAATCCCTGCTCATGATAGTATTAGATTCTTCCATGTGGTGCATTTGTAGCGCCAGGTTCAGTGCTCCTGATTACAGGGTTATGTGACTTCCCTTAAAACCTGATGGTCGATAACATTTTCCAAGTATTCAGCTTTAAGTCTTGGTTTTAGTGAAGTCATTCCATTACTTGCAGTTATTCTTTGCACTGCTTTGATAATTTCCTTAGCTTCCAGAGCAATTTCTACTTCAGATGTGGGCAATTATCACATCAGTAACTTGCCAAGTTTGTTTATTTGGTTCTCATTGAAACTGAAGCCTTTTTAGATTCTTCTGGGAATGTCAAGAGGATCATGAAGTGGGTGAAAAGTATAATCGAATTTATTTTAGGGTAGAAATGTAGTTATAAAGTGATTTTAAGTGACCTTAAAATAGCAAATGAGGAGGTTTACTTGATGTCCGTGTTGATATTACTTCCAGTGTTGTTTGCTTAATTAAATGTAGCTTCCTCTATTCCTGTTGCTGTGGTTTCTCTTTCAATATGTTGCATACCAGGTCTTTGCTCAGCTGCTTCACTGAATAACTAGACAAGATAGAAAATACTCAGGTGAAAGAAACATTATTTCTACTTTTTAGATGTAGAATTGAGTGACACAGAATGTGGATTGCTCATCTACTAATGAAGTTTAAAGGATGAAACCCTCAAAAATATAAGCTGCAAAATACTGTCAATCACCTTCACACAGTTTTGTCTTTATTTTTTCTGATTTTTATCTTACCATAGTCAGAAGCCCATAAAGGAAACTTCAGAGCAGGAACTCTAAACAATACCATCTTATTTGAAAATGTACTGAACTGAGATCTGGCTGGGTCCAGGATCTCTTGCCTCTGCTGATTAATTGTTAATTATTCACTGCGTTTTTAGTTGTCTTTTGCTGTGAAGTGTCTCACTTGCTAACCTGTGGTGACACATGAATATTCCTTCCCTTCACTTGTTTGTACACATAGAATAACCGAGATTAACCAAAATCCAGTTTTGCCTTTTTATTGAATTTTTTTTCCTTTTAATTTCAAGTAAGAGGAAATGGAACTCTCATTAAAAAGTCTTTTTTTTTTTTTTTTTTTTTTTTTAAAGAATTGTGTCATTTTCCCTTTTCCCTGACATTTAAACCCATGACTTCAAGGCTTATGGAACATACCTGAGCATGTAGTAAACTGATCTGTATGAGACCCCTGTTACTTCAAGTAACAAAGCAATTACTTTGCTAATGTTGTTTCCAGGATTATAAAAATCAGATAAACATTAAAATTGGAGATAATTGCCTTTAGATTTGACTGTTTAAAATTGTGATTTCCAGACCTGCTGGGTATTAATGCTTGAGCGCAGTGTTTGGGACAGATAGAAAATGAGACAGCACTGCAAGAAGACATATTCTGTGGTGTCAAAATATGGGTGAGAACTGTGTGTGAGAAAGAATTTCATGCCCAGTTTCTTCACAGTTGACTATGTCATGCTTGAGCAGGTATTTATTTTACGTACGCGTTTCAGGAAAGACGCATTGCAGTTACGTGGATACCTTTGGCAATTTGTAGATTGCTATTTTTTGGTATTTCAGCTTGAGTGTTCTTTTAGAACATTTTATTTATTTAATTAAAAAAGTTAATAATTGAATGAATGAGTGTTTTGACATAAAACCTTCTCCTCCAAGCCTGAAATCATGAGATATTTGTCAAAATACATATATTTCTAGCAGCTTCATTTGATAGCTCAAAATAATTACCATAGTTTATTAAATTAATTCTATTAAGGTAGGCATCAGTTTTATTTGCATGTCACAGATCAGTCCCACCTACAGCCTTTGAAGGAAGAGTCATTTGAATTTATGCACCGTGATTTTTTGTGATAGTTTTCCCAACTGAGGACAAAACTTGGTGTGACAAATTGAGGTAAAGAGGCATGAAAGCAGAAAGAAGTTTAGAACTTCTGAATCAACATTTTAAAAATAATCTGTAAAGGAAGCATATAGGAAAGAGTGTCCTTTCAGTATATCTGTAAAGTAAGTAATTCTGCTTATCAGGTTGAACATAATACTTGAGGGAGATGGGGAATTTATGTAATCAATAAAACTTTACAATAAAAAGAAGTAATGATCTTCACTCCAGGCAGAGTGCCTATAGTCAAATACACAAATAAATAAATAAACAAACAAACAAATAAATAAATAAAATAGAGAAATTAAATGCTTTACTTACAGTTTTCCTTTCAGACATATGTAACACCTCGGAAGATAATAGCAGCTTTCTGCTGGAAAAATTTGGTTTCTTACTTGCAGTCTCTGGTACTGCTCTGTCTATGACATCTCTAATTTTCTCTGATACTGTTCAAGACTAGTTAAGCAAAATCCTTCATTTTCATATGGATATCACATGCTGGTTTAATGACTGTAAAACATTTTTTCCTTTAGGCGGATAATCAAATTGTTTTAAATGTATCAGTAATAAATAAAACCAGAAAACTCTTTTGTGACATCACAAAGTAATCTTATTAATTCAAGTTACAGGAGGAGGTATTATGAACTTTACAACCTTTATTTTTCTAAATCTCTCTTAGGATACTCATAGTACAAAATGACTATTACTGATTTCATATTTGTTTAGCAGTTTTCTTGAAATTCAAGAAATAACCTGTAAGCTATTGTGATTAGTCTGTCATTAGAAATCATTTAATCAATCTATTCTTGTATGAATATAACTCATATTCCTCAGTGTGTGAGTTATATTCATTTCAACATTTCAAGTTCTGAAAATGCACTAGCTCCATGAACATATTTCCAATATTTCTTAGTCTTTTCAGTTTAATGTTAAGAACAGGATTTTTAGTGGCCCTGTAGAGAGTTAATTTATTGGTAGCCTTCAACTACATAATGCTCACTGCATGTGCATTAAGTTTAGCTTCTTGTAGTGCATGAATATGACATGACTTTTCTCAACTTTGTCTCTTCTCCCTAAATTCTTAAGTTGGTTGTCAGTGACATTCATTGTTTTGCTTAGTTTTTTCATTCAAATCTTATTTACTGAACCTTTTGTGGAAGTCTGGTAATCTTTCTGCTAGTCTGTTCTTTGAAGCACTAGTTTTCACTTTGCTATGGATCCTCATTGTAGCACTGATCCTTCCTTGGTGCTGTTCTCACTCCATGAAGACATGCACAGAAGCGAGACCTTTCATTAAGGTTGCAGACTAAGCCTTCAAACAAGTCAGATGTCATGAAAGCAAACTGCTATTGGCCAACTCTGCTTTCATTCATTCTCTGCGCTTGTTGCAGTTCAGCAGCATCTCCCTCTGGAATACTTAATTGCTGCTCACTTCCTGTGTAATTTTATGGCTTGCAAACACATGAAAACTCAAAATATTTCTGTTGATTATGAGTTAATGTCATTCATATTAAGAGAAAACTGACATAATTTTACTGAAACAAACTTGGTATTTGTGTGGCAGAAAAGGTGCTAAGAGAGTATGAAATATGTTTTCATGATAGTGTATATGTTTCTACTCCTACCACTGGTAAAATGATTCAGGTTGCACAGGGCCATTACAATAATTTTAACAGGGTCATCCATCTGCAGAAGAATTTATGACATCTGATTTCCTTTGAATTCTTGTTCTCATTCATCTTCCAGGCATCATCCCAGCTCTGTGTAAAATCCCTCTGACACGCACGTATCCTGTACTGCGAGATTTGTGTCTGTTGATGGCTTACTGAGCGGAGTATCTAATGGCCGTATTCTTACTGCGCCCTCAGCAAGTTCAGACCCCTCAGTTCAGACCCTTCCCCTCTTTTCAGCTGATGATCTTTATGCAGGAGTTTAATTATCCTTGAGATTTCTGTCCTTATTGCTAAATTGGACTGAAGTCAGTAGGAAAATTGAGGAGTAACCTGGAGGGAATGGAAAAGGCAATCAACTCAAGTAGGGTTTCTTTGCATATACATAGGTGGTCTGTGCTGTTTCAGATACCTCTGCTTCTGGTTGCTATTTGGGAAGGCTGCTGTTCTCCTGTAAGTCCTCTATGAAGTTTCCTAGTCTACATGGGAATCTCAGACATTCTAGTATGTTCTCTTAAGTGGCATCAACTACCTGCTTTTAGGCATCAGAGTCTTACCCACAGAGAGATGGCATTATTGTATAAAACTGCTTTCCCTAGGAAACCTTCCAAGAGGAGAATTGCTAGTATTGTAAATCTTAGTGGGCAGACATTGTGGAGAAAGAAATGCTAAAATTTAGGTCTGGAATGGGGAATGTGTTCCCAGTTTTTCAATTTTTACACTACACGTACTAAAGTTCCCAGGTAATGAATCAGATTACTTGAGTTAGAAGCCTTTTTCTGTCCAGTGTGTGTGTTAGTCCCTTAAACCTGGATGAGCGTCTACTTTGGATAACTAAAGCTGGCACTGTGGGTACTGACCTCAGTGCTTCTTTTCCTCTGCTTGTTCTTTTCTAATGTTTTACTTCATTAACTTGTGCATCCTTTAAAGGCTGAATTAATTCGTACATGAAAAAAACATTAAATGAGTTTCAGTGGGTGGTATATACTACTGTTTTTATTAAAACTTACGGCGAATGTGTTCTGTGTAAGTGGAATATATGCAAACATGGTTTCTTAAAGGTTGGTTATTTGAACTTTCCTTTGCAGTGGTTTGGTGACCTTGTGACTCCAGTTTGGTGGGAGGATGTGTGGTTGAAAGAAGGTTTTGCACACTATTTTGAATTCGTTGGGACAGACTACCTCTACCCAGGGTGGAACATGGTAAGTCAGTTCTATTTTGTGGAGACTCCGCAGAAAAGTTCCTCTGCAGTTATACTCCTGTTTCTGTTGTAGACAAGGACTGCTGAAAAATACCAAATGATGCATGCAAGTATCAGATGTCGAATGAAACAAAATCACTAGGTGTGAAATAATTTGTCAGTATTCCAAAAGTGTAATCTGCGATTTATTGCAAAAGAAATAACAGTCTTGTCTATCATAACCTAGCATTAAAATAGCTACTGTCTCTCTGCTCAGAAACGTTTTGGATTAAAGCAGTTATGATTTAACATGGACCAATTTTAAAACGTTGATGTAATTGAATTTTATCCACAAGATAAATTGGAAAGAAGAGTTTGGCTAAAACTTTCTATAAAACAGAGCTTATTTTTTCTTATTCTGTTCTCCTCTCCCTTGATTTATTCTTTTTTTTCCCCTGCTATTGTTTGGCTATCTAGCAGTAGATGATAAATTAACATTGAGTATATGAGTTGAGAATCAAGGTTTCAGTATGATTTCTAACTGTTGTACAGGCTTTGTCAACTCATGTCCAAATACTGGATCCCTCTGAGGGCAAACTGGGAATTCCATGCTGGGACAGTATTTTGGAGACCTTCTGTTGGGTCATAATATACCTAGTTGGGTCCTAGTTTAGATGATTTGCTGTTGTCTGGCTATATTGTATCTATAAGAAAAATAAGAGATACGAGATCTCAGTACAAGGAAATTGTGTATGAGACCATATTGAAGATTCCTGTAGAGATTTTATTGTCCATCGGAGACATGTTTCTGTTTGCCCTTTTGTGTTTATGTGTGTTTAATTATATGGCAAAATATTTATTATAAATCCCAATTGTCTGATAGAGATATGTTGGAGCTTGAATATTTTGCTTAATCTCTTGCAAACTGACTTCTGAATTTTTTTTCTTTGATTTCTGGGTGATTTATTGAGTATTCTTATCCCATTAACTTTTGTGTGTCATGAAATGAAGACGCTATGAGTTAAAGCTAATTTTTAAAAAATAATTGTATACAGGTACTCTTCAGGTATGCTTCTTGTCAAATTTGAATTTTTTGTAGAATATTAATTTTTTCTTTCAGGTGTCAATTTCGGTTTATAATTGCATTATGAAAAAGAAAACAAATCTTTATTTGAACTGACACCTGTCTTGCATAGCTAGGCTTGTTGGGTTTACCTGATGTTGGTTATATTAAAACTTACTCTGTTCATCTTTATGTCGAAGACAACCTGAATTACAATATAATGATTCCAATTATGACTGCAATGAAATCTGGCAGGCATTTAGGATTTTAGCATAGTGAAGAGTCATAGATGACAACATTTATACACTGAATTTTATCTTCAAATCATCAGTCATTTGTTCTTTGTATTATCAGTCTAACAAATTCAGAATAACTTTGCATTAGAAAACATTTGGAATATAGTATATGTACTTGAAATTTCTGTGGAATGAATATAATGTTCACTGTTATGCAGATGACATACCCATTACATGAAATCTTGGCATCTTAGCAGAATACAGACAAAATGAAAGGTTGAACAAGGTATGGCAGTTAAACTGGGAAATCACAAATGTGCTGCATAAATTAAAATTAACTACAGAAATATTGCTGTGCCTCAAGAAATACTAATCTGTCAAACTTTTCCTTAAATTGAAAGGAAGGTAGGTATAAACTGTTCATAATGCTTTGGGTGGCTTTGGCCTTTGATTTTAAAAATGACCATATTGACATATTTAAATAATTATAAAGTGAGATTATTCTCTTAATGAGCTAAACTTTTAAACATGATGCATGCTTTTGCAGACTAGAGTAGGAGTCAATACTGTCATGTTCTAGCCTTATTACAGAGATTGTAGGAAGAGGAAGCAAAAGTTGCAGTTACTGAAATTAGGCTTGCTGGTATTTGTTATTGACATAAAATGCATTTGCTGTTTAGATCACACTGACTGACATTTGCAAACTCAAAAAAGTTGAAGCGAGCATGTAGGAAAAAACCCGAAACTGTTCCAAAATCCGTGGATCAGTTGCAAAAACAAGAACTGCAAACCTTATTTTCTTTAATGATGGCTAAACAGTGCAATATTCTAGCACTCTAGGTTGTGTTTTCTCAGCAATCATTCATACCTGTGAAATAAAAATAAAAAACATAACAGTGTATGTTACCACAGCTCTTTGCATCAGGAAAATAGCGATATACCAAAATCCTCTTTAATTCTAAAGAATTGGGAAAGTTATGTAATTTACTTCTTTCTCGTGTAGTTCTGAAATGTTAACGTTGAAAGTTTGCTCAAGAAGCCCATGGACTACAGTGTCAAATTCAGCTTATTTTCAGCATACTAAAGCTTTGTGTTACATTTTCTTTTGGTTAAGTGTAGAAGCAGAATACTGGTAGTCTGTTGCAGAAGAAAGACTTTGTTTTGGAAATGCAACTTGGCCAATATGGATACATCTGAAAAAAATGGATCTATCCACAGCTTCCTACCTAAGGTGTTGAATGTTTATAATAGACTACAGGCACATAAGCTTTCATCGTGAAGGCTCATAAGCCCCTAAAGCTTTGCTACTACTTGGCTGAAGATGCTTCTGTTTTAGCAGAGCTAGAAAGAGCTATGAATACTAACTTTTTTGGCTTTCATAGACTTGGTATGGCTGAACCTGAGACTCTTGACGAGAGTTATCTTTTAGGCATGTTCACACCATTATAACTTAAACCAAGAGCACAGAGTTCTGCACAACACAGAAATCCATGGGTTTCGTCAGAAACATATTTCATGGCTTTTCTTTCTTCTCTAGGTTCTTTAGCTTTCCTAAATATTTCTTCCCCCTCTGAGGTTCTTCCTTTTTTGTCAGATTTTCTTCAGTTGTTTTATAGACTCTTTTGCAGCAGGAAAGACGAATGGATAACGATGACTGAACCTGCTATGGAGCTGTAACACTTCATTGAGCATGCCAGCAGGTCTAAAATTTCTTATCTTGTCCAGAAGATATTTACATACTTCATCAAATTTGCATTGTTGTAATGAGAAAGGAAATCCAGCCCTTATTAAATGCTTGCCATCATTATGTACTGGATCATCCTATTAAATTTTGGTTGCAGAACAGAATGAAGAGGCATTCTGGTGGAGGTGTCTATTATCCATTGCAGTTAATGTAAGATACATTAGAACTCTTCCAGGGAAGTGAATGAAGTTTTGCTGGTTTTAGAAGGGAAAGATGAGCTTTCTGTGCTAAGACCAGTTACCACCCCCTGGTCTTAATATAGTTTTTCAAATTTAAGTTACTACAAGTGAAACCTAGACATTCTTGTTTCCTTCCTTCAGCTGAAAAATAAAGTCTCTGTGTGTTACTTTATACCAGATGAAGCTACATTTGATTTTGCAGGAAATCTGTCTGTGCTATATAGTTATTGGACATTTTCTGTGGAAAGGAATAAGCCTTTCTTCCCATTTCAGCCTCTTGCCTTATCTGTCCCCCAGATTAGGAGTTTCTTTAAATTCTTATTCTGAAATGCTTTAAATTCTTAGATCTCATTCTTAAAGGTCTTGGAAGTTTAATCAATTGTTTCTGTGGTCTCACTATAATTTTAGAAAGAAAGCTGTCTCTGCTAAGTGTTCCTCCCAGAGATCAGAGAATTTTGCTTGGCCACGTGTGCTCGGAGTAGGCATCTACATGTGAATTCCCTGGCTGTTGCTATTCCATAACTTAGAATGAAATGAGATTTCTGTATTAGAGGCTTACCATGTAACTTTCAGTTGTCTCCCCATGCCATTAAAAGGCAACCACCGCTGGATGTGAATTCTTGAGCTGTAAGATCTTATGACTGATACAAGGTAATCTCACCTTCATGGAACGGGCCTCTGCTAGTTTAGTATCAGAAAAAGAAAAAAATTACATCAGAAAACTACATTCTGATAATTTCCACTTCATAGCTTTATCTTTTCTCACCTACCCTGCCCACCTGCCTCTTTTCATAGGCCTGTTTCCACCTGTGTATTCCATCTTCCTCTTGGTTTGCTTCTCTCATTACCTTGAGATCCTTTGCATGTGGCTTTGTAAAGAAAGGAATTCAGCTGAGGCTTGCAGATACAGGAATTTATTGACTGATCTTTTGCCTCCTTATTTTCTGGTAGAGGGAACCATCATGTTTGTCCTTGAATGTCTGTAGTAGTGGGGTAGATTTTGAGTACTGTGACAGCAGGAATTACTGGCATGTAATTTGCCCTTACATCCATCAAACAAGCATCAAATACTTTAGCAGTCAGTACCTGGCTTGATGCTGAGAAAGCATTTCACAGAGCCCAGCTGCCTTCTCCCTTTTCTTTATTATATAAAAGTTAGCTTTGCTGACAACTTTATTGGCAGAGTCAAGGTATAGTACATAAGCCATAACTTTGAATCCTATGTCTTCTTGATCCATTGATGCTCTGGAATAAGATCTCCCACTTTCTTGTCTGCTTACTACTTTTATAATTAAGGATGGTCATATTACAGAATTTTCTTAGTTTTAAATTAAAAACTTTGTGTCCACATAGAAGGGCGTTTTTCTTTCTTAAAGTGACCTGTGTTTTCTTTATGCAATTAGGTTCCACAATATGGACAATCCTGCCATTACTGCAGGCAGTTAAAAACAATAATGAGGTTGTATATCAACATTTCTCTTTCAAAATAAGTAAAAAATTGATAAGTGATCCAGATTGCATATCTTTCTCATTGACTCAGTTAAACAATAAAAGAAAATTCAGCCATTAAACACATGCATATTTTCAATATACTTTTAGCTCACATTGCCTCCTAAAGTGTTTGCCTCCATCTGTCAAGATTTCTAAGGCATTGTTTGACTCATAGAAAACCCAGAAAACAATTTAAGTTTTGAAGTAGACTTAGGACATGGGCCTTTTTGATTTATTTCATTATTATTTTGGCATTTCAGACCTGAGTTGTTGCCTGTTTGATCCTTCTAACCCAACATAAATATCATGCTGGCTCAGCATTGAGCGATATTCAGCCTCTCATTTTTTAAACTACTTTCATCTCTTTTTTTTAATTTTTTTTTTTGGTTAAAGGCTCCCCATGCTGGTGTAAAGTAAGCCTTTAATTAATACCACATGGGGTGTTTTTCCTCCAGTAACTGTGCAGTAAAGTCAGTCCTGGTATGATTTTCTGTTTTAACTCAACTATGGGGGAAGCTTTCAATATAAAATTAACTAGAATCTCATGTATAATTGACTTTGACAGGAAAAAAGAGATTGTAAAGGTAAGGTGCAAGATCTTCTCTTTACTAATTACTAGCCCTTTTTAAGTATACCAGTTAAGAAATCCTTCTACTAAATTTTGCTTATAACTTAGAAAATAAATTTCCATCTTCACATGGTCTTCCTAAACACAAGTGGGTTTTTTTATGCTCTGGCAAGGTAGATTAATACGGAATTCTCAAATTTAAGCCATTAACTCTTAACAGTTAGAGATCAGACATAAATGAATATCAACATTTAGAAAAAACATTTATTCCAGAGATTAAGTACAGGTTTGGACAATGTCAGTGTCTCTTCTTTCTTTGCGTCATTTTTCACTCATCTTGAGACAGCGGTTTAAATGACATTATGATGAGAGCTTTAGAGTCATGTGAGTTCAAAACTTCTGAGTTCAGGGTTTAGATGAAGGTTTAGTTTCAGTCACCTGGCTGAATTTCACATAACTTTGAATTAGTAACCACTTTGTCTTCAGTAAAAAAGAGATAGAAACTTTACAGCAACTTTTGCCTCAAGAGAAGGACTCACTGCAGGGGTGCCCTTCTGCAACGAGAATCTCCACTTTATCAGGAAGTATAATTGATGTGAGAAGTTCAATGGCAATGTTCAGTTGTATGTTTGAGGGCATTCTTAACTGAAAGACTCAGTTTATCAAATTTTCAGCAGTTCTGAATGTGCTACCACTGTTTATTTTAAAATTATGATAGTATGCAGTTATTTGGAGCAAAAACAGATAATTGATAAATAATTTTTGGAGTGTCTGCAAAACATCTTTGGTTCCTTCAGGACTTAGCTCACTGAATCTCATCACTTTCAGGTTAAAACAGAGTCTAGGTGCGCGATACCTAAAAAGTACTTTCATTGCTGATGAACTCTGGCAGTTGTTGCTGGAAGTTGACTCAGTATACCAACCACATCTTAAAGCCAGTTTTCATTTAAGTATTATTTACTGTTTATTGAATTGAGGTGATTTTCCTCTACAGATTTCCTCTGTGGAGTTTGCATTAGAGGATAAACATCATACGTTGTAATGCATCTGGTGTACAAACAAATCAAACAAACAAAGCTGTATTTGATAAACAAAGTGGACAGAGGAAACAGAAGTTGAAGTAGCTGGTGGAAATGCTTAAGAACTCCAACTACCTCTTTGCTGGGCAATGGAAGCAGGTGGTCATGAATACCTGGTTTGACACTTCATTGAAAAGAATATACATATCCCCTTCTTGCTGATGATCAAAGCTATTGGTCTTCCTTAACTATGAACTCTGGGAACATCTACCTTTTCTATAACAACAAAAATTATCAGTTGGTGTGAAAATCTTTCAAGCACAGGAACAGAAATTTTGCAAGGTCTTTGACTAAATATGCAGAAAAGAGGGTTATGAAGGTAGACATGGAACTGTGGCATGGTCTCAGCTAATAAGTGCAGAATCTGTTTCAGGCCTCCTTCAGCAAACTATACACATAATTGAAGCACACATGCAGAGATGTAAATTAAAACAAAAGCAGTCTGTAAGCTGCTCAAGGTTTTTACAAAAAATTACTGTTGGAAAGAGAGGAAGAGAGAAAGAGAAAGAAACACTGCTTTCATTTGCAAGTACTTAGAAGACTGTGTTATGACAGCTTAGGTTTTAGAAGCATGTAGGCAGAAAGAACTTGCTTTTGGCCCTCAGTGGATCTTATCCGGCCTTAATGTATTTTACTGAACCCTGGGTTTCCTCATAGATGACAGTCCTCTGGTTTGTCAAGCTTCACTCTGAAATATATTTTATTAGAACTCAACTGCTGATACCATAGATGTTTGTGTTCTTTGATAGCTTTCAAAATTTGCCTCTATTTCTTCTCCCCTAGAGTGCAATTTCCCTATAAACCCAAGCTTTGTGTCTTGCAACTGCTTGTTTTCTCAGGCAAGAAAAATCACTTACCTCCTTTGTATTCTTGATGGCTAGTAAAGCTCTGTATTTTGAGGAAGATATTTTCAGAAAATTTGTCAGGAAAATAATTTGCAGATTTACACAGCAATGTTAAGCTTTATTCATATAGATTTCTCAGTCCATAAAGTGTTCAAATGGCTGTCCCAGAACAAAGGTGATGCCTTTAATATTTAGGCCTTTGATCTCTTCTGCGTGCTAATTATCAGTTTTGGCTTTCATTATGCTGTTCCTTTTATTCCACTAGTGTATGGGGGGTTTTTTATTTTTTTTTCCATTTTAGTTCTTTTCCCTGATATTTCACATTAATTTTTAGAAATTATTTTTATGTGACTGAGTATTACGTTATTGTCATGCTAACTTGTACTCTTACATTATGCCTCAATATGATATTGTAAAATCACCAGCAATAACCCCTCTTCATTACATCATTGTTATCTTGTTATGCACAATAAATTTTGAATGTCTCTTGAAGGTACAGACCTTTCTGCCGGAAATGTTACTTCACAATTGCTTTCTCTCCATTTAGAGGCAGAATAGTTGTATGGTGGGCACTTTATTGTTGATTAATACATAAACAGTAACCTCTGCCTTTCCATAAACCTTTCTCCCTAGAATAAGGTGAATTTAAATGTCCACAGAGGAGGAAAGAGCCCAGAGAAAGCATGCCTTTCAGGAAAATGCTGTACAAAGCAGAAGAGGTCTTACTGACAATCACTGAAAGAAGTAATTTCTATGAAGAGACAAATGCTTGAATCTAGTGACCACAGGTGTTTGAGAAATAATCAGAAAATGTAAATATTTGAAAGACATGCTCACCTGATAACAGCACTTCAGTGTCTGCACCTGGAAGCATTCTAAAGAGTAGGAAGGAAAGCAACCAGAAACAATTGTCATATCTTTTTTTCTCAACACAGGTCTGGTGTCCCAGACATTGACTATGCATAGTTCAAGGAAGCCTCTGAAGAGAGATGAAGAGTTGGGACTGCAAGTGTGCAAGTTGCAGTAGGAAGATAGGGAGCAGAGGTGTTTCCTCTTTCCCTTCAAAGAAAGGCTTGTATTTGTGTGTAAGCAGCTGTGTCCTTATTTCAGGCTGCTTCTGTGCTGCAATAGCAACTCCTGCTCAGAGCCCTTGCCCTCTGCATTGCACAATGCTGCACTTACATGGAGCTACCAACACTTTCCAAGTAAGGCTCCAAGACTCACTTGAAGCCCCCTTTTCCTTACAAGTGGATCATAGTCTTTGGCTTTTCCCTTGCAGTTTAACTCGCTCAGAGGATGGTCATCTTTATCATTTTGTCATTGTTTCATGTGTAGCTGCAAACCCGTCACCTATCATCTTGACAGCTCACTGGTCTCATTAAACACATTCCAAGATTGATTTCCTTCACAATTTTTGCGCTAGGTGTTTCTTTACTCTTGTAGGTATCAGTTAAAAGAAATCAGTTCCACTGTATTGCATAGAGTAAAATAATGAGGGAATAGAAAGCCCCTCTTCCATCAGTATAAGCAGTTTGGTCCCATGTGTTATTGGCCTTTTCCCCTTAATGTGAAGCTAGGACTTAACAGCTGAGATAGTTTCTTCAACATAATAAGGCAGTTTTAGTTTCTTCTACATTTCTGATTCCTGTTGGCTCTTCAAGCTGCAGGCCCCTTGTCAACCAGGAAACTAGCTCTGGCATTACATTTGAGTCAACTTTTCAAATCTGCTCTCAGAGGCTTTCTACTAAAGGGAAAAGTGGGGAACGTTTTGGAAATCCTTTTAGTTCAATATATGGCCAGACTTCGTGAATGAAGATTTGGGAAGGGCTTTCCCCCTGTGGGTGTGCCCTTTGAGCCTGCGCAGTGGATTTTTTAGGTGAGGCACAGCGTGTGCAGAACTGGCCCCACCGTTTAAGTCCTGAGGTCCAATTGCCATGGCCGAGCAAGCTTGGACAGTGGAAGGGAAGTCGTCAGGACTATCTACAGCACCTGGTACTAATCAGGGCTGACCCTGCTCAGCATCTGAGATCTGATGGGATCGGATGGCAGGGAGGCATTGAACTGCCAGGAGATGGTCCCCACTGACACTCAAACTCAGGTCCTTGGGATTCAGAGTCCAGAGAGCTCTCCTTTAACACCACGGGACTGCCCCGCACTTAGTTCAATAAACTTAACTTTAAAGGTCAAAAGTCTTCTTAATTCTCACTAAATTGTAGGGTTGCATTTTTGGAGGCATACTAACTATTCCATTTGTTTCCCAGTTTGCCATAAATTTCAAGGAAGATTTTTCAGCTGTTGCAACTTGAATGAACAATCATGAGTCTAAAATGCTTGTTTTCAGTCCTTCAGGACATAACCAAAGAGACTAACAGAAAACCAAAAAAGCCTGCCCTTTTTGTATGTTTCGTATTTTAATTCTTATATCTTCACTTTTTGTTTCCCATGTGCTGATTTTCTTGATTCCAGATTCTATATTTGAGGTATGAATTTGTGATTATGCAATTTGTGATTAACGAGCTAATTCCAAACAGTACCAATCCACTCACACAACCGTTTGTCAATCGTGATATCCAAACTCAAATTTGGAGACAGATCCATACCTCTGCATGTTCATACCTGTATGGCTTACCTACAGATATGCAGTATGCCCTGGCAGCCATGAGGGCCAGCTGTGCCCTGGGGGGCATCAGGCAAAGCATCACCAGCCAGTTGAGGGAGGGGATTGTCCCACTCTGCTCTGCACTGGGGCAGCCTCACCTTGGATATTGTGTGCCGTTTTGGGCATTGCAATGAAAGAAAGATATCAAGCTGTTGGAGAGTGTCCAAAGGAGAGCAATGAAGGTGGTGAAGGGCCTTGAGGGGAAGTCATATGAGGAGTGGCTGAGGTCACTTGGTGTATTCCTCCTGTGGAAGAGGAGACTGAGGGGAGACGTCACTGCAATAACAACTTCCTTGTGAGGAGAAGAGGAGGGGCAAGCACTGATCTCTTGTCTGTGGTGACCAGGGACAGGACTCGAGGGAAAGGCCTGAGTTGTCAGGGGTAGATTGGATGTTAGAAAAAGGTTCTTCACCCCGAGGGTGGTTGGCCATTGGAACAGGCTCCCCAGAGAAGTGGTCACAGCACCAAGCCTGCCAGAGTTCAAGAAGTGTTTGGATGGTACTCTCAGGCACATGATGTGACTCTTTGGGATGATCCTGTCCAGGACTAAGGGTTGGACTTGATGATCCTTGTGCGTCCCTTCCGTCTCAGCATATTCCGTGATTCTGTGATACCATACGTCTGATGAAAGTGGGACTTTGTTAGTGACTAATAGAGAAGGTGAGTGAAGTGTAACCAAAATATCTACAATCCTTTCCATCTCAGCAGTTTTCCCCTGATTAGGGCTGTCATAATAATTGTTTCCCTACACTTTATTTTCCCATTTAATGAAGGGCAGTTTCTAACTGCATATGCCTGAGAAAATTTGGAAATTAACAATAATATGAACAAGACATTACTTTTCCCTTCACAAGCCTTACCTCATGCAGCCAGCTGAGAACACTAAGACTATGTTAGGTAATTGGCTTTCCTGCATCCCATGTTTTTAATTGCCTGAATATACAGTCAGCTCGAGGTACCTTTCTTGTGCTCTAATGAATTTTAACATAAAGGTTTATTTCCAGATGGGTCAGCACTGGAAGAGCTTTTTGGTTGTCTTATAAAAATAGTTTAAATTAACACATTGATACCAAAACCTTACCATGCAAGAAATTAAACATAGAATTTATTATGTGATTGTGTGGCTATTTTATCTGAAGACATCAAGGTGGCGTGGCTTTTGAAAAAAATGCAGCATTCCATAGAGTTTCTTTATATTATGGCAGTAGGTTGACATTAATTCAGAAACTGTTAAAATTTAGATAAAATTTGAGATACGTCATTTCAGGGTGAAAAAAAAGGCTATTTAAACCTTTCATAACTTTTAATTCAGTCTTTGCATTTGTTTGTGACTGGAGAAACCAGGTTAATGAAGCTCTTTCTGACATGGTATTTTGGATTACAGACATCTACATGAAGGCAATATGAGGAGTTTTTAAGGCATGTCATTTCTCAGCTGAAAAAGCCCTGTCTACTTGTACTGTAAAAATGAATGCAGCATAGTTCACAGAGTATACAGGAATGTTTCATTAATGTTACTGCCAGAGTAAATAGGCTGCAGTTTTGACATACAATCTGCAATCTGTATTTATAGAAAGTATAGAAACAAATTTGTATGTTGAATGTTGTCTGCGTTTGTACCTGCATCTGATGTGACTTTGAGTATGTCATTTAACTTCTACATGCAAATGTTTTTTCACTTGTAAAAGAGAGATAATAATGGTTTCCTTCAGGTGGAAGTTACAAAGCTTGTAGAGGACTCAAGCTGTCAAGTAGAAAGGGTTTCTATACCAGAATTGTGAAAGACAATGCAGGCATCTGCCATGACACTGCTACGAGCTCCGTTCATTGTCCTGTTCCATGTTGACCTGCTGTGTGAACTTGGCACTGAGAGCCAAGTGATTTCAACTTTGCTAAATAAAGCAGTAGTAGTTGTATTTACCCATCTCAGTCAAAAATTTTCATACCTGCATATGCAATGAGCCCAATGACTTGTAGTATCTATCTATTTTTGTGATTGAAGACATTTTGCCTCTCTTCCCACCCTTTTTAACTGTGAACGAAAAGTCATAATCAGCATTGCAGTCTGCACCTCCAGATGTATTTTGATTCATTTGATAGTCTTTAATTTCAGTCAAGTTTCATTGCAGCAAAATATCTCAGGTCTCAATCTGTTCCACATACTTATTCTAGATTGTAGGAGGTCATTGTGGTTCTACGTTCAAACCAGAAGGTCTGATTTTAGTCAACTGCCTCTGATAACTGTGCATTATTTCAGAATTGCTGTTAATGTGTATTTGTCTGTGATACTACTGCATATGCTGTATTCCAGGAAAAGCAGAGATTTCTGACAGATGTGCTACATGAAGTGATGTTGCTGGATGGGTTGGCCAGCTCGCATCCAGTATCCCAGGAGGTGCAGCAAGCCACAGACATTGACAGGGTGTTTGACTGGATTGCTTATAAAAAGGTGAGGCTAAATAAACTTAACTGTTTATAATATGGATATATCAGCAGCTATCAGAAGATAATGTTCCATTTGTAAAGCAAATACTGTTGTATAACTAAATATGCTACAGTGTCTACCAGTTGGAAAACTAATTTATGTGGAATATATTGTGGTGATCTTAGCCATTCACCATATCAAGTGTTATTAAATGTTATAAATAAACTTGAGAGGCTGTCAGAACCCAGCAAGGAGATTTAGGGCTTTTTATTACTGTTTATTTTGTGACAGTGTCTGAATTGGGTTAGATGCTTTAAAAAGCATGAGGATGTGTAGTCTTTATCCTGTTGAAACTCTAGAAAACTTGTCAAGGGCTAAAGTTTTTTTCTGTTTTTTCTATGCATGAGAATTTTTCTGTCAGCTAGTGAAAACTCTAAAGTCATTGCTGAAGAGTGAGAGTAGAGAAACTGCCTTCTGGGTTGGCAACGGAATATGTATTAGATTCAGGCAATTTAAAATTGTGTTTCAATGAATAGAAAGTCTTGGAACCAGTTTTGGACTGAACAGCTTCTGTGCAGGAGTGAAAGGGCTGGACACTTTCACCTCCTCCATCACATGACTGGGCTTGCTGTTATCATATGGCCTGAAACATGATGGTTTCCATCATACTGCATTATTCTCTGCTACAGGCTTTGATATGTAGTACTGTGTCTTAACACCATGACAAAATATGTTTGCTGTGTGACACAGTGGCTACTGCCTGCAGCCTTCCTGTGCGGAGCTCTTGAATGGAAACTGACTGTGGGGGGGAGCGGCTCCCCAAAGAACACCCACATGCCGTGTGAGGGTGAACCAGAAAGCACTTTATTAATGGTGGAATCGACTTATAAGGGGTTGGTGGGGGGAGGTCAGAGGGGAGTGTCCTGGAACGTGGATGTGATTGGGTGAAGGATGGGGTAAACTGGATGACTGACAGCTCAAATAGCCAATGGGGAAACACCCATCAAGTGACAGGAGAACTGACCAGTAAGGGCTCAGGAATCGGGACAGTACGGGTGGAAGAGACAGGTGCCATTTCCGTCAGACTGCTGGCAGTGCAGGCAGGGATAGCAGAGAAAACGCAGAGGGACATATGGTGGAGAAGGAATGCAGGGAAGGCAGGAACTGCACAGGGGGGTGTGGAAGAGATACAGAACTTCTCTAAACTCAAACCTGTACAGAGAAAACATTAATTGTAAACTCCAACAACAAGTGCATGACCCACAGAACTCAGGGTGCCCCCCAGCATCGTCATCCTTGGGATCCACTTTACAGCATATTCCCACAGACCTCCTATGATGATTCAGTTACAGGAGTCTTTTGACTATCACCTTTGCATCTGACAATCTTTTCTTCTGCATCATTAGCTGCCTAACATCAGACTGTAGCAAGACAGCAGCAGCATAGCACTAACTAACCTCTGGTTTACCCGGTACTCCTTTTGGCCTAAAAAGAGGTATATCCTCTCTTATAGTCATCAGTTAATCCTAGGCTGCAATAACTTCACCTTGATCCTCTGGATAAGGATCTTATGCCTTTAAGGATGGGCAGATGAGAGTGTGTGTGTGTGCATGACCATGTAATAGGTCTACATGTAATATGCAAATACAAAATACTTAGGAAAGGATTTTAAAATACTGGAGTTGGTCAAGAGCCCAAGTAACACACTCAAAAATCCCTTAGCTAGCTTTGAAAACATTGCTCTTGGTCAATTAAGCTATAATAGCCAGAAGCTTTTAGTCTGCTAAATATTCTCATTGTTTAAATGTTTCAGTCATGTGTTTGATGGTGATGACAGAACCTGAGTAGCTTCAGAGGCTTATCTCACATCAGCATCTTAATATTTCAAGCTAATTATTTTTTCTAATTAATATGATAATAGTAATATCACACAGTTAACTGTACTACTTGATGCTCTTCATCTTATGAACACTTTGCAAAGTAATTTTGATCTGCATTGAAATGACAAAATACGACAGTAGAACAGATATGTATACTGTTAGCTATTTCATGCAGGCTAATAGGATCAGTCTGTTTTCTGGGCAGATCACAGTACAATCTGTCTTGTATATATCCATTTAAAGGTTCCTTTTTCAGTGTAACAGTGGCCATTCCTAATGGATACAGTAGCATCTCCACTCAGCTTGTCTGATGCCCTCTCCTGAACCCCCGGTGACACTGAATGTATTCGTAGAAGGCCATGACCCTGTAAATATTGAGCCCAGTTACCAGATCCAGTAAACCACCTTGGGGAATGGCAATGGAAGAATTTAGTTACATACGTGCATAGGTGAGGCCATTAAAGTGGCCTCTTTCACCCGTGAAGTCTTTATTTTCCTGCCTGATAATTTGTCTGTCTGCTATTCACTGTAGCCATTTTTCGTTTTCGTTAAGATACAAGCAAAATCTAATAAGAAGAAACTTTCCTAATTTGACTTTGTAACTGCTCTTTTCACTGTTTCTATACCTTCTTCCAAACACCTGACACTGTTTTCTTCTGAGGATAAATTAGAGCAAATTTAACATATTTTACATCTTACATTGTTTCACTCCTGTGTAACATTGTATGCATTGCTTACACTTAAAATCAACCATAGAAATTAAGCTCATTTATTAGATATCTGGAATATTTGCCTATTCTTCTAGCCCTGTAGTGTCTGACAATGTAAATACTATGATGAATAGTATGTCAATAAAATCCAAACTGTGAAATGATACTCAAGGCTTTTACCTGGTCAGATATATGCTTAAATATTTTCAGGTGCTTCAAAGCCCTCCTTACACAATGAGCCCTTCTGGAAGGGATAGTGCTGCTGGTGTTTCTGGGATGGCTTTTTGGCTGTCTGTTGACTGATCTTTTATATAGCTTTAAAGTAATAAGATCTTGGAATTTTTTTCTGTTGACTCTAGTAAACTTTGGATCATAACTGTCAGTGAGAACTTTTCAACTGTCTTAAATAAAATGTGTTTAAATAGTGTACCACTGTTGTGCAGTATCTTTCCCCTACATTTTGCAATGGTTTTCTTTCATTCTCTTTAAATTTTTTTTGTATGTCCACCTTGTGCTTTTTGGGACCTTGGATTGTCCATGTGATCTCTTTTATCTTTTCACAGTTTTCTACATGATACTGAAATGATGAAACTTTTCCCATGTAATTTTTATTCAGTGAAATGACAGTCATAGAAAGCCATTTTCATTTCATTGTCTTTACTGTCATCAAGATGGCATAGATCAATTAGGCACCATTAAAGTGCCCATCTCTGTTAGACACTCAGCTGTCATTTTAAAGATTTGCCTCTTTTTCTTTCTGTTCACTTCAGAAATGACCATTGAAGATATGCTATTTAAGTGCATCAGAGCTGAGTATATTTTTAATTTTCACTTTCTTGTCCTTGGTGATTGTACATGTTAAGAAATCTTATGACATAAACCCCTGAAGAATGGCATTCAGGTAATCCCACAAGCAGAGTGCAACTTGGCAGCACATGATGTTTTTCCGCTTAAGCTGTTGAGGGTAATGTTTGCCCCTCTTAAAAGCATCATACTAGTCATTCTTCAGATAGAAGCATGTCATCCTCCACTAGGGTCGCAAATATGTAGAGAAAAATGTGAAGTCGTGATAGTTCATTAATAAACAGTACTGGTAGATGATTCAAGGCTCTCAAGTTACAGCAGAGAGTGGATATGTCTTCCTAATGCAGCTGAAAGTGAGATACTGTCCTCCCACGATGATGGGAAAAGTGTTTATATCCCAAGTGCAGTGGAAAATCTAGCCTGTTGAACACAAGAGTGGATCTGAGGATTGTTAAATCAAAGCAAAAAGC
Organism: Hafferia zeledoni; assembly: GCA_035583235.1. NCBI lineage: Eukaryota > Metazoa > Chordata > Aves > Passeriformes > Thamnophilidae > Hafferia > Hafferia zeledoni. The sequence goes on from JAWWEV010000043.1 coordinate 35,652,202, forward strand.
GTGACAGCCTTTCCACACCAGAAATAACTGACAGCAGGAATCATAGCCCTGGAGAGAGAGTGCAGTAAGAAAAACATGAGGAACAACAATCAGCAAAGAAGGCAGATGTATCTTGAAGGGAGCCGCCAGACCCAGAGCAGCATGAGGGAAAGGGATCCAAGACAGAACTAAAGGAGTCATAGCCCTAAATGAGCAGCCACAGCCAGGTAAGAGAAGAGATGAAAGGACTTGCAGAGATCCAGATATCTGAAGTTGTTTCCATCAACCTCCTGGATGCTTTGAAGTGTGCTGGTTGTCGATTCTGGCAGCAATCAGAGCAGGCAAGACCGGTATGATAGAATGTAACTATAAAAGTACCCCAAATAGACCATGTCTTGGCAAGTGACAAACAATAATCAAATCAAGGAAGAGGATGACCAGAATAGGGAAGAATACTCATTTTTCCCCCTTCTTGTAAGCAAAATGAACCTAAGCAGTGAAATCAGTTACTGGCTCTGACATTATAATGCAAACAATTAATTATTTCCTAAACCCCTATATATATAATTTCATTTTCCTACTTAACTTTATACCACTTCTTTAAAAATACTATTTCCTGCTTTCTGTGTCAAGTGATGGAAGGAAAATATATTTCTGATAGTAATAAAGGGAGACCATGCTCCCTGCCTCCCCAGAAAAGCAACATCCTGTGTTAGGAAATTTGTTCAACTAAAAGTTTACCCAAAGAAAAATGCTTGGCTTTCTGTATGTAGCAATAACAGTTCTGGCAAAGGAGAATTTAAGAAATGAAAGCAGTGGCTTGCTTACCCTTTTGAGTATAATTTTCTCTGAAAATTTACAGCATAGCATGTTCCAGAACAGAAGGGCTAATGCAGCCACTAAAAAGGCTTTCCAAAAGCTTTATTCTTTTTACTTCTGTTCTCAGGTGCTGGGAAGGATATTGACACTGTAATAAGAAAATCAAACAAAAAAGCCCCTGATTCTGAAACATGTATTCTGTTCAGTAAAATCAGGAATATTAGAACATAAGAAAACCCATTCATGAGTGCAATGAAGTTGTGTTGATGTGGATTTGTGAAATGACCACAAAAAAGTGAGAGTAGCTCATTAACAGTGAAAAAAATACTACATAAATTCATATAAATAATAAAATAGTTAAAAATTAAAAATAAAATAAAACCTTAGTTAAATGAATAATATTAGATAGTATCCCAGTTAGTTAAAAGTCTTAAAATACAACACAGGTGGCTTTAGAAACCACTTCCTTAACACAGTATAAATGGAGGGCTTTTTGTTCTACCTAATTTAGCCATGATGTTGTCCGTGAGTGCCATTAACTCCTGGGTGCACATTTGTGTGATGCTGGTTTCTCTTCCATGACTTGTGAGTGCAACAGGTCAGTGCCCAGATTGCAGAAGGTGCTTTCAGGAGCCATTTGTTCCTAATGCATTGTAACAGAGGCGGTATCTTGTAATGAAAATAATGTCTTTCTGTTTAGATAAAAGGCTATAGGTTGTTACTGCTTCCAATATGAAAGTCATTGAAACTCAGTCAGTGAAACCTATGGGTTCAAGTTCAGAGCAGCGCCAAGAGTACAAAGTATACAGACTGTCCCAGTCCAGCTGCTGGGTGCCAGTACACAAAGCTATACAGGGACTTTGAGAACCTTAAAATACATCTCTTAAGGCTTCTGCACACCTTCCTGACTCAAGCAGGAAAAACTGTCATTAACCCTTTACACTCTTTAGTGTATGAAAAGATATTATTTTCTGAAGCAGAAATATAGAAACCACTGTGTGAGATATATAAACAGCTACACAGGGACAGTACGTTGGGAGTGTTATGTTCCCCACACCAGGGACAACTGTATATGGGTTTAATTTGATATAATAAAGATGAAGCACAAATCTTAGTAAAAGCATTTTATGCCAAAGAAGAGCTCATTAGATTAAATTCCTCAGTCAAGGTAGAAGAGGAGATGTAACCTATTGTGGTACAAGTCTTCTGCCTGTTGCCCATGGAAGGGCAGTGGCAAATGGAGCTCCCAAGGGCTGGAGGAGGCAATCAAAGCAGAAAAGGAAACAGTAGGTCTGCACACTGCCCTACCATCCTTCTTTCCCCAACAGGAAATATAAGGAACAAAATAGTGCATCTGTGTCTCAGATGTTTCTGTGGCTTGACTTAAAGTGTTAATAAAAATAAGCGTACACAGAGGTACACCAGCCTGTGCAAGAGACTTCTCGAAATGCACTTGCCTTTTCTGCTTCTCTGTTTCTACTTTGTACTGGTCAATTTACTTCAGTGCCTGGTGAAGTTACGGAGAAGATTATTCTGGGAGATATTGGAAAACACGTGAAAGACAGCTAGTCATTGGTCATAGCCAGCACGGCTTCATAAAAGGAAAACCCTGCTTTATCAAACCTGATTTCCTTCTATAACAAGGTAAACCACCTAGCTGATCAAGGGACGCCAGCTGATGTCACCTCTTTGGATTTTAGTAAAGCTTTCAATACTGTCTCTTGTATTGTTGATAGTCTCTCACGGGATCCTTCTGGAAAAAATGTCCAGCACAGCTGGATAAATGCATCATGTGGTTGGTGAGCAATTGGCTCATGGGTGGAGCACAGAGGGTAATAATGAATGGGGTGACATCAGATGGGAGACTTGTCACTAGTGGGGTTCCACACGGCTCCTGTGCTCTTCAACATCTTCATAAATGACTTGGACACAGGACTGGAAGGGATGCTGAGCAAGTTTGCAGATGACTCAAACCTGGGAGGAGCTGTTGACTCCCTCAAAGGCAGGGAGGCCCTGCAGAGAGACCTGGACAAATCAGAGGGCTGGGCAATCACCAACCACATGAAGTTAAAAAAGGGGAAGTGCTGGATTCTGCATCTGGGGTGAGGCAACCCTGGATATTTGTACAGACTTGAGAATGAGAGGCTGAAAAGCAGTGCCATGGGAAGGGACCTGGGGGTCCTGGTTGGTGGCAAGTTGAATATGAGTCAGCAATGCCCCGGCAGCCAGGAGGGACAACTGTGTCCTGGGGAGTATCAGGCAAAACATCATCAGCTGGTTGAGGGAGGGGATTGTCCCACTCTGCTCTGCCCTGGTGCAGAGTCATCCTTGAATACTGTGTGCAGTTTTGGGCACTGCAATGTAAGAAAGATATCAGGCTATTGGAGAGTCCAAAGGAGGGCAGTGAAGATGTTGAAGGGCCTTGAGGGGAAGGTGTATGAGGAGTGACTTAGGTCACTTGGTCTGTTCATCCTGGAGAAGAGGAGACTGAGGGGAGACCTCATTTCATTCTGTAACTTCCTCATGAGGGGAAGAGGAGGGGCAGGCACTTCTCTGTAGTGACCAGTGACAGGATGTGGAAAGCAGTTAGATTGTGACAGCCAAAAAAGGGACACAGCTCGCAGGTGTCACACACGAGATAGTTTATTAAATCACTCTATGAAGAAGGAAAAAGAAAAGGAAAAAATAGAAAACAGCAACAAGCACGCTCTAACTACAAGTTACACAATATATGTTGTAAAATCCCACCCATGACCTAGTCCCATAGGTTGTATCACAGTGTCCATAAACTTTATTACAGCTTCTAATTGGATGTTACTCTCTGTCTAGATGTACTCTGTTCCGTGAGAAATTTATCTCTTCAACTTTCCATTCTCATGGCTAGCTTCTCCTAAAACCTCCCTATCTCACTTTGTTTTTGTTAACCTGCTGGTTTTTCTCACAGGATTAATTAACTTTCAGTGTTCCCATCTGCATACCAAAAAGTACCAGCTACTGAGGCCTAGAGGAACTGCCTGCAGCTCCAGAAAGCCTTCCTAACTCAAAAAACCTTTTTAATTCTCACAACAGGACACAAGGGAGTGGCCCGACGTTGTGTCATGGGGGGTTTAGGTTGGATGTTAGAAAAAGGTTCTTCACCCAGAGGGTGGTTGGGCACTGGAACAGGCTCCCCAGAGAAGTGGTCACAGCACCAAGCCTACCAGAGTTCAAGAAATGTTTGGATGGTACTCTCAGGCACATGATGTGACTCTTTGGGATGATCCTGTCCAGGACTGAGGATTGGACTTGATGATCTTTGTGTGTCCCTTCTAACTCAGCACATTCTGTGATTCTGTGAAAATACTTCAGCAAAGGGCAAAGCAGTAAGTTACAGGTAGTATGTGTTTTTTTGCCTTGAAGGAGTCCAGAACAGCAATGCCTGTGTAAAGTAAGGGCTGATTTTGCTGATACGCGTCCTAGTTTAGATTAGTAAAAGAAGAGTAACAACTACAAATGTTAAAGAAATTTGGAACAAATTGTAAGGTTTAGAAAATAAAATGGAGATAATAAAAGGAACAAAAAATTTGACATAAAAATTTGGTCAATATTTTGATCAAAATAGGATCCTCCAGGACTTCTATTCAGGAGGAAACTCTCTGAAACAACCTCTGGCATGCTGTTTTGTTGTTGTTGCTGTTGTTTTTAAATGTGTGTTCAAGTACCAGACAATTTATGACGCTTAAAGGAGGCATTAAAAGAGAGAAAGTAGAATTTCAGGTTTAGTTACAGTCAGTTGCAAATCAGTCTTAGGCACATGAATTGAGATATTGATGTGGTATTTAGTGAACTAAAAAAAAATTAAATTATTTTTTCCTGAAGATTTCTGTATAAAAGCAGTTAATGAAAAGGTATGACATGCCTTTGTCCTTGTCACTGGTGTCAGAACGTGTAAGAGAGATTTTGGTGGTGAGAGGAAATAAAACACGTGTTGTAAATCAAGTCCCAGTGGCATTTTGTCTAGGCGATGGCTAACATTTTATTATTCAAGGAAAATGATGTGACAATATCCACTGGAAGAGCTTGATTACTTATGGTCATTTTCCCCTGAATTTTGTTCTTTGTGTCATGTTCCTAAAATTTGCAACAGAATTTATGTCTAAGACAAGCATTTCACCAAAGCCATTTTACCATCTGACTGTTTGGTGTTATCCAGCTCTAGAACAGCTGTGTTTGTCAGAATAGAAAATGATTATGATTTCCGAGTGAAAAGCACTCCTTGAATATAATGTTGCTTTTTCAGTGGTGTTTTGGCATCAGATAAATGGCCTTTCATTCTATAAAACCAACATAAAATCCCTTTATGCATCTTTGAGGATTTAGCACAGTACTCTACATGTTTGTAGGTATATGTGCTGATTTAAAAAATACTGGCTTACCCATGCTGTTAATAAAGTTTTAAAAATAGTGTAAGCTTATTTTCTTTATTAAAATATATCCTGTTTTTATTACTGAATATCAGCAGCATGTTAATTTGTGAGTGTGAACTGCTTTATAAGCAAATATCAGTTGGAAATTCTATTGCTTTAAAAAGTAAAGAAGATGAATTAAATGACTGTTTTGGGTTTTTTTTCTAGTGTATATTGTTAACATCAAATAGGCGATGGTTTTGTTTAGGCTCCTTTTAATGAATGTATTCCCTTACTTTTTAAAGTTTGTAACCAAGTTCAGGGAAACCAGTGAGACCCTCATTCAGCCAAATACATAGTTACTTGTTCAGTTTTATATGTAGGCTGTGGAACTTAAGTTTGGTTGCTTGTGTGTGTCACTAAACCATAGCCTGGACTGAGACCCTGGAGATAGCCTAATGTGGCATTTTGTATTGGTATGCTGCATAATCTGCATATCTCTTTCCTTGTTTCCTCTTACAGCTTTTACATGGGTTTTCCAAAGGGAAAGCCTCTAGGAATGAATTTAAACCTTTTATATTTCTGCCAAAGGTGGAAATCATAGGCACATGTTTACTCATTTAAACAAATATGTTCTGTTATCCTAATCAAATAAAGAAACATTCACACTTACCAAATTCACATTCATTAAGTTTCATTTTTTTCTTTTAATGTTTGGAGGTGCCATTGGAGAATAAAGAAAATAGCTATGCTGTTGTATTACAGTGCTCAGTTTCTGAAAATGTAAGAGGAATTTAGTGCTGGTGACTCATGATACGATCTAATTAATTCCCTGAAAAGAATTTCTCAGCGAGTATTTCTACAGTTCTCAGAGATATTTTTGGTAGAGACAGCTGAAGAATTCCACAGAAGCCCTTGCAATTATCTCTGCTCTTACAACTTCATAGAAGTGCTTTAGCAAAGGTCCTCCTTGAGGCCTGCCACAGGATCATGTTGTAACTGATGTCATGAAGAGGACACTCTTGTTCCGCAACTGTCAGAGTAAGGCCATGTACCATGAAAGGCTGTTCAGATGACACAGGTAGGAAGTTAAAATACCTTTCAGCATAATCTTCTGAGTAGGATCTGAGGAATGGCTGGACTTCTCCCTTTGGGAGACAGTGAAAAAAGCAAAAGTATATGGTGAATATGTTTGCTTAAGAAAATGCAGCTGAAATGCAACACCCAGTTTTCAGTTCATAAAAAAACCCCTAGGGAATGTGTGTTGATTTGCTTAAGGTCAGACCAACTGCTCAACAGACATTACAGTCAGCCTTCTCTCATCTCTTGATTCTCTTCTTTACCATGCTGAGGATAACAATTTATTTAACTCAGTGCACTGCATGTAATATAATGTAGCAGATCTGTTGACCAAGTTTTTAAGTAGTTCACTGACACACATACACACTCTTTTGTGTCTGTGTTTGAGCAAATTCTGCAGATGCAATTTAGTCAAAACATATTTTTTCTGTCAAATATCTCCAAGATTCAACAGATTTTTTTTTTTATTTTATGAATTTCTTTTTTAGATATTACATTTTTTCTATGTTTGATGTACATTGTTTTTTCACTTTTAGTTCATGCTGTGTTTTTGTCAATAAGCTAAATTTCATGGGGCATCCAGCTGTGGTTGCTTAGTACCAGCAATGAATTATTGTTTTGAAAAACGTGACTTGGATATTATTTGTTGACTGGTGTTCACATTACAAAATTAAAGTGCAAATGTGCATTCTTCATGTAAGTGCTTGGTTACATGCTCTTCCAATATTTGAAATGAACTTAGACTCACAGAATTATCCAAGATTTTGAGAAATAAAGAATAATGTATGAATTCAGGAACTTTGACCTGAACTGAAATGATACTTTTGATTGTGGATGTCTTTAGGCACATCCACATTTGACAGAGAACTGTAAAAATATGTTAAGGATTTTAAAGAAAAAATACAACCTGTATGCTGCTTTTATTACATTTGCATTTCTAAAAAAAATCTTTCTTTGGTGGATCTCATGAAGAAAAGATGCTATTCAAATGTTATTTAAAACACATTAGCCAAAAATTGAAAGTTTTGGTGTGATCTTGGGGGATTCTGCTGAGTTTATGCCTGACTTTCATGTATGCAGCAGGTACAGTTCTGGCTTATTTGTTGAGGGACTGCATCATGGTCAAAGTCTAAAAGGGGGACTCAGATTTTTGAGAATATACCAGGGAAGTGCCATGAATTTTTTGTATTAGGCTTTCCTGTTGAAGAATGAGTTTATTCTCATGCTCAGTTTGTTCTTTGTAACAGATAGATTGCAGGAACTGTCAATTTGAAGTAGGTATGTGGGAAACACCAACTGAAAGAACTGAATTAGTTATTAGAAAGTCGCCAGATCTTGAGTGGCATCCACCTACACCTTCTGAGGGTAACCAGATGTGGAACTGCAGAACTTCTGGCAATGGGATGTACACTATCCTAGCAAATGATCACTCTGCTGGGGAATTGGAGGGGTAATGTACAGAAAGGGCTCCAGAGGATGAGTTTGCCTTCCTTCTACAGTGAGATGGGAACTCTATAGGATATAAAGGATAAGATAATTGAGCACATGGATTAATATGTTGATCTTGCCTGGACACCACTGCTGCAAAGGGAGATTCTGTCTTAGTAACCAGGTGGAGTTCTTGAGTGGGAATTCAGTAGACACTGAATTTAAAAAAAAAGTCTTTGGTAAGGCACCTTGCCTGTAACTCAGGATAAATATTTTGAGGAGAGAACTATTTAATGTGTGTGATTGATTAATTTGAAAAACCCCAATACTAGTATATATCAGGTATATACTATAGTAGCCATGAGACTTTGTATAGTGATTCTCATCTTAAATGAGGAGGTCTTTATGGAAGAATGATGCCTTTGTCAAGGCCCGTATGTGGTCAGAGTCTTGTTTTAATCAATGAAGATGAAGGTGAATATAAGAATTTACTGTTGACAATAATAGCTCTAACAATAATCTGAATAAAATTTAGTGTAATTGAGGCAGAGGATAGAGTAATTCACATTTCTGTTAGCTAGAGAGAAAGTAAACTTATCTTGAGTTTCAGGCTTATCAGCACACAGAAAAGTAACTTTAGGCCTTCTATTTGTGTTTCACTGTATTTGAAAAACAAGTGATGCTCTTACATATTAATCAAGACTAATTTTGAACTGACTACTGCACAATAGAAGAAAGTTAATAAATGACCTGTATTCGATGTTGGGTTTGGTTTTCTTTTTTTTAATCAGAAAAGAAGATGAATGGATGGGTGGAGGTTTTGTGGAAAACTGACATACTAAATTTCATTTTTAGAATTTCAATTATGTAATTTTTGTTGGTAGTCCAATACTCCTTAGCCTCTCACTCCCTGCTTGCACCTTGGATACCATGATGGTGGTTTTTCCTACCACAATAATTCCCAATTTTATTTTTTGTGTCACGAAAAGGATTGTTCTGAACTAAGTCAAACAGCTTTGATTCCTAAAGAAAGATGGCAAGGTGGACATTCAGTGAAGAAGAGATAAGTTGAGGTCTATATCATAAGTGTGATTGATATTTGCTGTTATGTGAGATGAATTGGTAGGTTAGCCTGCAAGATGCTGTCTCAGACTTCACAAACTCAAGGAGGTGTTTTTCTACTATTTACTCACCCATATTTTCTAATGTTGCTTCATAAGTTACAGGATAAAATACATTCAAAGGGGTTCATATCACCTCATGTGAGATATTCACTGTGTAGACTTCTGTAACTGAGTAATCCTCTCACCTCCCTTTATCATCAGTGATGTGCTGAACAGGCACCTTTAGGATGAAATTCATCAGTCCTATTTTAGGTGCGTGTCTTCGGATGAGATTAATCAGGATGAACTGAAGTGCTTGCTTCTCTCTCCATTGCCTTTAAAGGGGTCTAGGCAGCTGGCTCAGCTGTGTACCACTGAGTAGGTATCAGTTGTCTACAGTGTAGGCATTTACATTCAGATGAATCTCAATCCTGTGGTTAAAACAAAAACAAAACACAAAAGCACAACCAAAAGGAAAAACAAGCTGATACAGGAAAAAGGGCTAAATTTTGGTGGGAAAGAGGATGAAGGAGCTGTTCAGCCTTTAATGATTTCTTTTCCTTCCCTCAGTCCAAGGCATTTATTCAATTATTTCACCTGTACAAAAGTGAGTTGTAGTTCATTATTTCTGTTTTGTGTTGCTGATAGTTTTCTCTCATGAGAACTTTTTAGAATACTGACATAATTTTTAGTTCTTTGAAGAGTAGTGCTGAATGAGTTTCTAGCTTATTTGTATCTCTTCACACATGGTCCCTTGCCTTTGAAATCTACAAAATGCAGTCATGTTTAAGGTATTCTGTCTAATTATCTCCATGCCAACATAAAATAATGTGATTGCAACCTTGACCTCGGATTAGTTTTAACTAATTTTTAAAGACCCACTCCTCCAGCATCACTACAGAATAGCTTCTACATGACCTGATGCACTGGTTTGCTGGTTTTTATATTGTTCACTGCAACTACTTCACCAGTTCTTTATTTCAAGTGCTTTTCTTTGCTGTCTGTTCAGTATAGAGCATCCCCTTTTAGCTAGCAAGCACTCTGCCTTTTAGCAAGCACTCTTCAGGGCCTTCCATTGAATACGTATCTTTGCTGGTTTTATTATATAAAAGTCTGGCATGTAGAATAAACCGAGATATGATATATGTTATTTGACTGTGTATATACAAAAGGCTGGTGTCACACCAGTTTTTTATCTTCACAATTCAGACATTCTCTTCCCTGCACAGAGTGGGGAACCAGTCTCTATGACCTTTTTGGACAGTGAGTTGAATTCATCTCACTGCACTTTAGATGTCTGCAGTGCAGATGTGTACATAAGAGCTAGTCATTCAAGGCTAGTTTTGGTGTGAATTATAAGAGATGGGTGCTTTTAGAGTACAATTCTTCTGACCTGAAGTCTGTTTAAGATTACATAAAGTGCACCCACAAGAGTCTGGTATGGCCCATTGACTGTAAGGAAAGTCTAAGTGACTAAAGTAATTGTAGACACAAGTGTTATAGATACCTACACTGAATCAGGTTGTATCACCTCCTGTGTGGCTTTGTAACAGTGCTGTTTCCTATGCAGCAGTCATGTGTGTGTGGGTTCATACGCAAGATGTACTTTTTTGTCCTATTAAAGAAAATTATATTTGGTACATTTTTGTGTAAAAAATGATTACAAGATGAAAGTTGCAAGTGAAACAATCTAAGAATTTAGGTATAATAAAATTGAGACATTTAGTAAGTCGTAGAATTAAATTGTCTTACAGTAATTGTGATCTGTAGTGATGCCAGAGGAGGAATGGGTCTTTAAAAATTAGTTAAAACTAATCTGAGGTAAAAATTGCAATCACATTATTTTATTTTGGCATCGAGAGAATTAGATGGAACATCTTAACTGTGGCTGCATTTTGTAGATTTCAAAGACACGTTTGGCTTACATATAAAAAAATTCTACTCCTAATTTTAGTTATGGATTGTCTTTGCCATGGTGTGAGTGTACAAGTTTCTTCAGGGAAAGAAAGCATAAACTTCCATCCCTTCAGGCAGTGTTGGCTCATTGCTCATGAGCATCTTTTCCCAAGAGCACTTGTAAAAAAGGGCTGTATATACATTTAATTTCCATACAGTAGCCAGTGTGTCCTACCTTCCTTTCCTATAGCAGTGGAGTCCTAGTGCTGAGGCTGAGGAAGCTTCAGTTGTGTCATAGGTTATATGAGGAACATGCTGGATGATCTTTGTCAAATGATTTCACTGTGGTGTGCCTTTAATTTGCAGAATGTTGGTATCAGTGTCTTACAGAGCACTTCTGAGGTCTGCTAATAAGCAGTGCTTCACCAGAGCCAGGTAGTGCCATTAATTTCTGGATGAATAACTAGAGTATTTGTCTGAGGAGACATATTAAAGTAGGGTACAATGGCTTAAGGTGTCAGATTTTACACTGGCAGGAACAGAGGTATGTTTTTTTGAATAAAAAAGAATTGCTTTCCACTAAACCTCTTAAACCAACGTGCTTTACCTCTTGACAAGGTACTGAGTCATCCACTGCCTAGAGGAAAGCACTTAAATCATCAATAAACAGCCATTCTGCCCAGTAGGAGAGGCAAATTTGTTTCTCAAGACTCCGTATGTAGTTCCTTGTTTGGACAAATGTTGGCAGAGCAGAAGTGGTCTCAAGAGTGAAGTGCGGAGCCGACTGCTTGCAGGTGAGGGTGTCAGAGAGTGATGCTGACAGGTTCCAAAGGGCATCCTCTGCACCAGGAGAGATTTCTTGTCATTTCTCTGTAGGTTTAGGTCTAGGTCAGAGAAGCTTTCAGAAGGTATGGCAGCATAGGTCCTCTAGATTCCATCTAGTTCACTGCTTGCCAGGGGGATAGGAAGTGAAAATGTGATCACTTTGGGCCACTCAGATGACCCCAAGGCTATGTATTCTGTTACCCCTATAACTGAACTTACTGCACAAAGCTTCTTCACCTCCCATGACCCTCTGGTTAGGGTCATCTTCCAAGCTCCTCCTCTTAGTAAGCTGCTCTTCTTTATGCCAGTTACCCTGTATACCTCTTGCTTTTTATTCTTCTGTCTGCAAACCTGTTTCTCTTCCTCTCCAGAGTGCCAGTGTTTGCTGCCTCATCCTTCCCTTCCCAGACCTGTGTATGTACTGATTGCTTCTGCTTTTCTTACAGATGTATCACTGTTCTCTGTTCTGCCTGCTCCAAAAAGTGCAAGAAAGGTGAAATGAGTGGTTTCCTCCCATTTCTTTTCCCTCCCTGCCAAAGGCTGCATTTGATCCTGTTTATCTTCCCTCCTCTCTAAGACACTTTTTCCCTCTTGAAGTTCTCTGTTTCTTTGTTTTCCCATTTTTCTTTAGAATTCTTTCCCTTCCTCAGATAAGTCAAGAAAGCATTTACTTTGCCTGAGCAGAGAAGATGGCAGAACTGGAAAAAGCATATTGTTCTGGAAGCTGTAAGTAGGGTTTTTGAGTTTTCTGAAGGTAGTTAACTGGTAGAAAGTACTTCTAAAGTAGCTGTGAAGGAGATGAGATTATCCCAATGTGTGCCTCGAAGACATTTAACCTTGAAAAGACAAAATAATTTGCATTTTGAGCTCTGTGTTGCAAAACATGAACCATCAGATGAAGAAGACCTGAGCTGAACTGGTATTAGTGTCTAGTAATGAACTGCTTTTTTCCTGTCCGAAGTATCTACCCCATCCTAATAGACGATTGCCTACAATATGGAGGGGAGGAAACAGCCCTGGAAAGAACAAGAACTATTTAAGCGCAGGGAATAAATAGATGTAGACTTATAAATTATAAGTTTAACATCACTTAGTATAAAATAAGGGGTGGAAGTTGTGGTGGTTTTAGCTAGGCCTCAGATTAGCAGGCTCAAGGAGGCTGTGTGGGTTGGAAGAAGCAAGCATCACCTGAGTAACCAGGGAGATATTTCATACCAGATGACGCAAACCTAAGATATGAGTGCAAGAGTAAGAAGTGTTAGTTCAGTTCCATCGTGGCCGAAGTAAAGACAAGACACACTGCAGCTGTCCTGCTAAAGTGTACCTTGCTGCTGATGCTGCCACTACTTACCTTTAGTTTGAATTCAGAGAAGTAGAAATATTTTGTTATTATACTTTCTTGCTGGGTGTCTTTTAGGGTGCTTATATATAGTGATGGAATCTGTTTTTGGTGGGAGGTAGAAAATTGTTGTTATATCTAACTTGTGTAAGTGTGTCTTATATTGTAATTTTCTCTTAATTTTCACTTTTCTGTATAAATATATATAGTTAGTTTAAGCATAAACCTAGTTTGAAGGGTTTTTTTCCTTTGTCCCTTTTCTCAGCTGGAGAAAGGGAAGCCAACTCTGTTATTGGGCAGTTGGCATTTTGCCAGCTCAACTCGCAACAAGAGTAGCCCTGCCTGTGTGTATTGACTCTCTTCCTCAGTTTTTACTTGCTTTTTCATTTTGTTTGCTGTGTAAAGGCCAGGTGTAGTCCATCCAATGTGTATCTAAGTGTTACTTGTGAGACTAATTCTCTAATTTCTTTACATGTATCTGATAGTTCTTGGTCTCTGGACAGGAAAAAAACCCCTCAGTGGGCAAGATTATGTGGAAATAATTGCTTGCTTAATTTTCATAGAAACCAGTAGTTTAGTTACCTATATAAATATATGTCCTCTGCTACTGTGTGAGATTTAAACTGAGAGAAAAAAACAAAGGTGTCCTGGAATACTAACAAGTGAGTAGGAAAAATGATGTGTGCTGAGTGGAAAAAATATCTTCTTGTTAAGGATTTTGACTCATCCCTTTTATATTTATGGGGTTTTTTTGTTCTGCTACAGATGTTTTGGGTTGCCCTGCCCAAGTTACTTACAGGATAAGTAGAATTTAGATTTTTTTAATCTTCTGTTTATGTGCTTAAACAGATTTATCTGCTGTTTATCTCCTTAAATGTCTTTGAGAACTTTATTCATTCCGTTCCGCTAGTAAAATAAGGGCAATAATGCTTCCTGACCTATGGTCTTGTCTGTTCAGGTAATAATCTATTTTGACAATAACCTATTCCACTGTGTGTTCCAGACATGATTGGTCTTCCAGTAAGATTATATACCACCATAACATGGCCTAATGTTAATAATGCAAACACCATGTTTTGGTTTATGCACTATTCAATTCCTATAAGCAACTGCAAACATCTCAGTTTTTTTGCTTCCATTCCTTTGCTAACTATATAATGTTATTTGTTACTGCCTGTATGAAAAACCTCCGTTTTCTTAAAATTTATTAATAATTTAAAAATATTTTTCATTTATGTCATTATTTCAAATGTTTTTTTTATTACAGATGATCCCTTCAGTACTTAAAATATAGTCACTCTATAGAAAAATGAGTGGAATGTCTAAAGTGTTCTGAAAACTGTTAAATCCCAAAAATACTCTGAACTTTAATCCAGCAGGAAAAAATATAAGTCTTGTTTTGAAAGCTGAAGCTAGATATATTCAAATTAGTGAAGCTAGATAAATTCAAATTAGCAAAAAGGTATGCCTTTTCACTGTGAGAGTAAATACTAGTTGTGATGCATTATATAGTACTGTAAAACATTTTCCTGTTCTTGAGTCTTCCTAAAACAGATGCTGTTGTATAAAGAGGAGCCATAGGGGTTTTGCCTAAATTACTGTTTGACATCTATTAATGCAGAAGTCAGATTACGTTGTTGTAATAGTCATTCTGGCTTTAGAATCTAAGTTTTTAAATACATGAAATGTTTCTCTTTTTTAAAAAGTTATTTTCTAAGTGAGTGTTACACTAATTTCTGAACCTTCATCGTTTGCTGAGGTTTTAGAGTTCTAGCATCATGTTTTCTTACAGCCTTTGATTCACTGACTTGAAATCAGAAGTATCTTCCCTCTCGTGCAGTGATAAGTACTAAGTGTAATATTTGATTAATGGGATTGGAAGACTGGTTATCTTGAAATTAGATTGAAAAGTGGAATATTACAGCTAAATTGTCAAATCAGATCTGCAAAGGTATTTCTGCTTAACATAGAGCACTTATGCAAGGAGAAAATACACAGCAATTGTGTTTCTGAGAGGGAGTGAGAAAACACAAACAAAAAAGGGTATCTTGAAAAAAGCTACTCTGGCAAGTATCTGTCTGGGTTTCCAGTAAGTACTGAGAATTATAAGCACCTCTCTTTTAGATCTCTGTGCTTTGCCTGAAGGGGCAGAGGGGTAAGAACTGGTATAAGCAGAGAAAGAGTGCCATACAAGTACTCACCTCTTTGCATGACAATCTGGAAAATAAGCTGACTATTAATAGGTCAAATATATATATATATCTCCACATCTTATAAAATGCTTATGGAAATTATTCACTTCCAGTCATCAGATCTTGAAGGCTTTTACAAAGGAAAGTAGTACCACTAAATCGTAATGTACAATAGTGTAATGGAGATTAAAATATTATGGATAATCACTGAGATAGATTCTGGCATGGACATTAGTTTTTTGCTCTCATTTAAAACTGGGCATTTCTGCAAGTGTATAGAAGGGCTGGGGTCGGCAAGCTGTGGAGCTGATATATCTGAGCAGCAGCAGTGGAGAGTGTGTTTTATGACCTGTGTCTTATTCAGTATATGGAGCAGGATATTAACAATATCAGTTCGCTTCCTCACTTTTTTTTTGTAAGCATTTGTGTTATGTTTCTCTCTTTTTCATTACAGCAGAATTAAAGATTATATTAGTCACAGGTTTCCAGGATGATAATATTGGATGGAAATGCCAACGTCAGGTTGCTGTTATTGCATTGTAGTGACATTCCAAACTTGTAACTTCTTTGTTTCTCTATTATTTTCCACAGGGAGCAGCTCTAATTAGAATGTTGGCTAACTTTATGGGTCACTCTGTGTTTCAAATGGGCTTACAAGTAAGTAAAGACATTTCTGTCTTTGTGTAGCTGTGCATTCCTAGGAGTTTCTCTTGTTCTTTTTTCTTTTGCATCTAGTTGTGGAAATGTTTCTTTACTTCAGGACCATCTGAGGTACCACCGTGTCCCTGAAGCTGAATTTGGCAGAAGATGCTGAGTAGCGTAACACACATAGCAGTGCGCTCAGTTTCACCTATATTTCTCAGTGGATGAAGTGATTACACTTACCTGGCATGTGGTTTTGTGTCTATTTTGTGTAGATTGCCACATAGAAGCCATTTTATCCATGTCACAACTGTGTAAAGGACTACCTGAGGAAGTAGCTACTTCACCTACATTTGATTGCTGGGCTAACAAATAATAACAAAATCAAGCTAGCTGGAAAATACACAGCCCTAAAACTAATAATGCTTTTCAGATAAGTATTTTTGCCATCCACTTCTCCATAGCGAAATCCTTGAGCTTTATTTTTACCTTTGATGAGCATGGAGTGCTCTCTGCCTTAACGATGTTTTGAAAACTCACTCTGTCTTTTAAAAGAAATTCAAAGAAGTAACATTTCTATACAAAGAGAAAGAAATTCAACATGCTGATTACCAAGGATGAACTCTTTTCAGCAATAATTCTGCACAAATGAGTGTTTCGTGAACTATTGAAAAACAAACAAGCGAAAGCATAAAAACAATGCGACTCCCTCTATTCCATTGAAATCTGCTTGAGTAAATCATGTTACAGGCAGCTGTGATTGATGAATTATTTATGATGCAGCCTACTGCTTAGAAGTGTCCTTTAAAGTAAATTGATGTTCACCTGAAATACAATTATGCTAAGTTGGAAAGAGCAATCAATCTTCTCTGTTCCTAGTAAGCTTTTCATTTTGAAATTTAAATAAACTATGTCTAGGATCAGGTCATTTTTTAACAGAATAATTCTACCTCTAACCAAAATGAATAGGAAGATAAAATATAAAACAAAAATTAAATGAATACATTGGTCATGTCAGAGAGGTGTGTTCATGCAAAGGCAATGCAAGGAAATTTGCTGGAGAAATACAGCTTTTTGGTGACTTTACTGGGCATTCAGGGTTTGCAGCAGAACTTACTCATGGGACCCAGCTGGATCATTTTCTTAGTTGTAACACCAGGTCAGATCAGTTAGATAAATTTCTCAACCAGATCTTAAAATCTAAAGTATCCTTTATAAAATCCTGCGTATGTCAAGGGTAAAACCCTCATCTCATTTAAGCCAGTAAGACTTCCGTCCTTAGTCCAGCAAACTCCATATTCCAGCCAGAAACTTTTGCCTGCACACATCTATTTGTAGGGAAATTCAACAGCATTTTTTCCCTATGAAGTATGTCACTCAGGGTCTTAGGAAGGAAAAGTTTTAGTATGTACATATCAAACCCTGTTTTTCTGTTTTCTTCTGTGTTTGCCAGAGAAATAACAGTGTGCAAGTTGTCCTGAAATGAACTGAGAAAAAAGTTCAGATCAAAGAATAGCTATACAGAGATTAATCATAATTACCATAAAGTTGTAATGGAGCTTTGTTTTTTGATTTGAATGGTTTTCTATTATTTCTATTTTCACTGGTTTTGCTCTAAATAGAAACTCTTCTGTTTGCTAATGAAAGTCTATAAAAAATTTAACTCTGGAAATCTGGCTAGTAAAAGTCTTGCCATCAAGTTCAGTAGGAAGATGGTGATTTTAACTAAAAATGGTTTGAAATCCAGATAGAGATTTTCCATGTGTATGTCTGCAAATTAAACAAAATAAAACATAAAGTTCATAAGCTTTTTCATAAGCTACAAATTATACAGTTGGAAATACCTGTCAATCATTTCATTATTTATATTTTGTGAACTTAACAAAATACTGTTTCTGCACTGTACGCTTGGGAAGCTATAGCTTTGTTAATGATAAGGGAAGCTGGAGGACTAACTTAACCCTTTCTGTCATGCATTGGTTTAGGCATTTGAGCTCTTTAACCTGGTACCATCACTTGGGATTTAGCATTATGTTACCTTGAATGCTATTTTAACATGGAATTCTAGTGTTCAACTAAATGGCCTTTCTTGAGGATAGCTGCAAAATTGAGTATTACTACTATTTATAAATATCTTCAAGTAACAAACACTCTGAAAGTGCGCTTGATGGTTCATTCTTCCTGTATTACTCTAATGGCTTAGTAACTGAGTTCTGAAAGACCTCCACAGCCAGTTTTTTCAAGAGAATGCTGTGGGAAATGGTTTTGAAGACTTCACTTAAGTCCAGGCAGATAAAATCCACAGCCTTTCCTTCATCCACAAGGTGTGTTGTCACAGGAGGAGTTCAGGTTGGTCAAGGAGGACCCAGGCCTGATCCCCTGGCACATGCCATGTGATGGCACTCAAGATGATTTGCTTGGCAACCTTCCCTGAGGTCAGGCTGACAGGAATGTAATTCCCCAAATCCTCCTTCCAACCCTTCTTATGTCTGGGTGTCATATTTGCTAACCTCCAGTTGTCTGAGACCTCCCCGCTTAGCCAGAACTACTGGTAAGTGATGGAAAGCAGCTTGGTGAGCACTTCTGCCAGCTTCCTCAGTACCCAAAGGTGGATCCCATCCGTTCCCATAGACTTTTGTGTATCTATGTGGTGTAACAGATCACTGACCATTTTCCCTCAGATGACTCAGTTCTGCTCTCCGTCCCTGTCTTCCAGATCAGGGACCTGGGCACCCAAAGAACAATTAGTCATGCTATGAAAGACTGAGACAAAGAAGGCATTAAGTACCTCTGCCTTTTCCTCATCCTTCATCTCTGTGTTTTTCCCTGCATCCAGCAAAAGATGGAGATTCTCCTGAGCCCTTCTTTTATTGCTAATATATTTATAGGAACATTTTTATTGTGTTTTACAGAAGTGACTAGATTAAGTTCTACTTGAGCTTTGTCCTGTTTTAATTTTCTGCCTGCATAACGTCACAACATCCTTATAACTTTCCTGAGTTTCTTTTCACTTCTTCCAAAGCTCATAAACTTTCTTCAGAGTTCTCTGTGCCATCAGACTGATGGTCTTCCCTTCTGGCTCATCTTTCAGCACATGGGCCACTCCAGCACCTTTAAGATGTCTTTCTTTCCTGGACCCTTTTGCCCTTCATGACTGCTTGCCAGGGGGCTCTCTCAACCAGTGTTATCACCAGGCCAGGGTGGCAGTTCTTCTGACCCCTGTCCTTATTTCTCCAAGAACTGAAAACTCTTATTATTTCATAATCACTGTGCCCAAGATGGCCTCCAGCTATCACATCACCCACCAGTCTTTGTTCACAAACAAGAGATCCAGTGAAGAACCTTTTCTAGTTGGCTTACACTCCACCTATATTGGGAAGTTCTCTTCCACATGCTCCAGGAACTTCCTATACGGTTACCTCTGCACTGTATTATATTTCCGGTATTAATATTGTTTCAATTCTTTTTAGTGTATTAGCTATGTCCTTAAGTGTTTGACAGATAATAGAGTAACCTTGTAGTTTTATTAAACTAGCATAAATGAAAAGGAGTAGCCCTTTATTTGTATTTGTATTTTTTGTGGTTTCATCACAATCAAGGTATAATTCATCATCTTATTAAGGGCTACAGATTTAGAGCTTTTATATAAGAGTAACTACAACAGGTATGGTAATCTTTGGGTTAAAGAGAGGAAAAGATAAGGTTTAGAGCAAGAAGTAAATAGGATTGCTACCTATTTTCTTCACTTCCTCTTTATGCTTAATCTAGTTACTTGCTGTCACCTGGCAGGTGGACTTTTTGAAGAGCAGATCAGGATGGCTTGGGGATGAAAAATCCCTTATATGTCAAAGAAAACAATTGACTGTGTTAAAAAGAAAAGTTGATGACAGAGAACGGGGCTCTTTGGTGATTATTTTTTAACATGTGATCTGAAGCAAATATGCGAATGTGCATATGATCCATAACAGTTCAGCAAACTGTTCTGTTGAGGAGTCTACAAGAAAGTAAAATTATTGTAGAGATGCTCAGTTTTACAGCACAGATGTCTTTGTAGAGGTTCATATCTGTCAAGAATAACTAGCCTCTTCCTCTCATGGTAAATATACTGTGGAGGTCCATTTGATTATAATGTGGAATTTCCACAATAAAGCTGCAGCCAAGGAACTAGTGAAGGTGTGATTTTGGGGAAGCTCTTAAAAGACTTGGTCATGAATCATGTGACATTTTCAAACAGAAGATTTAGTAAGAGATAGAACATTCTTTTTTAGAAGTTCTGGCATCTTTCATGATGTGCATTCTTATGCTCTGGGAAAATTCAAGGAGTGCACATCACTAAATGCTGGTAGTCTTCTTACAAAATAGTGTTGCTTTTCAGTAAAAAAGCCAGTAATCAGGTAAGACAGTGATTTGACTATGAAGAGGCTTGGTCAGCACCACTTGCTCTGATTATGTTTCTGAACTGCATAGATTGAGAGAAGAAGCCCTAAGTTGGGCTTATCATTCAGTCATCGCTCAGGGTGGTAATATGCAATATGATACTAGGTTTGTGTTAGATTTTCTTCTGTAGTCTGTTGTTCCAACTCTGTGTGCTTGAAATAGATGGTTGCTTACATGACCGGTGTCACTGTATTACATTTTTGGGAAGGTTTTACTGCTTTATTACAATGCATCTCTTCAAGTAATTAGTGGTGTTGTTTTTTTTTTGTTTGGTTTGGTTTTTTGTTTGTTTGTTTGTTTTAATTAAATATAGAGAAAAGGCCCAGTGATTTAAAGGTCTAGTAGTTAGATCTGTTTCAAGAGGCACCTCCAGCTCTTTGATGATACATTTCTGCACTGGTTTATTCAAATTTTTTTATATTTGGTTTGATTATTTTGGAGCCTCATCTCTATTACTACGTTTGTCAACACTGCATTTCATTTGCTGTGTGGCAGCTCATTGATCACATAGATCTGTATCCTTTTGAACTTCACTTGCTGCTATGTATGTGTTCATCACTCACTCTGATTTAGTGCATCATCAGCAGTTTGAATTAGTTACTGTAGGATTCTCTGCTTCTGTGATAAATTAGCTGCTTTTGTACTTTAGGCTTCACATTGTGCATTTGGAAGAAGAATTTGGTTTGGATATATGCTGTCTTTTTTGGTGCTGTAGAGTGACCACTGTATTGAAAAAAATTGGTCAGCCTTTCACAGGAGCTGTCTGGGGAAGTGGGACATGCCGAGTGTTAAATACAGCAAGGTTCAGATTTCAGTCACTTTTTCATATCATATTTCTGGCTATTTATACTTTCTTTCATCCACACTGCTTAGTATTTCCTGGCTTTTAGACACCTAAAACATGCATGTCTGTGTTCTGCTTGAATAGTCTATGTGAAATCTTATCAGAAACTTTTTGAGGTGTAGAATAAAGCTCTGATATGCTATTTTTCATGTTGTTTGCTGCTTCTGTCCAAGAGTATAGTAGTACTTGAAATATATTCATCTATTTCCACAGTATTATTTAATGAACTATTTTTTACATAGTCTATTAAACAGTGTATCCGTTCTGTTATACCTGTTTATTATATCTTTATTACCAATTTACTACAGTTACTGTATGCTGAGACATCATTAGAAATGTCTTTCAAGAGTTTTCTGTAAAAAAATTAAAAAAAAAAAAGGAAAACCAACAAAAGATGAGGCCCCTTACGTTTAGGGTCAGTGAAGCAATGAACTGCCATGCTACCCTCAGGTCAATAGTGCATGTGGAACTACCTGCAGTATTCTTTTGCTCGGTGGGAGGATGTAACTTTGCCACCATGCAGGGAATATCTTTACAGATGGAGTACCTCTGGTGTTGCAACTGGTGCCTTTACTAAATGTTGAATAAAGTACCTGTCTCCTTTGGTTTAGAAGAGCACAGGGTGTATTGACCTCGTTGAACATCAGAGTATCACAATGGACATTCTGGCTATGAACTGTCCTTAAGTTAGTTGCTACTAATCCTTTTCCATTTAAACGGTTTCACTTCTGTGAGCACTTCTCAACAAGAGAACTTGAGCATGTTAAAAGCAGGACATAAGAAGTCATAGGAAATCTTATAGGAGCTGACATCACTATTTTCTACACTGCATGTCACACAAGATTGTTAACATCTTATGCCTCTTCTGGTCCCTCAGCATTTCTTATGTTTCTATTTTACACCGCTCTGGATTTTAGTTAATATTTGTTAGGGAATTGAATGTTATGGACTGAACTCCTGTAGCTTTTTCCACCCTGACTTACATAAAAGACTGTAGGTCAGTTTCTTGCATAAGAAATTTCTTTGAGTTGCAGTGTCATAATATTTTTTCCTTTGAGAGTATTAAAGATGTATATCATAGTAAGGGCCAGACTTGGATATCGCTCCAAAAATGGAAGGTCTTCCTCTAGCTCCAAGAGTGTTTGAATACTACTGCTTAAAGCAAAAATACTACTGGTTAAAGGAAAAATACGATGGAAGTTGTGTAATTTAAATGCAAAGTTCCTGAGAAATTATGAAGTTGATTTCATCTTTCCATTCTTTTCTTTTTTGTGTGCACCTTAGCCAGGATTTTAATTATGCAAGGGCCCAGTGTTTTTCTACATAGGACAATGTCCAATTCAGTTCACAGGGTGGAAAATGCTACCTGAATTTTCTTTTTGTTCAATAGTTCTGTATATTTTCATTTGCTTTGTAGCCCTGGTTCCTAACTATATACAATTTTCTTAAATGTCATCCAGTGTGGTATCAGAGTGCATCACCAACAGTTAATGAACAGAAAACATAAACGTCAGAGGGAGGGAAGGTGTGGTCCTAGCCTCATTTTGTGAATCGAGATCTAGGCACACAGAAATTTTAAGTTAAAGCTGTGGAGTATGCAATACTCCCACGTGTCTTAGCACTTACAGATGGGAAGAGTTTATATGTTCAAAGCACAGCTTCCACTGGCTTCATCATCAGCTGTGAGCACCCAGTGTGGCTGCAGCTCAGCCTGCAGAGACACCAAGATGGGCCTCCAGCAAATATTGATAATTAATTTTATTTAATTTTGCGTTAAATAAATCACTGAGCATGGAGAGCCTGTACCTTTGAGAGAAAATTGGATCAATGTGAGTAAAATGAAACGGTTCTATGAAATTTGAGTATCTATTTTGAAACCCAAGAAAATGTTCTTTTAAAGTGCTTAGCATTACAAACCATTTCAGATACTCAGAACATACCTCACATCAGATTCAGTCACAGAGTCTACCTCTACTACTAATCAAACCACAGTGTTTTCCTGAAACATGTTCTTTCACCCAGTGTGCAAGAAGATGATCCACGGCTGGAGTCGGGGTACTTGGTTTGTCTACAAATCTGTGGTTTGTCTGTTTGGAAGCTGAACATCAACAGGACTGAATGTAATGCACCATAGCAGCCACCCATCGTGAGTGCTGGTGTTTTTTGCCCTATATAACATAGGTGCTGTGCAAAGGGAGCTTTTTTTCTAAATAGGTGCATTAGCAGAATATTCCTGTTTGGTTGTATTAACTCCTTTCCATTCTTTCTGTTCTGCTTTGTGTTTCTGGAGCATTTGGATCAGGCAGTTTTCTTCCCTGACTATCAGGAATTGCCACAAGAAGGGGCATCTTTGCTTTCTGCCTCAGGGTCAGGATCTCCCTCTGACCTTAAGCAGGTTTGAGCTCTTGGTGCAGAGAGAGACGGGGACTCTGTAGCTGCTGAGTTACCTAAAATTGATCAGTGCTATGAAAAACCATGTTCCCGAGACAAGATCACTTTCCTTCTGAACATTAGAGCTGTGCTCCACTGAATGGGGACAGCATAGCTTTTCAAAGGAAACAGTGACAAAAAAAGGCAAAATGTGATATTTTTCAATATTTTCTGGTGTTGACTGAAATTTTAGAGAAGAATTCAATCTGAGATGTGCTTTTTGAAGGTAGGATTCCATCTAAAACAGTTACACTTTGGCCATATTAGAGGTCTCAGCAGGGAGAGTTATAAAGAGTAGTAGTGGTAGGTACTGGTTGAACCTCAAAGCCAGTGATGTTCCCAGTACTCCTGTTCAGAGCAAGGGTACAGACAGTGTTGCCTTCATTAGGAGGAAGTCATGATGTTCTTTAGCTAGGATAAAATGTTACTTTATTTCTCTATTGCTAGAGTTTCTTACAAAAAGAAAAACAATTAGTATATGTATAAACAAAGTTTGTTCTCTCAGAACAGGATTGCCCTTTATGGCAATGGTAGAATCAGTTGTATTACAGACACGGCATAGGCATTTGCTTGGTGTGCCTCCGGTGAGCTTCTGTTTTGTTGCATGTGAAATTCAGTAATAACTATTTTCTCATTCAGTTTTGTTACAGGAATTACTAAGAGTAACAATGATAGGTATGAATCCTCAGATAATGTCAGCAGGCTGACATAATGCCAGCTATTTAAGAAAGTATTTTCTTTTGGAATAAAATTTCACTGTTTTCCTGATGGGAGCTCAGTGCCAACCTTGCCTCTGTTGCTATGAGGCAGCTCAGTGGACTTCACAGGGCACTGGAGGTAACATCTTTTGTGTGCAATTCTGCCACTCTTATGGAATCAGAATTTCCATTAGTTCTTTAGAAGGCAGTGGGGATATTTTCAGCACGAGCATTGCAGGATGGAACTCCTAGTTAACACATAATACACATCAGAAATGAAATAAATCTACTTCAGTGCAGTAGAGGACGTTCAGAAAAAAAGCTGAACAAACGAGGCTGTTATGAAAACTTTCTCCTTTTCTTTCTCTTTCTTCTCCCTTTTCCTTATCCCCTTCCTCTTCTTTTTCCTTTCTCTCCATATATTTAAAGCTCAGTTACTGTAGCTAGGTAGACACAGTAGCATGAAGCCAGATGTAAGGGCTAATGATTTTTAAGGTGTCTTCATTTCACATAGTGAAAAAAAAAGTGAAGCTCTAGGGACTGTATGGTATGAAGGTCTTTTGCACCATGAGAAGCATTTGCTTTCTTGATACAAACAACAAATAACTCATAAGCAAAGTCAGAGCTTCACTGTTGCTGCTTCCCTATCTGTTAGTCGCTGTTACTGTACAAATGTTGCATGTCATTATGATCTAGACACAGTGACATGGAAATCATACTTCAGTAAGTTTTCTCAATTGATTTATGGTGACCTTTTCATAGTAAGTAGCATTAATTTCTTTCCAAATCTGGGGCTTCTACAGAAAAAAGTATTACAGAAAAGTACAGCAGAGATTTTTTGCCTGGTTAGCAATACCTGGGCATAGTTCAAGTTAATGCAGAGGAATGAGCAGCCAACCTGCCATGATTAGCAGGTGCCATCCAAATATCTCTGGAAAACATTCCATCATTTTTTTTGTGTGTGCACTAAGAATATCTTTATTGAGCAATGTGTGGTTTTAGATGGAAGTGTATTATACAACCAAACAAGGCAGAACTAAAATGGATGTACAAATTCAGTCAAATTTATGCAGTTCAATATCAGAGAGTGCTTTATTTCTGTAAGATTTGTCCTTAGCTCAGTAGTTTAGTACTACTACCAAATAACATGTCAAATGCATTTTTCTTTAAAGCCAAGCTTAACATACTAGCAGATGTCTCACTGCATAGCAGGTACCATCAGACTGCTGTGCAGTAACTCTGTAATCCTTTAGGCTTTGCTTGCAAACTGCTTTGCTACCACACTGCAACCACTATTGCTGCGTTTCAAAATGGACCCCTGTTCTTCTTCATCTTAGTAGCTAAAAGGTGAAGCTGAATTTTACAAGGGAAATAAACCTCTCAATTTAATATTTCTGATATTTTGTAATAAGAAGTCTCAACAAAGTAGGGTATATTTTAAAGTAGCAGAAAATTTGCCTGAACACAAATTTTGAATCTGTTTTGGATGTCCCATTCACATTGGTTTCACTGATTTGCACTGCAGAAGATTATTAATTGCAAAATTGAGTTACTTACAGTCATTTTAATTTTTCATGTGTTGTAATGAAAATGACAGGGCTGTGTTGATTTCAGTTGGCTTACTTCTGATTTACAGTACTGGTCCCTTATCAACAAGAAGTGGGTAGAGCAAAAAAAAGCATTGATTTAATGATGGCTTTTGACTCCTTTCTCTTACTAGTTTTTTCTGTATCCTGCCTGGATGGTACAGGGCACAGGTCCTATCTGAATCCTTTAAATGAAAATTATGCTTCCAATACCTTTGGTGAGATACTGTAAACATTGCCCTATTCTCCCACTGAAATCAATGCTAAAAATCTCGTTGACTCATATAATGCCAGAAATGTCAGTTCTGCTGATCTGATTATTGTTAGAGCAAATGGGAATGTAATGAATTACAAAGGAAAAAGGACAAAGTAAAATACTGTAATTATGTGGCCCATTCAGTATCATTGGCTCCACAAAAAAATAAGATCTATTTTCATATATGGTTCCAGTTTCACTCTTCATGATTCATAGTTACAGCTTGCTGTTTGGATATAATGATTTAATTGCAGATATGACATGTTGACAATGGATATTTTCCAGTTGCTGCTGATTGTGAGCATTATATCACTGCTGTGTGTGAAAAAATTCTAAATACACCTTTGGAAAATGAAGGGCTGGAATTTCAGCTTGTGTACAGTGATAGGATTCCACTGATTTTCCTCCCTTGAATTTTAAGAAGAATTTAACCAAAATAGTTTGCTCGTTTTTCCTCACTCATCTTATATAGTGGAATTTCCCAGTTTTCTTTAGGAGAGAATTAAAATATTCAACATCCATCTGGTTTAGATCTCGGTACCACTCATGTAAGTCAGGACAGGAGCTGTTCCTTCAGCCAACCAGTCAACTTTATAAGATTAACTGAGAAAGGCATTTGGTCCTAGAATTGATATTTCAATTCCTGGTTATAAATCTAAAATATCCCCTGAAAGTAAGAACAATGTTTGGAGTCTTATTTCCCCTTTACACTCTTGGTATTTATCAGTTGCTACATTTTATTAGTTGTGAGCATTATCATATTTGGATGGTGAGATAGTACAGTTTTTGAAACAAAGAAGCTAAATTCCTGGCTAATATTGCAAATTGATATTGCAAACAGATGAAAGACTTTTTTCTTTTCTGCTTCAGTTTTCAAGTAATACTTTCAAGAGCACTGAGCCTTTTAATTTTTTTTGTGGGAGTATTAAGATTGTTGTTTGACAAAACATTATACTGCAGTCTGAGTCTGCTGGAATTTTAAAAAAAATCTTATGTTTTGGTTGTGCAGCAAATGGACTTTGTTTTCATGGTGTGACAGGTGTAGGATATTTATTTATCTATTTATTTATTTATTTGATGTTAGGAATTGCTAAATTATATCTGCATTGTCTGTTCATGAGAGGGTGCTTACTGAACATATAAAGTCAAATGACCATTTGTGTGTGTGTGTTTGATTAATTTTCACATTGAGTGACATTGCACTAGAGTCTGTGAACTCTCTTTTTACTTTCGCCATGACAAAAAAAATTTAGAGGCAACATTACAGTGAAGGAGAAAGGAAGAGTTCTGGAAAAGCACTCTTGAATCTTGAGTTGTTAAAGAGATTTTCATGCCATCTTTTGTGCTTACACATATCGTAGGGTTACAGCTGAAAGAAAGGTGGCTAATGTGTTACTTCATGCTCCAGCATACTCCAGCTGATAGAACAGCTTTTGTAGGTGATAGACTTGCAAGTTTATTATGGGAAGCAGCCTTGCAGCCAGATGGTTTTGGGCATATGTTTTTATGAATAAGTGGCTTTAAGTCACTTTTCCTCCTTTGGAGCTGTGCTAAGCACAGCTTAGTTTCAGACAGCTGTGTTTTCAGTGTCATCCTTCTTTTCTGTTCTGTGGCTTGCATCTCTCTTCTGTTTGCTTTGGTTTTTCTGTTGAATGTACAGGCAAAGTGGTGGCTAATACTCTTGCCCTGGAGAATTGCTGTGAATGAGAGCATGTATTCTGCCCCTTTGCAAGCTACTTAAGACTTAGATATGGGTCCCCAGGAGGAAAAATGAATTACTTTCTGCTTGTTCCATCCTTAGAACAGACAAGCAGGGTATGTATGGATATTTGGCTCCTATTTCACTCCTTCTTGATATGTATTGGATGCTGATATGTATAAGCTTTATATCTTCTTTCTTAAGTTGAATGCTGTCTGTGAAAGATACTTCAACAGAGGGTGATAATCTGCTAATTAAAGTTGGGCTGGGTCACAGAAACCCTATTATCTTTGGAGTCAGCTGCTGGGGTGATGGTAACAAAGTGTACCTTTGCAGCAGAGCTGAGGGTGTTCTTGGGTCTGTCAGTGTTCAGTGTAAAACCAGGCTCTGGTGGGGGACACATATGATACTGGTCTGTAAAAACATGGGTGGCTTGGAGAGAGTGAAGTAGGGTACAGTAATGCACTCTGTCTTCTAATGCCAGAACTAGGAAGCAGCAGATTAAACCAGCAAATGGGCAGGTGTTTGAAATGGATCCTTCACCCAACAGATCACTGAAGTGGGAAATGCTTTTTCATAGGGTATTGCAAATGCTAAACATTTATATAGGTTCAGAAAGCAACCTGCCAAATTCACAGAAGATAGCTATTAAATACAAGGATAGTAATCTGCTCAGGATTTCTTGTGCCCTGAAATGCTGGATGATGGAATAGCATTCTGAGGAAGTACCACTGTATGCTTTTCCAGTTTTATACCCTTACCAGGTGTCTGCTACTGGTTATTGTTGAAAACAGGATATATGAGGATATTTGATGAGACCTGTATCAGAAGCCTTTTGCTCTTGTGCCTATAGAAAATGCACTCAGATTTGGGATGGCATTGTAGATTTACTTCTGAAAGCCTAGGTTAGGTTAGGATTCCTTTTGTTTTACTGTGTGAAATAAACATGTTAGATTGGACGATAATAAATTTTTAACTGAGTGACAAACCACATTTAAACCTCTCACTCTGTGTATTGGGAGGGAAAAAAACCCAAATGAAACAAATGCCAAAAGAAAAGGGCAGAAGCATTAATATCTTTACAGTCTTCCTGAAAGCAAAATATAAAAGTTAAATGAAATGTCTAATGGTAGATGGGTAAACAGGATTATTGCCTGCATGGAGTCCTCAAGTGTTCCACCCATTTTATTTTGCTCTGTAATGATTCTGAAAGCATCTGTAAGAAAGACCAATATACACAGCGTTTTCTTCTACTGCTTAGAATACAGATTGTATATTTTCGTTATTTATTTACCTTGTCCTACTTTTGTTTATTCCTAGTTTAGCTTTCTAATTTGCAATTCAACTTCTTTAGCTTTGGAAGTTGTTAAATTTTTCACTGTGCCTTAAGTGATTCTGTATTTTTGGACAAAACAGAAGCACAGTGCACCACAGGTGCAGCCTATCTAACACTGTCTTTTTCTGAGTTAGTCTCATAGCATTGTTAAGATTCGGCACAGCATTTACAGAGTCAGTGTTCTCGTTTAGCCTTCCTAGTCTGTGATTAAATGGGAGTTGCTGCTTGTTTTACTATGAGTTGGCTGACAAAAGTTAAATCTGTCACAGGTGCTACAATTTGTGTGTCAGAAAATTTGTTTTCCAAATACTAATTATTCCCAAAGTGTCTTACTTCACACAAAGCACAGATAGCACAGTCAGCAAATCTGTCCCAGTTTTATCATTGTGCTGTAAATTAGAGTTTGTCTTCCACCATTGTGTAAAATGGAGAAGGTAGAATTTCAAATGCAGAAGTGATTGATTTACTGCCTCTGATGCTTTTTTTCCACTTAATTCTTCCAATCAAAATGCTTGAAATTTATTTTATTCAAATAATGACTTCTCAGTTTCACTTCTGTGCTTACATAAGCTGTTGTCTAGGGACATGGGATATTTGGCTTACAATAGTGTTGTTTCTTGAGAAGTCATTTAAAATAGGAAGCGTTTTATACTGGAAGATTTAGACCTAAGCTGGTCATATGCTTAAACATGAATTTGGGAAGTTATTTTAATGTGATGGAAGCTTATCAGGAATTATCTTTCTGGTTGTTATGGGAGAAGAATGAATCCTCAGTTACTGAAGTTTTGGTGGAATAAGTGAAAGCGTTCAGTTTCTAATCTCCTCAGTCTCTGAGTTGTGTATGGTGTGAAAACACAGAGGTAGGTACCTGTGCACAAGCACAGTGTTGGGTTCGTGTCACACCTCCTCTACTGCTCCTGTCATGGAGAGTCTTTGTGATAACCTGTTACAGCCCCAGTTGCCAGTATTTTGACACTGAAGGGCCAGGATCTCCCTAAATAAGAGTTTGTAGTTCAGATAGTCTGTTGTTCAGTTAAATCTTTTGTAATGATTGCAGCTGTCATCCAAGTGAGCAAATTTTGACACTAGATGCAGAACGACCTGCTAAAATAGCAAGTGGAACTGTGTTTCAGCAGCTTCTCCTCTCATTGCCGAGAATTACCTAGGAATCTCTTCTAAGGTTAGATATCTATTTTAAATATATATTTGAAATATTTAGCTTATCGATTGACCTACACAGAAAAGGAAGAGCATTGAATGTTGTAAATGAAATTTTTAGCAACAAATTTTGCATTGCAAACCAGCTTAAGAAACTGTTTATTTCTTCCCTTAGGATGAACATATTGTATATTTCTAGGTTACTAACAAATGCAAACATTGATGTGATTTAACTTCTAATAGTAGTGATTCACAGCTCTAGTTGTTTGGCTCATGTATAGTAATGCTGATTTGTATTTTTATTTTATTTCTGTAGGACTATTTAACCATTCACAAGTATGGCAATGCAGCCAGAAATGATCTCTGGAACACACTGTCAAAGGTAAAATACTTTAATCTATTGCACTGAGGGAGAAGCAGGAATTTACTGTGGTATTTTTCTGGGTTAGGTTAGGAGTCAATAGTGCATATTGAGATCTTCAGACCCCAGGGCAAATATAAAAATTGATGCCAAGAAATTGATGCCAGAAATTGATGCTTGAGTTAACCTAGTGGCAACATTAAATTATGGGGTTTTGCAGCATTTCTATTCTTTGTTATGTTAGAATATATTTCTTTGCATGTGCTATGTCACTGATGTGCAGTGAAAGATACTTCGTGGAATCTGTTATCATTGACTTCAGTGGCAGCATGCCGGGGCCCATGAGCTGGAAGGGGCTTAGCTTGAGCTTCTAGAGCCTGGTCCAGGGATCTATAAGGACAGAGTATAAGTTCCCTAAAGTGAACCAAGCATGCCTGAATTTTTCCCCTGTGCTGGTCTGGGTCTTCTCCAGAAATACAGACAGAGTGCAAGGCAGTGTGGACTACAGTCAGGGAGTTTTGGCACAAGTCCCAGCTCAAGCCATACAAAACATGACAATCTAGTTGTAACTATTGACACTAAAGCCAAGACTGACCTGGAGGTCAAGATATCTGCATTTATCTGGACAAGCAGGTGTATAAATACACATGTAAGCTCTGTGTCCAAGGTCTCGTTGTTCTCAGTGAGTCTTCAGTTGCCCATTCATAGACTTCTAACCTCGTTTACCTTAGTTTATCCCGCCTGCTTCCAGCTGCCTCATGAGGTAAGCATGCCGTTGTGGGTGCACCACTTTGGAAAGAATGTTGAATATTTTAGGGCGTGTCATTTGACACTTGGTGAATAGGAACAACTGGAGTCCCAGAAATCTAGTCAATATAGTCAGCAGAGCATAGAGAGCAATTCAGTTGACTCGCCACCGCATGATTATTTTATAATGAGCCTGAACCACTGACTGTTGACTAGGGACTGGAGATGGTTGTTCAAATATAGACAGCTAGGGCCAGATTAGGTGCAATAGGATGTTCAAGACATTCAGGTGTGTCTAATCAATTTAACATAAGATATATGGAGAAATCTGTGCTCTTCTTCATATGGGTGGCAGGTAAAAGTCAAATGACATTAGCCACCCATATGTGGGCAGCTGAACCAAGTCCTGTGTCTATAGTGACTGCTAATGAGAGTTCAGACAAGTAACCCAATCAGGCTTTTAAAGCTATGTCTTAATCTGAAGCTGAATGCCACCGCAAAAGTCTTTCTTGCTTTTCACCTGGTGCTTTCCTCTGTCAAAGCCTTTGGGACAGTTCTGGGTGATGGAAGGTCAGAGAGATGCATGGAGTCTTGAAAGAACAGTGGAGTCCTCAACTAATAAAGTGGAACAAAAATTAGACTGTATTTTGGTTCATAACCATTATGGCTATACTGTATATTCATATCTATTGTTACAGCTAAAATTTCATTTGCCTCAGCTGTAAACGTGTTTGTTGCCAGGCACTTTGTTCATAATGCATTACAATTGCAGCTTCAGTTTTGAAGACATATTCTGCTTGTATTTGTCAGAGGTTGCTCAGTCTGTGATCTTGGACTATTTGACAGCTAGGAACATTTCTGTTGCTGAAGAACAAATGATGCCTGTCATTCTCCTCATACCAAGTCTCATCTCCCATGATGCCATCTCTTTGTGTTTCAGATGAAAATCCACTTGTAAAACAGCATTTCTATTAACATGTGAAATCAAATATGGACATACTAATCCTCCATGTGTTATGACAGGTGCAGTTTATGAAGCAGCAGGGGATATCTTGGTATACATAGCCTCACTTTGGACATAAGGGACAATATTTTCAAGTAACTGGTCATTTTATTTTCAGAACAGAGGAGCTCTGTGCTTTTAGAAATTAAGGCCCATGAAATATGCCTAACTGGAGGTACCCTAGACCAACTAACACTTTTTAACCTTAGCTGGTCAAGAATATATTTTGGAGACAGCCACCCCGGATTTCTTTAGCTCTTGTTAAAATCGGGTAAAGCAGGAGCAAAAGTGCCTGAGCGATGTGGGAAGCATGATTTTCTAACTGTCACTCTTCTCTCTGTGAAGATTACTCAACATTTACTTTTAAGATATACAGAGGCTTTTGGTTCACTTATATAGTGTGTATTGGGTGTAAATGTGGGTGTGTGTCTGCCCACACATGTAATGGTTATTTAAATGTCCACAACCAGTTGTGATCTCCAGGCCAAAAAAATAATAGTTTTATGTGTTGAATGATGATACTGCTTCAGTATATTGAAAGTTTTGTTTTTTCTTCAAGGCTTTAAAAAGGGTTGGAAAATCAGTAAATATCCAAGAAGTAATGGATCAATGGACACTACAGATGGGTTATCCTGTTATCACTATCTTGGGAAATGAAACTACAGACAACATCATAGTCATCTCCCAAGAGCGTTTTGTTTATGATAGTGATGCTAAACCCAAGGATCCTTCCCGTGGAGACAACAGGTACTTATATTTCTCAATTAGTATCTTTCAAGAAGCTGTAGTAGTTTAAGTAAGTGCTTTATGTGTATACTTTTATGAAGATGACTCTCTAGAAATCCGCTTGGAGAATGTGGTGATCCTTCCATTTGAACTGTTGAGGCTAGTTAAAAGAATTGAAAAAAATTGCCCATTTGCATCCTGGCAGTTCTCTGTGACACGCATTTCCTCACCTTTTCTTTTGATTTTGTCACACTCCATGAAATAATTTGGAATGTGATTGGAAGGTGTGATACTTCTTGTCAAGAAACTGTTTGGAGTGGACTTCTCCACGCTAATACATTGAGTAGGCAGGTGTAAATGCGTGTCAGATATGTACTTTTCTTGACTTGGGAAGCAGTCAGAAGCAGAACTGGACCTCTGTACAAAGCAGGGGGTTCCAGCTGTTTCATTTTTGAAGCCTGCTGAACTGGTCCTATGGGAACTGTTACACTGCTGAAATCAGCATCTCTGCCTCTACCCTTCTTCCACTTATATTGTTTTGTTCCTGCTCCCAGCTGGCTCCACACGCTTCCTTCATCCCAGAGACAAGCTGACATTCCTGGCTGATCCTGGAAAATCCTCATTGTTTAAAGCAGTTTTAGCATCATATTTTAAGACCAAAAATATAGAGCTGATGCTAGAGAATTGCAAGATAGCTTTTGATGTTTCTGTGTTGACGTGTTAGTGCTTAGTAGGAAAGAAGGCACACTGTCAACCTGGAATACTCTGTGTGTCCAGTAGATTAAAATTATTAAAAGACAAAATTTAATATATAGAATTTTGGTTGACATGTCTGGAGCTTGTAGACTATTCCTGTTGAGGAAGGCCTAAAATTATAGTTATGCTTATTAGAAAATGTCAAGAAGTTCATTATCCTTTTTTTGAACATGAATATTATGGAACTCAAACATGACACAGAGTAAATATTTGTTTTTCTGACTGTATCGGAACAACCTAAGAGGGTATTAGACATCTGTTTAAGATCTGGGCTGAAATTAGTTCCTTTGTGAAAAAGAGATAAAACAACTGAATGTGGACTGTTAGAAGCATTCATGACTCACAGTTCTGTGCAGCAGGAGATAGATTCTCCCTTATTTATATAAAAATTTCTTTTGTACAAGTGTATATATGTGTAGTGTAATGTGAATGGATTTTACTACTCAGAACAGACATGATTAGTTTTTTGATTGACTAAACCAGGTATGTTAAGCCTTTTAACTATTGTAGATACTTTCTTAAATAGATTTCCTAGGTATTCAGTATTGTTTGAAATAACTGCTACTGTATTTCATGTGTAAAGACTAGTGGGTGTGTAAATGATATCGGGAGTGATGTGGTGGGTTGACCTGGCTGGATGTCAAGTGCCCACCAAAGCTGCTGTATTGTCTAAGGACTTACGGATCAAGATAAGTATAGGGAGAGATCACTCACCAGTTACCTTCATAAGCAAAACAGACTTGACTTGGGCGGGGGGGGGGGAGAAGAAATATTGCCAATCAAATCAGAGAAGTGTACTGCATAAATAAAATGAAATCTTAAAATACCTTCCCCCAACCCTCCCTCTTTCCAGGCTTAACTGCACTCCTGGTTTGCTCTACCTCCTTACCTCCAGCAGTGCAAGGGAGTGGGAATGGGACCTGCAGTCAGTTCATCACATGTCTCTGCTGCTCCTTCCTCCTCAGGTGGAAGGCTTGTAACACTCTTCTGCTTCAGTGTGTGGTTCCTCCTATAGGAGACAGTCCTACATGAACTGCTCCAACATGAGTCTTTCCCATGAGCTGCAGTTCTTCACAAACTGTTCCAGCATGTATCCCTCTTGCAGGCTGCAGTCCTTCAGGATCACACTGTCCTAGCATGGGTGCCCTGTGGGGTCACAGGTCCTGCCAGCAAACCTGGTCCAGTGTGGGCCCCTCTCTCCAGGGGGACCACAGGTCCTGCCAGGAGCCTACTCCAGCTTGAGCTTCCCATGAGGTCACAGCCTCCTTTGGGCACTGTGTCAGGAATTAAAACTGTTGACATTTTGGTCTGTGTTTTTGCCAACACCATCTGTGAAAAGATTTATCCTTTTCCTACCAAGTTCTAGGGAACAAAAGCTGATACAGTGAAGGCTTCATCCTTGAAGACAGACTTTGCATAAACTTCAGTTACTTGAGTCTCTCCTATTGGTTTGACAGCCTGAGAGGGAGAGAGAGAGAGAGAGAGAGAGCAGCAGGGTCTGTGACCTCTTTCTGGGGGGTGGGGGCCTCACCTCTCCAGGCAGAGGTCTCCAGCAGGCTCAAAAAAAGGTGAGAAGGCTCATGCCCTTGGCGTTGGTGGTTCTTTCCCCAAAAAGACAGGAGGGACACCTGCTGTCTGCCAATGCTTAGAAGATGTAGCCTCTGCCTTCGGGGGAGTGTTCTGAGTTGGTAAGACAACCTTACTTGAGTAACTCTGGTGACTGGGGTGCTTACATGTTTGAGCTTAGTGCTTTAGTCTCCCTCCTTCTCTCTCCCTTCTCTTTGAGTTCCCGCTATTCGGTCACTCCTGTTAATAAAGATACTGTTTTTCTGAACATTCTATGGTGCTCAGCCTCACTTTTCCAGCAACTGTAGAACCCACTCTGTTATAGGCACCCATCTGCTCCAATGTGCGGTTCTCCACAGGCTGCAGGTGAATCTCTGCTCCACTGTGGACCTCCATGGGCTGCAGGGGCACAGCTGCCTCACCATGGGCTGCACCATGGACTGCAGGGGAATCTCTGCTCTGGCACCTGGAGCACCTCCTCCTGCTCCTTCACCACTGACCTCAGTGCCTGCAGTGCTGTTCCTTTGACATGTTCTCCTTTCTCCAATTGCACTTTTCCCAGCTCGTTACCCCAGAAGCACTACCACTGTCACTGATGTGCTTGGCCCTGGCCAAAACCAAGTCGTTCTTGGAGCTGACTGGCATTGGCTCTCTTGGACATGGGGAAGGCTTCTGACAGCTTCTCACAGAAGCCACCCCTATAACACTCCTGCTACCAAAAGCTTGCCATGCAAACCAGGTACAGGTGGGAATTAGTTTTATTTTCATACATGACATTAATTCATAATTCAAACTGTATCTTATGGTATGTGGAACAGTAGTATTCTACACCAGCAAGGCAAATTCTGCTGGGTTTCTTAGGAGATTTTGTCCACAGATTTTTATCACAGTTATTATTTCTAAACATTGGAAATAAGATTTAGTGCTATAGAGAGCACAAAGAAAGATATCAGCGTGAGCCCTCCTAGGAATTTAGTGTCCTAAAAGGCAGTACAGTACATATGTGTATCTCCTTTGCGAAGTCTCTTTGTCCTTCTCCTTCCCCTTTGGATTTTTCCTCTGTGTTTCCACATCCTTTTAACCACAAATGGGAAGGCCCTTGCTCAAGAACAGCTTTCCAGATGGATTGTTTGCTCCATCCAGTTAGAAGACGAAGCTAATTTGCTGCTTCCCAGTTGAGGTTATTTGAAAGTCATGTTATGTAAGTATAAATACCAAAGAACAGGAACCATATACATTTAGCAAGAGGTGAAACTTATCTATGCCATTCACCTTTCAAAAATCATCCATCAACTTCCATTAAAGTCCTATGGCTTAGTTATAAATTGGTGTCTAGGGTGTTATAACACTGATCATGCAATTTGCTTGTGCACTGCCCACAGGAACATACACAGTTGTTCTGTGTCATTAATGTCATTTCATATCATCATAGTAAGTAAAAAGCAAGACTGGCATACTGAAAATAAATTTAATCTTTTAGCTGGCAATGACCTAGATACTTTTCAGGGTTTTTTTTGTATGATACTCTTTTTATTTTTTCCCTTTCTCTGGAGAAGTTGCTGTTGCTTCAGTTATTGTGAAAGCAGTAGATGTGGAAAATCACATTACTGTGCGGTCATTTGATAATTCATGATGCATTACTCTACCTTGGTTTTTAATATTGAAAGAGCTGAACTTTGCATGACATGATACGGTTTTTCTACTGGTGCACCAAGAAGGGTGATAACTGGAATGGAAACAGCACATTGAGGGACATTAAGCACTATTAGGTTTGCTGATGTCTGCTGCGGAGATATATATCTATCTATATATCTATATCTATATCTATCTATCTATCTATCTATCTCTCTCTCTCTCTCTCTCTATATATATATATATATATCATCAGCACAGGCTTTGGAGGTGTTACATATCAGTGGCCTAATTCACAGTCCAATAAAGTTGGTGCTTATCTCCCCTGCATGACCCATGAATTTAGGCACTGGACTCATGGCTCCCTGGGGAGCAATAATAGGCACTGTAAATAATGGCAAGCAAATGTTATTTATGCCACATTTGAGGCCATGGTCTTGCAGAGCAGGCAACGTTGGCTTCCTTAGGGTAGTTTATCTATGGATTAATTGTGATGATCATTTTAAACACCATAAAGAGTAGAGCTGCACAAAACACAGAAAAATGTACAGGTCCAGGCCTTTCCAGGAGTTCATCATCTAAACTGGCAATATGGTATGCACTGGAAGGCTCCAAGGAAGGCTCTTAAAGCATCCATCTGCTGTATATTCTTTAGTTATCCAGAGGTGGGGCTGTAGTTTGGTAAGGCACAGCAATAAATGTCAATTCTATTGCCTTCAAAATGATGAGGAGTTTAAATTTCTGGTTCAGATGCTCTCTAGGCAAATTTAACTTTGCCTTACTGTAGAAAGAGTCACTTCAGAGTAGATCTTTCAGATGTATCTACTGCATAAGAAATTTAAATAAAGAGGCAACTGAATATTTCAGAACCATTTTAGTTTTGTAAAATGTCTGTGCTTTTCTTTATGCTGTGTATTTATGCAGCAATTAACTGTTAAAAATGAAAGTGAAGCTGCATATTTAATTTTTCTCTCTGAAAGCATATGGAGGAATCCAGAAGCAGCAAGCAGATTTTTCTAAGTGATAAATGGCAAAAGTGAAAATTGTTGATACCTTTGGCAGTGGTTGATGCCTAGTCCACTACTGTAAGTATCTTTAATTTTTCTGCAGAAGAGAATGATTACGTATAGTTGATTTTTCAGTCTCATGTGTATTTGGGCTCTTGTCTTTATACCTATAGAAAAATGCTTCTAGAGCCACACTGATTTATTTCTGTGCATAGAATTGACTGTAGTGCATATTAAGATCTAACATTTGGCCTGAAATTATAGAAGGTATGCAATTTCATTTCATTGCAAACTGAACACAGGTTTTGCTTGACACTTGTTCCTTCACATGATCCATAGTTCTCATTGTATGAGAAAATAAAACTAACAATGACAGACTGTTTCTAGAAATGTCATTCCTTAAAAGGGCCAAAATCACCAGCTTTGATATGAATATCAAAGTGTGTGGTTGGTACAATGCCTCACTAAAAATTTCAGTTTATCCAAGCAAAACTTTAAAACTCCTATAATAACTGTGTAATTCCTATTCTACCTCCATATAACTATTCTTTAAGTTAAGTGTAGGTTTGGTCCTGGACTCCTGTATAGCCCTCTGAGAACACAAAATGCCCTTACATTATAAGGCTACGGGGGAGAAGGTTATATTACATCTGACAGGGTTCACTGGGTTTCCTTGCTGACAGAAAATGATGATTTTAAGGCACTAGTCTCATCCATCATTACAAAAATGGCTCACAGATATGACAGGAAATTTTATGAAAAATAATCTGTGGTCTAGACAATAAACTAACCAGTTTTGATGAAATCCATAAACCTTTTATATACTCGATTGAAGACAGACCAAAGCTTTCTGGTTGCAGGTATGTTTTGCGTTTTAAAAATATGCAGAGCTTGTCTCTTCAAAAGTGGAGAAATAACCTTTCCAATGTTATCAAAATAATTAAGTTAATGTTGCTGGAGTAATATTCATTTATACAGTGTTTTTATCATGCATTCAGTTTCCATAGCTAATCTTTGCTTGTTCATGATAATATCCTAAAGGGAAATGTCTTGCTGGGTGTTGAACACAGCTAGCTGTGAGGAAAGAGAAAAAGGAAAATGTACAAATTGGGATATGGACAGGATATTCGTATGTGCTGTAATGTAGTAATCCTCTGTGCCTTTCTCCATGTACTGGAACTAGGGAAAGTCGGTCAAGTGGTGCAAGCCAGGAACATGACCAGCAAAACTAGAGCTGTGCAGACTCATGGGTCTAACACTGTGTAGTAATTGCGACAGCTGAAAGGCTTTACAGTTGGTGGCAGAGCTGCTCAGCAGTCATTCCACTTCAGGATGAATGATTAACTGCAGAATTTAGTTAATTTCAAGTCTCTTCTAAATTTTCTGCAAAAAGCTCATTTACTTTTTCAGGCTTTGCAGAAAAAGGGCTGTGCTTGTCCCCTTTACTGATAATTATTTACATAGTAATAGCATAGCTGTGTTTGGATATTGCCATGTCTATTCTTATTTAGTTGTATGGCATTATCACTTGAGCAGCGATGGGGAACTTACTCTGTCCACTTATCAGCTAAGGAGCTGGTTAAATACAAAACAAAATGTTAGGAGCACAAGGGGAGTGCAGATTAGTATCTATGAGATGTTCTTAGAGCAACTGTGGATTAATGTAGCATATGTTATATTAATTATGTAATAAAAAAGGACCATAATGTGGACAAATATTGTTCCACATACTGAGGAAAGATGTCTAACAAAATATAAATAGAAAAAGTGCTCATTTACCTCCCTGTCTCTGGGAAATATCCTCTAATCTTCCATTTTCTCATATCCTTTGAGTGTTTTCTTACACCTTTCATATTTACTGTACCCGACACATTGTGGTTATGTTAGTGTGTGTACCAGAAACAGCTTTTGTGTTGCTGCCTAGGGAGCAGATATGGTACCCTAGTTCATCTGGACTGACCTCAGTGCCTCTGTATCAGCTATAATAATGATGAAGGGAACAGGCTCCAGGAGAGAAAGGGACTGTTGTATTAGACACAGAAGAAATGGAATTAACAGGAAAGAGATGAAAACATCTAGAGTTCTTAGTGGATCACAGAACTGTGTGTGAATACTGCCAGATATTGATTTAACCATTTTTTTTAACTGGTCAAGGAGGGACTTGAAAACACTTTTTCTTGCAGAAGAGTGAGAAAGCATGGGGTGCTCCTTATCTTTGCATGCACACTGGAGCAGAGGGCAGCTCTATGACACCGAAAGCTTTTGTTCTTTTATATTAGGATAGTCCTTAATCCCAGCAGTCTGAGAGAGGACAGTGCCATGCAGAGTGCTGCTTCTCCAAAGGAGTGGGCAGAAGGGCTGCCTATGTGAGTGACCTGGAGGAAGCCTGCCTCAGTACATGCTGGAAGAGTGCCTATGCTGTTGGGTGCTGTGCTTACCAGCCCAGCCCTTGGGCTGCACACTGCTTGTTGCAATAGTTTTGTTTTGTTTTGTCTTTTGTTGGGTTTGTTTTTCTGTAGAAGCCACTAGAAAGTACTGTCTTTTGTCTTGACTTTTCATTTTTTAGAGGTTTTCTAATTGTTGCCTATTTTTATATTTTTTTTTTAAATCCGAATAGTAAGTGCCCTTAAAATCTGTTCCTGTACATATCTGTGCTGATGCATCCAGCAAGATTTTGCTACTAGCAAAGATCTCAGAAATGCCAATTCTAATTTAGTACTTTATTTCCAAAACCATATCACAGCTTTCATTTGTGAGAACTCTGGGAAACTTCCAGGGTGCTCTGGTGTGCAGTATTTGGGCAACTTCTAGTGTTAGAATTTGCAGAATACTAAAGTAGACAAAGTTGGTGTATTGTGTCATTG
Organism: Hafferia zeledoni; assembly: GCA_035583235.1. NCBI lineage: Eukaryota > Metazoa > Chordata > Aves > Passeriformes > Thamnophilidae > Hafferia > Hafferia zeledoni. The sequence goes on from JAWWEV010000043.1 coordinate 35,692,996, forward strand.
CTTCCTGTGCAGTGGCAGCACTTGTATCCTGACAGAAGTTAAGCTGACAGGGAAAAGCTGATCCTCCTGTATTTTATTATCACTGCAGAATGTGTCACTTTTCTCATCTTATTTGCAAATACTAACGGGAATTGCTAGGTACTCAAACTAGTTAATTAACTCATATTAATTAAATCAATTCCATGCTGAGGAAAGAAGCATGTACTTGAGGACAGAACTGTGTTATAATGTGAAGTGGGGAGATGAAGAGGAGAATAAGGGCAGCAGTGCTGATGGGGAGCTGCTTAATGTGCAGGTAGTAGGAAAGGGAATGCTGTGTGGCAGGATTCAGACATGAGCTGCATTAAAGTTGTATAGCTGGAATAGGCATATATAGAGTACCACAGAAACGGAAAAGTGTTTAAGGTGGGGGCTTTAGTGAGGTAAATAGCAGATTGGGGAAAGCCCAGACAGCATTTGGCAGACAGAAGATTTATGGGAAGGATGAGGGTGGAAAAATGGCTTTGTAAAAGTCAGAGAAGTGAGTTCCTTATTGTAGATCAGAGGATAAAGCTTCCAATATGCTCTTTATTTTATGTCTTCTTCCTTCTGCTTTTTTAAGTTGCTGATAATGGGTTTCTTTTCCTTATGTCTTTGTGTAAGCCTTCACACTCAAACAGTAGAATCTTAGATTTTATGATGAAGATACTTTGGTGGGGGACTCTTAGAGAAGTGACTAAGGAAAGAGAAACAATCATAGGAATTGTATTTTAATCTTGCTTAAAATAAGTATTCAGAGGAAAAATCAGAACTGATCTTTGGAATATGCTGAAGAGTGCTTGGTACTAAGTCTCTGAGAAGGAGAATTGTAAACACAGCTAAAATGTTACTCTTATTCCTGCTAGGGCAGTCCCTTCTCGGCCCATAACACATCCTTCCTCTCCATTCAGAGACATCTCAGATCTGCACTCTGGTCAAGGGGCTATGCTCTTGGGTGAAGGACAACACAGAGATGGGCTTGCATGATCAGCACCACGTGTGCAATTCTGGAAGGATGTCTTGCACTGGTGCAAGATGGAACAGAGGTTGCGGGAGAGATTAAGAGCCATTACTGCAGGATAAAGACGCAACTGTTGGGATAGATGCTTAACACTACTTAAAGCCAGCTTCTTTTTGCCCATCTTTGATTCAGCACCCAAAGCTGCTTGTCAGTTTTGAAAATGAAGCCTTTTGTGTTTTACTGTAAAAAGGTAGTGTTAGGCAGGAAGGAGACAGCATATGCTGACAAAGAATTTGTAGTATTTGTTCTTTGCTCACAACATTTTTCTATATTTAGTAAGGTATGCTGCTAGCACTGGCACTGAAATGAGTCAGTTTTAGAGTACTTCCTAAAATTTATAACCACCTGATTTATAATTTATTTTTTTGATGAAATGGTAAACTATTTGTGCTGGTTTAAAGGTAAACTGGCAGGAGAAATGAACTCAACACAAAAGAGATTATTGGTCAGAGTTACAAATTAATAACAATATTACAATAAATGGAATGCCACAAAGACAAATTTGTTTTAACCCACAAAACCCAGAAGTACAACCCAGCACCCTGGGGCACAAACACAATGGTATTCATTAGTCCTTGTGCTGAGCCCCATGTGATTCCCTCAAGTCCGAAGTGAAAAACCTGTTGGTGCAGCTGATGGTTGCAGTCTGGTGAAGAGTGGTGGTCTCCTCCTGTCGAGGTTCTGGTCCTCCTATGGATCTGACGAGTCGCTCCCCAAGTCCCAGAACTCCCAAAATTATGTCCCCTCAAGTCCAAGTGGGACTGCCCAGTACCTCCCTAGGGCAGGAAATTACACAAAGGATGATCTCACTCTGTAAGTCATGGGGTATTTTGTAATCATTGATGGCCCATTAGCAGACATGCCCCTTCAGGCTGGGTGTAGAGGTGCTAATGACTTCCTGGAGGGGAGTTATCACAGCTCTTATCTCACAGGCTTCTTTCACACCTCTCTTACATCCTGAGAGGTTGGGTGTGCCCTGGGCAGCTGTTGCAAATGGTCCGTTGTTAACAATTCTTGGGAAATGGCATAGAGGGTTTAGAATATACAGCTTTGGTCACACCCACACAGTGATAAACTGGTCCCAGCCACTGTAAGTGGGACATGTGTTAATCACTGTTAGGACTACAGGTGAATTATAGTGTCAATGATTGTATTAAAATACATGCCTCTAAAATACATTTCACCATGCTGACATTGAAAATATTTTTTCCTCTGTATCTTTGTATTTAGATCCTTATTCAGAAAAAAAGCTATGCAATCCATGATCCACTTTAGACATTGTTGCTCTTAGAAGCAGCTATCAACCTTTCATTTTGAGTACACCAATATGATTGCCCTTTTTAATACGGATTTCTAAATGAAAGCATACCTAGTAGACAAATGTATAAAATTAGCATCTGTGTTGAGGCAGAACTGCAAATAAGGAGGCTTATCATCAGAAGAAAGTCATCTCGGATGTACTGGCATCTCCCAGGACTGAAACATGTCTCCTAGTCACCTTTATGCAATTTTAAATATTTCTCCAAACTATAAAGGTTATCCATAGTTTCCTCCATGTGTGCAGCTCAGTATAATTTGTATTCGGAATTATAATAGGCTCACAGTTCCAAATACCTTCCAAAACCAGAGTTTTGCTTCCCTCTGAAATGTATATTAACTGTATTCAACTGCACATCCAGTCAGAGCCTTTGAAAACCTCAAAGTAGTTAAGAGGCAAGACTGCTCTGCAAATTGATTTGTGTTCCTCCATGAGACATCTGTTAAGTTCACGTCTATCAAAAACTTGAAATACTCTTCAAAAACTGACACCTCAGGTATGGAGCCCATTCAGATCTACCAGGTGGTGAAGCCATTCTCTGCCTGGCAGCATCTATCAAGACCTGACCCCATTGGATTGTTTTGGTTGGTAGGTTTGTCTGACTAAAAAATTGAATTCCTCCACAGATGAGGCATCAGTGAGAAAGAAGAGAAGAACTGATACGAAAAGCTCGGTTAGTTTTTGACAGTATTTGGTATAGAAGGTGACAGTAAGAATATTAATTTTTAAGTAACATATGCCTCACTTAGAATTTTGTTGTCTGCTTACACAGTACTGTGTGTGTATTACCTTGCATGTTAACTTCATTATGTCTGGGCCCCTGGATGAAAAAACTTACTGTCTATATTACAGCCAAATAGAGCTTCTTAAAGATTAGGCTGGAACACTGTCTTTAATTCACAGAGATCATAAAAGTCCACCAAAGTTTTGTAAAGGGGCAGGAAACTCCTCTGCCCAGCATAATGCAGAATGATCTTAGAGTATGCACTTCTACAACCTTTTTCTTCCAATCTTTTTCTGGTTGGTCATGTAGTCAGTTATTAACCTCTCTGTCCCTTTTTTTTTTTTTTTTTTTTTTTTTGCCTTAGCTTATCTTTATATTGTTGACCAGTGTGTTAGTCTTGGGTGAGGGCAGTATCCTTGTAGCCCCATACCAATATTAACACCATTTCCTTTCTTCATTTTGCTTAAGTCCAGCAAACTCTTGATATGCATCCTAAAACTAATGTGGTGTGTGTCACACTTACTGTGCCCTGCTGTTTCATTTCCCCACTCCATACAGTGCTGCAGTCAGAAATTGTGTATCTGCAGGATCTCTGAAATCCCTGTCTGATTCAGACACCAGCAAACCCTCTCCAGTTAATACATACTGTCCTTTCTGAGTTCAAGTTGGCTAACTGTGCTTTGTAACTTTGAAAGGTCTGCTGTTGTCTGCTTTTTCATCCCCCTTGTAGGGAATCCAGCTTAATCAGTTACCTTATCAGTGTTATTCACCTGGTTCTTGTTGCTTGTACTAAACTTCTTGTTCTCATTCTGAATACAGGAATTAAGATCACACTGAGCATATGCAGACGACCAAAGAATACCTCAAGTGGTGTTCAGTGGATCTCAGTTACTCGAAGTTGTTCTTCCAGATCCATTTTTCATCTTGTTATTTGTCATTGCTACAAAGTTAGTGAAATCTCCCTTTCCTATCTACCATCTTCCATCCTGACAGAGTACAAGGAATCCCTTGACATGCTGTCTCAGTGTAGGAGGTGTAAAGCTTGTGAGAAAGGGCATAGCATCATCTGTTGTGTCATGCCTGTGGGCGTGGCCAACAATCACTTTACTGGGACATATTAAATCTAATGAAATCTCTCTGTTCTTCAGTCTTGTGAGAATGGTATTCCCCACATGAATATATTGCCAGCTCCTTATCCATTAAACAGAACTAACACTCTGTAGAATCGCACTTAATAAAAGTATGTGATTTCCTGTGATATTCACATGAGCTTCCCCTGGAACCTGAATTACTCTTTACTGAATGAGATACTATACTATATAATAACCTGGGAAAATCTATATGATGCTTTTAAATTATCCTTTCCCAACACAATCTCTGTAGAAGATGTGGCTTACAAAACTGTATCCTCCTGAGTTCTGCCTCATGTATAATAGGAAGCTCTAAAGCTGTTCTGCTGTTCAACAACTTTCACTTGTTCCCCATGACTCTGCCTTATGTCAGCCTAGGAATAAACGCTTCCAGATAACACTGCAACAGAGCTCATAATTTTGTAGATTAGTTGAATACACTTTCAGGTTTTCTGTTGACAATTTATCTTTGAACCTTCACTATCAACAGTTAAACTTCACTAAAGACAAAGGCTTCCTTTTGACTTATGTTGTGGTTCAACCCCAGCCAGCAACTAAGCTCCACTGAAATGGGGGAGAGAATCAGAGGAGTAAAAGTGAGAAAACTCATGGCTTGAGATAATGACAACCTAATAGAGAAAACAAAATTGGTGTGCACAGGCAAAGTAAAACAAGGAATTTACTCACCACTTTCCATTGGTAGCCATCCCCAGGAAATCCAGGCTCCATCATGCATAACAGTTACTTGGGAAGACAAACACTGTCACTCCAAATGTCCCCACTTCCTCCTTCTTCTGCCAGCTTTATATAATGAGCATGATGTCATATGGTATGCAGTATTCCTTGGGTCAGTTGTGGTCAGTTGTCCCAGCTGTGCCCTCTCCCAACTACTTGTGCACCCCATGACTCCTTGCTGGTAGGGTGGGAAGAGAGACAGAAAAGGTCTTGATGTATGTAAGTGCTACTCAGCAATACCTAAAACATCAACACTATTTTCAGCACAAGTCCAAAAAATAGCCTCATATCAACTACTATGAAGTAGTAGCCCAAGCCTTGAAAACCTTGGTAGCAGAAATTGCACTTGTCTTGGCAAGAAAAAAATATAAGATCTCTAGTCTCTTTCTTCTATACTTTTTTAATGTCCAAACATCACACTATCCTTTACTGAGTTCAAATTATCCACTCTGTGTTCCTTTTAATTTATAATAAACATTAAAGTTATTAGCCCAAGACTTTTGCAGTCATGCAACTCAATGCTTCTTTTACTGCCTACTATTTGTATATGTCTCTGGAGATCAGCCGGTATCCAACCAAAGTAAAAATACAAATCTTTAAATCTTAATTTTTGTTCTGTAAGATTTACTTGCTTTCCAAAAGGTCAGATTTTCTCATTACTTTGCTTTTGCATTCTTTTGTCTCTGAAATCTGAACAACATGAGTTTATGCAGATGGCTTATAGCAAGATACTCCCTTGGTAAGAAATGCCTGTCAGCATCCTAATCTATTCAGGGAATTGCCAATGTTTGCAAGGGCCACACTGGTCCTCCTCAGACTCAGTGCTGCTCACCTAAGCATATGTGTCTGCGTACATGAGACTTCAGCATTTCCAGCTGGAGAGACCTGAGAACAGGAAACTAATGCCAAGGAGTCCTTGCTCCCTGTTTCTCATCTTCAGCCACTCTGGATGTACTAGACCATTATCCTTAACTAAAGAGACAGATTTGGAATTTTGTCTGTTGAGTTCTGGTGGTTAAAGAAAGGAGGTAGGTGTCTTAACCAGTCAGTTTTACTCTTGGATTCTTTTTTTATGCTTTTTACTCTTAAACTATTTTTATGCCTCACTTTATCTCTGTGTTAAATAGCTTTAATCATCTCTCTCAGTGATATGAGGTCTTAGGTTGTTATATTCTCAAAATACTTTACAAAGATTAGTGTTACTGATCAAATGGATTCTCATCCCACAGAAATTTTCAACATATCAAAACATTTCCCTGTACTGAATCACAACAAAAATCAAAGCAAAAATTGGGGGAAAATTGGTTTAGAACATTCATTTCAATTCTGTAATTTCACTGCCTTGCACTTCAGTTTCAGTCATTTGAACCTCTGCCTTCAATTTTTTGAATCAGCAAACTGAAAGTTCTTATTTAAAACAGTAGTTATAAAATGTTGCAGCAGTGCCTATTTTAAATACTACTGTATTTCAAAATCTGTGCTGAACCCTTCTTTTTCTTACAAGCAGCTTGGTTTTGAAAAGTTTCTTTGGGAAACTCAGGTTTAAATATGGAAGGTTTCATTGTCAACATTGAGTGGATGGAGAGGCCCATTTATTTGCTTGCACAGGTAACTGGTGCCATTCAGGGTGCCCTCAGATATCATAATTTGCCTTGTGCTGCCACAGCGTGGGCGGGAGCATCCTTAGGTGTTCTGCCATATCTTACAGCCCATGGCAGATGTCTCAAGTACCCTACAACAGCTCAGTTGACATCACCTTGTACAATTGAATTAATCCCAGAGAAACTGAGTCACAGAAGAGTGATGGCTGGGATTTCACCAGTGCCAGCTGGTGGGTGTGTGAAGCTTGGCACATTAGGGTTATGGGGAAGATGAATCTTGAAAATGTATGGCTTTACATCTCAGCAAAAATATTCATTAATGTGAACAAGTAGTTGAAGAGGTATGCAAAATCAGAAATTCCAGGAACCTTGCCTTTTCTGACAAATACATACTGAGAACATGCTGGTGGTGCTCCCAAGATCTAAAGAATAAATAAAAAGTCTGCCCTTCTCACAGACAAGCAGGAAGAAAACAGATGGGTGGGCCCTTTCTCTGTAAAGTAGAAGAAGACTGCGATAGAAAAGTGCAATCAAAGTTTGTCTCTTCCTAGTCACACCTGGAGAACAAAGTCTCTGTGGATCACTCAGAGACAGTGTGTGGAAGCTGTCTTGAAAGGTGAGCCAAATACAACTCTCTCACATACACAGAAAAAGGTAGCCACATTTTCTACAACAGCAGCAGAAGCTTCTCTGAAAATGAAGAAAATGGAAGGAGAAAACACAAACGGAGAGAACAGCAGCAGTAAAGTAAAAAAAATACATTTCTGAAGATGTCTATTTAAAGGAAACGTGTGGTTCACGTGGGAATCCAATAGTCAAGCCAGTGAGGTTTGGAGGTTTTGGAGAGCACCAAGAACACCAGAACACCAGGAGGTCTCTCATACTGGGGACATGAAAGTTAAATTTGCCAGTACTACTCTCCCTAACTAGCACATGTTTTCTGAGGAGGAGGTAGCTTTGGTGACACTTGTTCTACAGCTAGATCACCTTTCAGAGAAGGATTTGCCCTTATTTCAATAGGATTTACCTTAACTGGAGGCAAAGTAAAGTAATATAAAATTCTTCTCCATATAGATACTGCAATGTACAGAATACCTTTCTCTGAAGTTCCTTCTCAAAATAATACGTGTTATATGTTATATATGATCATACATGAATATTTTTGAATATATACACATGTGCTTAAATGAGCAACATAGGCAGCTCTCAGTATCTTTTATTTTGCAGTATAGCTTTTTCAGTAGGAGTTGAAGGGTCATAAAAATTGCATTCAGATGCAGTTTTTAATTTTTTTCCTATACCAGTGTTCCTGTTCTTTCGAATAATGTACAAGCTGTATGCTAAATTTTGCCTCATTTTTCTCAATCACAGTTTTCCAGCATCTTTTTCATTCTCGAGAACCAAGTGTTTAGAACTGGGTATGTTTTTAAAGGTGGTATATTTTCTAGGCATTTTTTTGGACAGACTTTAAACACCAGTGGATGTCTACTCAGGCATTTAAGAGAGTAGTGAATGTAATCTGGTGCATCACTTTGCATCATCCTCTGACTGCCCTCATCTGTTGAACCCAGACGTTACTGGCACTGTAGCAGTAGCAGCAGGACACAATACACGCTTTCATCTCTGCTCCAATTCACAGTCTAGAACATTAGTTAAGCCAACAAGGAGGGTAACTTTGTGTGAAGACCCCAGACAGAGAAATGGGGAAGTTAATGCACCAGGGGACATTCTTTTCTTCTGGCTGTGCTATGGAGAGTGGTGATGTCCAGCACAAGGAGTGGACAGACTGATAAAGGCAGTAGCACCTTCAAATACCACAACTTAGTTATCAAAAAAAGTCTACCAGAGCATACACTCATGTGGAGTTTATCTTCAGTGCAGGAGTAAATCTAACAGTTTTCCCGGAGTCTCATGATACCGATATTCAGAGAACCTAAAATCACATGGAACCTTTTTTCTTCTCCCAATAAATGCCGTGTTTCCTTTATAATGTCACACATGGCGCTTTCAGCTGTATTGTTGTCCAAATATCTCCTCATCTGCTGAATCACTGCTGCATGGACAAGTGTTCCTCAGCACACGTGATTCTATTCTAAGCAATACAAATCCCTGTGCATGCTGGGAGCTCTTTGCAGGTGGGTGGGGAGCTGGGACTCAAGAGTGCTGGTAAGGCCAGGGTCTCTCTCTCCCCCAGCCTCCAAGTCAGGCCAGCAAGGCAACCCTTGCAAGCCAGCCCATGCTGACTGCAGCTGTGGAACATTTGGATGGTGCTTGTAATTCAGTGAAGCAGGCTTCTGGGTAAGTGGAATGGAGAAAAACCTGGCGTCTTTTAGCACCGCTGGCTAGTTTTGCAGTTCTGTGTACTAGCAGGAGAGAAGCTGATGTAGAAATCAAGAACTGGCCCACACTCAGCCTTGCGCCATTTTAGTGCAATCAGTCTAAAATTATATACTTATTTGGTATCAAAGTGGTAGTGTATGGGGACATCTGACTTGAGGCCATTCTCCTGTCATGCTGTCTTGCTTAACTGCACACTTACTCCCTCTAGACCACCTACCTAAGGACCAGCACAGGTACTACCTGTACCATTACTGAGTGTTTCCTCATGACTGGTTTACAAAATGACATGGCAGGCCTGTCAGGGAAATGTCTACTCTTTTACTGCCTAGTAAAATGGTACTTTTGAGAGTTTAGGAGTAAAGGTGGTGATGGAGACATGCAGGAGTTCATCCTTTCTCTCTGTCCCCAAAAAGATTGACTTCATACAGTCAATTTCTGCTTATTAAGATAAAGATGTTACAGAAAAGTTTTAGGTGAATTATAGCATTTACTCCAAATGAGAAAAAAATGTTAATACCCTCTAAAGAAGTTGGGGTCTGATTACACCAGTGTATCACCAAATGCACATGTAACAAGTTTTGTCCAGTTTGTGTATACATGGTGCAAAGAAGTGGAGATCCATCTCATTCGTTTTGTTTTTATAAACCAGCAGCAATGGAAGCCCCTTGTAGCTTTTTAAGGAGTTGCTAGAAGGGTATGTTATTTTTAAACTGGTACTCTTTTTCTAAGTAAATGTAAAAAGGTGTTCTTTATATGAGAAATCATTATTTCCTCTTTTGCAAATAATTTTGTTAAATTAGGAAAAGCCGCAAGAAGTTCCTCATATGATGATAGTGTGTGAAAAATGTAAAATATAATTTAGGGGGTTATTAATGAATAACTACTTCATTGTTTTACTGCTAATAGCAAATGCATTTCAAAATCAAAGTAACTTCTCAGAATCCACAGATCTTTACACTGATACTGAAATTGTGTTTTGATTTCTTTGCCATGATCCCTGATTGCTGTGAGAAGAATCAGTTCAGTATTTTTGTTCTTAGATTCCCCCTCCTTTGTCTTGCAGCTACTTGTGGCAGATTCCATTAACAATTGCAGTAGGAAATACGAGCCACATCTCATCAGAGGCAATTATATGGGTGTCTAACAAATCAGGTAAAAATAAACTTTCCTCCCAATAGAATCTCATAAAGCATACTTGTGTTTTCCTCAACTGTTTCTTTGGAATTGATCCTAGATAATTGTTTAGTTGCTCTGCGCCCAGTTTTAACTACCTAAAATGAATTACAAAAAAAAGAGAGCTGGGAAGGGAGGGAGGAGGAATGAAAGGTGAGCAACAAACTAGATTTATAATTATTGCAGAATTTAGACAGTATGATGTAAAGCTTTTATGTAGAAATATGTACCTAAGTACTAAGTAGTTTATATTTGGCAACACATATCAAATCATTGGTGAATGCAATTCACTTTATTGATTGGTGAAAGTTAAATGTACTATTTTATAGCAAAGCATCTGATGAATATGATTTAGTAAATTTAGAATTCTAGCATTTTTAACTCCAATCCATAGTCTGAACCAGGGCTAAGGAATTTTTACTATTATTAAAGTTTTCTTTGTTGATCTATCAAAAGTATTTGTTTTCTCTATTAGATAACCATATGCTGGACCTCAAAAGTGAATTATGCTGCTTATTATTTACTTTATTCCTCCTCAGTTCCTACATGATTGTGAAAGTACTAGTTATTATCCTGAGGACAGTGAGTGATGTACACGAGTGGCTTTTTATCACCTAAAAAAAAAGGAATCCCGCCATAGAAACGTTATGAAATATTTATCTATTTCCTTAGCACCTCATGCTATGTCGTCTGACAGTTTTGGACTGGAATTGAAGAGAGTGAGGGAAGACATATGGGGACTTGAATAAAATGATTATATGGAAGGGAAAGGAGGGATGCATGCAGCCCCTTGACACATGGGCTGTTCAGGGAGAACTGATCCCTTCTTGTAAAATTAGAAGGGTATAGAGATTTCCCTCTGATAGAAATTTAATGGCAGAGAGTAGAGAGACAAACCTGTGTGAGACTTTTTTTTCTCTTTTATAAGTTACTAAAATATTAGTCACGTAGAGCTTAGCAGCCAGCAGGATTGGAAATGAATGGTTCATGGTCAGTAGAAATCTGAGTACCCCAGCTTTCTAGTGGTATCTGTGTGTTTCTTTACCCTGATCACTTGCAGCCTATGAGAAAGCAACATGTTTTATACTGCTCCCATGGTATAACGATCTAGAAATGTGCCTGTGACTAGGGCACTTTTCATACCTGGGAAACATACTCTAGTCAGAGCATATAGATGCTGCCTCACTTCTCAGAAACTTACTGCATTTGCCATACATTTCAATATGAACACCTCTGAAATACTCCAAAACCTGTTTGCACTTTCACAGTCTGCCTTAATGACCTGCTCTGTTTTTGTCCTTTAGGGCTTGATTGAACTCTCATTGAAGTTATTAGAAAGGTTCCCACTGACTTCAGAGAGAGTTGATCACCTCATCTCATCTCATTAGGTTGCACATGCATGCCTCCTTCCTTTCGTTCCTGCCTCCAAAATTCATTATATCACTGTTATCTACACAGGTGGTTCCTCATTGCCTTTTACTTGCAGAGTGCTGTGGAGGAACAAGTCCATAAAACTGCTACCCACTCTTTTAAAATCTACTGTTCCTATCGGAATGCCTTCAAGAAATGAACAAATTAATGATGACCAGTGTGAGCAATTATTTTGGGTGGCTACTATACAGAAATTAAAGAAGAACCTTTCTGAATGATCAGTCTCCTGTGTAGCAAATCAATGGCACTGTGATCTATTGTCATTATCCTTGTTCTTCCTCATTACTTTCACTCACTCATTCACTTGCTGTGCCTCATTGAAAATGAGCCTGTAAACTTATAACTACAGCAAGAATGTCCTCTTGCTTCTACTTACTGTTGTCTAGCTCAGCTAGAGAATTCCTCAACATAAAAATGTCAGTAAAAACATACCTGAATGTACTCAATATATGATTCATGGTACATGCTGTTATATATTGATGATGGTATAGATAATTTCGTGTTACTCATGAAGTTTTTCTGTAGCTGGTGTGTTTGTTTCATGGGGAAGTGGGGAGGATTCTGAGACTCCACAGGACAGTCCCCAGGATTGATTCTTTTGGACTGAAATAATCCTGAAGACTTCCTGTAGTACAGAGAGCACAGTTTCAGTGTTGTCCCAGTGAGTAGTCTGGGAACAACTCTGCAAGCTGGAGGTGAAAAAAATGCTCCAAAGGATATTTGGAAGACTGGGAGAGGTCACATTGTTCTTCAAGTGAGTATAGTTGGATGCAGATACTCAAATCAAGTTTGGGGTAAATGCTGTTCATGAGGATGGTTTCCATACCCTTTCTTGGAAAGAGTAGGCAAATCCTTCTTGTTGACTAAACAGTCATACTGAAGAAGCTTCCAGTGTAACCTGAAGAGTGGATAAGAGGTAATGAACAGCACTTTGTTGTTTGTCATGTATTAGTGATCACTGACCTCATTTCAGCTGCCAGTAGTGAAAACGGTTCAAGTTAATGACTACCATTATGATATCTTAGCATCTCACTTGAATTTTTCAATAAATTAACCTTGTCTATGGGTTATCTGAGAGAAATGAAACCACAGCAGCTTTGAAATAGCTACATGTATTGCCATCAAGATATATTCCTTTTTTTGTAGTATTTCAAATAACATCCCAGGGGAGTAAATCCCCTGCCCTTTGCACCACAGTTTACCAGGGCTGGTTATTTGCTAATGGAAGAGTCTTTCCTTTCATGTACATCCAGAACGACAAGAGAGAGAATTGCTGATTTCTGCATCTTTTTTGTCTGTGACCTCATCAAGGTATTGTAGGATGCCAACTGGTATTTTCATGAACAAGGGATCAGAGGTTCTGTCCAGTTTTGTGAGAGCCACATGAATGTAGTATGATTGAGTTGCTGCTCTCTACTCATCCTGTCCATGTGTGGCTACATACCAGCGATAGTGAGCATGCAGATCACTGATTGTTGGATATGACGAGCAGGATTAGTTCAGGTAACTTCAGATCATCCCAGGTGCTGGCAACAGTGTAAATTCTGTCCACCCTTCACAATACCAAAGTGACGGGACACACCGGAAATTACAGTTATGTAGAGTCTTTTTTGAGATGTAATTTATTGTCCTTTGCAGCAAATCCTGTAGGGAGGACAGTGCCAGGCCCTGGCAACTTGTCTGACAAAGTATGTAATCTCCAAGATGTTTCATATTGTGTATATCTCTTGCCACCTGTTTGTGGAAGGTTTGTAGTCATAGTTTTGAAAACTTTTCATTTTGCAAGGGCTTCTGCCAATCTCTCTTCTCCTTACCCAGTGAGCCATAGCATTTATGTAATCATAGTTGTACACATCAGCTCATATACCAGCCACCAGAGGATGACCCTTTTACTGGCTCAGTTTTTCTGGTGTGTGAAATGGAGATGTTCTGTTTGCTTTCAGATTCCTGCCCAAGTAAGTCATCACCACCTTTTCCCTTTTCACTCCCCATAGCCAGGAACAAAGCTGTTCTGCTTCAAGTGAGTGTAAACCAGTCAGAGACATCTCATGATTAGCCTTCCTATCCCTGCTGAGGTCAGGTGACTACTATGCTCTTTGTGCCTTAGTCTTGCAGGTCTGCTAAATGATAAATTTCACTGCCACTGTGGAAATCACTGGTGTTATAAAATCCTGCTTTGTCATAATTCCAGGTCTTGTTTCTGTTTCTCCAAATAAGTTGCCTCTTTTGTGGTTGCTCTAATGATCTAGGAACATGGATCTACAGTGTTTGGAATTGGGCCAAAATCAGTAGTGGGTAAAAAGTCAAGGACCATCTTTGAACCCATTCCCTCCCCACAAGATTAGTGGTGCTTGTGGGAAAGTGTTGGCAATTGCTGCTGGAGGTGTTCTAAGTGTGGGAGCACAGGCTCACTTGTCATTTCTGCAAATGCAGAAGAATTGACCATGACTTCAAGTTCAGAGGTTTAGCTAACATCTATTTCCAACAGGCCAGCAGGGCTTTTGATAAAGGCATTCTTGCTGTTTCCTGGGCATCATTGTTCTGGTTCTCATTCTCCAAGCAGGAAACATCACCATGCAACTTAGCAAGTGTTGCTGAACTGACTGACACAACTTTACAATCTGCCTCCCTGTCCTTTCCATCCCCACCTCCTGTTTGTTGACTGATTTGTTATATTCCAGGAAGTGCTCCTCTGATAGTCCTTCCTGCCTCTGGTAAAATTCAGACTGCTTTTAATATCTCCTTGGGATTGCCATGAGATGGGGGAAAGGAAGTTTGACAGGGAAAATGGATTCCAACAACAAATCCCAATTTACTACGCCACCTCCTACTAGATAAATCTCTACTTTAAGTGTAAGCCACTTGAAGGTTAGATTCTCCTCTATGAAGTGTTTTGTAGAAGACAGATGCCTCTGAGCTGGGTTTTGGTGGCTGCCCACTGTAGCTTTAGAAAAATATCCTTTTTTTCCCTTTCTGAGACTCAGCTGCTGAGCTTTACTCTGTTGCTTTCAGACTTCACTCTTTTATCTTTCAAAAGCAGGAGGAAAAGAAGCACCGTGAAGTAAAAGAAATATATAGGTCCTGCTTTGAGTTTTAGACAGCCACAGTGAAGACCAGGAATACAAGACCTGCTATCCTGGTATAATTTTGACAGAGTGAAACAGAATCACTCCCCTTATCCCAACAGCTGAGTAAAGAGCCTAACAGAAGACTGCAGCTTACATTGTATATCACCTTAGACATTTGCAGTTCCATCATATAGGAATGTTAATGGATGGATGGGTAGTCTGAGGAAAGATTATGTGAGATAGAACTTGATGATATTTCCTCATATCCTTCATTTATTGTGTTGTTCCCTATACGAAAATACTTTCTTTCAACATGGAGCTACGGCTGTGTGGCAAGTGAGAACTTTTTTTTTCTGGTTTGCCGTCTCCCTGTATGAAAAGTTCTTGCAAGAAGATTTGCAGTATTTAGTTAAAGCCAGCATCTTTTCACAAAGTACTGTGATTATGATGAAATTCCTCATGGAACGTTGTTGTTGATATGGAATTGCGCTACACTTGTGCAGTTATTTTTGCAGCAAAATGGAGTCAGTTCTCAGGAGGCATTCTAGTATGCTAAGGGTTGTATAAAATGAAGAGTTAAAGTAAAAACTGTGAGTGTGAACATTTGAAATGGCAGTGGAGCTGTGTTTAGCCCATGCTCTTGGCAGCATTGAAGTAGCCTTGCAGAGGGTGCCCTTCTCCCAGGGCATGTGGGGGAGCAGACTTCTGTAATTTCTGCTGATTTTGATGAAGTTGAAGTTGCTTGAGAGCTGGGAGAGCTCAGAACTTCAAGCCACATGCAAGTAGCACCAGCTGGAGGACTGTCTCACACTTTGAGGGCAGAGAAACCGGGAATAAAACCCTAACTGATTTTCTTATTTAAAAAAAAATTAAAAAAATTAACCATTTCCTGCTAAATATTTCCTATATGTATGTGGCAAAACTGAAGTTTCCAAGCAGTGTTGTTTTCTGAGGCATCCAGACAAAACATGACCATGAAAAAGGGTTAAAAAAAAAAAATCCCTTTAATTTCAAACACAACCAGGTCTATATTTTGGATTGAATTTTAAGAGGTAAACTAAAACCTTCAAAGATGAATTTCATTCCAAATTAAATCTTTGTTGTTTAAAAAGTCAGGAGTGCTTTAATACAGGGTTTAACACTGAATTACTACCTTTCCCCTAACTATAAGACTTTTTAACAACAAGCTAATAAACGTGGTTTTGGTAAGTGGAGACATTACCCAGGGGTATAGAAATTTTTAGTGCTGTAATCACCAAAACAAAGAATTTCTTCTATAGAAAACCATGAGAATTGACAGACACAAATATCAAATTCTACTAAATTATATAGTACTCTGGTAAGCACATTCATCTGTCAGCCCCTTGAAAGAACCACCTCTTTATATGAGCGGGGAAGATGTGAAAGATTCCTGTCCTGTATTTCGGGAGAAGGTCAACACATGAGCAGTCATATCAAAAAATAATAGCAAGGGGGTTATGTTGTATTTAAAGTGACCAAAGCAGCAATAATGCCATCGAGCTTTGGAAAGATATTATTCTCCTTTAATGCAGTGTGTGCTGGGGATGTTGCACAGCTGTTACTTGTGAAATAGGTTATTTTGAACTTGTCATATTTGACTGTCAAGTGTCATTCAATACTCTACTAAGGCATATGTAATTTCCTCACTTCAGAGGTGAAAATTCAATATACATACTCAAACAAGAAAAAATGTATGTATTTTTTTGTTACATCTGATTTTGAAAATTTCCATTTAAGGTATTAATTTACCCAGATAATGCTTAATGTGGGATCATAGCCCATTTGGCTTTTAGGTAGTATTGTAGAGGTGCAGAGATTAACCACTTACAAGTATCTGCTTTCAGGCATGGTGGCATTTAGAGGTTAGTTTGCAACAGAACAGCATGGGCAGAAAGCACTAAGGTGGCAGGATTTTCTGCCACGTGTGAGCCGCCTGCTCCTGTCCCCACCGTGCAATATGCTCCTAAAGACCCAGAGAAACTCTGGAAGTCATCCTTTCCACCAGTGTCTCCTAGATGCAGAAGTGTGTATTTTTTCTGTTTCTATTATGAAACCCACTAGGTTGATAAGGAATGCAGCTGAGATTTAGGGGTGACAGGCTGCATTCAAAGCACCACAGAGGGAAAAATAAATAGGATGAGGTAGATCCAGGTTCAAATTTCTTCTCTCCTGTTTTTTACAACAGATATTTGATCCAAATATGTTCTAAGAAAATACTTTTATCACTATGGTGTAAATTGTTGCAATCTTTTACAGTATTTCTACAGTAATGGTTTTATAAGGTTATACAGTGACCAGGAGTCAAGTCTTCTCTAAGTAGAATGGTGCAATTGGGTAGTTCTAACTTTGGGTCCAGTGTGAAATGGATTTAAATAGAGGAGCAACTTCAGTGTAGCAGTCTAAGAGAGTTTTCTTAGCACTGAGCTGTACAGCCCAGTGTTTAACAGACCCCTGTGGAAGAAGGGACACATGATACTACAACCTTCTTTCAAATCAGATTGTGTGGCAAAAGCAGCTTAGGTGTTTTGACAGTAGGAATGCTTGGGAAGTCCACAGAGTTGTATGACTTCCTTCTGATTTTCTAAGTCTGATTTCTGCAGGATGTGATGGCTCCTAAAGAAAGTTTCTGCTTGATGCTTTATCACACATTATTTTAACTAAAACCAGGGATCTATTTTTTTTTTCCTTATTTTTATTTTGTGTGGTATAATTAAATTGAGCTGGTGCCAGTCAGTTAGACAAACAGTAAAAGAGCAATAACAATTGAATAGGCAACAAGTGAGGCTTAATATTTCTAAGAAATGTACTTTTAAGATATTTTAATGATTTCAGAACTACCTAGGAGAGATAAGGACTTTCTTTTCTAATCCTACACCTTTTTGTCTAAATTCACATGCATAATGAAGCTCCATGAATTTGAACATATAATAATGTGTTTTTAAGATTGTGTTTCTTGTTGATCTTTGTATTTATTGCACCTTAAAATAATAGTTATTTGTGGGTTTGCTGTTAGTCAAGGGAGAAGCATAACTTTTATTTGTAGTCCTAGTCGTTTATTATTTCCTCAGAAATTATTTTTTGTAAGAAAGACTGAAACGTGTTAGTTTCTTTAGTAAATCTGTATACTAGATAGTATGCATGAACAGTAGTGACCACATTGTTAACTTTTTCCCCTGTTCATTACTTTCAGGGAATTCAAGCACACCAAGGAATTCCCTGATGGAATTATATTTTTAACAAATTTTGTGTGTTTGGGTTTGTTGTTTTTTTTATGTTTAAAAATGCATGAGAACACTTTTCCTTGAATAGTGTCCAAACTAATTTTATTATAGTAAAAGAAAAAGTTTCAGAATTTTTAGTGAGTTCTGGTTCATGATTAGTTTTGTCAGAGTAATTTACTAGGTTGAAGACTTCTTCAAGAGACATTGAAGTCTGAGGTTTCATCCTGTGGTGATTCTTTCCGTAGTGAAACAGAAGTGCATGTTGGGAGTTCAGTGCATTTTTGTTGTTGAAATCCCTAGTCCTGCAAATAGCAGTGAAGTGCCTGACTGTACGAATACCGTAATAAATTTAGACTTTCAGCCCCAAAGTGATTACTTAAAATGAGGGGAAAATGAAGAAAAAGTTAGTTGATACAAGGTTGATTGGTCTAGCTCTGAAGAGGGACCTCTCAGTGGTTTGTAGGTAGAACTTGAAATACTTTAATTTAAAATCCAGTGTAAAACCTTCATGAAATACATGCAGAAACACTTGAGAATTTATTTTTTTTAATCACAGGTCTAGTCTTCTCTCTGTAGCACATCCATCGAACTATTTGAGTTACAGCTGTAGAAAGCTATTTTAGCATTGCCAGAATCAGGGTAACATACTTAAAATGGGTACTTCTCATGTAAATAATATTTGCCAGGAATAATAAAAGCATTCTTGGAGTTCTGTGTGGGTAAAAGGTCCCCATGGGAAAGTCAGCTGGCATCTCTCTACATCAGAACAGATAAAGGAGATTATTATTAATCAAACACAATGTTTTTGTTAGTCTTTGAATTAATTTTACTGCCTTCATGTATATTTAAAGAAGGAGAAAATTTAACAGATATGTCTTTAGAATTTTTAAATTTAAAACCAATAGCCCTTCCCTTTTTGTTCTCTGTCTCCAGAACACCACAGAATTCCTACTTTTGAAGAGGCAAGTTGGTTGCTGGGGAACATCAACCAGACCGGCTACTTTAGAGTTAATTATGATATTAGGAATTGGAGGCTGCTAATTAATCAGCTAACAAGGAACCATGAGGTAAACTCCTCTTCTCAGCCCTGAAATCTGCTTTTGTAGGTGAACCTTCACTGTTTCATCACTCTAAATGGTTCAATTTTTGTGCTTGCCCCTCACAGGTTATGTCTGTCAGTAATCGAGCAGCCTTGATCGATGATGCATTCAATCTAGCCAGGTATGTTTTCCTGAAGATCATCTATCCTCATACACATTGCTGCAATAACTCATGCAACCATTAACTCAGCAGTTGAGCGTGCTTCAAAATTAAATATGTTTTAAACACACTGTACTTCTTTTGCTCCCCTCCCCTTTTTTTTGTGTGACGTATAAACCTGGTCTATGGCACATTCACTACTCTTGATCAATAATTGCCGTAGGGTGTTTCTGCGTCTGAAGATACCTGATCAATTTTGCAGTAAGTTCAATTTAACACTTTGAAGATAAATAATCTCCTTCCTCTTTCTCTAATGACTGAGGGTTTCTTCTTCTGTTTCTCCTTAATGCCCCACCGCTCCTTTTTTTTTAATAACTGAACTTTGTTGTGTATTTAATTTGTGATGGAAGGCACCTTTAACCTTGAGTATTTTTTTTTGTTGTCATGACTTGTACTATTATATCATTTTCCCAATATCTTTCTTTTGTTGTAATCTGATAGAACAGATTCTTTTTTTCTGTGTGATGCTTTTCACACAGAGTGGAAAAGCAGTTCCTTTGAGCATTTCTGGAATTTATACAGCATTTTGTGTTTTACTATGATCAGAGTATACAATGCTGGTTATCTAGTGCCTTCTTTACAAATTGAGGCAATAGAACTGTCCCCATTTTGAAATCAGAACATCCAATATGTTAGTAGTGAAAGTGTAAAACGGGAGGAAAGTAATGGAACATTTATGACTTTTTGATTCTTGACACACCTGGGAACATTACATCAATAATGTTCTTTAATTGCATAATTTACAATTTTAATTCTTTTCTTAATGATGAGCTGCAGCAGACTACTGCTGCTTTTGCTACTCATGCACCATGGCAAAAAAGTAGTGGAACTATAAATTTACATGTATACACTTTGTGCATACATAGATAGCACTTATGAAGAAATATTCTTCCAGTAGGGATATGTAGCTAGATTCCTGTTTCCAGAGTCCTGTCTGTAGTGTTACCTTGTGTATGTGCCTTGCAAGCCAGTCTGGGTGGAGAAAAGATCTGTATGTTTGCAAACAGAGGATTTATGCTCTGTATTTCAACAGTAGCAATAAAATCTGTGTACCTGGCTAAACTTGCCATCTAGGGTATACTTTTTGTTGATCTTTATGTTGTTCCCTTTTCATCTTTCCTACTTAAAAAAAAAATCCCAAGCAGTTATAGTGATGTTGAAGTTAGTCCAATTGGCCAATTGACAATATGGTAACTTCTTAAAAAGAGCTTGATATTTTTTATTTTTATTTCCCTTTTCCCAGACAAAGGAAGACCAGGAATAGGCCTAATCTTTGCTCTCTTCCTTTATAGTGAGTATTACTAGGAAGGCATTAAGAGACTATTAACAGTGTTTGGGGCAGGCTTTGATGGCAAAGCATCTGAGTTTCTTGGAGTAAGAAAGCAGATGGAAAAACTCTTGCTGGGACAAGCAATGGGGAATTGCACCCTGATGCTGCAGTGTGGTGGTGCCGCTGCCCTTGCAGTGCCTGGTACCCCATTGTGGCACAGCAGTGTTCCTAAAACAAGCTCTGAGGACTATCAGAATCACACAGATTCTTTCAATTTCCTCAAAAAGTCAGTGTGCCACCGTCTGCCTGTAAGCAGCTTAGATTTCCCTCTCTTGGCTGCAAAGCACAGTGCAGAAAGTTGCCTCACTTTCTTTTGGAACAGTACCATGGTTTGGATGCACATGCCTCATGGATGCAGTGCTGATTCAGTCTTGTCTGTGTTGTACAACGTGCATTTCTCCCTGCCTGTATGACATTTTGTGATGGGGAGATTAAATGCACTTGTCTCTGACTGTGACATGAGAAAAGGTGAGTAACCTTATTAACCAGGCATAGAGGTAGTAACTGGGAGTTCAGACCTGACTTCTGAGAAGACTGGCTGTTTTTCATGGTAGTTCAGCCCTCAGTTTTGGTCCCTAGTTGTAATGATGTGTTATCTTCTTGTCTACAGCTATAAACATACATATTTTGAGAAAGAGAAGAGACCTGTGGAATATATACTGTAATTTTAATCCCTAGTTATTATTTTAAGTGATAAAAAAATTCTTAAATTCTTACATTCATGCTGATTCTTTTTAAAAACAATTTCTAATATAAATAGTTCTTTCTACTGTACTGAAGAGACTATGTCTTAGAAACTTCTGAAGTACTCTCTAGTGTGTTGTTGAACTTGATACAGATAATACCAGAAGCATATCCTAATATAGTAGGTCCTAATATGATTATTTCTATGTAGTTTTACTGCTAATTGATTTTGTTTGTGGAACAAGTACTGGTTTTCTCTTTAGTAAAATTTAATAATATTTAGATCTGGAGAAACATGAAAAAGTTGTTCATATAAATATTTTGGAGCACCAGATTTTATTTTTTAAAGGTGTTTTTGATTTCATTTCTCTAAAATGTTTATTATCCTTTTACTGTCCAGCATAATGATTTCTCAGAAATAAAAAACATAAATGAATTGTTACTACCAAGAAATATTTTAAGCTCTATAGCTTTAATTACATAAATTTTTGCCCATTTTATATCGAAATACATTCCTTCATCATCCTTCTTGGTGTAATTTGGTTAACATAACATTCATCAGGGAGAGTTGAGTGGAATAATAACCATAAAAGAAAGTTACAACTTGTTAGTTTTCCAGATTTTTAAGCATTGTTCTCAGCTGTAATGCATTTACACACCCTTAAGATCTGGAAAGCTGTAGTCTTGACAGTAACGTAGCTTATGGAAATTTATGCCTCACATTCTTGAGCAAAAATAGCACCCTGACACTGCCTTTCTTCTTGAAGATCCTTTATTTTTTTGTTTGTATGTTTCAGTACAATTTGAAAATACTACGATCCTAGTAAATGTACGAGTAAGTGTTGCCTGAGAAAGCTGAGAAGAGACAAACAGAACTGGGGTTCTCTTCTAAGCTTAAACAGAGCAGAGGGCGGTTCAGACAGCTACATTAAGCAGTGTCACAACAAATAAAAAAGATCCCACCATTTCTTAAAGAGTATGAGTAATGCTGTTGACTTCTCCTGACTTTCCTTAGTATGAGTGGTCAGTTAGTGAGTATGTGAGGCGGGATGCCTCCTACTTTACTTCAGGCATACCAAAAGTAGACCTGTAAATCTGGCATTCTTACTTGGTAGTGCACTGAGAGTTAATGGTGAGAAACATGTACCTGACCTCTCAAAATCACTTCACCACACAGGCTAAGATAAATCACTCACTTAATGTCAGGAGTGTTGTGTCACCTCTGGTTCTTCCTTGATGGGCTCTAAATCTTCATAAAATATTTCCCTCATTAAGCTGGTTGACTTAATCCAATATTATGTGAAAAAAATAGGTCTGGTTTGTATTTAATGTTAATTAGTGTTGGATCAGGTGTGATTCTGAATATCTATTTTACTGTCACCTAAACTAGTTATTGTTGTTTCTAGTTCTTGAAGCACTGAATGAGAAGGCATGAAGCAGTGTTGTTAAATATTTGTTCTTACACTCTAAGGATGGATGACTGTGTTGGAGTGCTGTCAATTTTCTTGTATAGGTTAGGGGGAGGGTGAACTGTAGACTCTTCAGAAGCAGCTTGCCCCTGTAGGCTTCACAAATATAGGGAGCTGTGTCAGAAATGAACAACAACAAAAAATACACCTTCAAAATGATCTGTGAATGAAGTCACTTCCATGTTGTAGATGGCCTTCATAAGTGTTCCTCTCTATGAGAATTTCATATACCAGACCAAAATCAGGATCGTGGTGCGAGTAGATGCATGGTTATGATGATTGTTTTCCTCTGTTAATCATTTTTTTTTGCCTTGCTTCTTTCCAAGCTGAGAGTTCTGCTGACTCTAGAAAACCAAAGTCTGAAGGCAAGGGAAAAGGCAGTGCTAACCTACTTTTCAATATATTAATCCAAGTTATTCCCCTTGACGCAAACTTATCTTCAACAGCTGGTGCATTTGACTCCAAGGTTGATTCCAGAAGTAAAATACTGAAGTAAGCTAATGCTGACACCACATCAGTTTCTTACCAATTTGTAAAGAGAAATTACTTTAAAAAAGTAAGTCTTCGTTAATCAAGTATAGCCTTTTGGATCTGGAAAATAAGGTCTTTAGGACCCCTTATTTTATGTTTCTCTAAAAAAACAGGGAGAGGGGGGAACCAAATCAAAGCCAACACTCTCCATATTCCTTAAGTTAATTCCTGGATGTGGAGTCTTGGCGTGCAGACAAAAACGTTTTATCCATTCAGCTACCTGATGCAGCACCACTCCACTTAATGATTAGCTGATCTTATTTCTGGAGACTGAGAGTTAGCTTGTAACTAAGCCTATAGGTCATACACTTCAATATAAAATCAAGAACTATTACTGCTAAATTAGAGGAATGTTTTCTTGAAATTTCTGGTGGAAATATGTGCATTACAGAAGTATACTGTGGAGTTGAAGTGATCTTCATTGTTGTTTTCCTTCCCTGGAGATTGAGATTTCATTTATTGTGGCATTTGAAGTATTCCAACATATGTGGGCTAATTGGTTCCATGTTATGCTTGTTTGTATTACTTCAAGTCCTGTTCAGTGTAATGTCAGGAGAAGTCAAGGCATTTAATTGCTGGGGCTGGATAATGAGAGGGTGACAAAGATAGTCGTTCTCATCTAGCCCAATTAATATACTTCAAAATGTTTCAGTATTTAGACAGCCACTTTCGGGGTTGTTGACCTTGTTTTGTTGGGCTATTCATATAGGGTCCATTTAAATGAATAAACTGCAGTTTAACTCCAGGCTTCATCTTTACTCCTGATTGCATTTTTTGATTGTTCAACACAGAGGCAAACAACAGATGTGTTATGCAGGTCCCTTAATGAGTGCTTCTGAGTACCGGCTAAGGGACAGAGTACTAGGATCAATAGTTTGTATCATGCTTGACTAATAGTGGTATAGATTTACTATTTTAATAAATTATGCCTCTTCTAAATTATTTCAGGAAATGCCATAGTAACTCCCCGTCATTGCCAGGGAGATGTTGGTGATAGTTCACTAACAATTGATGGAGGTATGGCTTCCCACAGGAGTGGTTGGGTTTCCTTTAACATAAAGATGCTGTCAGTGAGGCAGAGTAGCTATGCTTTTTTTCGCAGAAAATAGAAAGCTACAATTATTTTAAGGTAGCCATCATTCATTCCATATGCTGCGTGTCAGACCATATGTTCTGTGACATATCACAGCCTTGATACCTGCTTTATGAGGAGGTACACATTTCAGCTAACTTGCATGTTACAAGAAGAATCAAAGCAATTCCCAAGACTAAGCGCACTAAAAGTCAATTATGCTTTCGTAGTATGTATAATCTTTTCGTCTGATTCTCTTACATAGCTAAAAGCAGTAAAGCGAATTGTACAGCATGTTACAGGGAAATGCTAGTGCTGTGAGAGCATCCTGGAAAATGGAAATGCTTACTGAGATCCAGGGAAGAAGTGGAGAAGACTCTTCAGCACATACTAAAAACCAGGCCTATAGATCTGACTGCAGAGTGTTTAGTGCAGGCACAGGTCTTGGTCTAGTCACACTCTGCAAAATTTGCCTATGCTTCTATTATTTCTGGTACTTCTGCATTATTATAGTAGTAACTGTTTTATTCCATAGACTACATTAACTTTATTCTTGCCCAAATCCAGAATAAACTGTCAAGAAAACTTGACTCCAGTTTCAAGGGAGTGAAAGAGTTATTTTTAACTAATGATTGTTAACCCACTGTTAGAGTTCAAGCTGGTCTCTGAAGACACCTTGGTATGGATCTGTCCATGTTACAGTGCCAGGGGCTGTTGTGTAATGGCAGAGGTGAGGAACAGTCTTTGAAATTTGTTTCAGAAACGTTAATTAAACCAGCTCTGAATTATGCTTCAAGAGAGCACTTAACTTGAGTTTGAGATTAAACAAGAAGAGAAGTGTGACAAGTGAAGCTTGCTGAAGGCTTCTTGGCAACTTAAACTATTGGAACCAGAACTAAGAAGTGCAAATGTGACTTCAGGGATCTCTGTGTTGGTGGGGCAGGGGGAAGTCTGTACAGCCTCAGAGACTGTGCTGTTCTGTGGGGGCCTTATCCTCTCATAGCTGGCATACAACCATTCTTTGTTTCTTTGTCTCATCTACAGACCCCTTCTCTTCCCCACAGCTGCCTGGTCAGCCCTTTCTTTACCTCCCTCACCTGTCCCCTCAAAATAAGCAGTTTTTTTGACTCTTTACCCTTATTTCTTTCTGAGTGTCTGACAGAACTGGTATGAAAAGCAAAAAGGTCCTCCTGCTACCTTGGTCAAGAGAGCAAAAATAAGCCACTATAAGAAGCTGGAGGTGCTGCTCTAAACACCGTGTCCTTTCCTAGCATCAACAAAGGGTGTATGAATAAAAGGCATGAAACCAACTTTTCTAAACAGAAAGACAATACTTGTGCCTCATCAGCATAAAAAAAATAGTCTGCCACCATAGGTCACTCCTTCCTTTGCCTGCTGTTTTGACCTACCTGCACCATTGCTTCTCAGCAATGATTCTACTTTTTGAATATATGTGTCTACTGTTGGCCAGAATTGTTGTATAGAGGAGGTCTGGTCTTTATCCATGTGTGCTCTATCTATGTGAATGTTTTAATAGATTAACTCCTTCCTCCTTGGCTAGAAGTGTGTTTTCCTCTACCTCGAAATCAAGCAATAAATGACAGGAAGGACTGTGCTACAAATACGGACTAGAAAAACCTAGGATGGTGTTTCGGATGTAGCCTTCCTAGGTGATCTTGGTAAATCAATTAAATTGTTTGTGTCTGCCATCTCTTGCAAAATGGAGATGAGAGGATAGCTGAGCGTTTATGAGAATTTTGGTGAATCTTTTGTGATAAATATTTTTATAGGGAATTGCCTTTAGAGAAAGAATATCCAATTCTGTAGCTATTTTGCCAAAGAAAATTTGAATTGCATGTGTATTTTCAAGACCAGGCTTCTGTGCTTTCCATTTGAAGTTTCTAGCTTTTAAACAAATATTTCACTTGCCTGACTGATATGCAAATTATAAACATTAGACCAGGAAAAAAGAGAGTGATGAAAAAGTATTGTGCATAATAATAAACTAGCTCAATTTTGATTTTGCTCAAACATGCTCTTATAGATACCATCATCCGTTGACAACTTAATGAATAGAAAAGCTGTTTCATTCTACCCTTTCCAACAAAATTATCAAGAAAGAAAATAAATAACACTTACAATAATTGAATCATCTAAAATTGATGTCTATTAGCCCCTGAAATACATTCAAATTTCTGTAGTTAATTTAACTGTGTGAATTATATACTTCTCAAAAATCATGGTTTCATGATGATGAAAAACATGACATACCTTACTGCATAGCCTTAATTTTTTAGCAATAAGATCATTCCTTTTCATCTTGCACTACTCTTTTTAAATTTTTTTTTTTTTTTTTGTATGGGGAAAAAAGGAAAAGAAGAGATTCTGAGCTAGAGTTTGAAAGAATTTTTGTTGCATTTTTACAAAATAGGGGGCTTTAACTTTTTTTCTGTTTTCAAGAAAGGTGAGTAATCCAAATTAACATGCTTATGTGGCAACTCTTAATTTGTGCAAGATAATTTAAGCCACATAATGCTCTGATAATTACATTGATTTTGAACTGTTCTTTGTAGGGTGCTTCAAATGCTCTTCTGTGGACTTGAATGTGACTTGAAGAGTCCTCAAATACTTTGCATGTAAGAAAACATAATAAGCAGGCTTCAATTAAAGTCATCCTACTCTCCAAATCCTTTAATGTTGGAGAGATTGAATGCTAATTAAGTTTAATTCTTAAAATAAGGCAAATGTTGCTGTTGTATTTATCAAAGAGCAGATTTGCATTCCTGTCCTGTTTGTGTGGAAGTCCATACCTGGTACAGATCATAATGCCTCCATTAAGTCACTTTGCATGTCTTCATAAAGCAGAGTCCTTACATGGTCCTAAGTCATCCCAACCGTGGGAGAGAAGGATGAGGTAGATGATTCTTTGATACTGGAGATCACAAGACCTTTTTCATAGATTACCCACTGGTTCTCTCTGAGAAAGCATTCTTTCTCCAGTGTCCATGGTTGAACACAGGTGCCAGTCATCGCAAGTTTTTAATCTTTGCCTTCCCAGTCTTGAGTGGACTTAAAAGTGACTACAAGAGTTGGTTTCACTGTTACATGTGTCACCTTGTTAAAAGCTTTTTTACATCTCCAGTTCAACACACCTGTTTTTACTCAGCTGTCAAAGAACTGCTGTTAAAGCACTGTGGGAAAGAATATCCTGAATATGTCAGTGGAGACACCAGTTGTTGATAGGTCCTGAAGAAATGAAAAAGTCATATACAGTTAGATGCAAATGTTCATTGGCACCAAGTTTCTCTCTCTGGGAGTTATTCTAATCCACACACTTGACTGTTAAGGTAATCAATTAATCAATTAATAAGAATCCTAACTTACTTTAAGCTGTCCCTTTAGGAGTTAATGAGTGTAATCTTATTATTTGTATGGCATATGCACAGAAACAGAACGGATGGTAATCTGAGTTGCACATCTGTGTTCTGAAGAGCAGCATTTTACCCCTTCAGAATGACACAGGAAAAAAACTAGTCATGTTTTACATATTTCATAAGAAACAGACGAGGCAGAGTGAGTTTTAAACCAGAAGCAAGTAAATCACCTCTTTTCTATTGTTTCAGTAATGCAGACCAGTTTGCTGCCAGCCTGGATTTTCTAATTTTGATTTAAACACATGACTTAAAATGACTTTGTTGGGTGGTGGGACTAAAGGATTTATGGTGCCCTTGTGTGTGGGACTCTCATCACTGTACAGCAACCCTGTCGTTTTTGTGACAGAGTCTGTTTGACTGATGCTGGATTTATGATAGAAATAATTCAGAACAGAGTAATAATTTTCCCTTGGCAATTACACTACCATTTGGTACTTTGTCCCTAAGGGGAAAATGAATGTGTTGGGATCTGTCCATAAGTTCAGCAGCTCAGTGTAAAGAACAAATCAAGGTCAGAATGCAGCTGAATACAAACTGATGTTTCATAATATAATCTAGATCTTCTGCTTTTATGTGACTCATTAAAAGCTCATGTAATTTAAAGATTATTTTTTATTGCTGTAAGATTTTTAACAGGAATTCTTTTTGAGGGATATTTCAGTACCATATTCAGTACTTTCTTTTTCTGTTTATTGCCCCTTTTCTCTGTAGCAGTGGCCACCTTAGCGACTGCTTCAGTGTAAGCAGGATAGTACCTTGCTAAGGGTTAGTGCTTATGATTTTATATGATATCATAAGCCACTTAATATATATATCACTTTTGAAAGGTCTTTTTCCACCTCTGTCCTTGTCATAAAAATGGAATATCACCTTTTCACTACAGTTCATCAGCAGCCTCATTAGGTACAAAAAACCTGCTGAACCAGAATGTTTGTCTAGAGCTAATGTGTCTAATAACTAAACCAGATCTTTTTGCCAGTCCATGTTCCTTTTCTGAAAAGTCTCATGTGGTGCTATGTTTCTAACACATGCTCTCATGTGCAGCAGTGCCTGCAGAATGATTGACATGCTGATAAATTTATGTGTAAGGACAATTATATAAAAATAGATAAAGAAATAAAGTGTCTCAAACGTGATCTTTTTGGTTAAAGTTTGCTTTTGTTGTCATGTGTTTTAAATGACTCTGTGTGGGCACAGCTGGCTTAAAGATGGCTTGTAAAGACTCTGTTTTAAGTCTAATCTGCTTTCTGTATGATCCATGATGTCAATCAAATACTCTCAAATGAAATCAAATGCTCAAGATGTCTGCTTTTTGTAGTTTATACTGGAGGTACAGAATAACAGTTTATTTCAGAATATGAAATGGATCTATTGGTTATCTTCTGTGAATATTTTATAGGGCGAAAGACCAGAGCTATGGTATTCTTAACCATTTTTCTTGGCAGAGGAGTACTGAAATTGTAGTGCTCCTAGGATATCCATTGCTAGAGGCCTATATAAACCAAGTAACATCAATTTCTGTCAGGAATGGCACTGGTATGAATCTGCTTTGGGTAGAGAGAGAATAGATGAGTTCTTAGGGTTCTTTTAATTTCAGACAATGTAACTTTTCAACCTTGCCCTTGAGAAACATTTACCTGAACATTAGTATGCATTCAGCCACTGTTAATGCATCAATACTGTTTGATTTGACTTTTTTATCTGTTAAGATACTTGCCAAAACTATCCCAGACTCCTCTGTAGAATTTTTTGGTTGTAGATACATGCTTGCCAGGATTCTCAGGTGGCTACTGGAGATGTACCTAGAAAAATAGTGTGACTGTTTCAGACTAGACGTAAGATTGGACATCGCAGTATTTCTGTGGTGTTTGTGTTTGTTACTTGGTTCCAGTATAGCCCATAATCAGCTATTCGCCAAGTGACAGACAATATTTCAATTTTCCTCCAAGATGGCTAAGTTAGAAAAGAACCTTGTCTCTTAGCCCTGACTCTCATGCATTTGGACTTTGACAGGCAATATCTGATAGTAATTTTGCTGGGCTTAAGAACAGCAATATGATTGATGGCTAAAAAGACACAAGAAAAATAAGGATTTCTGTCACTGACCTTCCAGTGACTTTGCTGAAAGTGGGAGTAATAAATCAAGATGCACATGTAGAGTATGTACTAAACTTATACTCTGTAGTACCTTTGAGTGAATATTTCCAGACAATTATATGACAGGGAAATTATTTTACATTTTTCCCTAGGTTACTGCTGTTACTTTTCTTATTATTGTTACTATAATTGTTAAACATTTTTGGTTAACATTTCTACAGGTCTATGTTTTTCCAACAGAGTTCACAGAGATTCATTCTCTGTTCTGCCTTCTTCCCTCATTTTTGTTAGTGTCCTGCTCCATAAATGCTTTTTCTGACTGGATCCTGTGTAACCATCCTTGAAATTGTTGAAATTCTTCTAGGCTAGTGAAGAAGAATCCTAGAAACATGCTGGCACCCCTTGGCTGGTTTGCCACTGTTCGAGTGAGCCATTGCATCTTGCTGAATGCAGTATTCCCTGGGATACAGGAGTCTTGGTCACTTCTAGCACTGGACAAGCTTTTAGTGTAAAGTAAAAAGAATCTAATGGTACTAAAATACACAGCTGAAGAAACCAGGTGCTGTGCACTGTGAAGATGCAGAATACTAGAGCATAGCTCAGCACACAGTCATGCTGCTTGGCCTAGGTTCTGTCTTCTGATGACCTGCTTGTCATGATAGTCAAGCTACCTCCCTGGACACTTCACACAAATCCTAAAACTGTGATCTGTTTTTTGGGAATTTTTATACATTTTATGGTTCATGGTTTATCTCTTCTATGATTTAGTGTGAGAGTTTCTCC
This sequence comes from Hafferia zeledoni, assembly GCA_035583235.1. Classification (NCBI taxonomy): domain Eukaryota; kingdom Metazoa; phylum Chordata; class Aves; order Passeriformes; family Thamnophilidae; genus Hafferia; species Hafferia zeledoni. The sequence goes on from JAWWEV010000043.1 coordinate 35,723,457, forward strand.
TTATATTTTATTTTCTCAATTATGAATGCCAAAAAATTAACAGCCTTAGTATTTGGCATTACCCTTACTAACATCTTTCTCTCTCTTTTTTAATTTTTTTTGGGGGGGGGAAGAGGGCTGAAGGAAATACTCAAACTTTTAAAACTGTAGTATACAGTTAATAATTTATAACATATGCCACTTTTTACACAAAGAGGTGAAACAATTAATGTGTTCATCCTTACCTCTTGACAGAAACTATTTAATGCAAATAGTCTGGTAGTGCAGTGTATTTGGAATAAGTTCATAAATGGGGCTTAGTGGCTGAGGGTGATAGAAATAGGGCTATCATGGTATTCTGTAGGCATCCATACAATAAAGAACATTCTGCCAAAATAAAGTTCCTGAAGTTCTTTTGTTTTGTCCAGGGAAGTGCTTCTGTCTTAACTACCACTGTAAGAGCACTTTAGATATCTCTCTGCTCAAGCTCCCTCAGAGGTCCAGTCCAGCATCTGTGCTGACAGAGGGTTTAACATTGATTGTAGCAGCAATAACCACTTTTCCTCAAAATCGTGATCTGAAGTGATGAATTTGTTGTCATTTATATAATAATTTCATCCCCAAGAACCTCCCCTCATCCCCATCCTTTTCTTAAGACAGATGTTTTGATGTGTGTATGGTGCAGTAAATTTGATGACACTGTACATAAGCTCTTCAAGGGCCATACCCGGAAAGAGAAGGAGGGTCAGGAGTAAAAAGGAAAAAACTCACACTGCCCTGATCTGTTTTTGTAAATTGCACTGCACTCTTAGGGAAACAATAGGAAAAGTGGAGATCGGGGGATGAGAAAGGCAAGATTGAGTGGCCTGATAAATTTGGAAGTTAGAAACAGTGAATGATGAGAGTAAGAACTTCTGTTGTGAGCAGGATAAGTATCATCAGCCAAGAATCATGACTTTGTAACTCATTAGGAAGCTCTGAAGAGCTCAGGAGTAAGAGATCAATCTCTCTGAGTTCACTTCTTATGTGTCTTTATGGAGAAGTTAAGCTTAAAAAGAAATAACCTGTTTGTTTTGCAGTGGTGATTTGCCTTTTGCACTTGGTATAGATAGATTTAATTTCAGAACATGAACTTAAATGTCCATTAGTGAAGCTATAATAAATATTAATCAGTTTATTCCTTAAGCAGCATGTTTCCTAGAGCTATTGCTCTTGTTTCTGCCTCCACACTTTCTCATGTCAGTCAAATTATCAGTAAAAATAATCACAAATCCCATTAGGAACTGGTTATATATATGCAACTTCAAGCTAGTTTACACATTTTCTAACATTGTCTCCAAGATTTTAACTGCAGTCAGTCCAGCATGCTTCTGGCTCCATTAGTTATGCTTACAAATCTTTACAAAGTATTACAACCTAGAACTCATGTTAACGACATTCTGTTGCTTTGGAAATAAGAAAGACCTGTCTTCAGATGCATTGAACATTTTCCACCACCCACTCTGAAAGCTCCACCACTCTAATTTTGTATCTGCTCAGTTCCTCACTTGACACAGTGAGCTCCCCAAGTGATCTTGTTTTTCATGCTTTAGTATGTGCTGTAACTGGAGTTGAAAACAGAGCTCACAAAATGTGGACAAAGATGACATGAAACAGAGTGGAGAGTGGGTCATCACATTGGCATGGGATAGATACTTTTAAAATCTGTTACATGAACTCCTTTATTGAGAACAGGAGGGGAAGAGAGCATAATTCTTCCAATAGAGTGTGAAAAATAAAGGCCTACAAGATGCAGTGCAAATGGCAAGGAAACAATCTATTTCAAGTATTTCAGCAGGATAGTTCTTCTATACAATTACAACTGAGATAAAAGTTTATATTAACATGTATGTATTGTTCAATTTCTGTAATAATGTGTGTAATTTGATTTCTTTGCTATAATGCATGCATTTAATCCCCAGACATTGATGGAAATTAAAGAAACATTTGCAACCAGGGAATAAAACTAATCTATATCTGTAGCCTATGTTACACTGAAGTTTGTGGAATCCACCTTGCTGATTTTAAGTGTTTAATGAAAACAGAATCATTATCTCCACCCTAGGGAGATAGATAACTTCTTTTGGATTTAAACACATGCATTAGGAGAAGAGTAGACCATGTGTTTCTGAAAAGTTCACACCCACAGGGTTGCACTTGTTTCTGCAGTCTGTATAGTTAAGAAAAAATTCTGTTCTGAAAAAGAAAATGAAAGAAAACCCTGAAGCTCAATGTTTTCTGTACTCAGTCTTTTAAAGTAGCTTTCAAATGCTTGTGTCTGCATTACATTTTACTTGCAATACTTAAAAAGCCTTCCTGATGCCCTCCTAAATGCTTTCCCTTGCAGGGAGAGGTCTTTTATGATTGTAAATGAATGGGACGGAATTCTAGCTCGTTGATTATATTATAAACACCTGAAAAAAACCATAATTTTTTTCCTCAAATTGTGACAAGTGCTGGAACATCATTAACCAAAGTGATGTCACTGGACAAGTCGTTCCAAAGAGACTTAAGGTGTAGAAGACAGAGAGAGAAAAATGAGTCAGAAGAATAACCAAAACTAAAGCTGCTTCTTCACCTCTAGTTCTTTCCAATTGCGCGTGACCAGTAAAAATGTTCTCTGAAGCAAAATGCCTTGGGTTGTTGATTTTATTCGGACAGCTTTCTATCTTACAGATCAGAGAAGCAACACCTTCCTTTTGGTTTGGTTTGGGTTTTTTTCCTTGAAGTCACTTACTTTTTTGTTCATGTCTTTTTTTATAGCCACAGGAGTCCATGGAAAGTTACTTGTCTGATTCTGTTTCATGAGTGTTCATGCCTTGCTTCATCAAGTCAATATGCTTGCATGTGTTGGGAGAGACTGCAAATTGCTGATTTTTATAAGGTTGACTTTTATGTCATTAAAGTGTGATGGGTTTATCATGTGTTTATGCATTTTAATTTTATTTGGGAAAAAAATAAGTAATTTTTGCCTCATTATGTATCTTCTGAAAACCAATTTGATACTAACTTCTTTTATTGTGCAGAGCTGGTTATTTGCCTCAGAATATTCCTTTGGAGATTATCAGATACCTTTCAGAGGAAAAAGATTTTCTGCCTTGGCATGCTGCCAGTCGAGCTCTTTATCCTCTAGATAAATTACTGGACCGCACAGAAAGCTACAACATCTTCAATGTAAGAGATACAGCCTCTCTCTCTTTCTTCCCCTAATTCTTCGTCTCTTTCTTCTCCTTCCTCTCTTTGTCAGTCTCTTCTTCCCTCTCTTCTTTCTTTTCTTCCTTTCTCCTCTCTCTTTCTCCTTTCTTTGCTAAGGCTTGAATTGTTCCCCAGTCAGATATTGTAAATGACCTAGGGATGTTAACTTTCTTCCTAATTGTTCTTTATTTAAACATAGCAATTATCAGGCTTTGGTGCATTTGCATTTGAACAGTGATAACTGTTGTTTGAGGCATATATATGATTAGTAGAGGGAAAGGTAATTATCCCTTCTGTAAAATGTTATGACAAATAAAGTATTTCACTTAAAAGAGCCAAAGTATTTTATTTCCAGATTTTCTCTTTTGAGGAGCCCCACGGTGGTATTTAGGTTGATGCCCAAGCTCAGCAACACCAAATGCAGGCACAGCCAAACAGAACACATGCCACTGAAACAAAGATTTGTAGACATTTTTCCATCCAAAAGTCCATGGTGAATTCAGTGCAGTTCCCTTAATTAACAAGAATTAGAATCACCATTGAGTCAAAAGCCCATTCATAATTGTGTCCAAAGGGACAGCAGTAACAGCTCACAGTAGATAATTAAGATAGACATGACAAATATTTTAACGTTACCTGAAACAGTAAAAAAATCGTAGCTACACTGAAGCATGGTTTATGAAGTACAGAGGATTTGACTGCAGCCAGTAACAATTACGAACTCCTGGGTTTTTTATTCACTATGAATTTTATGTAGTCTACATATTTTCAATGCCCAACATATGGTAACTTTATGTAATGTTGTAAAGCCTTCAAATGAAGGAGCTTTTTAAAGCCTGAAATACTTGAAGATGCTTTTTTCTTGTTAAATGTATATTTGTTTGTGTGTATGTGACCAGACCCCATGCTCAGAGAGCAGGAAGTTGGAAGTGGCTGGATTTATCAGTGTACTTACATGTACACCACAGAATTAAAGAACATGCTGAGTTGGAAGGGAGACCAACAAGGATCATTGAGTACACACACACACATATACACAGAATTACCTCGTGACATGGAAAATTATTTTTGTAGAACATATACTACAGATTAATAAAGACACACTGAAATTTTGATGAACCTACAGTGTAGGCCTACATGCAAACCAGAGCCTAATGTTAAATGATGTTGAAATGATTTGCGTATTTAGTCTGTTCTTAACCGCACAGAAAAATTCTTAGGAGTCTGCCATTACTGTTTCACTTTTAAACATGGTTGTGTAAAGAAAACACAATTTTAATAAATAAAACCAGTGAAATTCACAGCTGGGTTATGTTTTATCACTACTGATGAGAGTTTTGAAAGCAGAGGTGATAGCAGTGGAAATAAAAAATCTTTTTAGTCACAGAATAACGTATCTGCTAAAGAAAGCTGCACTATGAATCTTCTTTTGCATGGCCATATATACATGCCCATATATACATGCCCATGCATCCGTAATAATAAAATAGATGCTCTCATATGTGGTTCTGTATATCTCAGTTTTCTTTTTCAAATTGGCGAATTCCACTGGCGAAAGACTACACTGAATACAATGGCAGTGGCTTTCTTCAAAACTGCTCAGAATATGTAAGTCTCTTGAGTAAAAAGTAGAATTCACTAAAATATATCTTGGGCTTGTTTTGTTCTTTAACCACACCAGGAACCTAAACTTAAAACATAGTGTCATTAAGTGTACAAAGCTTATTTGCAGCCACATTGTTATGTATTCTAAAGGCAATTGGCTGTACCCAGATAGCATTTTTGTCATGGCTATGGATATTAAAACAATGTTATTTTAAAAGTGAATGTTCATGATGTAGTCAAGATTGGCCATAGAGTAGAAATTAAGCTACTGACACTCTTGCAATTTTTCAGCTGTGTATTGTGAGTTCAAAATGGCATGTAATAAACTTCTGAAATTGACGAATTTTATGACAATAAATTGTCTTATATTAGCCATCTAATCAAATAGCTGTTCTACAGATTGCTTCTTACTATAACAGTGAAGGAGGATTATAAGTGGACAAGTTGCTTTGCCAAATGCAGATTGAAATCTTTGGAGTTGGACATTATTTGAGGGTAAAAAGAGGGATGAAACCTCAATTGTCAGTAGTATTTCAATTTCAAGTAAAAAACTCATGATGGTTAACCTTAAATATGTATTTCTTTTTCCCCTCAGGAGTATATTTTAAGACAAGTTGCATCAATGTATCTGAAGCTTGGATGGCCAACGAACAATTTAAACAAATCACTTGTTCAAGCATCCTACCAACATGAGTACTGTTACATTTCTTTTTTTATTGTTTATTTATGGAATATAGTTAAAATAATGCACCCTCCTAAAATTTAGTGTCGTCTTCAGCATGTCACAATTCCCTAGCTCTGTTGCCCTTCTGTTTTTCCTTTCTGGGTTAGAGGGAGAGCAGAAGGATGCTGTGAGATGAACTCTTCTTTCCTAAGTTGGAAGAACGTGATTTCCTAAGCTCTTGCTTAAGATCTGATTTCACTGAATAATTAAGAACTTGGATTGTCCAAGAGATCATGGAGGTTGGGAAGAGTGCATAAGTGTAAATGGGGGCTGGTTTTGGTCCACGGCCTTTCTTTAGGTGTTGCAGCAGCTGTAAGCATTATCACTGAGATTTGTAAAGTCAGATTGTCTTTGATGTGTTGCCTGACTGCCGGTTGCTGTCACTGTTATAAGAAACAGCTTTTTGTAAACACTGGAACACATTTGTTAATGCAGCCATATTGCTCTCTTTAATTTGGACAGAGAGTTGCGTCGGGAAGTCATCATGTTGGCCTGCAGCTTTGGTAACAAGCACTGTCACCAGCAGGCTGCAACGTTGATCTCAGATTGGATTTCTAGCAATAGGAACCGGTAAGTGGAACTGAAATGTGTATTTCACATTTCTCCTGTTGAGAGGCAGTACAGGTGGCATGCTCTTCTTCTCCTGCCTGCCCTGTCTGCAGTGCCCTGTGTGCAGAGTGGTACAGGAGGAAGCAGAGGTGTTTGCTGCCTGTCATTTAAAAATGTCTGGGGGGTTTCAGAATGAATTATTTGACTTTGCATGTATGAGTGGGTGGAGAGGACACTCATGTAGCCTCTGCTCACTCCTGATAAATTATTGTCAGATAATTCTATGCTAGAAGGTCAGAAGATGGGTTTTAAGGAGGGATTTAAAGAGAGAAAGATGAGTGACAGCGCACTGGCAGACGAACATGAAACCTGTGTTAGGGCAAGAGAACAGAATGTGCTAAGTTATTAAAGAAATGAGAGAGGTTAGAGGCAGAAGGACTGAGAAGGAAAGAAAGAGATATAACAATGTGTTTGAGGGAAATGTTATGAAGTATTGAAGGATGAAGATTTGAAAATTAATGTGATTCAGGAATACATGGAGAAGCTCGTGTAAGGTTTTAGAGAGCAGATAATATGATAGCTGATGCCTTGAACATTGGCAGCACTGTAGTGCTTTGACAGCAAATAAATACATTAGGCTGTCCAGGCACGGGTTTATTCAGCTGAGGCAAGGCATCATGGGCCATGGCTAGTGTATCAAGCTTATCTTTTAAAGGCAAGCATCTAAGAAATATAAAATTACTGAAAATACAAATATTTAAGTATGTAGTGATATACGGACAATGAGATAAGTGCAGAGTGTAAGTTAAGACCACAACTGCTTGAGAAAGAATAGTGGATTTTCTGATTATGTGGAATGTCTGTGTGCACTGTACCTGTTTGTACGTTGCATCATAGTTTGGTTTAAGGAGAATATTTTGCTTTCAAATAAGACAGATAAGAGGAAAAGTCTCTCATTTTTAGTTCCAGTCTTGTGTTAGCTCTGCAAAAGGGTCAGGTCTCTATTGCCTTATAAACATGCAGAATTTTTCAAAGACATCTTGGGCTAATCAGGTGTGTGTTTGCAATTAAAATATCTCTGTCTTTGTAATCTTTAAAAATCCTTTAGAGGCATACCCAGTTATATAAATATCTGAGTGTCTTTGAAAAACAGCCATGAACTGAGCATGAAGGGAAATTGCATTCCTATATGGGTTTGAAACTTCTGTGAAAAAAGGGAGCTGGAAACTGTGACTGTGCCTTTAAGTAAAATGTTTGTGAGGGGAAGGGTTTTCTTGTGTAAGGTGATACCAGATATATTTACTAAGAAATATATACCCCAGGGTTTTATATGAATTCTTAGCAGCAGCAGCAACAATCAGTATGAAGCTATTCAAAGAGGCGATTACAAAGAATTATTGGAAGCAGTCTACAAAGGTAATTTACTCAGATATTCATTTGAGAAATTAGTTAATCAAACCTAGCATTACCTATTTGCATACACAGCAGTATATTCAGTGTTAAAAAGCTGTCACCCTGCAAAGCTGCCTACCTTGTGTCTTCATCCTTTTCAACAGGATTGAGAAAGGAGGCATTGGAGAAAAAAAAACAAACAACAAAACACAAGCTTATGGCTTTACTAGCAATAGCAAAAGAGGAAAAAAGCAATCTGAATTTAAGGAGCCATCTGAAGATCCATCTTAGCCTTTCATTGGGGCCATTCTTGGTAGCAGAGCATTGTAGTTGCCAGCATATGAGGAGTATTATGATAAAAGCATCTCAGCAGGGCAGTGAAGGAGAACAGCTACTAAGTTAAAGCGATGGGTTTCTCCAAAGGAACTGCACAGTTTTGAAAAATAGCTGCAACAAATAATGTAATTACAAATAATGTAATTACAGAATAGAGGTTGACAGTCAGCTGATAAATAGGGGCACAACTTGGAAAGAAGACAGAGACGTGCTTTTATCTATATTTTAAGATTGTCCAGTTCCCGACTCCAGAAATTACCAGTTGCTAGTCTCAGAGCATTTTCACATCCTGAATGTAACTAATATGTGAGCAAGACTCTTTTCCTCTTTATTTATTTTGAAATAATAATACAAATACTACTACTAATAGCAGCTCAGTAGACATAAAATCAGCTTGTTTCACAGTAGCATTTGTAGGGGTGGTATGTCAGTTTTCTCTCAGGAATGTTCAGATCCCTGCTGAATCAGAGGGTACCTCATAGCATTTTTACTCAATTTAAACCAATTTAGACTGAAAGTAAAGCAAGGGCTGTTTCTCCTGCTTTTCCACCAAGAAAACAATGATGATTCTACAATCAGAATTTAATTAGCATGGTGTTTGAGTCATGCTTTCACCTCCTTTAGGACTTCAGAGGCAGTAACAAGTTCAAGTGCAAAGGGCAAACAGATAAGTAGAAGATACATGTAGAGAACGCATTGAAGAGTTGCTATTTTGTATTCTTTCTCATCAATCAAGTGTTTTGCTCAGTTTGATGCCCTTAACAACTGCTTGTGAATTTGCTGCAAACAGCCACTTCAGAACCCATAGGAATCCCTCAGTGCTTGTTTCCTCACAAAGAAGGGGAAATTCATTCTGCTCATCTCTCTACGGACTTCTCTGAAACTGGTGAGAAAAGTTGTTGACAAATACAGAAACTATATGTAACCTTGCCCTTGTGCCATTCCTTATCAGCAGTGACTGTAAGTTCTTGTTTCTGCCCCTTCCCTCTTCTGAAACAGAATCAAGTCATTGACTGATGTATTGCAGAAACCCTGGTCTTGCTGAGTTTGCATAGCCAGAGCACAAAAAAATAAAAAAAGAGTTCCAGAGAGCTCAGAGATATCTTTATATACAGATACAATTTGAGTTTGACTATGAGAATAAAAATAAAGGCTAATTTGCAACCTTTCCACCCATGCCCTCCCAGAAACCTTATTCCAGTATATGAGATGTTTCACACAATGAGCTAATTCACAAGCATGTTGGAAGGAACACAAATTCTTCAAAGAAGTAGAGGCTATGGAATCAGGCTTGTGTTCCAAGATTTTAATCAATAGAAAATTAGGATAAGTATTAAATTAAAATGTGGCATTAAATATCACATAAATGCACAGGCAGTAAATCATATAAAGAAGGTTTTTATTCCCTGGCAGTTCCTGCAGTTGGTTCAAGCAAGTATAACAGAGATTATGCAATTAATAATACTGAGGAAATGCTAAGGTTCATAACTTTTTTTAGCCACATATTTAATCTATGAATTTCTAAAAGTTCTTTTGAAATGTGTTTTTCTGTTCTACTTGTAGCATTTAATTATGTGTAAAGTGTCGAGTAATAAATACAGTAACATCTAACTCTTTTACCAGCATATGCCCATGATTGCTGTGGATTTTAGTAATTATACTTAACCTAGTAGGTCCAGAAATTAATTGCCATCTACTCTTCACTGTAACGAAGTGAAATAATAACAATAATCAGATAGCGTTTGCATTTTATTATATGTTTTTTACTGTGCAAATAATTTGCCACTGTTCACCAAGTAAAATAATTAGGAGCACAAAGCCAGAGTTCCTCTTTGTGTCTCCAGCACTGTTTAAAAAAAACCATTAGATTTCCAACTATAGCAGTGCAGATTTTCTTATGGAATTACTGAAAAAAACAATTTAGTTGTGATCTGCAACATTAGCCTCTATGTCTGAAAGTGGAAGTCAAGGTTCAGAGAGCTCTGAAGACTTGAGTTTCTAAACTGACTTAGGTGTTGCAGTGCTTCATTTTTAGATACCTGGCTCACAGGGCAAAATCAGATGCTTGGAGTTACGCTTCCTAAAAGGGAATTTGGGAACCCCGAAAATTGAAGTTGGTGGCAGCCACTGTACTGATTGATGAGCCTCTCAGCGTGAAGTAGTGAAACGCAAGTGAGCCCTCTTAGGGTCCAACACTACAGGTGGAACGTTACCCTATAGCAAATCAATACATAAATGGTGATCACAGTGTATGGGGGCCTTGCAAAAGATGCCCTTCAAAAGTGTCACTAAAGCAGGAAAAGGACTGCTGCTTTTATTTTCAGTCACATCTGAAAGAGAAGCTGCTCTTCAACCTCGCTTTAAACAGTGCTGAGATTCCAGCAGGTTACTGTGCTCCAGTTTAGTACCTCAGGCCTGTATCTGCCACATGCAAGAAGGCAAGTCTGATGATCCCCCTGTGAAGTGTCTGGGACAGTTTTAAGATGCTGCAACACACTTTCCTCCCCTAGCTCTGCCACTAGAATTTATTTCATTAGCAAGAGAAATAATACAGCTCTCCAGCATTCATCTGAGGGAGAGAGGCTTCAGCACCTGAAATGCAGAACTACTTAGTATGCAAGAGGCTTTAGGTGGTATTGCTGACAACCACTTTTTCAGGGGAAAACACAGTAAAAACAACGTAACTGAAAAAGAAATTTGGCTTTGCAAGGAGGAAATCAAACTCATAGCATCAGAGGTAAAAGAGACTTTAAGGAGAGATCTGGTTTTACTGGTTTAGGAATTGATATATTTTATTTCTTGCAATTGTTAAAAAAGAAGTGATTATTTCCACTGAAAATCTGAGATTAGACCTCAAGATATGTCTTACAGTGAGTGGTTCATTTAATCAATGAATTTAAGTAATTTTACTTTTTAAAAATGTCTGATGGGTCTGGCACGTTTTTCTTGAAAATCTGTATTTACTTCTGACTTGATAGTTAATATTAGGGCAAACATTTTCACTCTCTTAAATTGGGATATATGCTGCTCCTGTACTGGAGCAATGGAAACGCTTGAAATTTCCATGTTGAAATTCAGAAGAATACAAATAGAGTAGAAAACATACAACCATGTTGAAATTTCCTTTGTAGTTTGAGAACATAGTTTGGGATTAAGTCAACAGCAGAATGCTGTACAAGAGAAGGTACTGGTGGCTGAAAATTAAGATGTTTGCTTCTACCTTCATTTAACTGAGCTCATCCTTGTGAAGCTTTCATGTGTGAAGAAATACATTATTCACACTCCTTAGATAAAACAACATTGTGGTTCAGCCTAAAAAATTAACAGAATTACCATTTAGTGCCTGCCTGAGTTTAATAATCAGCCTTGTTAACCTCTTTAACCTTCACTGCATCTATTCTGAAAGAAAAACATGTTTCTAAGAGGATTAGCATTTTCAGAGTTCCTGCCTTGGATAGGCTGAGTAAATGCGTATTTCTGAGGTGCAAGAAAGAACGTGTGGAGAGCTGCAATCTGTAAACTCCTGACAGAAGATAACAACAGGTAGCATGCAAATACACACTATGATGACTCAAAGCATGACTTATGCATAGACATGAGCATGTTTTTGCAAACATCTCTGTAGGTGCAGGTAAAAGTATCTCCCAGCTACTGTTACCATCCATCAGGTTACCACATACACATTTCTACTGGCAAAGTCGACTCAGCATGTATGCCTGCTTCTGGCAAAGTTAAAGAGGATGATGTAAACATGTGAGTATGTGAGAGAGCTGCTTTGAACTGAGACAACTGATTTTGCCTTCAGCAGAGAAAGGAGTACTTGTATTCTGATACTATTAGTAGAGCTGTGGTAATGCTATTTTTCTGCTAATACACAACAGTGATCAGTGTGAGAAGATAGTATTGCATCAGACACAGTTACGTTGCAATGTGTTTGTAAGGTGTTACACCCCAGCTAGTCACAGCCTCTTTCGTTTACTCTTATTTGTAACTTCTTTAGAAATTTAACTAGTGGTGGTGTCACGTTGCTGCGATGGTTAGGAACACATGTCATATCTTTGTCAGTCTTAAGAAAGGTGTAAGTAATGAAGTAAGATGTCTTCCATCATGTAATTTGAAAGACAATCATAACCAACAAGCCTAATTTACAAGTCCTGAACCTCCATACTTGTTCATGCAGCTTTTGTGTTTCCTCTACAAAGAAAAATGGATTCATGTCCATCCACCTGCCTAAACTGGCAGTGTGCTTACTTGCTAACACCTTTAACTACTCAGTGGAAATGCCACCAGAAAAACAATAGTAGGAGTGTATGGGAGACTGTAACATGTCTATAAATGAAGCTTTCCATGGATCTGAGAGAGTAGTAGATAACAAATGACCAGTCATTAACTGAGGTATTTTCAGTGAAGTCTGGCTTAGGTGATCAAAAATCAAGTGTTTTTCCAAATGAGCAGTTTTTCTTTCCTTTTCCTCCTCTCCTATTTCTCTAATTGTAGGTAATTTTATTGCTGCATTTCACATGGACCTGGTAGTGCTACAGTCTTGTAATAACTTGTAAATGTACCCAAGTTTAACCACCTACCTAAGTATTTGTGAGAACGTGGCCAATAGGTTAATTGTTTTTGTCAGTCGCTTGGAAGATGCACTAGGTTTTTTCAAGGGCTTGATGCCCACTAGCTATTTTTGGAAATCATTAGCAGCAAAGATGAAAAAATGAGAGTTATTTTCATTTTTCTCCCACATTAGAGTCTGATAGATGTAAAAGAATAGAATGAATCCCTTCTTCTGCGTTCTCAACCCCTGGAAGTTTTAATTACTGAAAAAATTCAGGCATAACTAGTCATGTATTTTGAAATGTTACTGGAGCTTTGCCAGCTAATGTGAGGCAATGTTGCTGGAGTGATTTAATTACTTAATAGGTTGTTACAATATTTGAGTAGAATCCTGCATCCAAGTCAATAAACCTTTTTAAGGAGGATGAAAATACTGTTGAGTGCATGAGTTAATCAACGACTTGGTGCTCTGAAAGACAGAGCACCAAGACAGAGGACTTTGTCTCATAAAAGGCAAAACTGGGCTTTCTTGGGCAGCTGGTTCAAGTAGTGTTTTTACCTTCTTACTTCTGTGTGTCATCACAATAAAATGAGCCCATATGTAGTAATTATGAATTAACAGTAATTTATTTGCAATCCTTAGAATTTAGATAGATTAGTCTACAATTTTCTCATTCAGGAATGATATCTCCACAACTTTGCAAAACAATTGATCAGAAAGGGCTGTATTTTTGTTGCAAAAACTGGCCAGAATGAACAAAACATGGCATATCTACTCAAGAGATTAGTCTCACAAAGAAATGCTTAACTCATCACCCAGTCATTAAAATCAGTGTTGAAGAGCTTGAGTGTGCTAGTTGCACGTTCACTTACAGGGTATCTGTGATAGGAACAGGAGGAGCACTAAAAGTAACCACGGCTTGAGGGATGATGCATTCTCTGCTTGCCTCTGTCAGACCCATGTATGATACCTGAAGCTTTGAAGCACAGGACAGAAATCATACATATCTTTGCCCCAGACACCCTGAGTAGCCTCATCCTCAGTTAATATCCCCTGAATTCAATGTGTGACAGGCACCTGAACATTAAGCCAGTCACAGCTCTTCGCCTCAGTTTTCAAGGGGAAATTCTGCCCTTTCTCTTTAGACTGGGTAGGTACTGTGGCAGAGGATCATCCCATCTCTCTGCCAAGTGGTACCAGCAGCATGACTCCTGGAGTTTTTAATAGAGAATGGGAGTGTACGATTTGGGACTGAAGTCTTAAAAAATAAACTTTGTGTGGTGCTCTTCTACCTAGGAGAATCTATATCAAAGATCTGTCAGCAAAATACTAATACTTTGTTCTTATTTCTTATCTGAGCCTTGTAACCTATTAACCAAGGCTATAAATGTAGTTATCAAGAAAAATAGGCTTAAGTTAGATGTTAAATTGTTGCAAAAATAAAGAATAATGTTTCTGTTTAATTTTCTTTGTCAAATAGTACCCTAAATGGTGTTGAAATTTGTTACTTAATCAAAGAACTGTCTAAACTGTGTGCATTTACTTTTTAAAAAATTAGAACACAATTTGCCTAGAAGATAAATAATTATGTTCCAATTTTATAAGTGTATCTTCAATTGTTAGAACATACTTTAAATAGGAGCAAGTATGTACCAATTAATTATAACTTAGAAGATTATTCTCAGCTCATTGTAGAGCTTTATAATTCACTCTTGAAAAAAAAAAGCCTGTAAAGGCACAGCACGATTTTAATTAATTTTTTTCTAACTGTTTAATTTTTAATTTTTTTCCCAAAGTGTTTAATTTTTAAACGAGCTACATATTTCATTCTCACCATCATATCTCTTAAGCAAGAAAAATAAAGTTAAATAAATTGGATCAGTATTCAAATAAAAGCCATTTAAAGTGATGCTCTCAGGCATTTATTTTTATTCTTCTGAAGTATCCATCAGTCATATTAACTCTTTAAAAATGATAGCAGCCTTGAAGGCCTGGATGACGTTTAATATAACAAGGAACTGTGTTCTGTAGTGTTACTACCTAAGCAGTACAGAAACAATGGTAATTTTATCCGCTTGATTCAGTTAATACAAGTGGCAAACATTCACATCTTGATCTAGTGCCTTGGAACTGCAATTTTAGAACAACATTTTCTGTGAAACTATAATACTAAAACATTTGTAGGCTGGAGAGATATCAGATATTTAGATAATGATGAAATACACTCCCATAATAAGAGAGAGAAAGCAAAAAATCCCCACAAATGGAGAATATTCAATTGGAGGACTCTCTGTTGGGGCAATGAGAAATTGCTTGGGGAATATTCTTAATTTCGTAAACATTTTTCATTTCCGTGAGAAAAATCCCCCTGCCTACAGTCCTGATTACAAGTCACTCACAAGATACTTTGTAGTGTTTCACAGCTGTACATTTTGTAGTTTCTGAACATGGTGAGAGCCAGGCTGTGGTCATGGGATCAGTGCTATTACTTGTCCTAAGTCCTCCTTCCTGTCCAGAGATGCAAATGACCCTTTGCTTACTGACTGCACTGCTGTTAAAATTGCTAGTGATGGCCCTTAGAATGTAAAAAAGGGACTAGCTGGAAAGCCCATTGAATTGATATGTTTTACTGTAAATCTGAAAAATGTAAACCTCACAAGTGAGAAGTGCTGACCTTTCTGAGGTTAAATATCCACTTATAGGTACCTCTGCTGCTGTGACTGTACTACCCGAACACAGAATGACAGTCCTTCCAGCCCACAGTTCCTACCTGAATTAATGGGACAATCAACCAAAAAAGTATTATCTTTTCCAGGTGCTTTATAGTTCCTTAGAGTATCTGTTGGCTGAATTGCAACTCTTGCAGTAAACCAAAGATAATATTTCTGCTATCACAGCTCAGAAAGAACTACACGTGTTTCTAAAAATATGATTCAGTGTTTGTGTCAAGATATAAAGTCCTTCCTTCACTGAAATAAGGCTTGACTGGGTTCAGTTGTTCTTCATATGCAGGTGTTAAATGACCAGGTAGATTTAGGGTAACAGGTTGTTAGGTCCCTTAGTCAGGATAGCATCCCTTAGTCTTATTGGTTTAGTTTATGTTCTTGTGGCTGCTGTCAGTGTATTATATCCCCTGATAAAAAGAAAAAAAAGAGACATAAGTTAGTAAGAAAGTTGTGTTTTAAGAACAAATAACTTAGTGATTGGAAAACCAGGGTACTATGACAATATGATTTCATCTTCTATGCAGCGTATATGTATATGGCTGCTTATTTATGTTACAGTAATTGCTGACCAAAAGTTTTGAGAGTTGCAGGTATTAGAAAACTTGAAGCCTCATTCTGAGTTAATATAAGTCAACACAAAGGCAGCAGCTAAATATCTGTGCCTATAATTTTAGTATGTCTTGATTTCTTGTGCTTAAATATGTATTTTTAATTTTATGTAAGAGTCAGTTTTATTCAGTTTCCTTTCCATGCACTTTTTGAAAGAAAGTTTAAATGTGGCAAAAATAAACTGTTGATATTCATTACGGTTTGAAATACCACTACAAGCGTTTAATGATAAGATTTTCGAGGAAGAAGTGCAAGTTCCATTACAGTGAAATGGAAGTTCAACACTTAGCATACATGGATAATTCTGTAAATGTCAACTGAACTTACATTTTACTAATGTTAACTGGGTGTTTTGAAAATCAAAACTCAGTAGTATGGAAAGGCTGGTTAAAGCGATAACTTTTTCCTTCACTGCCCACGTATGTTTAAACACTATTTCTTTTAATGGATCTGCTCAACTTCAGGGATTTTCTTGTTTCCTTGGTCTTGACATAATAGTTCTGTAGGAACAACAGAAGCAATTGCATAGACCACACAAGTCAAATTCTGATGATCCTGGGTAAATCTGAGGAGAGTTAACTTTTTTCAGTGCCAAGCTTTTTAGGTCATCTGAACATTGAAAGAAAAAAAAAATCTAAGAAGGTAATAGGAAGAATCAAGGGGGAGGAACTGCAGAACCTGTATTTCTGAGAGGTCCTGTTTATATGGCATCGGAATTGTGTGAGCTATGTGGCAATATATTGTGTGAGCTATATAGCAGTGCTGATTGTCTGGCATGGCTTGGAACAGACATATTCTCACACAGTAATTTGATGGTGGCAGAGGAAACAGTAAGACCTCAAACCATGCCAGGATCTGTACACTGTAGTACCAATCCACTCTGTTTAGACGGAAGCAGTCTATGGTAGAGATGACACATTGCCCTCCAATTTTGCTTTAGAAGGCAATATTGCTGGTGTGTGCTGTGCACAGTTACAAGTTTCATATTTCTAGTAACTTCAAAATGGATTAATTTTCTTTTGTCCAACCTTTCAGTTTTGCTTGGGAGAGTTTACACCTGAATAAATACCTGGATTTGTTTCCATCAAATGCAAAATACCCCAGTGGTAGTCAAGGCAGACCTTTGTGGCTGTGTTAGCAAGGGACTCTGCTAAAAAGTCTCCAGGAAAGCACTATTCTGAGCCATGTCAGCTCAGCAGAAGCAAAATTGATATGACTGTCTGCATCTAAACTTGCAGTTACACCCTCTGAGCTGATCACAGTACTTGTCAGAGAATATGAATAAAGCCTACACCTCAAGGTTTTTTTGTTGCTCAGAAGAAGCATAACAAAAAAGCAAGGAGGCATTTTAGTTCCCCAAAGTTCTTCAGCCGGTAGTAGTAGAAATGCACTTGCCCCCCGCGCCC